>CM055095.1:61113909-62313909 GCA_029204225.1 Diphasiastrum complanatum | reverse complement strand
CAGATTCCTATTTTGTTATTTCCTCTTGTTTTCGAAGATTGTCAGTTTCAAACCCTTGTTTGCTGTTTTTTCAAGAAAAAGAGTTTGTGGGTTGCCAAATTTCGGCTGTAAAGGATCTATTCTATCCAGTTCTTTTAGGAATTCAAGGTAGTCCCTCTTTGTAGCTTGTTTGTGGTGAGAAAAGCCTATTTGTGCTTTGTTTCAAGTGCTTTAGTTCCTGGTTTTTTGCGTAATTTTGCAAGTTGCTCTGTGTTTCCTAGCTAGTTTTTGCTATGGCATCTTCTAGTGATACTACACATGATTCTCAGAGAATCGATGCACTTTCTGTCAAAGTTGATGGCATGGAGCAGAAGCTAAAGCAGATCTTAGAACAATTGAAGCCTGGCCATGCACCTGAAAGAGTTAGTGCAATAGGGAATTTGGGCGGTGAGCCTGGTTCAACTGAAAGAGATGTAGATCTTGGCAGGATGCACAAGCTGACATCCAGTAAGGACTTGAAACCTCCAAAGTTTACAAGTGCAGTAGCGGTAAGAACCACAGATGCGGTGGAAAACTGGCTACAGAAATGGGAAAAGGCCTTTGGAATGTGTGGAATTACCGATGAGTCAAAAATGATTGCTGAAGCTACCTATCGGTTACAGGAATTGCCACAGCGATGGTGGAGAAAGGTTGAAAAACATGGCCTTGTTCTTGGGAGGCATTTCGACAAATGTTTGTGCAAAATAGGGTGCCTCTAGATGAAAAGAATTGAGCCATGCAACAATGGACATGCCTCAAGCAAGGCAATTGATCGGTTCAAGAATATGTTGATCGGTATAGAGAGGCGTTGCTGAGGATTCCTAAGGATGTGCCTATGTATTTACAGGTGTTCTATTTCATCGAAGAACTCAGGGAGAATTTGCGGCCTTTTGTGCGAAAGGAGCAAACACACACTGTTCAGAATGCCATTCAAATGGCTCTTTATAGAAGTCCCATGAACCTGTTGCGGGAACCTCGAGTGGTCAAGGCCAAGGGGGCCAAATGCCTTGGGGTAAGCGCAAATTCAAGAAGTTTAAAGGCCAATGGCAAGGGCAAGGACAAGGGCAAGCTCCAGGTGGCCAAAAGGGTAAAGGGGTCGGTGCTCCAAAAGGCAAAGGGTTGTATGGGCGGCCTAATGCCCAAGGGGGTCAACTCTCTATGTTATCGCCCAAGACCAAGAGAGAGCAAAAAGAGAGAATTTATGCTTTCGATGCTTGGGACAACATCAGTGGAAGGAATGTCCACAAAACCAGATGAGAACCACTTATAGCCTTCAAGTAGAGCAGCAGCAGCAACCAATGGAAGTAGAAGAGATCTTGCCAGAAGCTACTCCTGATGTTCCTCGTTTGATGAATGTTTATGTGGTGTGGAAGGTGGACACGGCTCCTCCAGTGACACTATCAAAAGTGGCGCAATATGGGTATCAGTTTCTTGACACTTCTTTGATAGTTATGCGTGGACAGCTTTGTGGTAGAAGTATTTTAGTTCTATTTGACACTGGGTCCTCACATAAAATCATAAATTCAACTCTTGTTAAGAAGTTAAAAGTCAGCACACAACCGTCCAAGTACCAATACACAGTCGAGATGGCTGATGGAAAGGGTACAGAGATTTGGGACATGAGGGTTGTGAGTATGCCTTTAACTATTCAGAGTTATTCTGAGAAGTTGAAGAAGATGCTGTCAGAAATGGTGAAGTCCTGCAACTTTGTCGCGACACAAAGCGAAGCGACACGAAGCGAAGGTCGAATGGCGAACAATTCGCAAAAGTTTGCCAACGAGCAGGACACAGTGAAAGAGCCGAGCGTCAGGCCGCCAATGCGAGCGAGACACTAATCATCTGGCTCTAAAAATCAAACTGATAATACAGTTGCTCTATCTTGTGCATCTCCTTGCCTTCCACTGTCTTGATTGCTAGAATGATATCTGTTCTGTGATCTGTAGTCGCGTGTCTAGGATCCTGCAAGCTTCCGCCTAAGAAAATTCAAAAGAAACAAATTCGTTCGCGATACACCAAACCCGTTCGCAACATGGTATCAGAGCCAACAGGTTGTCACTACTGATATCTGAGCAATGATTTTCTAGACAACACAATATGGCTACAACGATCCAAACAAGAGTAGCAATCAGTCTTGATGGTGCAAACTACAAGATATGGAAATTCAAAATCAAAACAATTCTGAAGGGCGAAGGCATCTGGTCGGTGACCGAACTCTCACAGATGCAGCCTCTAGAGGGAGACCCTAGGAGAGCTGAAGGGATCAGAAAGGATGAGCATGCAATGGTGATCATCGTTTCGTCCATCAACGAAGATCTACTCATGCAGATTGAAGACTGCGAAAGCAGCCATGCAGCATGGGAAAGATTGAAACAGAAGTACGAAGTGAGGACTACAGCTTCAGTGATGCATCTACACAATCAGCTGCAATCCATACGATGGGATGGCAACCAGTTAGACCAGCACGTTGAGAAGATCAGAACGATCTTCGCTCAACTCGCTGCATTAGGACAGGCGCACTAGGTCCCAGCACCACAACAGCTGATGTACTTCATGAAGTCTCTTCCTACGTCCTATCAGTCATTGAAAATGCTCATACTGAGTCTACCAGATATGACATTCGACAAAGCAATCAGTCTTGTCGCTGATGAGAGACTGATGAGGGACGAAGGAGAAGGAAGCAGTGATCAAGAGAAAGCTCTCTTTACAAAAGGGAAGCTAGTCGAAGGAGCCAGATGCATGATGGCACAGGCTCGATTGCCAAGTCAATTATGGGCTGAGGCAATAGCTGCAGCAATACACCTGCAGAACAAATCAACAACGACAGCACTGGAAAATAAGACACCGTACGAGATGTGGACAGGTAGAAAACATGATCTATCATACGTACATGTGTTTGGATGTGCGGCATACAAGCACATTCCAAAAGAGAAAAGGAGCAAGCTCGATGATAAATCAGAGCAAACAATCATGGTCGGGTACTCGAATGGATCACAAGTGTACAGAATCTACAATCCAACCACAAAAAAAGTTATTTCGAGTAGAGATGTGAAGTTCGATGAGTCCACATTCCCTGGACTAAAAGATGAAAAAGGCCATGAGATCTTCACATTGCTGCCAATTCAAGAGGGAGATCGAGGACAAACGTCAAATCAGAATGTTGAGCCACAGACTCCAGAGCAGCAGGAAGCAGAAGATCAACCCCACGAACAAGAAACGTTCGAGCAGCGACGAAACGAACCCAGAAGGTCAACAAGACAAAGAAGACCTCCAAACCGTTACACTGACAATCTTCAGTGGAGCGAAGACACACAATTCGAGTACTACAGCTTCACTGAAGAGCCAACAACATATCAAGAAGCTGTCTGGAGTCCAGAGGGAGAATTCTGGAAGCAGGCAATGTCAAAAGAGATCGAGTCGATGAGGCGAAACGAGGCATGGATGCTAGAGCCACTGCCAGAAAACAAAAAGATTGTCGACTGCAAGCGGGTGTACAAGAAGAAAATGAAATCAAATGGCACTGTTGGTCATTACAAGGCAAGGCTTGTCGCAAAGGGCTACACACAAAGGTATGGTGTTGATTATTTCGACACATATTCGCCGATGGTCAAGATGGCAAGCATACGACTACTCCTTGCATACGCTACACAACACAATCTGGAAATTCACCAAATTGACGTGAAGACAGCTTTTCTCCACGGAGATCTAGAGGAAAAAATCTTCATGAAGCAGCCTGAAGGATTTGAAGACCCCGACAATCGACAATATGTCTGTCGGTTGCAGAGATGCATTTATGGTCTAAAGCAGGCATCACGAGCTTGGTACAAGAAGCTCGACAGTCTTCTGAAGTCTCTAGACTTCAATCCTACACAACCAGACTATAATGTCTACATAAAAAGAGTAGGAAAAGATTTTGTGATACTGACTATTTTCGTAGATGATTCCCTTATGATAGGAAATTCCTTGATACTGATCAAAGACACGAAAAGTCAGATTTCTAAAAATTATGAGATCACAGATCTAGGAGAAGCAACAAAATGCCTTAGGCTGGAGATCAGAAGAGATCGAATAAAAGGCGAAATGCACTTGAGTCAGTCTGAATATGCCAAAGTGCTCAAGCAATATCACATGATGGACTGCAAAGAAAAGGCCACACCAATGATAGTTGGAGCCAAGCTGACGAAGCAGGATTGCCCAAAAACAGAAGAAGAAAAATAGAAGATGGAAGTTATACCCTACCAAAACCTAATCGGTAGTCTGATGTACCTTACAATTTGTACCAGACCCGATATAGCTTTCTCTGTCTACGCCTTAAGCCAATTCTCTTCCAATCCTGGCATGGCACATTGGCAAATGGCAAAACGAATCCTACAATATCTGAAGGGTACCCAAAATATGGGATTAACCTACAGAGCAGAAAACGAAAGAAAAGGATTCGAGCTGCACCACCACAATGATGCAAGCTGGGCGAGCTGCAAAGATGACAGCAAGTCCGTAACTGGAGGATGTTCAATAGTGTGCGAAGCAGCAATCAGCTGGATATGCAAAAAGCAAACCTTGGTAGCTCAATCTTCTTGCGAAGCTGAATACGTCGCAGCTTCAAAGGTGGCAAACGCGGTAGTTTGGTTGCATATGATGCTGGAGGCAATTGGGATACCACAAGGAGGACCATGCACGATGATGATGGATTCTCAGAGTGCCATTTATCTGTCCCAGGATCTTGTCTTCCATTCAAAGACAAAACACATACCTCTGAAGTACCATCACATTCGAGATATGATTTCGAAAGGAGAGCTCCAAGTCCAGTACATAAAGTCTGAAGACATGATTGCAGATCTGCTCATGAAGTCGCTCGACAAGCCACTCTTCGCAAAGCAAAGGAAGGCAATTGGATTAAACCTGCAAAGCTGCAAGGTTCAAGAGGGAGTGTTAGAAATGGTGAACTCTTGCAACTTTGCCGCGACGTGAAGCGAAGCGACATGAAGCGAAGGTCGAATGGCGAACAATTCGCGAAAGTCAGCGTACCTCGAAAACCCTAAGACATGAAGCGAAGCGAAACTTGGAGGTCGAATGATTCGCGAAAGTCAAACATGCCTCCAGGACCAAAAAGACACGACACGACACGAAACAAAAAGAAACGAAAGAAAATTTTTCGTGCTGCCAGCTGCCAGCTCAACGGGCGTGGAGTCTTAAACTTCACGCTCTGCTGAATCAGTTAGCAATAACGGAGAGTAACTGATTAGTTGATTAGCATTAACTACTCTTGTAATTCTCTATTTAGCTATCTTGTAAACTCCACACAATGGAGATATAAACTTTTTTCTGGATCAAAAGAAGATACAGAGCTCTAAAAATCAAACTGATAATACAGTTGCTCTATCTTGTGCATCTCCTTGCCTTCTGCTGTCTTGATTGCTAGAATGATATCTGTTCTGTGATCTGTAGTTGCGTGTCTAGGATCCTGCAAGCTTCCGCCTAAGAAAATTCAAAAGAAACAAATCAGTTGGCGATACACCAAACCCGTTCGCGACAGATGCTAGAAGACTATCTTGCACATGGGCAGATTAGGCCTAGCTTCTCAACTTTTGCCTCGCCGATCATTCTAGTAAAAAAGAAGGACGGATCTTGGCGTACGCGTGTGGATTATCGAGGCCTTAATAAGATTACTATTAAGCATCGATATCCTATGCCACGTATTGATGACTTGCTTGATGCTCTTCATAGTGCCACTGTATCTAGTAAGATAGACTTGAAGAGTGGGTATCATCAGGTTAGAGTTCGTGAAGAGGATGTTCATAAAACTGCCTTCCGAACTCGGTTTGGTCATTATGAGTATCTTGTGATGCCCTTTGGTTTTTGACTAACGCCCCAGCTACATTCATGAAGTTAATGAATGTTGTACTCAGACCGTATTGGGTAAGTTTGTTGTAAAATTTATTAATGATATTTTGACTTACAGTGCAGGTGAGGCCAAGCATGTGACCCACCTTAGGACTGTGTTGTCTACCTTGAGGGAAAACAAATTGTTTGCTAATGCAAAAAAGAGCGAATTTTTTAAAAAGGAAATTGAGTATCTAGGTCATATTGTGACTGTTGATGGAGTAAGACCAGATCCTAAAAAGGTTGTTGTGATCGTTGTGTGGCCTGTGCCAGCTAATTTGACAATATTGAAGTCTTTTCTAGGATTGGCGAGGTTTTATAGAAAATATGTTAAGAATTACTCCCGTATTGCAGCACCTTTGACAGATCTAACTCAAAAGAACAGTTTGGTGAGTGGACTGAACTGTAGCAACCAAGCTTTGATCAGTTAAAGCAAGCTATCGCTGAGTGCATCACTCTAAACATTTTTTACCCTCTAGAACCCTATATCCTTGATACGGATGCAAGTGACATTGTTGTGGGGGCAGTGATGATGCAGGAGGGAAGGCCTATAGCCTTCGAGAGCAAGAAGCTCACCTCGGCACAGCGGAATTACCCAACTCGTGAGAAAGAGTTGTTTGCCATAAACCGTGCATTAAAGGTATGGAGGCATTATTTGTACAGATCTGAGTTTTATGTGTACACTAATCATGATACCTTGAGGTATTTCTGCAAACAGCCCGATCTTAGAGGCTGACAGGCGAGATGGTCTGAACTTATGCAAGAATTTCAGATGGAAATTTGGTATAAGAAAGGGGCAGAAAATAGAGTGGCTGATGCATTGTCTCGGATAGTGTATCAAATGTCATTTGTGGTCATTGAAAATGACCTATTGGTTGACATAAAAAAGGCTCAACTAGAGGATCCTCAATGTAAGAAAGTGGAGCTTGAGGTGAGTCATGGCCATGCAGAGTCTCAGGAGGAGAGCACTATTCCCTTTGCTCGCACTTATCTTAAGTATACCATAGAAGATGGTTTGTTAAGAGGAATGGCAAATTTCTCATTCCAGCTTGTGAGGAGCTGCGTAGGAAAATCTTGCATTCCTGTCATGATAACCCTAGTGCAGGTCATCCTGGTGTGGATAAGACTTGTGAGTTGATCCGACGTAGTTTCTGGTGGCCTAAGATTAATAAAGACCCCCCCCCACTCCAAATCAACGTGACCAAGTCCTAAAAATATGATCAAATAGGGCCCAAGGCCAGTATATGAATAAAAAGGGCCTGCTTATGCATGATAACGAATAAAAGAATGGATGCGGCGAATGTAATGAGCCAAGTCCATAAATCTCCCTTGTAGAAAAACAAAGCCCTCCACCGGCTACCAAGCATAATGACTATCTAAAACAATAATGTAAGCATGCTAAATACTGAAAAGTCATGAACTAATGGAAATACTGATGGAGAGGACATAATTCGTCACAACAGATACCCCAAAAGTATCATAACTGTGTAAAGCAAGTACTAAGCAAATACTACAACAAAACAAAACCAGAATAGTCATAGCTAGCCGAATCATGAAGTAGAGGGAACATCTGCAATGACATCTGTAGTAGAGGAAAGAACTAAGCCATGAGGGCTCGAGCCTGATCTGCCAATAATGGTGTATGATAAAAGACATCAATAGGCTCCCAAGTGGCCAGCATCATTCACTTGCTGGTATTGATTCCCAGGGTGACTATCAGTTGGTTACCGGGAAGCAGTATATGCATAGCCTGCCAAAGGCTCAGGGTGCAACTCTTCTTTCCATTCAGAGTACATCAGTTGTTGCTTCACTTTCACCATCCATGCGTCCTCTTCCTCAGGTTGATGCTGCTCCGGATTTACAGGTTGTTGTTGCGTGCCCTGCGCCTATATGCCTTGATTCACAGATATCGTATTCAGTGGTCATTCTTGGTTTCATTGATATTGAGGCCGTATACCATGGTGGTATTTCTACTATTGCTTCTACACATACCTCAGATAGCCCTCTTGGTTCGGTGGTTCATGCAGTATCTTCTCCATTGGTCTCTATATCTCCATCTCATGAGTCCGTTATGGCCGATGTTCCTGCTGATTTCTCTAGGGTTCTTCACGGGTCCACAGTTGATGGTTTCCTCACTCTTGGTGATCAGGTTGTATCTTCTTTCGCTTTACTCCATGGATCTCTGCTTGAGGTTTGTGATCTGTCAAATGATATTTCTATGGTTCCTTACATGATTCATGCACCTTTGGCCCTTACCGTTACACATTCTCCATCCGAGGATATTTGCCCAATGGTCACTATTACTTATCTAGGGTATACGGGGATCTTTCTAGATGAGTATACGGGGATCCTTCAATCTCCTTGTGTTTCTACATATAGGTTTGTCGCAGTCAATGCCGATGGTATACACTTTTGGGATTTTTATGCATTAGAGGTTTTTCATGCGACTGATTCCTTTTTACCTCTTGATATTTGGCATTCCTGGTTATTACGTATCGCTTGGATTTCATTTGGACCTGTTGCTCATACTACTGCTTCATTTTCAGCTATGGATACATGGCATTCCTGGTTTACGTATAGCTTGGTTTTCATTCGGACCTGTTGATTGGTGCTGGGCTTTCCATATTACTCCTCGCCTACGGTGCGGATATCTCTATGATTATGCATGTGGCTCTCTATCTGTTCCTTGGATTCTTGCTCATTTCAGGCTTGGCATATCTTGATGGCTTGTTATTGCCTCCGTTCCAGCTATTGTTTGTCTGGGTGATCTTCAGGTTCCCAGTCATTTCATGTTGCTCCATATCGTTTGGTCTCCGATGTTGAGTTGCCACTTTGTTCTGGTGTTCCGAGACCATTAGAGTACCTTGAGAGAGTTCCTTCTCCTCTTTTGGATAGTTTTTGGGGATGTTGCTGCCATATACTTCAGTGTTGTTGTTGCCCGATTCTAGAAACAACATGGAATATTCTAAAAGTTAGCAAAAGGCTCCTACAGTAAGCCCAAATGTGGTAGAGAGTCGGAAGTATTAGGATCATGCAACCAGTTGGCATTCTGCACATATAAGTCCAACATTGGGCCTTTAGGCTAGAAAGTGCCATGTGCACTAATATTCCTAAGTTAGGAAACACAACTTGTCCCCAAGAAACACAAAGTGATTCGGACGGTCAAGATTGTGATCTTGATGGAACTTAACTAGCTAATGGGTGATGAGGAGGTTCCACTCTCACTCCTATTTAAAGGGACCATTTTCCTTGTATTTGCATCATCCGAATTAGTAATAAAACTCTGTTCATTTGTGCTCTCTCTCTCTCTCTCTCTCTCTCTCTCTCTCTCTCTCTCTCTCTCTCTCTCTCTCTCTCTCTCTCTCTCTCTCTCTCTCTCTCTCTCTCTCTCTCTCTCTCTCACAAATATCAAAGACAATGCACCACTCATATTCATGCTGCAGCTCGCACTACCCGTCCTTTCACGAGTGCACACATCTTCCGCCCTCCTAGACGACGTCAGCGACGACCAGTTATCTCATGTTGCAGCTCGTATCACATCCTTTTTCAGCAGCAGTGCAGGATGATATGCTCTACATCAGCTTTTCCTATGCTCCTACTTATTGGCTTCAGTTTGTAGTATTTAGTTACATTGCTCTTTTTTTATGCATAGTCTTTGGAGACGTTTATATACGCTCCCACGGTTACCACATACTTGACATGTACTTTTATCTGTCTTACATGCCTTTTGGCACGGAAAACACATAGTAAAGCTTTCTTTCTTTCTCCTCTCTCTCTCTCTCTCTCTCTCTCTCTCTCTGGGCTCTCTCCATCTCCCTCCATCTCTCTCTCTTTCTCCTTTCTCTCCTTTCCCCATATCCTTCTCCTCTTTCTCTCTTCCCCCTCTCTCCCCATCTCCTTCTACACTTCTTCCTCCACTCCCTCTCTCTCCCCTCTCTCCCTCCATTCTCCTCTCTTCTTCCTCCTCTCTTCCAACTCCCTCCTTGTGCATGATAGTAGTTTGCTAATGATGTGTGAATGTGTTTATGATTTCTTGGTGTTTTTTGCAAGCTTTGTACGAGTTTCTAGAATGCTAGTTCAATGCCAGAAGCCATCTCCAAGGCTCCTGATTGGATCAGACCCGACTCGCCATTGTACTACACACGACACCAAGACACTTCCTTTCAGAGAAACTAGGCTTAACATTGGCGCCGTTGCCGGGGAGCCAAATGGCTCTTCCTCACATTATTCTAGCTTTTTGGGCATTTCTCTACTCTCCATTTTCTGCTCACTTGTTGATTTTTTGCTGTCCACCAGTCTGTCTCTGTGCATAACTTTGGAGATTTCCCTACACTTCCAGAGATGCCATCTTAGTTCGCCCTCTTCACTGAAGACTCTCCTAATCTTGCTCTATCACATATCCAAAGGGCGAACCTAGATCATTATAGCTCAAAAAGTTATTGCATTTGAACACTGGCACTTGGTCCAAATTTTCCATATTCCCCAACTTGTGCATTCCCAAGTTTTTTTTACTCCCCCACTTTTTCACTTTCCCAAATTTTTATACTCTCCCAAATTTTCCACCTTCTCAGCTTTTTGCTCTCCAAGATCTTACTTTCCCACAAAATTTTGCTTTTCCAACATTTTGCTTTCCCGCACCTTGCTCTCCCATCTTTTGCTCTCCCAAAATCTGACTTCCCAAATTCCCCAAAATCCCAAAATACCAAGTTTCCCAAAATTCCAAGTTTCCTGAATCCCCAAAACCCCCAGTTTCCCAAATCCCAAAATCCCCAGTTTTGTTGAATCCCCAAATTCCCCAGTTTCCCGAATCCCCAAAACCACCAGTTTTCTTTTTTCTTGAATCCCCAAAACCCCTAGTTTCCCGATTCCCCAAAACCCCCAGTTTCCTTGAATCCCTAAAACCCCCAGTTTCCTGAATCTCCAAAACCCCCAGTTTTCTTGAATCCCCAAAAATTCCCAATTTCCCGAATCCCAAAATCCCAGAAATTCCAAGTTCCCTATAGACTCCCTTTTGTTTATTCTACTTTAGTGTTTGTTATCTGTTCACTTCTCCTTATTTGCTCAAAATTAAATTAAATTAAAAAGACCACTATTTAGAAATTCATCTATCCACCCATCCACAAAAGCTATGTCGACCACTCAGCTATCAAGCATTAGCATGCAATGTCAGGAGACAGTTTGTGTATACCTTTATCAAATCTATCACATAACAAAGGACTGTCATCCACCAATCCTACCATCGGTGATCATCAAGAACTTTATCCAAGGTCTGAGGAGCGACATTCACTATCAAACCTCACCTCTTACACTACATTGAGGCAAGTTCTTGTTGATGCCATGAAGATTGAATTCACATTGTTGGCATTTCAAGATACTATAGAAATTTTGTTGTGTTTCTCTTTTAGGATCCTAAGCAAGCGACTACAGATCACAGATCATGAGAGAATCAATCAAGAAGACGACACGAATGATGAGGTGGAGAAGAGAGCAATTGTATTTTCTGTTTTTGCGTTTTCCAATGAGTTGGTCAGTGTCTCGCTCGTTGGCGGCCTGACGCTCACCTCAATCATTGTGTTCTGCTCGTTGGCAGACTTTCATGCACAACTTTTCTCTTTTCTATTCTTTTCGTTCTCTCCATCGTCTCTATTTCGTGTTGATCAAAAATGCGTATTTATCTCCACTGAGTGGAGTTTACAAGATAGTTAATCAGAGAATTACAAGACAAGTTAATGCTAAGTTGGCAGCGCGAATTGTTTTCTTTCGTTTCGTATCTTCCTCTAGTGTGTTTCGTCACCTGGTCGTTGGGCCGAATCTCGAATACTTTTCTTTCGTTCTTCGAGGTATGTTTTCCCTTCGCTTCGTTTCGCTTCGTCACCTTCGCGACAAAGTTACAGGAGTTCACAATTTCTAACACTCCCTCTTGAACCTTGCAACTTTGTATATGTAATCCAATTGCTTTTCTTTGCCTTCCGAAGAGTGGTTTGTCGAGCAGCTTCGTGAGCAAATCTGCAATCATGTCTTCAGATTTTATGTACTGAACCTTGAGCTCTCCTTTCGAGATCAAGTCTCGAATATGATAGTACTTCAAAGGTATATGTTTTGTCTTTGAATGGAAAACAGGATCCTGGGATAGATATATGGCACTTTGAAAATCCATAATTATCGTGCATGGTTCTCTTTGTGGTATGCCAACTGCTTCCAACATCATCTGTAACCATACTACCTCGTTCGCCATCTTTGAAGCTGCGACATATTCAGCTTCGCATGAGGATTGAGCCACCAAGGTTTGTTTCTTGCATGTCCAGTTGATTGCTGCTCCGCACGCAATCGAACATCCTCCTGTCACGCACTTGCTATCGTCTTTGCAGCTCACCCAACTTGCATCACTGTAGTGTTGCAGCTCGAATCCTTTGCCTTCTTTGCTGCTTTGTAGGTTAATCCCATGTTTAAAGTACCCTTCAAATATTGCAGAATTCGTTTCGCCATTTGCCAATGTGCCATGCCAGGATTCAAAGAGAATTGGCTTAAAGCATAGACAGAGAAGGCCAAATCGGGTCTGGTACAGATTGTGAGGTACATCAGACTACCGATTAGGTTTTGGTAGGGTATACCTTCCATTTTCTGTCTCTCCTCATCTGTATTCGAGCAATCATGTTTCGTTAGTCTGGCTCCAGCTATCATTGGTGTGGCTTTTTCTTTGCAGTCCATCATTTGGTACTGCTTCAGCACTTTCTTGGCGTACTCTGACTGACTCAAATGCATTTCTCTTCTCATTCGATTTCTTCTAATTTCAAGCCCAAGGCATTTTGTTGCTTCTCCTAGATCTGTGATTTCATAACTTTTAGAAATTTGACTCTTTGTTTCCTTGATTAGCATCAAAGAATTTCCTATCATCAGGGGGTCATCTACAAATATAGTCAGAATCACAAAATTTCTTCCTACTTTCTTTATATAGACATTACAGTCTGGTTGTGTAGGAATGTATCTAGAGACTTCAGAAGACTATTAATCTTCTTATACCAAGATCGTGATGCATGCTTTAGACCATAAATGCATCGTTGCAACCGACAAACATATTGTCGATTGTCGGGGTCTTCGAATCCTTCAGGCTGCTTCATGAAGATTTCTTCCTCTAGATCTCTGTGGAGAAAGGCTGTCTTTACATCAATCTGGTGAATTTCCAGATTGTATTGAGTTGCGTATGCAAGGAGCAGTCGAATGCTTGTCATTTTCACCATTGGTGAATACATATCGAAGTAATCGACGCCGTACCTTTGTGTGTAGCCCTTCACGACGATCCATGCTTTGTATCGTCCGACAGTGCCATCTGATTTGATTTTTCTTTTGTAGACCCATTTGCAGTCGACGATCCTTTTATTTTCGAGTGGCTCTAGTGTCCATGCCTCGTTTTGCCTCATTGATTCGATTTCCTTTGACATTGCCTACTTCCACCTTCTGGACTCTGGATAGCTTCTTGATATGTTGCTGGTTCTTCATTGAAGCTGCAGTATTCGAAATTTGTTTCTTCGCTCCATTGAAGGTTGTCAGTGTATCGTTCTGGAGGTCTTCTTTGTCGACAGTTATGGACTCGGCTCATTACATTCGCCGCGTCCATTTACATTTACTTTACTTTATGCATAAGCAGGCCTTGGGCCCTTTTTTATTCATTAGTGACAGTTAGACTATATGGTTGGCCTTTGGCCTTATTATTCATTATTAGGCCATTTGGACATATTACTGGAGAGTGGGGGCCTTCTTGGAGGGCGCACTATTTTCCCTCCCAGTTGGGCCCTAGCCACCGGAAGCTTCCTTTTACGGCTTCCTCTTGGCTATAATTAGGGAAACTGTGTCATTTGTTATTCAGCTGATGATATTGATCTCTCTCTTTAGCCTCCTTAATCTCTCTCTTTCCTGCTTTCTAGGGTTAAGTCTTGCTTATGTGCTGCTTTCATAGCTTAAGTCTTGATTATGTAATGCTTTCATAGCTTAGCTCTAGATCAACTGTGGCTCTATTCGTAACTTGGTATCAGAGCACTTTCCTGATTGCTGAATTTCAGATCTGATTTTTTGATTGGGTGCCCATTTTCCTTGCTGATTTTTCTCTCTTTGCTGAGGGCTTTCGTCTCTTTGCTTCAGCAACATTCAGCACAGTTTGGAGGAGGACCAGCTCCTATCAAAGCATTTTCCTTGGCGGAGCTTTAGCAGATAGTTAGCGGAAGTACTTCCGCTAAATTTGGCGGCCGAAAAAAAAAAATGGGCAGATTATTTCCGGCACCCAAGTTCCAACCCTCTATCACCCATTTCCAGCTTGTTTGCAGGCTCTCCAACGCCCAATTCCCTCATCTCTTTCATCCGTTCCTCCTCCCATTTTCAGCCCTCTCACTTTTGTTTGCAGGCTGTCCAGCCGCTTCATACTTGTCACTTTCGTCCGTTTTTGTCTCCGTTTGCAGCCATTTTTCACACCTTGTTTGCAGGCTGTCCATCGCCCATCCTCAACCAAATTTCACAAAATTCCGACTCCGTTTGATACTCCAATTTGTCACTTGCCTCCTGGCTGTCCAGCGCATTTTTACAGCCTTCATTTTCACTTTTTTTCATTTGTTGGTTACTGTCCTTTCTTAGTTGTGATAATAGTGGTTTTAATAGACTAATTTGGGGTGACGACAAGAGTCCGCTCTCTCAAGTTTTCGTCTATTCCTTCCACTATCATTATCGCACATTCACCTACCCCGAGTGAGACTACTCAAGAAACCTTATCCGATCAGTTTCGTCGCATGGATGAGACCCTTTTTGGCCTCGTTCTTCGCTTCGATACCGTTATGACGGACTTTGCTACTATGCAGTCACAGATTGATTCTTTACAGCCTCATGGTCCTGGTAAAGCTCCTGTTTTTCCTTCATTTGGGACTCCCCCTCCATTTGGATTTCCATCTTCCTCTGCTAGTCAGCCTGGTGGTGGACCGTTCATTCCATTTAACCCACCTCCTGGTTTCTTTTCACGTCCCCCACTTCCTGAGCCACACTTTGCTCGAGACTTTCGTGATAGGGTACAGCTTGCTACCTATTCCGGTTCCTCTGACGGGAACTTATTAGAGAATTGGTTTGCTAAGCTTGACACATATTTTCAGATCTACCCTAAGACTGATCCTCAGAAGATCCAGTTGGTTGCTTTACATTTAGATGGACGCGCCGCCACGTGGTGGCGAGTTTATAGAGCTGATCCTGATCGGGAAGGGCTCCATGTATGGCATACTTTTTGCTGTGACCTCCGTCATGCTATGATTGATCCTCAGTGGCTCGACCGCCAACGTGATACATTCCGTAGTCTCACTCAGACCAGTGATCTTGCTTCTTATACAGATCAGTTTATGGAGCTTTCTTATCTTTTCACAGATCTAAAGCCGACTGAGCTTATTTCTCATTACATTGCTGGGCTTCGTGGTACTTTACGTTATGATGTTTCTTCCTTCCGTCCTCCCACACTTGTTGAGGCGATGTCTCTTGCCAATACTTTACAGCATAAGTACTCTGACACCCTTCCTTCTCGCTTCTCCCGACCCCGTCCTTCTGCTTCATCTTTTCCCGCTACGTCCACCCCTACACCTGCCTCTTCTGTTCCAGCTCTCTCCATTGTCCCTTCGTCTCCTCGTCCTCCGACTCCTCGACCTGCTTTTGTCCGACGTTACATGTCTGCAGAGTTCGTTGACCTTCAGCAGAAGCATCTTTGCTTTCGTTGTAAGAATCTTGACCATTTTGCCCGTAATTGCCGTCAGCCTCTCCCTACTACTACTGATATTTCTGATGAGCCTGACCTATCCTCTGAGCCTTCCACTGATTTACTTCCTGCTAGTTGCCATGCTCAGCTTGCCTATGCTACTTGGACAGGGCGTCCTGATCCTCGCTCCATTCGGTTACGTGTACGTATTACAGGTCGTGAGTATATTGCTTTAGTTGATTCTGGCGGCACTCATTCTTTTATTAGCAGTTATATCACTAGTAGGATCCGTGCTTAACCTGTTCCTGCTTCACAGCCTCTCACAATTGAGGTTGCCAGTTCCCATTCTTTTCCTAGTTCTCAGATGTTTCAGCGTTTACCATATCGCATTGGAGATTTTTCTGGACAGGCAGATCTTTACATTATTCCTATGGAGCGTTATGATCTTATCCTTGGTGCTGATTGGTTTGCATCTCTTGGAGCCGTTACACTGGACTTGACATAGCAGACATTGACATTTGTACATGATGCAGTTACACACTCACTTGTTGGCATTGATTCTCAGGGAGACTTCCAGTTGATTACTGGAAAGCAGTTTATTCGCAGCCTGCCGAAGGCTCATTGAGCAGCCTTATTATGTGTTCAGCGGGCAGTACCAATTCCTCCAGTTTATACTCCAGCAGTTGTTCCTCAGGTGATCTCTGACTTATTACATCAGTATGCTTTTGTCTTTTCAGAACCTATGACGCTACCACCATTACGTGACGTGAACCATCATATTGACTTGCGTCCTGGTTCTGCTCCTCCTTCCCGTCCCCCTTATCGTATGTCTCGATCTGAGCGTGATGAGCTTGAGCTCCATATTACTGCCTTGTTAGATCAGGGTCTCATTGTTCCTAGTCACAGCCCTTTTGGTGCCCCTGTTCTCCTTGTTAGTAAGAAAGATGGTACCAAACGCCTTTGTATTAATTACTGTGCTTTAAATAAGTTGACTATTCGTAATCAGTACCCTATTCCACACATGGATGACCTCTTTGACCAGCTCGGTACCTCTAAAATCTTTTCCAAGATAGACCTTCGTTCTGGATATTACCAAATCAGGATGCACCCTTCTGACGAACATAAGACTGCTTTTCGTACTCATCTTGGTTTATATGAATTTCGTGTGCTTCCTTTTGGTGTTACTAATGGCCCTCCTACGTTCCAGAATGTGATGAATAACGTCATGCGTCCGTTTCTTGGTCATTGTGTCTTGGTTTATTTTGATGATATTCTTATTTTTAGTCAGTCTCTTGCTGAGCATGTTTCCCATCTTTCCTCTGTATTTCAGTTACTTGTACATCACCAGTTATTTGCTAAGTTGTCTAAAAAAAAAATTTTGTTTCTGAGATCGAGTTTTTTGGTATTCTTGTTTGTAATGGACACATTCATCTGGACCCTCATAAGGTTCAAGCCATCCAGGATTGGCCTATACCAGCTGATATTCATCATGTTCGTATGTTCCTTGGGTTAACCACTCACCTTCGTCGTCCAGTTCCTCATTTTGCCACTATTGTAGCTCCTCTTCATGCACTTTTGAAGAAGTCTAGTACTTTTCTTTGGACTTCTGATTCTCAGTCAGCGTTTGATACTCTTTGTCGTGTTGTTGTTGATGCTGCCGTTATGTGTTTACCACAGTTTGATCAGAAGTTTCTTGTTGAGACTGATGCTAGTAATGTTGGTTTGGGTGCTTTACTTCGCCAGTCACAATGTATTATTGCTTATGAGTCGCGTCGTCTTCGCTCTTATGAGCAACGTTATTCTGTGCATGAGAAAGAGCTTATTGCTATTATCTATGCTCTTAAGAAGTGGCGTCATTATCTGTATCGAGTGCCATTTGACATTATTACTGATCACCAGTCTTTACATTATCTGTTTTCTCAACGTGACCTTAGTGATCGTCAATTTCGTTGGTTGCAGTTTTTACAGTCTTTTAATTTTTCCATATTGTATCGTCCTGGCCGTGCTAACACTGCTGCTGATGCATTATCTCGTCTTCCAGCTTTGTTGAATACACTCGTTTCTACTATTCCTCCATGGTTTGATGATCTACCTGCAACATACCTTACATGTTCTGATTTTCGTGATGTTTATAGTTCTGCCTTACCTGTTTCGTCCAGTCCTCATCAGGTTTACTCCATTGTTGACAACCGTCTTTATCGTTATGATTCTCTTTGTATTCCTAGTTCCTTGAGTATCCGTTCCCAATTGTTGTCGGATGCTCATTCCTCTCCTGTTGGGGGTCACTTTGGTTTTCAGAAGTCTTATGCTCGTCTCAAAGACTATTTCTATTGGCCCTCTCTTCGATCTGAGCTTGCTGTACTTATTCGTACCTGCCCTTTTTGGCTTCATAATAAGTACTCCCGTGCTAAATCTGTTGGTTTGCTCCAGTTGGCCTATTCCTCATCGCCAGTGGACTGATATATCTATGGACTTTATCCTTGGCCTTCCCCATACCCAGCATGGTCACGATTCATATATGGTGGTAGTTAACAGGTTAACGAAACAGGCACATTTTATACCAGTTCGCACTACTATCACAGCAGAGCAGTGTGCACATTTGTTCCTATCAAAGATTTTCCGCCTGCATGGATTTCCTCGTACTATCCTCTCTGATCGGGGTAGTAAGTTTACATCTGTATTCTGGACAGAGCTTATGCGTATATTGGATGTACAACTTTTTATGGGTTCTGCTTATCATTCTACTTCTGATGGGCAGTCTGAGGTCCTTAACAGGATCCTTGAGGATTATTTACACCATTTTGTTACTCCTTCAGGGAAGGATTGGGATCAGCATTTATGTTTAGCAGAGTATAGCTATAATAGCTCTGTTAGTACCAGCACAGGTGTCTCACCATTTTTATTATCTCATGGCTATGCACCTCTTTTACCTAGCATTCCTCTTCCTCCTGAGGATACACCTGTCACACTTGCATCTTTTCTATCACTTGCATCTTTTCTACCAGTTCTCATTTACATCATGTTCAGCAACGTTATCAGACCTCAGTTGATCGTCACCCGCAATGTTGAGTTTCAGCTTGGAGATATGGTTTATCTACGCCTACGGTTTGCACGTCATCATTTTGTCCAGGGCCATGCTTCTACTGAGAAGCTTGCACCACATTATTATGGGCCTTATCGCATTTTGGAGGTTCTTAGTCCAGTTACATATCGCTTACAGCTTCCTGCTTCCACACGTGCCTGTGATGTATTCCATGTCAGTTTATTACGTGCTGCTATTGAGGATGACGCTCCTTGTGATGCTGAGTTTCCTACTGCTCCAGAGTTATTTCCATTTTTACTTGCTGCTATATTACAGGTTCGTCTATACCATAGTCGACGCCGCCGGCAGATTCAGTTTTTGGTCCAGTGGGATGGTCGTCCTATTGAGGAGACCACATGGGAGCCTATTGATGTCTTTTACCATACAACATCACTTGCGGATCAGGCTCGTGCTCTTGCTGCACTTGTTGATTCCTCTACATCAGATGTTGTTCTAGTTGTTGATGCACCAGGGCTTGCTGCTACTTGATCCAGTTTCTTTTCGGCAGTTGGGTCTTTTTCTTTTGTGCCAGGGAGAGTTATGGACTCGGCTCATTACATTTGTCCCGTCCATTTACATTTACTTTACTTTATGCATAAGCAGGCCTTGGGCCCTTTTTTATTCATTAGTGACACTTAGACTATATGGTTGGCCTTTGGCCTTATTATTTATTATTAGGCCATTTGGACATATTACTGGAGAGTGGGGGCCTTCTTGGAGGGCGCACTATTTTCCCTCCCAGTTGGGCCCTAGCCACCGTAAGCTTCCTTTTAGGGCTTCCTCTTGGGTATAAGTAGGGAAACTGTGTCATTTGTTATTCAGCTGATGATATTGATCTCTCTCTTTAACCTCCTTAATCTCTCTCTTTCCTGCTTTCTAGGGTTAAGTCTTGCTTATGTGCTGCTTTCATAGCTTAAGTCTTGCTTATGTGATGCTTTCATAGCTTAGCTCTAGATCGTAACTTCGACCTTCTGGGTTCTATTCTTCGCTGCTCTCTTCTTCGTCGGGTTGATCTTCGGCTTCCTGCTGCTCTGGGGTATGGGGCTCGACATTTTGATTTGATGTTTGACCTTGATCTCCCTCTTGAATCAACAGTAGTGTGAAAATCTCATGCCCCTTTTCTTCTTTTAATCCAGGGAATGTGGAACTTCACATCTCTTCTCGACACAACTTTTTTTGTGGTTGAGTTGTAGAGTCTGTAAACTTGTGATCCGTTCGAGTATCCAACCATGATTGTCTGTTCTGACATTTCGTTGAGCTTGCTTTTTTGTTCCTTTGGTATGTGCTTGTATGTTGCACATCCGAATACACGCACGAATGACAGATCAAGCTTTCTACCTGTCCACATTTTGTACGGTGTTTTGTTTTCCAGGGCTGTCGTTGTTGATCCGTTCTGCAGGTGTACCGCTGCAGCTATTGCCTCGGCCCAAAATTGGCTCGGCAATCGAGCCTGTGCCATCATGCATCTGGCTCCTTCGACTAGTGTCATGTTTCTTCTTTCTACGACACCATTATATTCGGGTGTGTACGTAGGAGTGAATTGATGCTCTATTCCTTGTTCTTGGCAGAATCTTGAAAATTCTGTGCTCTTGTACTCACCTCCATTATCAGACCTGATGATCTGAATCTTCTTTGAGTTGAAAGAGTCAAACACTTCAGATTTTTTCTTCAAGTAATAGATCGTTGTCATCCGGTTGTAGTCATCAATGAACGTCGGGAAATACCTCGACCCTGAGAGCGAATCAACTTTCATCGGTCCATAGACATCTGAGTGGACAAGCTCAAGAACTTCTTTAGCTTTTCTTCCCTCATGTACGAATGGATTCCGATGTTGTTTCCCTTTCTGACAGGCTTCACAGAACTCAGTATCGGGTCTGGATATTTTCAAACCTATGACTATGTCCTCCTTGCTCATGTCGTAGAGGCTCCTCATGTTCGGATGATACATTCTTCTGTGCCAGAGTTGATCTTCGTTTTCTGATGCATTTAGTATGCTATCAGAATTGCTGATTATCTTGGCTTGGTAGAGATTGCCTTCTCTGCCTCCAATTGTCAGCAACTTGTTTGTTGTTTTCTCGATCATCCGGCATACATTGCCATCGAATAGAACTCGTATTCCAAGATCTGCCATCTTGGAGACTGATAGTAGGTCTTTTCTTAATGAGGGTACGTAGAGTGCTCCTGGCAGCTCTGCTTGTCCCGACAGTGTCCGTAGTTGTAGAGTTCCAACGCCCTTGACATCGTGTCGGCTCCCATCGCCTAGAATCACTGCTCTGTCGTTTTCAAGTTCTTTGTAGTGGATCAAGATTCTTTTGTTGCAAGTGATGTGTGAGGTTGCTCCTGAATCAATGACTACATCACAGTCTTTTTCAGTGTAGCTTGGTGAGGCTTCATCGAATATCGTGAAGGCCTCATCGCTTTTGTCTGCATCCTTTGACAACCCTGCAACATTCACCTTGTCAGCTTTGTTTTTTCTTTTCGGGTTGAATCTGCAATCGTATGCAGAGTGTCCCTTCTTCTTGCAATGCATGCAACGTATTGTCGGGTTAAACCAGCATTTTTTGGCTACGTGTCCTGGCTTGTGACAATGATCACAGGAGGATGTTTGTTGGTTGTCGTTGCCTCTACTCGAAGACTTTGTATTCGCCTTCTCGAATCTGGGTCTGGGTTTGTTCTTCTTCTTTCCCTTCGTGAAAAGGGCCTTCTCTTGGTCACTGCTTCCTTCTCCTTCATCCCTCATCAGTCTCTCATCAGCGACAAGACTGATTTCTCTCTTGAATGTCATATCTGGTAGGCTCAGTATGAGCATTCTCAATGGCTGATAGGACGCAGGTAGGGATTTCATGAAGTACATCAGCTGTTGTGGTGCTGGGACCTGGTGTTCCTGCCCTGATGCAGCGAGTTGAGCGAAGATCGTTCTGATCTTCTCAAAATGCTGATTCAACTGGTTGCCATCCCATCAAATAGATTGCAACTGATTGTGAAGATGCATCACCGAAGCAGCAGTCCTCACTTCGTACTTCTGCTTTAGTCTTTCCCATGCTTCATGGCTGCTCTCACAGTCTTCAATCTGCATGAGTATTTCTTCGTTAATGGACGAATCGATGATCGCCATTGCTCGTTCATCTTTTCTGATCCAATCAGCTCTCCTTGGGTCTCCCTCTGGAGGCTGCACCTCTGTGAGTTCGGTCACCGACCAGATGCCTTCACCCTTCAGAACTGTTTTGATTTTGAATTTCCATACTCTGTAGTTTTCACCATCAAGACTAATTGCTATTCTCGTCTGATCGTTGTAGCCATATTGTGTTGTCTTATAAGATCACTGCTCAGATATCATGTAGCGATAACCTGGGCTCTGATACCATGTAGAAATTTTGTTGTGTTTCTCTTTTCAGGATCCTAAGCAAGCGACTACAGATCACAGATCATGAGCGACAACTGATCTTATGACAAAACTACCAGAAATTGTCCAAGGGCAATTCAATGATCCTTGGACGTTGTGATACCAACTGAACTCATAACTTGTAAGCCTTATGATTCACAAGTCAAATGTGCTTTCACGAAGACTCCCACAGAGAACAATGACAGAGGCAAGGCTAAGGCAGTTGATTACAACCCATTGCAGAGATCAACAACGAGTAGTCAACCCCTAAAGCCAATGTGTTCCAGCAACAAGTCGACCACCACAACGCCAAATCCGGTAACACCAACGATCAAAGGGCCAAATCCAGGGAATCCAAGCCCGAAACGGCCACCCATCCAACAAGCACCAACACTTCAAGTATCAAAACCTTGTACTCAAGCGATACTATTGACTGTCGAAGAAAGTCTTCAAGTTCACAAATATCATGAACACTTGGATCGGCTAAGCAGTCAATTAACCCTATCCTATCTGCCGTACCAATTGAGCAAACCTTTGAAAATACCACTGATAACAGTTGCACCATTCTACGAAGATCCATGCCAACAAGTGTTATCTTGGGACCCGGTTTTCAATGACGACAGTTGTCCATTGGTTGAGGAACAAGGTTATCAAGAATGGCCACCAGACTATTATTGAAAATCGGGCAAGTCCGGGTTCTTGCAACACCGTCCATCAATAAAGCATCAAGTTTTACGTAAGCAAACACTTATCTAAGCTTTTCCTGGGGCAAAACAAAAATATATACCTATGCTCTCTACAATTGTGAGAACGCCATCGACTCATCATCAACAAACGCTACCATCCCAAAGATCAGTCAGAGGCAGTGCCATGGGACTGGCACCTATTTGGTCGTGGCAGAATGTTGCCCGATTCTGGAAACGGCATGGAATATTCTAAAAGTCGGCAAAGGGCTCCTACAGTAAGCCCAAAAGCTACATGAATGTGGTAGAGAGTCGGAAGTATTAGGATCAGGCAACCAGTTGGCATTCTGCGCATATAAGTCCAACATTGGGCCTTTAGGCTAGAAAGTGCCATGTGCACTAATATTTAAATAAAATATTTTGCAAGTTCCTAAGTTAGGATACACAACTTGTCCCCAAGAAACACAAAGTGATTCGGACGGTCAAGATTGTGATCCTTATGGAACTTTAGTAGCTAATGGATGAGGAGGTTCCACTCTCACTCCTATTTAAAGGGAATTGCGGTGGCCTCTCCACCTCTTCTACAGCGGCTAATCTTGACACCTATCTGTGTTCGGCTGAGTTTCTATATACTGGAGAGACATATGAGTCTTCCACACACCCACTTCCGCACATTTCTGGTTTTCAGTGGATTTCTGCTCCACAACCTATGCTACAGGGCAGGATACTTTGGGCCTCTGGTGGAGTTGCATGTTTGTACAGGTCAATGTACACTCCTATTTGGTTGGTGTCTCAGGATACTTATGGCCATGACTTGTGGCTTCAGATTACTGCATCCTTCTTGGGGCTGGACCAGGACTTGTTTGTTGCAGTGTGCTACTTTCCTCCCCACACTTCAGTGTTTATGGATTTGGGAGGTGATCCTTTTCAGGCCCTTTCTGACGGCGTTGCTAGACTCTCTCTACAGGGTTAAATATTGCTTGCAGGGGACTTTAACGCATGCACAGCCGCTCCCCTCTCTCTTCATCCGTTGGATACCTCTTATGCCCGTTATTCTCAGGACTCATCAGCGACGGTTACTCATTTTGGGGAACAGCTTCTGAGGTTGGCTCAAGCACATGGTCTCATTATCCTTAACGGTCTTCTTCAACGGCCATCCTCCTCTGCATATACTTGCCACCCATTTGGTGGCGGTCACAGCGTAGTATATCACTCGGCCTGCGCTATCGTCTTGGGCAGTTGCGCATTTCCTCTCATCAGCTTGCTATTGAGGCCAGACGTGCATGGGATATCCCCGGGGAGCGTCGTCTATGTCGCTTGTGCTCGTTGTAGGAGGTGGAACATGAAGCCCATTTCCTCCTCAGATGTCCGTTGTATTATGAGATATGGGGGAGGTATTATTGTCTCTTTCATGATGGCCCGCATTCTCTTCGCAGTTTTGTCTCCTATCCTGATGCTCGTTGCTTGGGACTTCTTGTTCGTGAGATGCTTACTCTCCGTCGGTCTCATCTACCTGTACCAGATCACCTAGGGTTAGACTCCCAGCAGCTGCTTCTCACTGGCTTCTTTCGGACTCGAGCACATGCTGATGACTCCGATGATGAGATTCCTATCACTGTGCCACCGCGGAAAAAGCCCAGATGTAGTCAGTACTTGCCTCCATCAAGGCCCACTGTACGCTCCACTCAGCGGACACTTCACACTTACTTTCGCTGATATGTACTTATTCTCCACCTGGCCCGGGTTGTGGGCATTGGTACTTTTTTTGTAGTTCTTCTGTTATACCTGGCCTGGGTTGTGGCCTTATTTCACTTCTGCTTTGTTCTATTTTCATTCGTAACTAGTTTATAGCATTTTACGACCACGTCCTCATATGGATGATGCTTCCACTTGGTCTTATGCACCCACAGGTGCCCAAAAGACGTTAATAAAGCTTCCTTTCTTCCTTCCTTCCTTTCCTTTCTCTCTCTGGGCTCTCTCCATCTCCCTCCACCTCTCTCTCTTTCTCCTTTCTCTCCTTTTCCCATATCTTTCTCCTCTTTCTCTCTTCCCCCTCTCTCCCCATCTCCTTCTACTCTTCTTCCTCCACTCCCTCTCTCTCCCCTCTCTCCCTCCATTCTCCTCTCTTCTTCCTCTTCTATTCCAACTCCCTCCTTGTGCATGATAGTAGTTTGCTAATGATGTGTGAATGTGTTTAAGATTTCTTGGTGTTTTTTGCAAGCTTTGTACGAGTTTCTAGAATGCTAGTTTAATGCAGGAAGCCATCTCCAAGGCTCCTAGTTGGATCGGACCCGACTCGCCATTGTACTACACACGACACCAAGCCACTTCCTTTAAGAGGAACTAGGCTTAACAGTTGCTCATATATGCTTTGATACTCATTTCCAGCTACATGTGGATATTGCTTTGATGCTTGCTACTGATGCTGCGGATCCTGTTCCTCGTTCCAGTGCATTTCGTCTATTCCTCACTTGTGCACCTGGTGTGTACTTTGGGATTACACTTACGGCCAATTTCGATGGGTCATCCGATTCTCCATCCGTTTTTGTTGCATCCTATGATGGATTCGTATGTCCATATGAGGTCTTTCTGGATGAGTATTTCGGCTACAGTTTTTCAGTTGGGGTCTCTACCATTTCTAGATTTGTTGCTATTGTTTTCATGCATCATGTCTTTTTAGATGATACATTGATTTCTTGGACCTTCTGGAGCTTTTGGCATGCTGTGCTTCTCGTGATATGGGCCTTGAGGGTACCATCATGTGCCATTGCTACTTCTCATTCATGGGCCTTATGGATACCTTGGGTTTTTGACCATGCTGGTGATTTCTCCATTCTAGATATCCTTTGTCAAGATGATCTCTTTATGCTCCATGTTTCCTAGCATATCGCTTGCTTTTCCATGCTATTACAGCGTGCCTGTCATCCTGCTTATGTTCCTACTCCTTGGTGCTGGTCTTCTAATGCTGCTATCTTTTCTTGGGGCACCTATATCACTGAGTTTGCACATATGGTTGATGGTTACGTGTATGATGCAGCTATTCGGGATGAGTGTCCATCACTTTTCTAGCTTCCTTATTGGCTTCCCGTTGCTGATGCAGTTCTACCTTCTTGGGCTTTTTGGATACCTTGGTATGATGTCCCTATCTTTTGGGCTGATCCTCTACTATCTTGGGCATTACGGATACCTTGGCATTCCTGGTTGCTGCTTGATCTTCTTCTGGTTCCTTGGCATTCCTGGTTGTTCCATATTGCTTGGTTTCATATGACACGGCCGAGATGTTCCCTTCGTCGCCACGATGTTGATCCTGAGCTATTCCCTTTCTTACCAGCTGCCATTCACCAGGTTCGCCTTCACCATAGTTGATGTCGTCGACAAATTCAGTTTTTGGTCCAGTGTGATGGTCGTCCTGTTGAGGAGGCCACATGGGAGCCTATTGATGTCTTTTATCATACACCATCACTTGCAGATCAGGCTCGTGCTCTTGTTGGACTTGTTGATTCCTCTACATTAGATGTTGCTCTAGTTGTTGATGCACCAAGGCTTGCTGCTGTTTGATCCAGTTTCTTTTCGGCAGTGGGGTCTTTTTTTTTGTGTCGGGGAGGGAGAGTTATGGACTCGGCTCATTACATTCGCCACGTCCATTTACATTTACTTTACTTTATGCATAAGCAGGCCTTGGGCCCCTTTTTACTCATTGTTGACACTTAGACTGTAAGGTTGGCCTTGGGCCTTGCCTTGGGCCTTATTATTCATTATTTGGACATTTGGACATATTACTGGAGAGTGGGGGCCTTCTTGGAGGGCACACTATTATCCCTCCCAGTTGGGCCCTAACCACTGGAAGCTTCCTTTTAGGGCTTCCTCTAGGCTATAAGTAGGGAGTCTGTGTCATCTGTTACTCAGCTGATGATAATGATCTCTCTCTTTAGTCTCCTTGATCCCTCTTTCCTGCTTTCTAGGGTTAAGTCTTGCTTATGTGATGCTTTCATAGATTAGCTCTAGATCAGTTGTGATTGCATTCGTAACTCCTTCCTTACCACTACCTCCTCCCCTCACTGACCTTCATACCTGGACTACATACACCACTACCTTATATATTGTACCCACAAACACACCCATCTCCATCTCTCCCCGGCCGACTACCTTCACTTTCTTCACCTCAAACATGGTCTTGACAGCCATTAAGAGACTGAAAACCCGTCGCACCCGTGATATTGATGACCTTGAATCCGAACTTCTAATCCATGCTGCAGACACACTATCACCTACCCTAGCCACTTTGCTCAACCGAGTTGTCTTCGGCTTCCCTTCCTCCTGGTGTACCAACATCATCCATCCCATTCACAAAACTGGTGACCCCACTGCCCATATTTCACGATTGCAGGTCCTCATGTTATCTCGGATGATACGGGCTAAGCCGTCCGTCCCACACCAGATTATACTGACAGAGAGTTCACGGTTCCACCCATACAGCTATCCGCCATCTTCCAGCTTATCCTATATATCCAGCGTATCATGATGTTACCCACAGATGAGCAGAGATACATACAGATGGCACTTGCTTCATCACGACACCTTTATGACCAGGGACATCGACTATCGTGGTTCTCTCAGGCCTCCCAGCTACTGGACACACTTGGCATATCTATCACAGACCTTCCATCAGGCACCCATGAGTACAGTAGACGCTTTCTTTATAGAGCATATCTGAGACGGACATGGCAGGGACAGCTCGGGGTCAAACCCGACTATTACAGGACACACTTTCTGGAGCTAGACACAGTAGGACTTCCAGCTTTGCCACACTACCTCACCTCAGGACTATCTCACGGGCTTCGGTTTCTGTTGGGTCAGTTTCGAGTATCTTCTAGCTTTGCCACACTACCTCACCTCAGGACTATCTCACGGGCTTCGGTTTCTGTTGGGCCAGTTTCGAGTATCTTCACATCAATTGGCTATTGAGACTGGACGCTTCCAGGGCACCTTGCGAGAGGAGCTGTTACAGCTTTTACTCCCTGTCCCAGTTGTTTACTGTTTCACTTACAAATGTACTTCTTGTAAATACAGAAATGGCCTAGTCACCGGCCTGTAGTGACATTTGTAAATGGCTAGGTCACCGGCTTGTGGTGACACTTGTAAAAGAAATGTAAATAGAATGGTTATCTATGTTACTAACCTCTGAGTCGCATGCTGAGCTTTGGTAGGAATCGAAGGGTGGAAAGTTTTGTGGTAATCACCTAGACACAGTCCCAGATTACATCCTTCTTCTCACGCAGGAGATCGTGTTCTGATGCAAACATGACTAACAGCGATTGCGACGACATTCCCAAACCCAAGACGCAGAAATGACGCACCACCAGCCTCAGGCGATCATGAGAGTTACATGTCCCACCAGGCCTCCTAGACAGAGACGCACTACATATGATCATACTCATCGACGACGCCAGCATCACATCCTTCATCATAGGCACAACATTGTGTCACTATTTGAGAAATGACAAGTAGATTGGCTTGAGAAAGAAAGAAAGAAAGAAAGAAAGAAAGCTTAATTTATGCCATGCCGAAAGGCATATAAGACAAACAATTACATGTCAAGTATATGGTACAATTGGGAGCGTATGAAATGTCTCCAAACAGTAAAGAAAAAGTTGCTAAGTATAACTACTAAATCAAAGTTAAGGAGATATATAAGTAAAATCTAATCAAAAAAGTAAAAGTATAATCAAAAATGACGAACATCATGGGAATCAACTGAAATCTCTTTCAGAATATCCAATTTCAAAGAGCAGAACGAAAAAGGACGTCTACATGCATGGACTAGATTTCAACTCTAAGACTTACATGCACAAGATTACAAATACCTAGATAAACTCTCACTTCAAGTTTATTCTCAGATACAAAAAAGAGAGGGACTTTCACAATACCATAAACTCTTGTAGTCAATCGAACAGGTCGCATTTCTTCTCCGTACCTGAAAGGACTCACAAGTCCACATTGTGGACAGAATAAGAACTAAAATACTAAAGCTCAAACTGTCATGAACATGTCTGATTGCTTCAAAGCTCAAATAAAAGACTTTCAAAATCAAAGTAGTTGTTCACCATTTCAATCCGCTCTTGGGAACTCCGAGCCATTCCGCTGCAGATTTTCACACAACATACTTATTTATCTAAAATCCTCGAAGTGGTTGCAAGAAGAAATTTAGACTGTATGTACGTTAAGTGAATGCTATCGCATACCAATATCTTCAATATTCGGAATTGTGGCAGAAACAGCAACGATACGAACACTAGCAAGAGGAAATCCTCTCATCTCAGGATAGTGAGATAACATTCTCACTCTGCTCACAACTGCTTCTAAAGCGGCTCCACGAGGTTCACTTAAAAGATGTACCTCATCAATCTCAATAAGCGCTATATCTGCAAAGAAACTCATTCCACCATGATCTCTGTGGCGTCGGGTGATTGAATCAAATTTCTGCATCAAAGATATGTCAGTAGCAGAAGAGGGAGAGATTCGAAGGATGTTGGTACATGCAAGAAGAAGATCCATTTTAAACCAAGAGATGCAATCAAAGAGAAAAATGTACTGCAGCCTTTTTTGGCAAGCTTCTTACCACTATTTTCCTCCAGAAAGACCAAAAAAGAAAACTGTGCTCTATAATGATTTTGTTGGTCAGATAATGCGCAGTGATATACTCCAGCGATTTCAAAACAACTTGAGCTTAGAGCTTAATGACAATATTCAAAATAAGTTACATCCATAATGTAGCACTATTATCTGTCTGTATCTAAAAATGGGAAAACTTGTTTACAATAGTAACCTCAAGATTCTCTCATTCTTAAAAATGGCCCTACATGACCACTAGGAGACCAACCCTGTAACTCTCCCGTTAACTCCATGGACATGCATGCATATTCTAGCCACAATATGTACCTTCAATCTAACACAATTTACTAGTACTTCTTAGAGCAGTAAAATTTTTCATTTGTGGCATGATTCCTTCAATAGACTCACATAGAGAAACTCTACCTTACATTCATACCTCAGGAGTAGTTAAAATAACATCGGTTTCTTGCATAAGTCGAGCATCTGAAATGTCAGTGTCTCCAGTCAGCTCCTGACAGTTCAAACCCAACGTCTGGCCAAACTTCCGCTTCCATTCCCTCACTTTTTCTTGGACAAGGGCTTTGGTGGGTGCAATATAGACCTGAAAGATACAAATTTCACATAAAACTAAAGTATTCATTTTGGCACAGGCATGTCAAAACTTCTCATCATTTGTATAGCAGGACTTCTAGAATCATGATGACTTTTTGGGAGAAGATACAATACGTAAACGAGACGCCTATGGTAGCATATTAAAGTAATAAAATTGATCCATAGTGGGAACTTTTACTGCAGTGCATTTAGAGACTTTGTAAAAAGAGACAAGACCAATCAGATTTTAATATTTCCGTACAAGTTGTACATTGTTGGTTTGTTTATGCTTTTCTTCTTGAAACGGCAATTGGTAAAAATATAACAATAAAAAGGAATAAGGTGATGCTGCCACCCTGTAGGACTGGGAAGTTGTTAAATTGTCTAGCGTGTAGCTCAATACTTGGCCCTTTCAACACAAATACATACGACTATATTCCCAAATAATAAAAATCGAGTTACAACTTGAACCCCCTTAGACGGAAAACATATTGATACACTCTTTGCACTCAATCAGAAAAGGCGTGAGGTTTTCTTTCTTATCAGTGTAGTGTTTCCACCCAGTTCAGAATCAACCTTTTCGGAATCGAATGAATTGGCATGAATCGTAGTTCTGAGCTGGGTCCCTTTCAAAAGAATCAGAGAGAAGCGGCAAATTTGATTTTTTGCATTTTTTAGATATAATGCTAGAAAGTATCTAATGTAATATGTAGAATCTAGATTCTAATGTAATATGTATAATGTCTACAACGTGTCTGAATCTTATAGATGTTACATTGCTATTGAAAACATACATTTCAAAGTTCACTGTTGCTGGTAGAAAGCTGCCTAAAACCATATTACAATTCAGCGTTCACAGAATTGCACGTGCACGTGACAATGTTGAATGGACACGTTATCCCGTAAAGAATATAGCAGATTCATTACATTAGTACCTCAGTCATCTAGCATCAGTCATTTCTAAGTTGCTCCCTCGAGATTACGATCATAATCACAAATTTTAATATCAAATAAAGCATAATGACTACAAACGACACACAAACAGCAATCTTCCATCAAGAATGATCATTGACATCACATATTCGATGTCGCTAAAGCTCTACAAGCATTAAGCGAAGAGTTCTTTCAGGACGAGCTTAAGCATTCTTGATATCAAAAGGTACCAAAATGATTGAATGACTTAAAGTACTAGTAATCACTAATTTATGCAATTTCTAGAAACCAATAGAGGGAAAAGAGTGTGCCAAAATGTTTGATAACGAACAAACTATTGGTTCTCTCTATATGGTGAATAGTTCTCAAACTTTGATGGTGCTTATTAAGTGGTAGGGCACACATGCTTACCAGAGTATCATGCAAGAACAAAGCATTGCAAGTTTTAAGAATTCTTTCTACTTCAGATTTTCAAAATCAACATATAGTCTCGTTCTCTTAGTATATTCAGTACATAGCCTCAAAATCTTGATTGTTGGTGGGTGACCCTGAATGCCAAATATTCTTGGTGGGCAACCCTGAATGCCAACTTTGACAGTGTTCTGAAGTCATCTCGTCCTCTTTTTGTCGCTTCCATTTTACTTCTTTATTGTTGTAGTTGAAGTAGAAATGCTATAAACAGTGTATATAGATTGGTTTTCTTTCCTTACTACATTTTAGGAGTGAATTTGCTTTGAGGAATTGCAGATGCATGCATGCAAAGGTTAATAATGGGTATATTTTAGCATGTAATCAGTTTTTGTTAGATTGTACCTAATTTTTTATTTAAGTCAATTGCCTGTCGTAGTGCTTAAGTTTTCTTACTTAAATATTAAAAATCTTTTACCCTATGATTTTAGATAAATCACAAATAGTATTTAGTTACTAATCTAGCAATGAATGCAATGCGAAGATGTTAACCAGTACTAATATAACTTTTTTTTAGTATTTCCTTGTGTTATTTTGTATATTGAATTTGCAAAAGGTCACTTGAATATGCATAAATTTTATAATTTACAAAAACATGACTTTTCGAATGCATGAGTAGTTAACGAACACCTAATGAGTTCTTGTTTCGTGTTGCAAAGTTTTGTATTGTTCTTCTTATACATACCCTTTTTGTCTCAAGGTAGTAATGGAGGACACACTAGTGAACTGAATTGTCCCAGACTATCAACAATCAGTCCAACAATTGCAGAAGATCTTATACAGCTTAACACTCATAATAGCACAAATTCAACAATTGCAAGCAGTTTCTTTGAACAACCTTACCTATCATGATTTTTATGCAACATGAAATGACCGCAAGATTGTAGCAGTAGTTCTTTTCCTGAAAGGGAATTCCTCTTCTTGGTGACGAGATCTTCAAACTAAGTCGAGAGCACCTGGCTTGAGTTTCAAGAGGGGTTCCAAAAAACAATTTGCTGTTTTGGACAACTCCATGAGCTACTAGAAGCTGATGTTGTATTGCATGGTATCTAAAGGTTTTGAGGCTTATATCCAAGAGTTTATGGACTTACTGAGTACTAATCCAACTTTTGACATAACGTTGGCTAAATGGCAATTCATTATAAGACTACCACTAGACTATCATAATGAATGTCAGCAAAATGTTTCTGATTTGCTCGAGGAAGTGATCTGGATCGCACAAATCTCTGGTACTAGAAACAAGTGATGAACGATTTGTTTCATCCCTATCGGGGAAAATGCGTTGTAGTGTTCTTATAAGATATACTCATCTACAGTAAAGCACTCGATGACCATGTTAAGCATCTTCGAACTATGCTAAGAATTCTTAGGCAAGAGAAGCTTTATGCAAAGTTATTGTTCTTAGATGATATACTCATCTACAAAAAAAACATTCGATGACCATGTTAAACATCATCAAATTGTGCTAGGAATTCTTAGAAAAGAGAAACTTTATGCAAAGCTATTGAAGTGTGAACTCTTAAAAAAAGAACCACTATATCTTAGGCATCGTATCACTTTTCATGGAATCAAGATTGATTATGATAAGATAAAGTTAGTTGTCGTATGGTCGCAACCTAAAGTTGTAAGGCATACCAAGCTTATGCAAAAAATTGACCTAGAGATGCGATATATCAAAAGCTTTGTAAATCGTGTTTCAGATGCTCTTAGGCAAATTGTTGAAGTCAACCAGTTGTCTTTCACTAAACTTTCTACAGATTTTACCTTTCAGTAATGGAACTTTATTGTGAAGACAAATACTTAGCTCACATTTGACGAGAAGTTGAGTCCGATAATATGCACATTGGAAAGCGTGGGATTGATGTCACCCAATCTAGTGATGAGAAGGTAAAAGTAGAAACCATTCGGAATGGATTGTGTACCTGATGATGTCTCAGTTAAAAACAGAATGACATGTGTTATGTCCTTATCCAATCACAAGGATATTGATGGTCCTTAGATAAGGCAGTGAGACCTCCAGAAGGGCATATTGTTAAGTAGGTCCTTATAATCCCTTGAAGGGGCCAAAGGTACTTAACTAATATGTAAAGGCTCTAACCTCCACTGAGAGACATGCGGAGGAATGCATGGCTTGGGATGGTTTTATGCATGATGATCGCATGAGAGTTGTAACCAAAGTTAATCTATGTTGGATGGGGATTGCATGGACACATGCACAGGCTACCAGGCCTTATATATACTGGTGAAACTCGCCCTCTAGCATCATTGGATTCTAGAACTCAGTTACCTGTCTTCTCTCTCTTTCATCATGGCTCAGGGGTGAGATGTCGATCTGCTGGGTAGATGCATCTCTGTTTGGTTGGGTGGTTTGTCCACCACCAGTCTCTCCTGTGTTTCTATTTCTATCTTCATCTTGGTCATTTCCTGGGCGGTCTTAATACCAGTATCAGAGCAAGGGGGCTAAGATGCTCTGCTAGATGAAATGGAGACGAGTTCTACATCGTTTTGGAAGCACTTGGATATCCGATTCCCAGTTGGCGTGCTGATTCTCAAGGGAAGGTTGAACTGGATATCATTAATTCCAATTGGAGCAGATTTTACCAATCAGTGGTAGAGTACACTACTAGTTTGATTTTATTTAAAAATTTGCTTAGAATTAGTGATTGACTCCGTTATCAATTTCCTGGTTGTTGAGAAATTCCAAAATTCGAAGGTTGATTTGCATATGTGGTTAATTTTGATTTGCTAATAGATTTCTCACCATGGAATTGATGAGAATTGATTAATTCCGTCATTGGTTTAGCCATTCGAAATTCAGAGAATCAATGTGCAAGAATCTCATTTAAACTATGATTTTTTCTATGGATGTCTTTGGTGAGGATATGATTACATGCATGTTCTCATAATGTTCTAGAATGATCAGAATCACATCAAGAGACTTGTATGTACTGAGGAATTGATTTTGAATCAATCTGTCCCAGTGTCATAGACTAAAACGTTGTTCAAAGATCATGAATCTGATATTTGCATGTTGAGAACTGGGGTTTGTCATAGATAAACTAATCCTCCTGTGCAACTTGCAAACAGATTGAACATAGAATGAGAATTACAGTGGAATGCAAAAAGTAATCTATGATAATTGAGAGAATGGCCAACTCTTATATTTGAACGAGTTACACCCTGTTTAACAATAAGCCTGATTCTTTCCTGCTTTTATTTATGTCTACATGTTAGAAATCTAACCTGAATAAAGATAGGAAGGAAATTTGTAGGTAAGCATGGATGACAATTAAAAATCAGAGATTATTACTTGCATGTTTGCCTAAAGCTTCTGAAGACTTAAAGTCTCTGTTTAGGAGAGAATCAGAAGCATAGCTATGGGAATAAGAGCAATCTTGCTAAGGAAACTGCATGAAACTAAAATACAGTCTATCTTCAAAATTCGAGAGACTCTGTTTCCTGCAAGCTGGAACAGAGGGATTTTGTGAATTGATTCAGTAGGTTTTCAATGGGTCAGCTGTACCGTAAGAAATCGGATTCCTAATCCAAGTTCTCATGAGGGTTGCTCTGAACAAATGGGTTCAGCCAGTTGCTGCATAAATACTTTTTTTATCCCACTGAACCTGCCCGGATTTGTGATTGTAGATCAGTCGCACTCCTTAAATCACCCACATCTGTAATGGTGGGCCCTGCCAACAGGTTTAGAACTGTGGCGCACTGCCGGCCAGAACGTCTGTTGAAGTCTTGAATCTGGAAGCTTTAGGGCTGTGTCTGCCTGTGCCTGCTTATTGGAGTTCGGGCCACAATTGCTCTAGTTTTCGGATTTGTATGGAGTCGCTTGACACTAGTGCGCCCTGTTGGTTAATCGATTCATTGCAAGAAGGAATATTGCATAGTACCAGTTATGGGTAACTCCATATATGAGTTTCAATGTGGAATTCGTTCGGTTGAATTCTGAAAGGATATTTTTTACAACCATGAGTATGGCCATAATTTCGAGTGTGAATTGTGATGTAAGAAGGGGAACTGACACATGGATCACATTAGACCTGTTAGTACTAGGAAGTGGTTTATCCCCAGGGTTGATATGCTCTTTGATAGGAGGGAAAAGAAAAAAGTCATGACTAACCAGTAGGGGTTAATAGTGCGACAGTAAACCATGCTTGATCCTTCCTGATTAATTCACAAAATGCATGTGTGAATTATGTATATCCATCTGAAAGGTATGCTAAACGGAAGGATATTTTCCTATACGGGGCATAGGACAGCCAGATTGATCAATTGGATCTCTGGAAAAATCAAATTAATGGGTTAAGGATTTTTCTAGAGGAAGAACTAGTGGTATGAGACATCAGAGATTTCAAAGGGAAATTCTAGGACCATAAGGATCTGATTGACAATGGTAGGCTTTGATAATTATTTTGATGTTGATCTAAAACCACTAGTCAAATGTTTAGGGGGGGGTGGGGGGGGGGGGGGTATTTTTGTGAAATTAGAAAAGTTTTGTTTGTAATAGAGTGCCCAAATACAATGGGATGGAAATAAATGACAATTGTTGCTTGATTTGAGAAGGAAATTTTATAAAGAAACGCAAAACACAATTCCTTAAAAAAAACACGATTTCTCTCCTCTTTTTTTCTTTTTTGAGTTTCCAAAGGTAAAGAAGAATCGAGTAAGATGGCAAACAAAAGAATAACTCAAAAGAATTGATAGAAATGTCCTTCATCTTTTCTTTTGCTATTTTGACAGAAATGGGCACAAAAAATTAACAGTAAAGAACAATGGTACAATACAAAAGAATGAAAGAAAATAGAGGCATTTGGTCAGAGGTAGAGTTGACAGAGGGGGATGTGGCTACGCACCAGGGATCTGGTGCCCGCAGATGAAGATGCCCGCATTGTGGCGGCATCTTTACTGTTTCTCTTACCAGGGTTAGGGCCCATTTGCTACGACTCACCAGGCCAGATGGGCAGGGGATGGGCATGTCCATTTGCCCTCGCATATCAAATGCAGAGGTGGAGAGATTGATGGACACATACGGGCGTGACGGTTCATCGCCTTTGAGACCATCTCACAATGTTGTTCATGGGTCAGTGGCAGGAGCAGGGACTAAATTGTTCCTTCAGCCGCAGGTCCATCTCGTCTAGCGTCATCATCAGCTGCTGACGCACCATTTACAAAGTCAGATCATGCCACAGAGGGCCACAGCGATGGAGCAGGCGATGCTCCACAGTCAGACACACCTTCAGCACGCCCATCTGTTGTTTCTGGTGGGCGTTCTAGACCAGGAGAGTCCTCTGTGCAGCAGAGAGTGGTTAGGGCTAGGCAGTAGACATTGGACTGAGGTGCGTGGCAGGGACATCATCATGCCTTGTGTACCCGACGGATTGGCCAGCTGTTCTATGAGCGTGGCATTCCTTTTGCTGTTGCAGACACTTGGATCTTTAGAGACACTTGCCTTCAGATAGCATCAGCTGATTCATCATGGAGGCCTCCGAGGAGAGAGGCATTGTGCACGACCATGCTACGACAGGAGGAGGAGACCATCACACGGGAGCTGAGCTCCATCCGCACTGCGTGGCAGACGTAAGAATTTTTTGCTACTCTTTACCACTTCATCTGTTTCAATCTACAAATTACCACAATGTTTGCAAGTGCACATGTCTAAGAAATGTTGTATTTTTGTAGCTATGGATGCTCGATATTGAGCGATGGATGGACTGACACTCGTCGGCGATCTGTTGTCAATATCCTAGTGTCTTGCCCACTTGGCACAATCTTCCTATGAGGCGTGGTTCAAGACGTTACAGACAACAGCTCGAACTGCAGATCGATGGGAGAGATGGTGATGAGGGAGCACCCGAGTATTGTGTGGACCCCGTGTGCTGCACATTGCATCGACCTTCTCATTCAGGACATGGTTGCACTTCCATGGATTCGTGAGGTACAATTTTTGTCACTTTGTAAAGCATTTTGCACTTGTCAATTATTCCAAGCCCCTAACCTCTTTTAGCTTCTAACAGTTTTTTGTTTAATGTTTGTCTTGCAGCTCACCTCTCAGGCCATGCGCATAGTGAAGTTCGTCACTAGAAAGAGGCACGTGCTGGCATTGTTCTGTACATTCTCTCGGCTGGACCTGAAGAAGCCAGCACCCACCGGCTTTGCCTTTTTTTTTCTGGTTCTCAAGCGACTGTGCGTCTTGCGAGATCATTTGCGGAGGATGGTATCCAGTGAGGCATTTGATGAGTTCAGGAATTGCACGACAGAGGCAGTGTTCATCCAGGCCATAGTCTTTGCAGACGACTTCTGGACACGTGCGAGTGATATTGTAGAGGTTCTTAGACCTGTCTTCTATGTGTTGTGCCTAGTAGACCGAGAGGGGTGCACTCTCGGTCTCATATACGAGTTCATGGACCGCATCGGCGAGGCGCTTCACAGATGTGGCTTGGAGGATAGGTACGTCTCCTATCACTTTCTTATTTCAGTTTCACTCTGCTCTCGTGTTTTTGAAGATGCCTAACCATTTGCAATGTCATCTGCGCAGGAAGGACGATCCCCTCACACGTTGGGAGGCGAGGTGGGACTAATTCCACAGACCCATCCATGCGGTGGCCCACATGCTACACCCATTGTGGCTCTCTATCAGACGTCCTGGCGACACGGAGCTCCACCGAGGATGGGTGGAGTACACCCAACGTGTATGGCCTGGCGCAGGTATGGTAAATGTTCTAGCTAGTGTAGTTGTTTGTATTAACATATGCTTTGGTTTGTGGCCTGACACGTGTTCTATTTCCTTTGCCAACAGGCATGACTCTAGGGAACATAGAGCGAGACATGGTCAAGTTCGAGCGGGGCCTGTATCCTTTTGATCGAGAGCAGTGTAAGCTCAGAGATGACCAGTTGGCGCCTGTCACATGGTGCAGCTTTCATGGCCGCAGTACGCCTGACCTTCAACGACTGGCAGAGAGAGTCCTTGCACAGAACTGTTCGGCTTCCGCCTGTGATCGGAACTGGAGTGTATGGGCCAACCATCACACGAAGAAGAGAAATAGACTCTCCATTGAGCAGTGCAGGCGGTTGGTGTTCGTGAACACCAACGGACGCATGTTGAGACGCACACGCATGCAGGGTGACCGCTTGATCGAGGTGAGTTAGTGACTTTATTAGTATTGCTTGATGGACTTGTGTTTCAAATGAACTTATTTGACAAATGCATAAGTTTGCTAACCATGCCCGTTTGCTTTTGTAGGTGAACCCTGACTCTTGCAAGGTACATACGACAGCTGTTGATCCTCGGGTGCCACCTACAGAGGAGGAGGTCGAGGATGATATCTATCATGAGCTACATAGGCAGGCAGATGCAGAGGCACGATCTACACGATGCCACAGGAGAGCAGCTCAACATCAGGAGATGGGAGAGGATGGAGATGATGAGATTTTGGGGCGTGGAGAGGGATTTGGGCATGGGTACGAGGAAGAGTGGTGGATGGATGAGGGTGATACAGAGGCAGAGGATGAGGGTGAGCATGAGGGGGGGGAGACATGCAGCACTTATTCGTAGACCCCGATGCCGAGACACAGGAGGAGCCAGCCGTTCCTGCACCTAGACGTTCCGGGGAGGGGGGGGGGGGTGTTGGGGGCCTTGTTTGTAGAGAGGACTGGAGTTTCACAGAGAGCAATTGGAGCCAGCCAGGAGGGGGCAGGAGGGAGAGAGAGAGGGAGAGGGAGAGGTAGGGGACAGGGAAGAGGCAGAGGCGGACGCAGAGGCAGAGACAGAGGCTCACCACGACACATGACACCCTCAACGTCATCTACAGATTCCTTGTTTGGCAGTTCCACAGACACTGATGACTCAGACTTTGAGTTAGAGGACGATTGAGGTTGTTAGTGTTATGAGACATTATTAATCGAACGTCACTCTATTTTTTTTTGGCCTTGAGCGCGACATTATATATTTTCGCGTTTTTACATTGTGTCCTATCGGTTTGTGTTTCGATATGATTTTTTTCCAGCATGGTCTATTTCAGTAGGTAATTCGGTATGATTTTTTTCCAGCATGGTCTACTTGAGAGAGAGAGAGAGAGAGAGAGAGAGAGAGAGAGAGAGAGAGAGAGAGAGAGAGAGAGAGAGAGAGAGAGAGAGAGAGAGAGAGAGAGAGAGAGAGAGAGAGATTCAATATGCTTTCAATGCTTTGCTTTGCACATGATTTCATTTCACACAATAATGGTAACTGTAGAAAATGATATAATAGTGAAAAATAAGTTAATGGACGACAATGGTCCTGAAATTGATGGCAAACTGATAAATGAACTGCCCTTGAAAAAGCCTTCCATTTGATACCCATATTGGTATTAAAAAAAATTCAAAAAGAAAAAAAAAAACCTTCCGGGAAACCCTAATGGCGATTTCCGGAACGCGTTCCGGATCGCGTGTGGCCTACAACCTTGATTGTAATACACAGGATCAGCTCTCTTCTTCTTCTTTTTCTCTTTTCTCTTTATAGAGAAATGAATCATAGAAAACAAAAACGGAATCACACTAAAACGAAACTTATGGAGATAAAACAACTAAAAAAAGGAATGAATGTAAACAAAAAACCTAAAACGAACATTGGTAAGGCAAGGTAGGGCAAGGCAAGACAAACAAATTGGATAGGAGGCAAGTAAAATGGGCCAGGTAGGGGCAGGTGAAGAAAAAAATAGTACACAAGCGTTCCTTGACTACAATCTGTAAAGGTCAGCAAATTCCTCATAAGTACGCAATTATATCTATATTCTATGCACACAATTCTCATAGATGAATCTAGATGACTCACAACCATGTGTCTTATAAGCAATATAGATCAAAATAAACAGTTCCCGGTGAATTCCCTTCACACTGCTTATTCTACCAATTAACTTCAAATCAGGAGCAATCCAATTACTCAAGTCAATTGTAAATGATTCAGAAATCTTAAATGTCTAAGTGCAGATCTCAATTATACATGTATAACACCACATTTAGATCTTCTGAACCATAAATAAGTTAATGAATTGTCCTTTCCACAGAAAGAGACATTAACCTGCAAATAACTGTTCCTCACATTACTTGTTCATATGTCTATGCACACTGACTAGTTTAAGTATACGAAATAAACTCAGTACATAGGAAACACATAGTAGACCCACAAGATTAAGGTGTACATAAGCAACGTATCCAACTATATTCCCATGCATAAACATAGGCTATAAACTGACAGATATCCACAATATGCGTATGTTACTCACAACTCACTTAGAATCTTGCAACTCAGCTACAAAAGAGCTCTATTTCTCATGAGTAAATAACATATCTGGGAAATCTTTGACGTGAATAATTCCACATCACAAGTTTTCCAACCATCTAACTCTTATTACCAAAATTTCTTCTATCAATCAGCCAACAACAGATCTTAGCGTAAATACAAGATTAGGCTAACTTATACAGACATCTTTGGACATAAGATTAAAGCTTTATTCCACTGATCCAATCCATAACAAAATGATACTTGGTAACAATCAGTGAACCTTAATTTAATCTTTACCACTACTTCCCATATTTATGAATATCATATAGCTCAATACCCCCAATACTCCTCTAGTTCCAGATTATTCAAAATAATCACTTAGAGAGTTCCTCTATTTCAACCTGAATAGTTCTACCTTTGCACACATACATGATTCTTTTTTCCAAAATCAATGCAACTGGCTGATTCCTCGAAAGTTCTATTCCTATCTTTTCTTCTCCCCCTTTTAAAAAGAAATTTCATAATTTCGATTAAAAAGTTCTCAAAAGAGACAACGTATAAGATATCAAAGATTCGAAAAAATCAGTAATGAGCATCCACTACTATTACAAACCGGACTTTTTCCTTAGAATCACAGAATATCTTATCCCGAGTGATAGAAATATTACATCTCAATAATCAACTATCAAGTAGAGACTAACGTTAGGGTTCAGGAAACCTAAATTCCAAGCCATATGCAAAAAATCTTATATAGAAGTACAATTTCATATAACTATAACAGTCCTTCAGAATAAAGTTCTACATTGGAAGGAATTATATGAATCTCAATCCAATTGTCTCATATTTAAGAAATTTCTAAAGAGTAGAGGTCTAATATAAAAGAGAAATAGATTTAAGGGCTTCCATATTTTGTAATTAATGAGGTACCATTTAGGGATCGATCTTTATCTCATAAATTCCCAAAATACCCTAAACAAAAACCAATGGACTCTGTTAGTATTACCGTTACAGCAATCACTAAAAATTGGTCTACAGATCATTCATCACTGATGTCCCATACCACCAGCTTATCCTCCAAGAATCCTCTGCATCTAGATCTATTTTGCCCAAAAAGTATAAAACTATTTGGCTATCCTATATCCAAATATAGGATCAAATTCACAACCAATTCCAGAAGATACTTCTAACCATTGAAATCCCTCATTCCCCTTAAGTGATACCCAGATAATACCACTCCGCATTGTACCCCGGCATGGACGAGACGAGATGTATCGTTCAAGTACAATTGAAATGCTGCAAGCGTATTCTCTAATCCAAAAGGAACATGGATTTCAACAAAACCAAATATCATACTGTCCTATATATCCAATATCTATTTCAGAATCGGTAAAAAGAACTTAATTCTTTTACAGGTTAGAATTCCTCTTGGTTGCTACAGTCATTATAGAGAAATACTTTATAATAGGAAAGAATCCAAATTACTAGATTCCTATATGGAACACCTTCCATCTGCTTTACATTGCAAGATCCAAATCAAATTGCAAAATAGAGCATAAATGAATTATCAGTCTTGCCACTACTTTTCCCTTAGAATCATCGATTTCTTGAAATTCTAATTCACACTGGGGAAAAGGGATCCAGATTCCCAGAGGCAGTCTTTTTGAATAATTCTCAATTGTTATCCTCACTTGCAATTAGTTAAACTTCATGAATTGAATGTAAATAAAATAATTGGATCACTAAGACCACCAATTATCTATATCTCAGACTTCCAGTTTTTCCAAACTTCCATAAATGGTTTAGGTTAACAAAACCTATATTTTGTACTAGGATAAAATTCAATCTGGTATCAGTAACTTTAAGTACTAATTAACCTGACAGTTTAGATTGTTCAATCATTAAGTGCCGCACTTAATTCCTGGCAAATCCCTTTATGGATCAGCATAAAAACTGTTCCAACTAGATTTACATTATTAATGGTATTTATTGATCCCTAAAACAAGAAATGCTCCTTAATTGACAGATTCACAACATCTTCAACTAAAAGTGAAGGGTACAGTGACCTTATAAACTGATCGTTTTCAACTCAGTAAGATCATTCACTTAACAAACCATTTCTGTTTGATCAATAACCAATGAATTTGAACAAATCGAAAACGTCCATGGTTTCTTCAAATTTTACAAAAAACTAGGATTTTCAAATTCCATTCAATATGGACCTAAACTGTGAAAATCGATCAAACATCGACTTGACAGTTTCACAATTACTATCACATATTGGAAAGATTTCGAAACATCCAGCATGCATCCAACATGACATGCAGTGATTTCAATATAAAAATCAATTTTTACGTAAATTTCAAAGAAACTAGGAAATTAGCCCTGGGATTTTCAAAATATGTTCGAAATGGACCAACTGTGAAAATCGATTAAGAAAATCGATTTATCAAATTCACAGGCACTGTCTCATATCGAAACTCGACATGCACTAACTTTTTCGAAAAAACGAAAAAAAATCCCGTAGTTAGTCTAGCCACCAAGAAATCTGCTTTTTGATCTAGAATTGTCAAAAATAGCTTCATGCAATAAATCTTCTGATCAATGTACTGATTACGCATGCAACATGCATCCTAGCATTCATACAGGTCTATTCATACATTTTCATCAACAAACAATCACTACACTGAGTTACAACCATGCATGCATCAGAAGATTTCGAAAATTTTGCAAATTTTAGTTCAAAAATTGCCAAACTTCCGACAGCCATAACTTTCTCTACAGGACACGAAATTGGTCGTTGTAAAGCACAGTACGGAGGGAGAGTGGGTGGACAAGGCACTTGCCACATCACTCTGCCACCTAGGCTTCACACGTGCGATCTGGAAATGACAGAAAATCAGGTAGGAGGGCACAGTTTTTGTAGGTGATATCATCAAAAATTCAACTCCAGCCCAATAAGCATCCAATCAAAGGTTACAAGCACTCTACTAAGGTTCATCAGAGAGGCATAGAAGCTTCTAACAGGTCCAGCAAGCAATCATAAACTCAGATCATGCAAAAAATGCATTTTTGGCCTCCTTCAACAAGCAAACTTCAACATGATGGTGTCTAATGCTCACCTATCCAAATTGGATGCATGATGGCTCAAAACAGACGCAATCCATCATATCTTTAAGCTTGTAATGATAACCAACAGGTTTTGACCCCCATTTGGTAAGTATTCATGCCCAAAAATCACCAAAAATACACTATTTTTTGATGTTTTGAGCCTCCTGATGGTGTCCAATCCTAGACATTAGTCATTCATGTGATTATTTAGCTTATTGGTATTGCTTGGGCTCTTTGTGGGAGAACCCTTCGCTTTTGCTTGTATGGCTTTAGCTAGGTATTATATTAGATGTTGTTGGTAATTATTCGTGGGAGATTGCTTGATTGTGTCTATCATAGTCAATTATACTTCATTGATACAATATCCATAGATTGAGTCTATAACTAAGATGGTGCCATAAAGTTTCGCCACAATGTGGCCTATCATGATGGTGACCCTATCTTAGGATTCATATGGTCGCCACTCTTATGGAGAGAGAGAGAGAGAGAGAGAGAGAGAGAGAGAGAGAGAGAGAGAGAGAGAGAGAGAGAGAGAGAGAGAGAGAGAGAGAGAGAGAGAGAAAGAAAGAAAGAAAGAAAGAAAGCTTTATTAACGTCTTTTGGGCACCCGTGGGTGCGTAAGACCAAAAAGAAAATATGTACAAGCAACAGTGGGAGCATTATCCATAGGAGGACGTGGCCGTAAAATGCTGTAAACTAGCTACGAATGAAAGTAGAAAAAAGCAGAAGTGAAATAAGCCCACAACCCGGGCCAGGTATAACACAAGAACTACAGAAAAAGTACCAATGCCCACAACCCGGGCCAGGTGAAGAATAAGTACATGTCTTGTATGCCTGATGGACATTAAAGTAAAATTAAGAATCGAACAGTGAATCGAATTTTCGATTTCGATTGCTTAATAACTAACAGTGATTTTTTATGAATTTTTAGAAAACGTAAAAAAATAACTAAAAAAAATAAAAGTGCGAAAACTCAAAATTTTTAGTTTTTTCCAGTTTCTTGTAATATCTATGAAATTGACTAAAGTGATTTGACCATGCTGGAGTCAATTTCAGTCAGTTTTTTGGCCAACTGTACTTCACTATGAGTTACTCTGATATTAACTAAATTTAGTAATTTCCAGGATAGGAAACTTCAAATCAAGCTGCAAATCCAGGTAGGCCATCTTATATGGTGATTTGTCAGCAGTTGAGTATGGCGCTCAATGATATGAATAATCGTAATCAGATGAGAGATCAGCAAATGGAGGTCCTTTTGAATCAAGTCAAATTCATGTCTTCACCCAATCTCGGTTTTCAACCGGAGGTTTATGTGGGCGAGAAGAAGGAGAAGAAACCTAAGGTCATCGAGGACTGGTTGGCCAAGTGGAGTAGTTACTTCAATCTGCACGGTGTTCCTGATGAGAAGAAAATTGAAAGTGTCGTGTTGTTTTTATGCGGCAAAGCCTCATCGTGGTGGCGAGATTTACCCGTGAAATCAACTGCTTGGGAGGCGTTTGCGGAAGTTTTCAAAAGAGCTTTCGTAGTTGCTGATGACATGGACTGCTACCTAAAGTTCGTGAACTGCAAGATGGGTACAAAGAGTTTAGACTCTTATATCCAGGAATTCATGGACCTATGGAATAGGTTCCATCATTCGATGCGAAGTTGGCACTTTGGCAATTTGTCCTAGGTTTGCCAGCCGACTATCAGAACGAATGCAAGCGAAATGTGCTTCAAAACCTCGAGGATGTGTTTCGGATTGCGAAAGCATATGATTCCACAGTGCTGGCATCCAAGAAGCAGTTTGCGCAAATTCCAACCACTTTGAAAACCAAGAAGGGTAAGAAGCGCGGTCCAGACCAAGCAAAATATTTTGACGAATTAGATCAAGCAGCATCGGAACCCAGGAAGCCAAAGAGAAAGAGATTCAAAAAATCTACGTCCTGGGAAAAGGCTAAGAAAGAGAACTTACGTTTCGTTTGTAAGAAGCCTGGACATATGATGAAATTTTGTCCAGAAAGAAAGAAAGTGTCTGCTCACATGATTGAAATCAACTCATAATTTTATTAATTCTCGTCTTGTACAGAAACTCAGCTTGGAAACTGAAGCCAGCAATCATAGATATAAAGTTTATCTAGCTTTAGGAGCAGAGTTGGAGACTTGGAACGTGAAAGTCTTGAAGCTCCTAGTTTTGATGCACGGACACACGGAATTAGTTAATTTTCATGTTTGAGACCTAGCTCGTACTGATTTAATTTTAGGTTATGAGTGGTTATTTAGTAAATCGCCTTTTCTGTTGATTGATTTTGAGAAGCATATTCTCACTTTCAAGGAGGGTGACAAGGTAGTTACATTATTTGGCAGTAATTTTGTACGTCCTTTGGATCAGATTTCTGCAGTTAATGAAATGGAGACATTGGATTATTCTAAGTATGAAGTTTTTTCAATATGTGCTATTCCAATTGTGGATGTTCCTGAAATGAATCTAAATAGTTGTGAATTCTCAGCAATTCTTAACTCAATAAATTTAGATCATGAACAACCAATGAAAGAACAGATCATAAATGAATTTAGGGATGTTTTTCCATCTGAATTACCTCATGGTTTACCACCATCTAGGTCAGTAGACCACAGAATTGAGTTAATTCCAGGAAGTCAACCTGTCTCTAGACAACCTTATAGGTTCTCTCAGAAAGAGGAGACATAGATTTCAAATCAAATAGAGAACTATCTGAGGATGGGACATATACAACCTAGTAAATCACCATGGGGCGCTCCTGTTCTTCTTAAAGCGAAGAAAGATGGAGGTTTCCGGATGTGTGTGGATTACAAGGGGCTTAATAAAGTGACTATAAAGAATAAATATCCATTACCCAGGATGGATGACCTTGTAGATCGCTTGGGTGGAACAGGGTATTTCACCAAGATAGATCTCAGGACAGGGTACCATCAAATAAGAATTAAGTCGGAAGATGTCCAAAAGACAAGATTTCGTTCTAGATTTGGTCATTATGAATTTCTAGTGTGGCCATTTGGATTAACCAATGCTCCAACAACGTTCCAGCAAATGATGAACGATTTATTTCGTCCATATTTGGGGAAGTTTGTGGTTGTATTCTTAGTTGACAATCTCGTTTACAGTAAATCCTTGGTGGAACACGTAGAACACTTGAGAATCGTCTTGATGAAACTCCATCAGGAGTTACGCTACGCTAAAGAGTCCAAGTGTGAATTCTTTAAGCAAGAGTTGCTTTATCTCGGTCATAAGATCACAGTAAATGGGATCAAGATTGACGAGGATAAAATCAAGATTGTGATTGAGTGGCCAATTCCAGGAACTGTGAGGCAAGTAAAGTCTGTTTTAGGTTTTACACTTTTCTTCAAGAGATTTATTGAGGATTATGCTAAGTTAGCAGCACCGCTTAATAATCTGACAAAAGGAGTTGTTAATAAAAAGCAAAAGAGGAATCAACCTAGTCCGTCTGTTGTTTGGAACGAGGAATTGAATCAATGTTTTGAGAAACTTAAAACAATGATTGTTTCAGCTCCCGTGTTACAAATTGCAAATCCAGATTTACCTTACGTCGTGTGAGAACGGACGCAAGTGATGTTGCAGTTGGAGCGGTTCTATTTCAAATGGATAGGCCACTAGCATTTGAAAGCAAAAAATTCACTGATCCTCAGTTGCGTTATACTACACAAGAAAGGAATTGTTTGCTGTAGTCCATGCACTGAAAACCTGGAGACACTACTTGTATGGTAGTAAGTTTGTAGTGTATACGGATCACTAGCCTCTTAAGTATTTTTGTAATCAACATGATCTTCGGGGGAGAAAAGCTCGATGGGCTGAATTGATGCAAGAATTCGATCATGAAATCCATTACATAAGAGGCGGCTCTAATCAAATTGCAGATGCTCTTAGTCGGATCGGTGAACTGAACGAGCTGTCATTCACCCAAATTTCTACAAAAGGCTGGTGGTTTGTTGCATCCGTTAGATATCCCAGATAAGAAATGGGAAAGCATATCTATGGATTTTGTAGTTGGACTTCCAAAGACCCAACGACAAAATGATTCTATTTGGGTTGTAGTGGATCGGTTAACTAAGTTAGCTGCATTCACACCAGTCAAGTCAACTATAAAGGCTTCTGATTTAGCCCAAATCTTTGTTGAAAGATTATTTCGGTTGTATGGTCTGCCAAGTGACATTGTTACTGATAGAGATCCTAAGTTCACAGGTCACTTTTGGTCAGCAATATTCTATAAACTAGAAACTTCTTTGAGTTTAAGTTTCTTCTGATCATCTTGAATCAGATGGCCAGATAGAAAGGACTAATCAAACTATGGAAGATATTTTGAGGACGTATGTTTCTCACAAGCAATCTCATTGGGAAGATTATCTCCCACCGGTTGAGTTTGCATATAATAGTAGAAAATATTCTGCTACAGGTTACAGTCCTTTTATGCTTATGTACGGTTTTCAACCTAGATCTCCAGTAAATGTTGAGACGAAGTCTATTAAGATCCAGAAGGTTGCTGATTTTTTGCATGATATGCAAGAAATGTTGCAAGTGGCTAAGGATAGTATCCGAAGTGCTCAGGATAGAGCTAAACACTATACCGATCTTAAGAGATCTCCAAGAGATTTTAAAGCTGATGACTGGGTATATCTTAGGATTCCAAAAGATTCTAAGACGTTACGTACAGGGAAGCATTATAAGCTGTCTGTCCGTTATTGTGGACCTTTCAGGATTGTACGTAGAATTGGTTCTTTGGCGTATGAACTCGATCGTCAAGGAAAATCGACTGCACACCCAGTATTTCATGTAAGTCGTTTGAAACTAAGTTTACATGATGGTGATACAGTTGGATCGGATGAGGATTTATCCCATTTGGAAGATTTGTCCTTAGTGTACCTTTGGAACCTCAGAAAGTGCTCTAAACCATAGATAAACAATTGAGAAATCGTTCTATCTCTGCGTGCTTAAGTCGGTGGAAGGGTCGTATTGAGGATGATGATTCGTGGGAGAGAGTTGATAGCATAAAGAAGAATTTCCCGAATTTTAGTTTCTAAGGATAGAAACAGTTTAAGGAGGGAAGAATGTTATGTCCATGACCAGTACATAGGATACAGTATACTCCTAGTCTTGGATACACGGTACTCCAGTGAAACAAGCTGTTAGTTATGCCACGTCATACGACGTGACCCGAAAGTAACTAATATCCTTGTGAGGCCCATAACACACTAAGTGGAGTTTAGACAAGGTATGAGATAGTGTATGCATGTGTAGAGTTATCAATAGCAATTCTATGTGTAATAGATCCTAACATCACAATAGGGCAAACACTAACTGATCCACCCAACCTTGCCTACTCCCTGATATCGAGTAAGCCCCTCCTAGCCCAGTGTGAGAATTGGTAGCATGCAACTGCCAAGTGTCGACCACGTGGCACTAACGTGGCCGACTGCACGTCGGGACCCAACTGGAGGCCCTGTCCTGCTGACAGGGTCCCTAGACTGTGTTAGGCCCACCATAGCTATGGACCGTGCTGGGGCACACTACTCACATTGCCTTGCCCTGTTGGTCGTGTACGCTACTGGACATAACCCTGACTGTGGTACCTGACCTATCTGTGTTCTCTAGGGTTCGGCACTGGTCACGAGCTCGTAACACTCCCTCCCCCTTAAGAACCGTCTTGGTCCTCTAAGACAAAGTCTGGAAAAATCTTGCGAAGGACGCTGCCTCTTTCACAAGTGGCATTCTCAACAGGCTGATCATTCCACTTGACCGGATATTCTCGGTATAGAGTATGACAAGTCTGTGTCTCTCTACTATCAAGAATCTCCTCTAGTTCATGTGGAGGTTGCTGAGGATCCAATAGGAGAACTAGAACATTGTCCCCTACCGGATTTTCTGATCTAGTTAAGGCTTTTCGTAACTGACTTACATGAAAGACTGGAAAAACCTTACTGTTGTGTGGGAGTTCTAGTTCATAGGTGACCTCGCCTAGTCTCCTACTGATGGTAAAGGGACCACAATACCTAGGAGACAACTTAGCACACACTCCTAATTTGAGGGTTTTAGAGTCAACTGGGACTCTCAAGTAGACTTTTTCACCAGCGGAGAACTGCACATCCCATCTGTGTGGATCTGCATAATGCCTAGCTCGATCCTAGGATTGCCTAATGCTATGCTTAGCATGTTCTATCATCTGGTTTAGGTTCTCTAAAAAGTTTATGGCTGCTTCAACTTTTTCTTGTTTAAACCCTACAGCTGTGGGTGAGCGTGGCTGAAAACCGTACATCAGCATAAATGGGCTGTATCTCGTAGCTTAATATTTGGTACTTGTAATAGATCCTAACACCACAGTAGGGCAAACACTAACTGATCCACCCAACCTTGCCTACTCCCTGATATAGAGTAAGCCCCTCCTAGACCAGTGTGAGGACTGGTAGCATGCAACTGCCAAGTGTCAGCCACGTGGCACGGACGTGGCCGACTGCACGTCGGGACCCAACTGGGGGCCCTATCCTGCTGACAGGGTCCCTAGGCCGTGTTAGGCCCGCCACGGCTATGGACCGTGCTGGGGCACACTACTCACACTGTCTTGCCCTGTTGGTCATGTACGCTGGACACGACCCTGACTGTGATATCTGACCTATCTGTGTTCTCTAGGGTTCGGCACTGGTTACGAGCTCGTAACACTCCCTCCCCCTTAAGAACCGTCTTGGTCCTCTAAGACGAAGTCTGGAAAAATCTTGTGAAGGACGCTGCCTCTTTCACAAGTGGCATTCTCAACAGGCTGATCATTCCACTTGACCAGATATTCTCGGTATAGAGTATGACGAGTCTGCGTCTCTCTACTATCAAGAATCTCCTCTGGTTCATGTGGAGGTTGTTGAGGATCCAATGGGAGAACTAGAACATTGTCCCCTACCAGATTGTCTGATCTGGTTAAGGCTCTTCGTAACTGACTTACATGAAAGACTGGAAAAACCTTACTGCTGTGTGGGAGTTCTAGTTTATAGGTGACCTCGACTAGTCTCCTACTGATGGTAAAGGGACCACAATACCTTGGAGACAACTTAGCACACACTCCTGATTTGAGGGTTTTAGAGTCGACTGGGACTCTCAAGTAGACTTTGCACATCCCGTCTGTGTGGATCTGCATAATGCCTGGCTCGATCCTGGGACTGCCTAATGCTACGCTTAGCATGTTCTATCATCTGGTTTAGGTCCTCTAAAAAGTTTCTGGCTGCTTCAACTTTTTCTTGTTTAAACCCTACCGCTGTGGGTGAGCGTGGCTGAAAACCGTACATCAGCATAAATGGGTTGTATCCCGTAGCTGAATGTTTGGTACTGTTGTAAGCAAACTCTAATATCGAGAGATACTCCTCCCAATTTGTCTGCTTCTTGCTGACGTATGCACGAAGCATATCCTCCAGCACCTGATTTACCCTCTCTATTTGACCGTCCATCTATGGATGGTCAATAGTACTCATATTAAGTTTAGTATGAAGATGATGGAATACTGCCCTCCAAAAATTTCCAATAAACTTACTGTCCTGGTCGCTGACTATGCTGGAAGGTAGACCGTACAATTTAAATAGCCTGTCTACAAACAACCTCGCTAACTCTGGAGCTCTAACGGTTGTTTTGGTCGGAATGAAATGAGCCATTTTGGTCAGACGGTCAACTGTGACCCATATAGCGTCATTACCCTTTTGGGTTTTAGGCAGGCCTACTATAAAATCCATGGAGATACTCTCCCATTTACCAGCTGGTATTTCTAAGGGATGCAACAACCCTCCTGCCTTTAAACGCTCTGCTTTGTTTACTTGACAGTTCTGGCAACTAGTTACATACAAGTGGACGTCCTGTTTCATACTGGGCCAGAAAAATTGCCTACGAAGAGGCTCATAGGTCTTCTGTATGCCTGGGTGTCCCGCACTAGGATTGTCATGACATTCATATAGGACCTGCTGCCTATAATCCTCTGAATTGGGGACACATACTCTATCTCTATAGAGCAAGTACTCATCCTGAATGGAATATTGTTTCCATTTGAATCCTTGAGTCAACTGACCCTCAACCACTGAGGTTTGCTTGGGTAATACAGGCTCAGAATCCTCAACGTCATCTGACGACGTATACTCGGACTCATCATCATCCTCAACGGAAGCTGCCGTATTCTTGGATGAACTAGCACTAGCCCCGGGAACTGGTTCTGGAGTCTGTAACTGTCTGCTCTGGATTGAGTTCCAGATAGTAGAGAATAATGCATCATGCTGGCACTTCCCTCTCAAGGACTCGAGTAACTCATTACGAATCTGAGTAAAACTCAGCTCGTTTATCATAGGCATTCTGCTAAGGGCATCTGCTACTGTATTGAATTTTCCACGTCTATATCTGATAGACATGTCAAACTCTTGCATCAACTCTGCCCAACGAGCTTTCTGACCTCTAAGCTCAGGTTGATTGCAAAGGTATCTGAGACTCTCATGGTCTGTCAGGACCTCAAAGTTGGCACCATACAAATAATGCCTCCAAGTCTTAAGGGCATGAACTATAGAAAAGAGTTCCTTTTCATAGGCACTATACCTAGTCTGAGCTGGCTCGAGTTTTTTACTCTCGAATGCAACTGGTCGTCCACCCTGAGTTAGCACAGCACCTACTACAAAGTCGCTAGCATCGATTTCGACCACAAATGGCTGATTGGGATCGACGACCTTTAAAACTGGTGCTGTAGCTAAGGCTGTTTTGAGAGCATCAAAGCTCTCCTGTTGTGCGGACTCCCAAATGAACTCCTTTCCCTTCCCCTTAAGAAGATTTGTCATGGGAACTGCTATCTGAGCATATTCCTTGACAAATCGTCTGTAATATCCCGCCAAACCAAGAAAGATCTGAAGTTCCAAAATATTCTGAGGTCTCAGCCAACTGAGTATGGCTTTAACCTTATTTGGGTCCATCTTAATCCCATCTGAAGAGATAATGTGACCCAAATATGCTACTTCTTCAACGAAGAATTCACACTTGGATTGTTTAGCATAAAGCTTATGCTTTCTGAGCAGTCGAAACACCTTTCTGAGGTGTTTTAGATGCTCCTTCCTCGTTTTACTGTAGACGAGGATGTCATCTAAACATACGACTACAAACTTACCCAAGTATGGTCTGAGGACACTGTTCATCAAGGTCATAAAGGTAGCTGGAGCATTTGTGAGCCCAAATGGCATCACCTTAGACTCATAATGACCGTGACGAGTCCTAAAAGCTGTTTTCGAGACATCTTCCGATTTAATACGGACTTGATGATATCCCGATCTAAGGTCTATTTTACTGAAAAACTTAGCCCCGTCGAGTTGGTCAAACAACTCGTCTGCCCGAGGCATAGGGTATTTATTCTTAATTGTGACTTTATTGAAGGCTCTGTAATCTACGCAAAGACGCATAGACCCCTCTTTCTTTTTCACCAATAGGACTGGTGAGGCCCATGGTGAACTACTGGTCTGAATTTGGCCTTTCCCAAGATAATCTGTTAACTTCCTAGTTATTTCTTCATCCTCTATTCGGTTGACCCGATACGGAGGTTTAGAAACAGGTGCTGTACCTGGTACTAGGTTTATTACATGATCTACCTCTCTGCTAGGTAGTAAACCATGTGGCAAATCTTCAGGAAAAACATCTTTAAATTTAGACAATAAAGTTTTTAATTTACTGATTTTCTGCTAAATAGAACTGGAAATAGAAACTTCAGGAATAAACTGAAAGTCACATAAGAATACCTGATGGTCTTCGTCTCCGATTAGCTGACAGAGCTCTAAACTGCAGACCATAGGACTGTTGGGAACATCATGCTCCCCATGCAACTGGATCTCTCGGCCTTTATGCTGAAAACTGAGGGTGTTCTCCTTATAGTTTCTGTGGAGGGAAGGTCCTAAACTGTAGAGCCAATCTCTCCCGAGAACAATGTCTGTGCGATCCAGGTGCATTACCTGAAAGTTTATTTCATCTTGGTACCCCTGAATACCAAGATTCAAATTACTTACCATAGTTTCCCATATTTTTTTATCTTCACCCTTAGCTAATGAAACTATGTACCTATGCTGACTAGGTACTTCTTGTAGTTTAAGCTTTTTCACCAGGGTGTAGTTGATGAAATTATGGGTTGCCCCATCATCAACCATAACTCTTACTGACTGGTTACCAACTTTCCCATGCATACATACTAGGTCATGTGGCCCAAAACTGAAGGGTCTCGCTAGCATTGCAGAGGTTAGCTGGCAACAGTGTTCATGATCTTCATGATACACTTTGATATCGGAAGCTGCCGAGTCACTGGGGAAACATACAGTCTAAACAAGATGAACTTGCTTTTTATCTTTCTTATCTTTTTTAGTGAAAGGCCCCTTGGGACACTGTCTGACTGTGTGTCCCTTGCCCATACACACAAAGCACAAACGTTCTTGTTTGGCTTTCTCAAAATCATCTGGTTTTAAGGGCTGTATGAGTGAGGGCGTTTCTGTGGAGCTTCACTTTTAAACTTATCTTGATTCTTTCTTTTTTAAAATTTCTTTTTAAATTGAAAGTCTTTCTGAGGAGGCTGCTCAGAAAGTGGCTGCTGTCTCGCCCTCTTCCTACCCACTGAATCATCATAGATTTGAGCATATCTGAGAGCTTGCTCAAGGGTAGTAGGCGAGTTTCTCTGGACCTCTACTTTATATTCATCTTTGAGGCCTGGGCAGAGCACTTGGTATGAGGGGAGGTGGCGAATCCCACCAATACTATAGGGGAATGCGGGTTGCGAGCTCCAACCAAGTCTCAGCTTCCCTTGCTGGAATGTTGTCTTGGAGCCCGCCTTGGCATGCCAGCGCCCTGGAGACTAGGGTCGGTCACACACTTGAAATGTAACCTTCTCAGATTTATTAATAAAGTGGGATTTTCCTCAAACTGACTCTGATTACCTTCTGGGTTTCAGTGTTCGGTAAAAGTGCCAGTTGTAAGGCCGCTTCAAATCTTTTTGATCTGGCACATAGTTGAGGGTCGTATCTCGGGACCGTATCCCGGAACGCCAGCAGTATGCCGTCGGGACCATTCGATCCGAGACGTCAGCGGTATGCTGTCGGGACCATTCGATCCAAAAACTGGTTGTCTTCATATCTGTCGCAGCTTGTGGTTCTGAGTGTTCCTTGCACGAACGTGAATGGATTAAGCTCTTGGGGAACGGGCTCTAACCTATCGGCTGAGTTTGATGGCTTGCTTGGGTGGAAGTTACCTGTTTATGGCTGTTCAGTCTGGCGTGGCGCCAGGTTGGCTTCCAGCGCTCGTGACGAAGCTTTGAGTTGGTTAAGTCTGATGTAAGTCAGATGACTTGCTTGGAATGGATGTTAACGAAGCTTCGAGCTAGTTAAGTTTGATGTATGTCGGGCAGCTTGCTTGGAGGGAAGTCACCCAGATCGAGACCCCCGGTCTGGCATGGCGCCAGATTGGATCTCAATGTTGGTTTCCGAACTTCCAAGTTGGTTAAGTCTGATCATTGTTGGCGAGTTGGCTGCTTGTATGTCAAGTGGGTTTGGACGGCAAGAGTTGAAAGCTGGGAAGCTAAGTCGTGGTTCCCGGCTCCCGCGCTTCACCCCCCCCCCTCTCTCTCTCTCTCTCTCTCTCTCTCTCTCTCTCAACTTACAAGTTTTTGCATCGTCGCCCTAAAATTCCCACCATGAACCTGTTTCATATTAACTAATTCTCTCTCTTTAAAAAAACTCTTTTCATTTCAAGCATCTCTCCGGGATTGGAAATAAAAGTTTCCAAGAGCATGAAGTCTTGCAATTGACACCTAGCCAAAACCATAATTAGCAATACTTCAAGCATGCAATTGACAACTAGCCAAAACCATAATTAGCAACTTCACTTATGGTCAAGATAAGTCAATGGTCAATATAAGTCAAAACCATAATTAGCAATGCTTATGGTCAAGATAAGTCCATGGTCAAGGTAAGTCAAAACCTCATTTAGAACGGAAGAATCAGTACACGGGCATACATTCTCTCTCTCTCACTCTTTTCTAACCCGACCGCGCGTGCCCCTTTTCAGCAGAGGCCGGTTCGATCGAACCGTGGTTCGTGGTTCGAACTAACTATGGCACATTTAGCCACCTTGAAGTGCGGGTCTGTAATATCGTTATCTCAGTGTACTGCCTGAATAGAATAGACACTTTTAATAGTTGTTCCCATCCGTTGTCGCTTATTGGCACGGGGACAGCCGGGGGACAGCTATGGCCCCGTTCCAATAGGCGTGTGACATGTGTTGTTCCCACCCGTTGTCGCTTATTGGCACCCGTTGTCGCTTATTGGCACGGGGACAGCTGGGGGACAGCTGGGGCCCCGTTCCAATAGGCGTGTGACATGTGGAGTCCGGGAAGGGACAAAGAAGTTTTGCCGTACGATTCCCCGGAGAGGTGCGCCGGGCGACGGCCTGGCACGGCACTGGCGCTGGGATCACAGGTGCCGGCGCGCCACGTGGGCACGCCTGCCAACAAGAACGCTAAGGCGCCACTGGTCTCACAGTGCCGGCACCGGGACAACTGGCGCCACCTCTGTCCTGGTCCCGGCGCCACAGCCAAGCATCCAGGCCCACGCACGCATGCGAGTTTATGAGCAGTTTAACTATATATGCTATGAATATAATTTTTCTCAAGTGAATATGGGATAATCTGCAATATGCCATGTGGCAATCAATCAAAGAGGGGGCCAGTGCAGGGCGGGCAGCAGCATTGCGGCACCTGAGACGCATGTCGGGAGCGGAACTGAGGCGGGGCCAAATATCACGTGCCAGTAAGATACCAGGTTCCCATCCCTACAGATGTTTCGATGTGAAGTGAACTCTTCGAGACATGCCACTACCAGATTATATCTAGAGTCGAATAATTGACTGTCGGGCGAAACAATTGAAGTTTTCGAGCCTAAAACAGTCTTCCGTTTCACTAATTAGACTGACGTCAAATTTTGAACTTTAAAAAAACCTTTAATTTCTTTTACAGCCTACATTAGTGACGGAAGTTATTCGTATCATTGTTTCAGAGACCTTTGATCTTTATTTTAACTTGTACAAGACCTTTGATCTTTTCACCAGAAGAAGCCTTACATTCCAGAATCCATATAATTTCAATGATGTATATAGATTACCGTTTTTAAGGTACCAGGGTTACGATTAAATTGTCCTTCTGGTCCAAGGAATGCAGTAAGGAGCCTTAATATGCAAAGCTCAAACACACCAGTTTTTCCACTTCCGGTTGGAGCGGAGATAACCATGTTGTCATCTGAAAGAAAGGCTACTGGAAAACAATCACTTTGAACAGAGTTGAAGTACCTGCGAGTAAAAGAAATGATTGATAATTATTAGCATTTTCCTAAGTCCATCGTAAAGGATGATAACTATTAACCAGAGCTTTGGCAATACGAGTTTTTGCAGCATGTATACCAATTTGTTGCCAAACTTTTAATCTGCGCTCATTACAGAATGTTGAAAAATATATGCGTTTGGAGGATGAGAAATCTTTTGAGACATTGTTTCGCAAGGCAAGTTCATAAGCAATATGGCTATCATCTGTTCATATGTTAGCAACTCACTCTCTCTCTCTCTCTCTCACACAGACACAGAAGGCGATTTCCTCACCTGAAACTGAAGATTGGTTGGAATGGCAATGGTAAGAAGGAAACAGCTTTCAAGGAATCAGGATCATGCTGTTGATACATTTCTTATCAGCTGAAAGGTAGTGGCCTCTGATTATCAACGTGGAAAACGTTCAGTTGCTAAAACCGAAAGAACGAACTACTTAAAAAAATCCGACGTATGCTCGTAGACACAAAAGACTCATCACGATGCATATTCCCCATGAACGCAAGAACACCATGATGTAAAGATTATATTGGAGTGTGCATATATGCATCTATTGAGCTATCTAGCTCTATATCAAAATTTTGCCTCCATAACATACTCACGAGTCACCGAGTAACGACCATGCTGAAACGTTTAGCCGTAACTTGTTGCTCTAATGACATGCCTATCTTGTTGCTTGAAGCGGGTTCATATCATGAATCGTGAAGAAAAATGAAACATGGAGAAACGTCGCTAAAAGTATTCTTCGAAGCATTAACCGATAGATGCTGAGGGAATAGTACTGCAACCTCAAACGAGATGTAATCAGAAAGGCTTCTAGTTTATTAACAAGACTTTAATAAGTAGAAATGACTTTAAAAAAGCAATCGAGTATCAATCTTACAAAAACATTACGGTCAATACGATGATATTTCCAAAGTCTGCTCCATTAAAATTATCTGTTATACAAGAGAAAAAAAAGCTAGAAAGAATGCAAGCGAACAAAATTATCGGCAACAACTACATAATGCATAATGGCACTCTATTGCAATTCTCGCTCTCTCTCTCAGAATATTTTTCTGAAAAGGATAATGAGAAGTTGGAAGATGACGGAAAATGAGGAAAAGCATTTCACCAAGTTCATGACCGAGGAAACTTTCGTTTCTTCAACAGCAATCACTAATTCGAAGGAGCCAGTGAAACTAGCGCTAAATTCCGGACCATCGTCAATGACAAAACCTTCGCAAAGCTTCACCAGACTAAAGCTGCAAACAATCATGAAAAAAACATTTGCTAGTTTTTTCAAAGATCGAAGACATCTTCTATTTTACGTAAAATATGCATCTCTTTCCCACTCCGTATCAAATCGAAACTGATCATGGTAAGCTGAAACAAGCGAGTTGAAAAATTATTGACACCAACACTTTTCTAAGCATTCGTTGAATGTCTAAACAATAGACGACGACACCATGAAAGAACAAAACACGCAATATCATAGGTGCATTCTCGCCATAAGAATGGATGCTCGCTCTAAATCTTGCGAGTAGTTGAAAAGCAGGGGGAACATTAACGTACCTTCTCTGTCTCTCTCTCTCTCCCCGCTTCTGGTTTGCGAAAATTAATGTAAATGTCCCTAAAGTTCAAATAAATTTCAGAGTTAAAATTTTGCATATAGCATGGTAGGTGGGTAGGTGGTTAGCTTCTAACCACCAAGCATGCATTGAGAAGACAATTTAAGAACGTAGTTTAAATTTTATATCACCTTGATGCCTTGTGCTCAGGTGTCCTTTCTATTTTGGGACCACCTCCTAGAGCATAATGTCCATCCAATTTTTTCTCTCTTAGGAATTTGTCATTCTCTCTCCTCTCTCTGGTGGAATGCACGTTCTCTCTCCGGTGGAATGCACGTTCTCCGGTGGAATGTGCATGTGCTATGTGGCAGCCCGTCGTTGGCTATCCACATCCACATTCCACCACAAACGTAAAAAAATTTGCAAAAAAAAAAAAAAAAACTGGTCCACGCGTACAGCCCGTATCGTACGGGCAAAAAATGAAAAAAAAAAAACCTTCACACAATGGCATTACGTAGGGGAAGGCCCGAAGCCCTCGGGCCTTCCTTGCTAGTCGGGGCCTACCCGAGGGCTCCCGCCCTCAGGCAAGGGCCCTCCCAGCAAGGAATGCCCTCAGGCAGGGCCTTCCCCCCCACTAAAATCTATAACTAAATCCCCTATTAATTATTGGACAACTAAAAATATTTTTTATTTATCACATAATTCAGAATATTTTTTATTTTGAGTTGCTTTTTGATTATATTTTGATAAAAAGTTAAACTATTTGATAGTCAAGAATTAAAAATGCATTGCTAAACTTTGATATGAACATGATAAATTTCATGATAATTCAATTGAATTTTAGTGATTTACCATTTTATGACAAGATTAGTGAACATTGCCATATATAAAATCTTAATTATCATGTACATTAATATTGATGATGTGGCAGCTTTTAATTGGCTCTGAACACATGTTTAGAGCCATATTTTCCTACCTTAATGGCAAGTACCTAGTACCTGCCAACACCCACCCGTGTGTGTCTCTCTTCCGCAGTCCGCTTCTCTCTCTCTCTCTCTCTCTCTCTCTCTCTCTCTCTCTCTCTCTCTCTCTCTCTCTCTCTCTCTCTTCCGACTCTTCTGCCTCCCTCCCGCGTCCATCCTCCTCCCTCCGCCTCCCTTATTTCTCTCTCTTCCGCCCCCCTCCCTCCTCTCTCTCTCTTCCGCCTTCCTTATTCCTCCCTCTTCCGCCTCCCTCCCTCCTCTCTCTCTTCCACCTCTCTCCTCCTCCTACCATCTCTATTCAAAAAAATTGTACATGATAATTACGTCCGGTAGCGGGCCTGAGCAGGCAAGCTACCGTATAGCAGGTAGTCGTACCTACCTCACCACCTCCGCGACTCAGTAGGTACTGACTACCCTACTACACACGGTAGCGGCTATGCTCATGCCCGCTACCTAGTCCTTACTTGGAAATCAATTAGTCTAAGACATGATATTTTTAGCTTTATAAATTTTGAAATAAAAACCTAAGTTGCTAGTTCTAGAGTGCACTTTAGTTTGTATTGTTGTCTCCCTATCCTGGCCAAAATATTGTTAGTAGGAGAAGAGCAGCATCAATAGCACTTTAGTTTGTAGTTGGTATTTCCCTCTAGGTCGAGCCGAGTTGCAAAAGAATGATTCTTGTGGCGATGAAGGCCTGCCATTTAATGATATTATATGTGTGCTCAAAGGAATACCTAGGAATCATTTATGATCTTGGTATGTGCACAAAGGGACATGTAAGAGATTCTAGATGCTTAAACTTCTTGTGTCCTGTATATGATTGCATGTTTTATAGATGTGCAAATTCGATAGATGATTCTATCGCAATGTACTTTGATAATGACAAAAGAAGAATATACCCAAACAAGGTCCTCGTATTAAACATATGATGTTGTTGCATGACTTTGTCATATGATAGTAAAAATATATCACAACAAGTTCTTTATGTAATATATCACAACAAGGTCACTATGTAATATTCATAAAGTGTCTACCATCCCATGTGAGTTGGACAAGTGCTCTAGGAAAAATTGGTAAGTAGGGCTCAAATCTTGGCCATGACGACGGATATTAGATCTACTAGGAGCTTGCGCAAAAATAGGGAATTGGCTAGGTCATCTTGTGAATATTGATAGCTTCTAGCATCGTCGCACAAAAAAAAAGTTTACACAACACAGTATTAACACATTGATGGATTTATGATTTGTACGTAGTAGATCACCTATACCTTGACTACTTTTATCAATTCAATGACACAGTTTGAGATGATGCCCACTCAATCTATGAGTTTGACAAATTCTTTGAAGAAGATGATTTCTAGAAGTTTTTCAAAAAATTTGCAATATCATAATTTTTATGTTGGCTCTTGCTACATCCAAACTATTTTAAAAAGGTGCACAAGTGAAATTTTACTACTTCAAGGTCTCAAAATATTGACAATTTCACATTTTGCATTCTATAGTTCATGATGAAGATATCAATCACATAATTCAACCGATGTGACATGTTGTTCTTACAAATCTTCATGATGCCAAAGCAAAATAGACTACACCTAGTCAAATTTGTTTGTACGTACATTGAAAGCATATATTAAGCTCTTTCAATGTGAACTACTTGTTTTCCTCTTGTTTTTGAACATGGCCAATTTTTTCCCTTTTTTAACCTTCTACTTGCATATCTATTGAAATTCAATTCTGAGAAGCTAGATGCCTTTGAATTTTAAACATTTGAATTTTGTTGCATTTACAATTGGCCAATTTCATTTGAAATTGATTGATTGTTTAATGGATTGTGCCAGATCTTTGTCAGCACTTGAACTTGAGGTGAACAAATTTATAGGCAATATTGGATCCATCGTTCAACGCACTAAGAGGGGCAATAATCAACACAAATTTAGAAAAATAGGCAAAAGCAAAAGAATGTTGAACTAAAGATGTAAAAGACCATTGTATGCAATTGTTTTATGTGGTTGTGGCACATGACAATATGACAATAGACACTTTGTAATGAATGGAAAAGAGAATTATGGACACTTAACACGCATAATTCAATGCTCCAAGTGTTTTGTTATTCTTTGAATTAAGCCTTGGAAATGTCGTCATATGTACTTTAGATTCTACTCAATTGAACTCCAAATTCTATGTTTGATTAACATAACAAGTACATTGATGTATTGCTTTTTCTTGTTTTGTTTTCTAGCATAAGTTGACCACTTTGTTTTTTTATACATTTTTTACGACTTTGTCATGTTTGTATTTATAGGCTACGAGGGGAAATAGAATCTAATTTTGCAATGGAGATTTAAAATTTTGACTAGGTAAGCACGCAAGAGCTCTCTCTATGCCAAAGAGTTTTGCCATCAAGAAGCAAGGTACCGCATTCTAACAATTGTCAAGTCTTGTTCATCCATAATATTATAGCAAATTATGCCACGTATGCTTAACGATATTGTAATATTACAAACTCTCCACTCATTTGCATATTCACTTTTTGCCAAACCTAAAGTCTAAATGCTTTTGTGATGTTATTAAATCTATGCTTCTTTATTATTTCACTTATATATATCACAAGAAGCTTTGCCATTCAAATGGTTAAAAAATAAAAAGAATTAAAAAAAAAACACTCATTATGATGTTCAAAGCCTCAAACTCACATAGGAGTGACACCCAGCTTTTAGAAAATCATCACAATAACTTACCGCTACTGCGTGACAAAGCTAATAAGGACTTCTTTTGTTTTTGTTTTTTTTTTAAACATATATAATAAGAAACCCAAAGGGATGTCCTTGTTGATAGTCTTAATCTCACGAATGATCATTTGTTTACAAAGTAATGTATCTTCTACACAAATATGCTTTAAACATTTTGCTTCAACACCCAAGCACATGTTTTCCATTGGTCTCACTTTTTATGTATCACTAGAAAGCTACATAGTTGAGATGCTAAATAATAGTTTGTTGAATCACAATCTTTTGAACTTTGCATAATTATGCAAACACGTATGAAAACTTCGACTTCAAGGAATGATTGCAACGATCCTCGCCATTCATCTGAACTATCAATCTGCATTTATCCATTTCACATATACAAATAAAGCACATCTTTCAGATATGTTTGTAAATGAGTAGCCAAGAACTTCTTTGTTGGAAACTCTACTTTTTGCAACAGAAGACGACTCTGGTTCATCCACTTAGTAACATTCAAAACTCACCACCAGCCCCCCGCAGCTCCCAAAAGATCGCAGCTCTAGAAATAGAGTTAAAGGCATTGGAAACATCCACTTGGAGAACAACCCAGTCAAGATGGAGATCAATTGTGGCACGCAAACCATGAATGACAGCCTCATAGCCGCCAGGAGTAGAGACGCCAAACTGATTTGGGGAGAGAAAAGAGACGAAAATCTATTGAAACTGAAAACAGATAGAGCGACTTACAAGACGGAGGAGGACTTTGCCAACAACGATAGACAGACGCCACTCGAGGCTTTAGTCATGGTGATCAAACGAGACGCAGATAAGAGACATGCAACAGAAGAAGGAATGTGACCAGAGACGATAAAAGAGCAGACTTGAAAGAGTTGAACAAAGCCACTAGCAGAGTCCTCAAGTGGAAAGCAATCACGTAGGTGTTTATCGACCAAACCGGAGGGACCACCAACAACAAGACGAGGACTACGATGGAAGGCATGAGAGAAAGATTCACGATCAAGCACCAAGTCAACATCAGGCAGAAAGTCCTCCACAAACAAGGGTAGAACGCCTTTAGAAACATGATGAAGAGCTTGGAGAGTAGCAACTGACAGCATAACGGCCACAGACTCTTCCATGATCCTCATAGACACTGGTGAGGGTATATATAGAGATATAGCCAATCCCACCTGCCCATGCACTGAATCCACATGGAAGTACTCTAACTGATCATGCCAAACCTCCATGCATGTCCACTGCATGTAGGTACCCCTAACTCATAATAGCAAAGACCCATGCATAGACACAGTGCATGTACATCCTATCCCATACTAGGATGCAACACACATGCCTATACCGCATGCAGGCATAGCCTAAGGTCCTACTTAGCTATTACCCAGATTAGGCCTGGCCCCTACATCTAAGGTAGCCCCCTAATGGTACAAACCCCCCATTAGGACCGTAACAATCACAGGCTCTACAAAGGAAGCAATTTGGTTGAGAAACTTACTCTCAGACATCAGTCTGAATCAATATGCTTCGACATTACTATTTTGTAATAATGAAAGTGTTGTTGCTTTGTTAGCCAACCCTAGATTTCATTCTAGGAGTAAGCACATTGAACTCAAGTATCACTATGTTAGAAGCAAAGTTCTCGACAAAGGAGTCAGATTGCAATACTGTCAAACGCAAGATATGACAGCATATATTTTTACCAAAGCATTAAGCTTGGATGCACACAGAAAGTTATGTGCAGAACTAAGTTTAAAGTTCAAGGCATTCATGGATTTAGACTAAGGGGGAGTGTTGGATTATTCTCCTACTAATCGACTAATCGACATTTTAATCTTTGTCCAAATTTTATCTGGACCTACAAATTTCTTCGTGTTTTTACACAGTCTGCATAACTACTTGAAAACGGCTCACAGTGTTGACATTTTGGGATTTTTGTCTTTTGGGATTTTCTCTCACTTCGGCTTTTTCACAAAATGCCAGATGCCTCAAATGTTAAGGAAATGACGTTGGCGAAGACCTTTGCATTTTTTGCATGACAGTTTACGTTCATTTCTGCAGAGTGATAGTTCACGTTTAAATCTGCAGACAGACTATTTACAACCAAAGCCACCGACTTGCATTAATTCATTAGCAAGTAATTTATGAGAAGTCCTAACTGGATGGATGCCAGCACATTGTGAAAAATTGTCAACTAGTAGTATTTTCCTAACTTGAGATTTTGTAGGCCTATGGCCAAATAAAAGTTAGAGATAGGTTCATACATGTATGTAGAGGCCCAAAGTATGTGTACACTACTTTTGAGGTCACATTAATTAGAGGAGGTCGAGTGTGGAGCTCTTCTATTGGCTCATAATTTGGTGCATTCCTATTTGACCAAATTTCTAGGTATATGGGTGAATCCTATTGGACCCCAATTTTAGCCTATCATAAGACAAGTGGCCAAGAGGCACTATGGCTGCTATAAATAGCCATCTCCACGAGTATGTACACATCTCATTTTCATTCTATTGAATGAATGTTATGCTCTTTGAAGATCCATCTTCTTCTCTCTCACTTTTTTGTTCATATCTTGCATTCTAGCCACTAGAATTGTGATTTCTTTGTTGCTATGGCTTCACACGTGTGAAATGCAGGTTGTAGGCTCTGAAGTACGGACAGGGACAGCAAGTTTCTGTTTGTGGAAGCTTATGATCAGATTTTGATGTTTAGTTGATGTTTAGTATGCTTAACATCACAATTTCTATCATTTTTTCAATCTAGATGTGCATAACTTCCATGGCCAAGATCTTTATGAAACTTTAGCATCTTTTGGATCTGAGTTTTTCACATGGTATCAGAGCATTAGGCGGCCAAATGTGCAGGTTTTGCCAGATTTAGAAGAGATTTGTGGGCGAGTTTGCTTTTGTAGCATTCCAATCAAGTTTCTAGCTAAAAATCTTGTTGATTTATGTGTAGAAATTGGATCTTTGTGATCAAAACATCATTTGTATGCATTTCAATTGAAGTAGGGCGAATTCCCTCTGTACTTATCAGAATAAGGAGACAAAATTTGTTTTGGAAAGAGGGAGATGCAAGATCCAACAAGATCCTATTAGTTTTCCATTCTAGCATATAGTTTTTTGATTCAATTTCTTGCTTCTTCATGTCAAAAACTTCAAAATTGATGTAACCCTCTGATTTTCAGTTTGCTGAATGATTCAAGAGTGTATTTCAATCTTAGGAGTGAGGGAAAAGCAAGTATATTGAGGTTTGGTCTTGGTTTGATCAAGAAATCATAAAACTAGTGGCTAAAATTGAGGAAAAAGTGAGGAAAAGAGAGAAAAAGTAAGGTTTTAGGTTCCAAATCTTTGTGATTTCTTCTTGTGTTTCATTTGTTGATTCAAGAGAGTGCTTAGTGCATTGGAACAGGTCAAAGATCAGAGATCAATCATTGCAACATGGCTACAAATGGAGGCTACATGTTGGAAAGCAATGATAGGCTTACCTCCCTCAACTATTCTACTTGGAAAGTAAGGATGGAGTCTTTGCTTGAGATGAATGAGTTGATGGATATTGTTGTAGGTGTGGAGGAGAGACCTTTGGCACCTCAAGAACAATTGAGGTATGACAAGAGGGCAAAGAAAGCCCTTCACATGATCAAGATGAATGTGACAAATGAGCTTATCAAAGAGGTTGGTAAGTGCACATCATCTAGTGAAGCTTGGGAAGCCTTGAAGAAGGTTTATGAATCCAAGTCTACTTCTAGAGTGTTGACTTTAAGAAGGCAAATCTTTTCTTGTATGCAAAAGAAGAGTGAGAATGGACATGCTTTTGTTTTGAGAGTTAAAGCATTGAATGATGAGTTAGCATGCATTAATGATGGCATAAATAATGAGGAGCTTGTTCAAGTGATTCTCAATGGCTTGTTGGATGATCATGCTAATCTTGTTCAAAGTTATGCTATCCAAAAATGTTTACCAAGTGTTGGAGACTTGCAAGAGGTCTTGTTGGCTGAAGAATTCAGGTTGCAAGCAAGAGTGGGAGCATCTTCTACATCTCAAGGAGGAGAAGAGGAGGCAATGTTCTCTAAAGGCAAGTTCAAGGGCAAAGGTAAAAGCAATTGGTCTAAAGGGCAAGACCAAGGTGAGCACTCTACTTTTGGCAAAAAGAAGGATAGATCTAAGCTAAAATGTTTCTATTGTGGAGTCAAAGGGCATTTTGCTAGTGATTGTTTTAAGAAAAAGAGGGATCAAGGGGAAAAGCAAACCAATCTAACTATTGATGAGGGTGGGGATGAGCTTCTTTCAAATGATGCTTTTGTTATGTCATCTTGCTTGTTGGCTAATCATGGAGACATTGATCCTTGGTGGATTGATAGTGGAGCCACTTCTCATATGACATATCATAAAGAGTATTTTTCATCTTTAATGGCATTTGATGGTGATAGGAAGGTAATCTATACCGCAAATGATGGTGAGTGTGCAATCAAGGGGATTGGCACAATTGCTATTTCACTTTCTACAAATAGGAATATAGAATTGAAAGATGTTTTGCTCATTCCATCCATTACCAAGAACTTACTTAGTGTAAGCCAAATGCTTGACAAAGGATTCAAAGTTGAGTTTGATGGTGATGCTTGCTTGATCAAAAAGGGGTGTAGTATCATTGCAAAAGGGAAAAGGCAAGGGAAATTGTTCAAGCTTGATGCATGTGTTGTTGCTAACCAAGTTGGATGCATGGCAAATGAACAAATGTCAATTCAAGAGGTATGGCATAAAAGGATGGGACATCTCAACTACAAGGCCTTGGAGGTAATAGCCAAAAAGGAGGTAGTAAGGGGACTTCCCAAGTCTCTTACTTGCTTGAATCATGTTTGTGAAGAATGTGCTTTGTCTAAATCACATAGATTGCCATATACTAGATCTATATCTAGATCTAAGATGCCTTTTTCTCTCTTGCATTCGGATATTCATGGTGTTACTACAATTAGCAATGGAGGTGCTAAGATGTATGTAACTTTCATTGATGATTTTAGTAGATTTTGTTGGGTTTATCTACTAAAGAGCAAGGATGAGGTGTTTGATGTGTTTGTCAAGTTCAAAGTTGCTATTGAGACTCAATTTACAACCAAAATCAAATGCTTGAGGAGCGACAATGGTGGTGAATACATTTCTAACAAATTCAAAGCCTTTTGCGATGAGCATGGGATCAAGAGGGAGTACACATGTCCAAGAACACCACAACAAAATGGAGTGGCCGAGAGGAAGAATAGAACCTTGTGTGAGAGTGCAAAGGCAATGAGATTGAATGCTAATCTTCCTAAACCTTTTTGGAGTGATGCTTTGTTGTGTGCAAATTTCCTATGCAATAGATGGCCAAGTGTTGTATTGGAAGGAAAAACCCCTTTTGAAGCTTTGTTTGGTACGAAGCCTAATGTCAAGTTTCTAAGAACTTTTGGATGCATTTGCTACTTCAACATTACTCTTGATGATAGAACTAAGGAGGATCCATCTTCAAGAAAGGGCATTTTTGTTGGTTATAGTGAAGTAAGCAAAGCATATAGGATTTATGTTCCTTCAATCAAGAAAGTGTTCACAAGTAGGGATGTCATTTTTGATGAAAGTAACATTCCAAAAGTTGTTTCAAGTGATGATGGTGTTGTTGCAACTAATGTGCTTGATGACAATGGAGTTGATGACACATTGGATGTGGATGTTGAAGAAGCCTCTTCAAGTCAAATTCCAAGGAGAACTCCAAGGCATAAAGTGAAACCCTCAAGGCTCACTTATGATGGCAAAGGTAAGCAAGTGGTGGATGGATCCAACTATGCTTTCCTAACTTCTTTTGATGTACCTTCATGTGTAGATGAAGCAAGGCAAAAAGAGGAATGGATCCAAGCAATGGATCTTGAGTTTGAAGCACTTATGAAGAACAACACATGGAGATTGGTGGAGCTTCCAAAGGGCAAAAGTGCAATTGGATGCAAATGGATCTTCAAGGTAAAGACAAATCAAGATGGATCTATCAACAAGTTCAAGGCAAGGTTGGTGGCTAAAGGTTATGCTCAAGAGCATGGCATTGACTATGAGGAAACCTTTGCACCCGTGGCAAAGATGGTGAGCATAAGAGTAATCATTTCCCTTGCAACTCTTTATGGATGGGATCTTTGGCAATTAGACATTTCTAATGCTTTCTTGAATGGTGATCTTGAAGAGGAAGTCTACATGGAGCAACCCGAGAGCTATGTTTCTCATAGCAAGCCTAATCATGTGTGTTTTCTACAAAAAAGTTTGTATGGTCTTAAGCAAGCACCAAGGAGTTGGTATGCTAGGCTTAACTCTTTTCTACTTTCTCAAAACTTCACTATGAGTGAGTATGATCAATCACTTTACTTTAGAATTAGTGCTAATGATGTTACAATCCTTCTAATTTATGTGGATGACATTATTTTAAGTGGAGGGAACAAGGAAGATATAGAAGATATCAAGAAAGCACTAAAAAAGGAATTTGAAGTGCATGATCTTGGTCTTTTGAGCTATATCTTAGGAATAGAAGTAATTAGAACTTCTCAAATCACTTTTATTTCACAAGAGAAGTATGCTATTTCTATTCTCAATAGATTTCATATGGTAGATGCAAATCCTATTGATACACCTATGGAATCACATGTAAAGCTAACTATAAGAGGTAATGAAAGATCCTTCGAGGACATTACTCTCTATAGGAAGCTAATAGGTTCTCTTATATATCTAACCATCACAAGACCTGATTTATCTTATTGTGTTGGTAGATTAAGCCAATTCATGCAAGATCCTAGCATAGAACATTGGAAACTAGGAAAGAGGATCTTGAGATACATCTCGGGAACAAAAGATTTTGGCATTGTTTATAGAGGCTCATCACCTAACTTATTTGGTTTTTCAGATTCAGATTTTGCAGGAGACCTTATGGATAGAAAATCCATAAATGCACATGCTATTTTCATAGGTGATGGAGCTATCTCATGGATGTCGAAGAAACAAGCAACTATATCACTTTCTTCTAGTGAGGCCGAGTACAAAGCTTTGACATCATGCACAAAGGAGATGGTGTGGATCAAGAGGATGATTATGGAGCTTCATTTGCTGGATTTTTCAGAGAGTCCAATCATCTTTTGTGACAACCTTTCAGCCCAAAGTCTAGCAAGCAATCCGGTTTTCCATGCAAGGAGCAAACATATCGAGGTGGCTTACCATTTTGTGAGAGAACAAGTGTTGGCAAATGAGATCAAGCTTGAACATGTCCCATCAAAGGAATGTGTGGCTGATATCTTTACCAAAGCATTGGGAAAGGACTTATTTTTCAAGCATAGAACAAGTCTTGGTGTACTTTCTAAATCTATGCTAAAACTAGTTGAAGAGGGAGTGTGAAAAATTGTCAACTAGTAGTATTTTCCTAACTTGAGATTTTGTAGGCCTATGGCCAAATAAAAGTTAGAGATAGGTTCATACATGTATGTAGAGGCCCAAAGTATGTGTACACTACTTTTGAGGTCACATTAATTAGAGGAGGTCGAGTGTGGAGCTCTTCTATTGGCTCATAATTTGGTGCATTCCTATTTGACCAAATTTCTAGGTATATGGGTGAATCCTATTGGACCCCAATTTTAGCCTATCATAAGACAAGTGGCCAAGAGGCACTATGGCTGCTATAAATAGCCATCTCCACGAGTATGTACACATCTCATTTTCATTCTATTGAATGAATGTTATGCTCTTTGAAGATCCATCTTCTTCTCTCTCACTTTTTTGTTCATATCTTGCATTCTAGCCACTAGAATTGTGATTTCTTTGTTGCTATGGCTTCACACGTGTGAAATGCAGGTTGTAGGCTCTGAAGTACGGACAGGGACAACAAGTTTCTGTTTGTGGAAGCTTATGATCAGATTTTGATGTTTAGTTGATGTTTAGTATGCTTAACATCACAATTTCTATCATTTTTTCAATCTAGATGTGCATAACTTCCATGGCCAAGATCTTTATGAAACTTTAGCATCTTTTGGATCTGAGTTTTTCACACACATCACAACCAACTGGATGACACAATTGATGATCTAATTGCTTAGTATAAATAGTTGTTCATATTCCTACATCTTAAGCATTGAAGCATAAAGGTCAATCATCAAGTATTGAATAGTTAGTGTTCTCTCTCTCAAGCCTGCAAGCTTGAACACTCTTGAGCATTCTAGCTCAGTTCTTTAGGTTGATTAGAGATTGCTATTGCGCTTACTACTTATTAGTAGTTGCGCTTAACTTAGATTTAGCTGCTCAAAGATAGCTTAAAGTACGCGGCTTTGATCCGTAACTTGTTGTACTCATTTACATTTGTTTCGTTTTCATACTGAATCAATACTATATTTTTATTGCATTCAGCTTCGTCTCAAAATGTATGTTCTTGAATGAAGCACAACATCCTTTGTTAGGTGTATAGTAGAAGTGTTGTCCATGTACAACATCAGCGGTTCATTGGTGCTCTCTCCCAGTCCATTTAGAAATCGTTTGAGCCATGTCAATTCATTAGCCATCTTGGCTGCAACAACATACTCTACCTCACAAGAAGATTGGGCAGTTATTGTCTGCTGACCCAAATGGAAGTTGCATCTGTTGCGATGGTACAGCCTTCTGAGACGCTCTTGGAGTCATTTTTGATTGATGCCCATCTTGCATCACTGTAGGACTTCACCTGAAATCCCGCATCATGGCAATAGCAAAGCCCATAGTCCTTTGTATGTTGCAGGTATTGCAAGATCCTCTTGGCAATTTTCCCGTGTATAGGTCCTAAATTTATCTTGAACTGGCTCAATTTGAACACTGCGTAAGCAATGTCTAGTCAAGTATTGTCTGCCAAGTACATCAAAGAACCAATAAGCCTTATGTAAGGCTAATGCATCATTGCATCCCGCTCTGCATCATCTTTGGGACAGTCTTCATTTGTCAGTACTGTGTCAGGTACCATTAGAGTGTTCACTCCCGTGTAATCTATCATCTGAAAATCATCAATGATTTTCTGAATATATCTTGATTGGTGTAGATACAATCTTCCACCTTCAAGTTCTCTGTCAATTTGCAAGCCCATGTAGCATTTTCCTTCACCTAGGTCTGATATTTCAAAGTGCCTTGAAATATCTGTAAAGAATTGAAAAAGATTATCTATGTTAGATATAGGGGTCTTATGTTTTTTATATCAAGCATCTAGGTGTAGGATGTTGATAGGACCAAATTTGGCATAGATGGCAAATTACCCATTTCCACTTGTAATGCCACTCTTTAGCCAAAATAGAGTAAGAGGCTAAACTCGTGCCAATTAGAGTGTAGACAAGTGTAATAATTTTGTTTGATGAAATTTAGGAGGTCCAATAAGATTTAGAGGTGGAACCTTGAGGGGTCCAATAGAATTTGAGGTTTGCTTGAAAATGGTCCAATAGAATTTAGAGGTGAATGGATCAATGGTCCAATAGGACTAAGAGGTAGCAAAAGTGTGGTCCAATCATAGTTAAGCATATTCATAGAGAGCTTGCTTGCATTGGTGATTCCATCAATCAAAATGAGCTAGTCCAAGTCATTCTCAATGGCTTGAGAAGTGATATTGAAATTAGAGATGTTGTCTTTCATGAAGATCAACATTCATCTTTTGAAGAGGCCGAGATCAAGAAGTCTATGGATGCATCACCTATTATTGATTTTGAAGACAATTATGATGTGATGGGGTCGAGAATCGAAGAAGACTCTCCTCGGATTTTCTCACCAAGAAGATCCATGAGAGATAGATCCGAGCCTAAGAGGCTCTCATATGTTGACAAAGGCAAACAAGTGGATCTTGATTCCACTAATTATGTTTTTTATGCCAAAGAATGTACAAGAGGCACTCAATACCAAGGAGTGGTATGATGTCATGAAGCAAGAGTATGATGCATTGATTACCAACAATACTTGGGAGCTTGTGGAACCTCCATCCAACAAGCATGTGATTGGTTGCAAGTGGGTATTTCGGATCAAGTACAATCATGATGGCACCATCAACAAGTATAAAGCAAGACTATGTGCCAAAGGATTTGCTCAAATCCATGGCCTTGATTATGAGGAGACCTTTGCACCCGTTGCAAAGATGGTGACAATAAGAATTCTTATTTCTCTTGCCTGTTTTTAAGTGGAAGGTGTTCCAATTAGATGAATCCAATGCTTTTCTAAATGGTTATCTTGAGGAGGAGATCTATATGGAACAACCTTGAGGATTCATCAAGGATGAGTTCAAAGTGTGCTTGCTCTTCAAAAGTCTTTATGGACTCAAGCAAGCACCAAGATCATGGTATTCAAGACTTAATTCTTTCCTTATCTCACTAGAATTTACTCTTAGTGACTATGATCCTTCCATGTATCTAAAGTTTGTTGATAGTAATATTGTCATTCTTCTAATTTATGTTGATGACATTATTCTTTGTGGAAGTTGTATCAAGCTAGTTGGTGAAACTAAGCTAGCACTTGGATGTGAGTTTAAAATGCAAGATCTAGGAGAAACACATTACATCCTAGGCCTAGAGATTGATTTTTATGAAGATCATGTTTTTATATGCCAATCTAGATATGCTCACTCTATGTTGAAAAAATTCCATATGGAAAATTCTAAGAGCATAGATACTCCAATGGAGCAAATTGTAAAAGATCCTAATAAAGGTGATGAAAGATCCTTCGAGGACATCACACTTTTTAGGAGTCTTGTAGGCTCCTTGATTTGGCTTACCATTACTAGGCCCGATTTAAGTTTTTGTGTGCACAAATTGAGTCAATTTATGCAAGATCCTAAGATTCATCATTGGAAGATGGCCAAGAGGATTCTAAGATATGTATCTTCATCTTGTGATTATGGTCTACTTTATAAAATTGAAGAACTATCCATTGTTAGCTACTCGGATTCGGATTTTGCAAGTGACAAGATGGATCGAAAGTCTATTAGTGCATACAATATCTTTCTTGGAGGCAATCTAATACCTTGGCTTTCCAAAAAGCAAGATACTATATCTCTCTCTTCATGTGAGGCCGAGTACAAAGCACTCACTACAACCACCAAAGAGGTGCTTTGGATCAAGAGATTATTATTGGAGCTAAAGTGCATCAAGGAAGATGATCTACCAGTGATCAAGTGTGATAATATCTCGGCCCAAGCTCTTGCCAATAATCCCATATTTCAAGCAAGAAGCAAGCATATAGAAGTGGCACACCATTTTGTGAGAGAAAAGTTTATTGGAGGAGAAATCTATTTGGAGCATGTCAACTCGTCCTCTTGTATTGCCGATCTACTCGCCAAGCCTTTGAGCAAAAGTGCTTTCATCAAGCATAGATCTAATCTTGGAGTTATATCAAGATCAATGCTCAAATTTTCATAGATAATTTTTTAGGAGTGTGAAGAATTGAAAAAGAATATCTATGTTAGATATAGGAGTCTTATGTTTTTTATATCAAGCATCTAGGTGTAGGATGTTGATAGGACCAAATTTGGCATAGATGGCAAATTACCCATTTCCACTTGTAATGCCACTATTTAGCCAAAATAGAATAAGAGGCTAAACTCGTGCCAATTAGAGTGTAGACAAGTGTAATACTTTTGTTTGATGAAATTTAAGTGGTCCAATAGAATTTAGAGGTGGAACCTTGAGGGGTCCAATAGAATTTGAGGTTTGCTTGAAAATGGTCCAATAGAATTTCGAGGTGAATGGATCAGTCCAATAGGATTAAGAGGTGGCAAAAGTGTGGTCCAATCATAGTTAAGCATAGTGGTAGCTCATGGACCTACTAGTATCATTGTACTTCTCATTTGGATCTAATTGGTTTTCTAGCTTTCTCTCTCTACCTGAGAGCTCATGATGATTTTCTCTCTCTACCTGAGGAGAGCAGCTTGTTTTTACTTAGATTATTTTTGGAACACTTCCCACACGTGTGAGTGAGAGTTGGAAGTGATTGAATGCATGTAGTAGTGTGTTTTTGCCATAGAATCAAAGATAGATCTTAAATCTCAATCTAGTCTTGATCTTGATACATCATCACAAGTACATGTTGTGGACAGTCCATACGTGTGAATTTAACAATATCTTCCTTCACCTGTGCAATCAATGTGTCGCTCTTTGACAAAATCAGTGTGTCGTTAACGTAGACACCAATGATTTCACCATCTATGACTTTCACATAGACATTGTAGTCAGCCATTAAAGGCTGGAAGCCTAAGGATCTGAGTGCATGATCCTTCTTCTTGTACCACTGCCTGGCAGACTGTTTTAGTATGTAGATGCTCTTGTGCATACTTGTTAGCTGATGCCATGCCCCTGACGTGTCGATGCAGTGTCTCATCACCCAAAAAGAGTTTCCAGCAGAGATGAAGTTGAGAGTCGAGTCTGAGAGCATAGAATCATTAGTGCTAGGCTAAAATGAATATCTTGTGAGCCCCATGGTATTTCCCCAAAGATGGATAGCCATGTGGGAGCTAGCAATTTAGACTATCTCAACTTGAGTTATGTTTTTAATAAAGAGGCCTCATGTTATCAAGTAAGAGGTGGAACTCAAATGTTTATAGATTAAGGTTCACTCAGTTGCAAGAGGTGGACTCCAAATATGATACAATTAGATTCTACAGCTTGTGGGTATAGATAGGAGCCTCCTCCATGAGTTCCATAGCATGTGTTATGTACTGAAATGTTGTTGTTCTTTGAATTGAAGATTCTACTACTTGCATTTCCTTCCATGCTCCATCTTCATGCATATAGTTTGGGTACTGATGTATGAATGTGTTTGTTGTTGTTAATTCTCTCTTAAGGATTGGTTTGGGATTAGTATCAGGTAGATTTGTAGGTCTTGGAAGCTGATCCATCATTCTACTCTATTCAGATGCTTTTTATTTATTAGCTCCCTGAGGAGTTCTTCTTACAACTGTTGAGTGACAGTTGTAAGAAGCACTTTGTAGGATTCCCATTTGTGTTAGTATCGAGTAGATGTGCAGGACTTGGAGATTGATCTACCATTCCACTGATTCTCAATGTTTCCTGGTTTCTGGCTCCCTGAAGAGTTCTTCTTACAATTGTTGAGTGACAGTTGTAAGAAGCACTTTGTAGGTTCTGTGATTTCAGTTTAAAAGAGTTTGTGCTGATTCTGTGATTTTAGTAAAAGTAGTTTTAGTTTAATTCTATGTTTCTTGAGTAGAATAGTTTAGCAATAATCTGTAGTGTGTAAGAACAATGAAAGAACTGAAACAATCTGTAGAATGTAGGAAATCGAGTTCCTGATAGATTTTATATCCAAGATGAGCTACCATTGTCAATCAAGGACCGAAATCAGGTTGTCGTTGTGCCTTTGACAGGCGGGTACAACACCATTATACTACCATTACACTAAAGACAGAACGAATAAGAAGCCATCTATGGCTGAGCCCATTGTAAATCCGATTATGTATCAAACAGTAGCTACTTGAACACCCATAGAATATCCGAGTCTCAGCTAGTAGAATCGTTGTCAAGTAACTACTAATAGAGGAAGAAGAAGATGCTAATAGAGAAGTAGAGGCATGAAGATGCTTGTGCAAACAATCCTACAAGCATAGTCAGCAGATGACTTACAGGTAAAACCTAGCGGCTAGTCCATGTAGACTTCTTCGTTGAGATCTCCATGTAGGAATGCCATCTTTTCATCTACAATATGGATATTTAGATTGTAGGCTGCTGCATACACAAACAATATGCGTATAGAAGTATGTTTGACTACAGGAGAAAATGTTTCAGTGTAGTCAACACCATACTTCTACAAAAAAAATTTCACAACTAGCATGGCCTTGTATCTAGATACGTTGCCATCTAGTCCATATTTGTATTTTTAGATCCACTTACATTTGACATTCTTCCTGTCTATCGGCACTGATTCAAGAGTCCAGACTTTCTTCTTCTTCATGGAGTCCATCTCGTCTTCCATGGCCTTTATCCATTTGTTCTTCTCTAGACATTCAACAGCTTCTTGATAGATTTGTGGTTCACCTCTGAATCCACAAAATTTTATTGAGTAGAAGCTGAACTGGCGGGTATGTACCTGACATGTTGTCTTCTCTCCCTTGTAGATCTCCTTGGAGATGGTGCAAGATCATCGACTGCTTTGCCTTTGTCCTTCCTATTGATAGCAGAACCATTGTGGGTTGCAGGTGTTCTAGGTGCAGGCTGCATGTCTTGTTGTTCATCGTCTGAATTGTCACTCAGATTCGGCTTTCTCCACCACACCTCATGTGGGGTAGTGTGAGAAACATCCAATTTGCCTGTCCTGTTCTACAGGTAGGTGACTTTAGCTACTGCTTCATCCCATAGAGATCTTGATGCCTTTGAGTAGGCCATGAGAGTCTTATTCTTCCTCTCTACAACACCATTGTGCTGAGATGTGTAGGCTGCAATCTTCCTATGAAGGATTTCGCGACTGCTACAAAAACCAACAAATTGGTTGGAGATATATTCTCCACCTCTGTTTGTTCGTATCTGCTTGACTTTCTTATTGGTCCACTTCTCTGCCCAATTTACAAATTCTGTAAACTTGTCAAGAGCTTCTAATTTGTTGTGGATGAAGTAGACAACATCAAACTTACTGAAATCATCGATGAAGGTGATATAGTATCTTGAGCCTCCTGCAGAAGCCACATCAAGGGTCCGTAGATGTCCGAGTGTATCACCTCCAGGAGCTCTATCGCTCTGAAGGAGTCCTTTGTAAAGGGTGTACGGGACATCTTGTCTTTGTGGCATGCATCGCAGGATATTTGACTGGTTGCATCTTTGATGCTAACACTTATGAATACGCCATGTTGGCTGGCTTTGTACAGCGCTAATGTGTTCATATGACATAGTCTTCTATGTCATAGAACATCCATGGACTCATGGATTTGATGAGTTTGCTCTGTAAGTAGGTGTACCTTCAGATGATACAGGTTGCCTTTTCGTTTGTCTTGCATGATGAGGGTACTGGTGCTAGCATCCACCACGTTGCATGCTTCATCGTGAATGTCACACGCATGTCTGCATCTGCTATCCTTGTCACAACTAGTAGATCCTTTTGTAATGTAGGCATGTACAAGACGTCGTCTAGTCTTATGTCTCTGTCATTGGTGTTCAGCCATAGCACTCTAGTTCCGCTCACTTCATGTTGCAATCCATCTCCTAGAACTTGAACATCAACTTGAGATGTAGCACAAAACTAGTAGGCAGATGGATTGTGATTGGCTCATTTTTCATCAATATGTGAGGACTCTAGCTCCTTCCTTTTGCCTTCTTGTCCCTTGGATTCTGATAACAATCAATGGCAGCATGACCCTTCTTGTGATAGTGTACACACTCGATCTTCAGATTCAGCCAACATTTATCCACAGTGTGGTCGTCATGTCTGCATCTGACGCAGTTTTTCTTCTCATCGTCTTGTTGCTTGTTCTTGCTCCTACCTTTCGATCTTCCTTCTTGATCTCCCTCTCTCTGCTGGTTTTGATCTCCTCTTCGAGCTGACGCCCTCGTAGGCTGAGGCTTCTTCTTTGGCTGATCTCTACTGCTGTAGAAAGTCTGATATGACTCGTGCTTGTCGTTAAAGTGCTTTCGAGCCTCCACCTCTTCTTTGATGTCAATAACAACCTGAGTTCATGTGATTCCTTGGAAGGTAAAGTATCTACCCGAGTTCCTTGGATGATAGTGCATGAAAGGTTAGATAATTTTCCATAGACTAACAATGGTATTCATGGATGACTAATTGGAAATAATTCGTTGATCCATGTGCGAATCCTTTTTCTAATCTATTCGAGTTGGTTTCCCAAGAGGTAATGGTTTCTATAATTAGAGAAGAATACCTTTGGATAAGTTGTTATGCTAGTATGTTAGGTCATTAGCTGTCTTGGGGTCCCAGGTTCGAGCCTCCCCTTAGAAACCAAGAAGCATTAGCTGTCTTGGAGTCAGTTGATGCAACATTTGCTATCGACTTGTCCAATTTAGTGGGATCTTCAATGAGATTTCTCCTAGACTATATCTGGTGTGATATGACTTTTATTGGAAACTTGTGAAGTTTTCTGATAAAAGGGGGAGAAGTAGTTGATATAAAGTTGCCTGGGTGAAACATCTATAGTATTGATTCTAGATTGAATCTGTAATGTGTCTAGATGAAAGACTTGGTTTTGAATCAGAATGGATAGAATATTTGGGTTACTTCTGGGAACTTCTAAGGATTGTTAAGAAATGGGAATTTTTTTAGAAGCAATTCTTGTATGAATAGGAAGTCACTAATTATGAACCAGATAGGTTGGTATTAGGTGATCCTATTACAAGAAAGGGTTGTTTAGATGGTTCGTTTATGCTCACCTTCATTTAGACTCTTCTTGAGTCGACTTACGTGAAAAACCGGGTGCACTTGAGTTCCTTCCGGGAGGTCCAACTGGTAAGCTAAGGATCCAATATTTTTCAGGATCTAATATGGTCCTCTGTATCTAGGGGACAAATTATAATGCTTTCCAGTATGCATTACACTAGAATCCTTCGAGATTTTTAAATACACCCAATCTCCCACCGGAAAGTCTCGAGGTGATTGTTTCAGATTTGCATAATGTCGGTCCCTATCCTGGGCACACTAGACATTTTCACGTGCAATTTGTAGCATGTCCTACATATTGTGTAGGAAATCCACTACCTTTTGAAACATGATCATCTGAATCTTTCCTAAAATAGGTGATCTATGTTAAAATAATTATATATAAGCATGAACGAGGTATAACCAGTAGCCAAATGCTTACTACAACTCAGTTTCCATTAAAATATAAATGTAAACATCATCTATTCTTTTGATCATGCAAGTAATCCTTCTCTTAAACGATCAAGTATAACTAGAATCTAAACTATATCAATCATAATTCATCATATTCTTGTCCTATACTCAATAAGAGAACGTGATACCCTAGCATAGACAGCTCAATCATGGGCGAATACACTTCCCAATGAGATTGCCGCCAGGAAATCCACAACTGATTTGTCCTTTTCCATCTGATCAATGACCAGAATAACTTAAGTTTAGAGTTGTATCTAGTTTAGTAAATATGGCCGACCAAAAGTGACTGATGAACTTCAAATCATGAATGTTCATAATGTCGCTAGGTAATCCGTGAAGCCTAAATAGATGCTCAACAAGTACCTAAGCCAAATCCAAAGCATTCATGGTAGATTTTACCCAAATAAACATAACCGATTGGGTAAGATGGCCAATCTTTACCAAATTTTCGTTATCTTGTTTATTCATCTGGGGTAATCTTACCATGATCACATCCCTCTCTTAAAGATCAGGTATACCTTACTAGAGTCTGATTTATGATTTTTCAATCACAACTCCCCAGATTTCCAAGTTGTATCTTATCATAAAAGCACATCACAATTCTTATAAGACACATGAGTTGTTCCAAAAAGTCCTCTCCACCTGAAAAGTTTCAGACTTTTTCGACTCACTTATGGTGCCTATATAAGGATTGTAATCCTCAAAATGCCCTTACTTTAGACATGGTACAAAGTATCATTCTAAAGTTTGGGTTCTATCTAGAATACATCTAGAATTTACTCTTAAGTTCTAGTCTAGAATAACTTAAGATTCATCGGTCAAACTTTTCTCCAGTAAGTGGCTTAGTGAAAATATCAGCTAGTTGTTCTTCTGTGCTACAATGAACAACATGAATTTCACGACTCAGCAGCCTCTCACGTATGAAGTAATATTGAATCTCAATGTGTTTAGTTCTCGCATGAAACACTGGATTCTTTGCTAGCTGAATGCCACTCTGACTGTCGCTATGTAAAGTTGTGGGATTTTTCTGCTTCATGCCAATTTCTTCCAAGATTTGTCTCAACCATATAGCTTCTTGTGCAACACTACACATTGCCTTATACTCTGCTTCTGTGGTGGAAAGAGCAATTGTACTTTGTTTCTTACTAGACCAAGAAAAGCAATTACCACAAAACTGGAATATATATCCTGTGGTGGATCTACGATCATCATAGTCACCTCCCCAGTCTGCATCCACATAGCCACACAACTCAGGTAAACCATCATGCTTCCTGTAAATCAAGCCATACTCTGAAGTGCCTTACACATAATGCAAAATGCGTTTAGCTGCTTTCCAATGCGTTTCCGTAGGTGCTGCCATAAACTGACTTACGATGCCAACAGCATAGCATATATCTGGTCCAGTTGTGGTAAGGTAAATTAAGCTCCCTACTAACTGTCTATATAGCGTAGCATCAAATGACTGTGATTCATCAAGCTTAGAAAGCTTTTTACCTGGTTCAATAGGAGTATTTACTGGTTTGCAATCCTGCAACCTAAACCTGTGCAGCAAATCTTTGACATACTTCACCTGTGTTAAACCCACTTCATGTCCTTTTTGCCACGCTTATACTCCAAGACAGTAATGCATCAGGCTGAGATCCGTCATCTCAAATTGTTCCATGAGGTCTTTCTTGATCATGTCTATCATCTCTTGATTATTTCCCGTAATAATCAAGTCATCAACATAAAGAGCAATCAAAGCAACCATACCATCAAAGCATAAGACATATAGATTTGGATCAGAATGTGTTCTCACCATCCCCTTTGAACGAAAGTAGGCATCAATCCTGCTATACCACGCATGTGGTGCTTGTTTAAGACCATAAAGCGCTTTCTTCAAGCGACATACTTTATTTTCCTGTCCTTTCGTTACAAAGCCTTTAGGTTGATCCATGAACACTTCTTCTTCTAACTCACCATTTAGAAAAGCAGATTTCACATCCATCTGATGAAAGGCCAACCAAAATGTGAAGCTAAAGCAATAAGTAGACGTAGAGTATTCCACTTACAAACCGGTGCAAAGGTCTCCTCATAGTCAATGCCTTCATTTTGTGCGTACCCTTTGATTACCAATCTTGCTTTGTGCTTTGCTATGCTTCCATCTGCATGGCACTTAGTTCTGTATACTTTGCAACCAATGGGTTTCTTGCCAACTGGTGGTTCTACTAAGTCCCATGTGCTATGCTTAGCAATTGACTCCATCTCCTCTCCCATGGCCTTGATCCAAACATCATCATCCTTCGCTTCACTATAAGTCGAAGGTTCTTTGCCTTGAATAATGCTAGATAAGATAGCATAATTTGCTTCATACCTTTCAGGTAGTATCTTCTCTCTTGTTGATCTTCGTAGCTCTCCCTGGTTAGATGATCCTGGAAAGTCATCTATGTCGCGGCTCTCCATCAATCTCTCAAACCACTTAGAGAGCTTTCTGTCAGATGATTGGCTTCCCGGTGAAAATGTATCCCACGGTACATCCTTCTCCTTGTGTTTGTCACCTGCAATTTCAATCCTTCTTGCACCAAAATGTTTGTCCCTACCTCTCCAACCTGTTTCTTGAGGTTGAGTAGTAGTATCTTGAGATGTATCCTCATGTTCATCACTCGGAAAGTCAATGAATGGATCATCATCAAGTGGTATCCTCACTATACCATTTTTCCTACTGGATGTGTCTTCATCTTCATACATCTTGGATTCATCAAAGATAACATCTCGGCTTATATGGATTTTGTTTTCGACTGGATCAAAACATCTATAGCCCTTCACGCGATCATCATATCCTAGGAATATGCACTTGATAGCTTTTACATCAAGTTTACGTCTCTCTTCCTTAGGAATATGTACAAAGGCCTTACATCCAAAGATTCGCAAGTGGTTCACCTTTGGCTTCTTCTTTGTGAATGCTTCCTTAGGTGTTATTTTTGGTATGGCAATGGTAGGACTTCTATTTTGAAGATAGACTGCCGTGCTACATGCTTTTGACCAAAAATCTTTTGGTAATTTCATCTCAACAAGCATAGATCTGGCACTTTCCACAATCGTACGATTTTTGCGCTCAGCTACACCATTGAGAGCAGGAGTATGAGCTTGCGTAAATTGTCTTTTAATCCCACATTGATCACAAAGATCATTGAAGTCATTAGACTTATACTCACCTCCACTATCTGATCTTAGGACTTTGATCTTCTTACATGTCTGATTTTCGACCAAGTTCTTGAAGTTATCAAAAGCATCTGATTTCTTCTTCAAGAAATAGATCCACGTCTTACGTGACATATCATCAATAAAGGTCATGAAATAGAAGGCTTTTCCTAAGGACATGGTCCTCATGGGCCCGCATAAATCTGTGTGGATTAAATCCAGGATGTTCTTTGCTCTTGCAACACCCCCTTTATTGAACTTCTCTCGATGTTGCTTCCCATATATACAATATTCGCACATCGATTTCAAGTGATCTTCTATGGTAGGCAGTCCTGTTACCATCTCCAATTTTCTCATCAAAGTGAGGCTTCCCAAGTTCAAGTGACCAAGCCTCTTGTGCCACAACTCAGTTTGCGAAGGAGTCCATGTTGCCCCTTGATTGTAGCATTCAACCTGTACAATTTTGTATTGAGCTCTCTTACTCCATTCGCAATAACTTTGAACTTTTGGTTCGCATCCTTCACAAAGCAACGATCATAAACGAATTCTACTTTCAACTTTTGATCAGTAATGACTCCAACAAAAAGTAGATTTTTCTTCAAACCTGGTACATAAAGTACCTCCCTGATCATCCTGCTTTTGCCATCAGGCAGTTGGATTGAAACTGTGCCTATCCCCTTGATCATGCACACCTCACCATTTGCTTGTGAAATAGATGTTCCATTATCCAACACCTTCAAACTACTGAACCAATTCTTGTTACCTGTCATGTGTCTTGTGGCTCCTGAGTCAATATACCATGCTTGATCATCTTGATTAGATGACAATGCAGATATGAAGATGCTAGAGTCTTCAATCTCACCCTCATCGACAAGGTTACCTGCTTGTTTTGGTTTTCCCTTGCCTTGTTCCGCTAGGAATTTGCGACATTCACTCTTCCAATGGCCCCTTTTACCACAATGGAAGCACTTGCCTTTCTTCTTAGTTTTGCTGGAAGATCCCTCATCCTCCTGAGACTTGGCAAATTGCTGCTTAGACTTCTTCTTGCCCTTGCCTTGTTTTTGGCGTGTCGCAAGTGCCTGATTGTCAGTATTTTGACGTCTAGCTTTTACCATTTCTCGTCGTTGCTCTTCCTGCATCAAGATTCCTGTGAGCTCGTCAAAGGTTGGCAATCTTTCTCTTGATGCTATTCCGCTCACAAACATCTGATAGGATTCTGCAATGCTGCATAATGCATTATGCACCAGCTCCACATCATGTATGCGCTCTCCAATAGAATGCAATTCATCTCTCATTGTCTTGATTCTGGTCATGGAATGTGCTCTCCTTGCTCCCTGCGGGCACTATTCAACTTTGACTTCAGAAACATGATTCTTGACGGATTTGACGTCTTGAACTGCTCCTTTAGCACATCCCATGCCTGTCTGGGTGTAATAGCATCACAAATGTGGGTAATGATGTGATCCTTCACTGACAAGTTAATGAAGGTCAAAGCTTTCCTCACCTTTTTGTCGAACACTTTGATGTCTGCTTCATTTGGCGGCCTTCTCTCATCACCTATGACGACTTCCCACACATCTTTCTCCATCAGTATGTTTTTCATTTTGAATTTCCACATTGCATAGTTGGAAATCCCGTCCAATTTTGCTACTTTCACTCAAAATGGACTCTCCCATGTTTGTCATCGCAAAACTGCTTAAAACTTCTGCCTTAGGCTAAGAACAGTATGTCGAGGCCAACAATGATGTCAGAAGTTGAAAATAATGACCTGCACTTTTTTTCTTACCAGGCCACTCGCCGCTTTTCCACCAATTTGAAAACCAATCGGCGTCGCCTTCTGAAATGCACTCAGTCGTCAACTCCCAACAACATGCCCAGTGGAATGGTGAAACTACTTCTGGCGTACTCCGAACTCTTTCTCCGCTGCAACCAATCTGTTTTGAGATCGAGGACAGACGCCAAATCAGAATGCTGAGCCATAGACTCCATAGCAACAGCAAGTAGAAGATCAAACCCATGAATAAGAAACATTCGAGCAGTGACAAAACGAACCTAGAAGGTCAACAAGATAGAGAAGACCTCCAGACCGTTACTCTAACAATCTTCAGTGGAGCAAAGACAAGCAATTCGAGTACTGCTCTTCACTGAAGAGCCAACAACATACCAAGAAACTGTCCAGAGTCTAGAGGGAGAATTTTGGAGGCAGGCAATGTCAGAGGAGATTGAGTCGATGAGGTGAAACGAGGCATGGACACTAGAGCCACTACCAGATACAGAAAGATAGTCGACTGCAAGTGGGTGTACAAGAAGAAAATGAAATCAGATGGCACTGTTGGCCGCTATAAGGCAAGGCTTGTCACAAAGGGCTACACACAGAGGTATGGTGTTGATTATTTCGTCACATATTCGTCGACGGTCAAGATGACAAGCATACGACTACTCCTTGCATATGCCACACACCACAATCTGGAAATTCGTCGACGATCAAGATGACAAGCATACGACTACTCCTTGCATACGCCACACAGCACAATCTGAAAATTCACCAGTTTGATGTGAAAACAACCTTTTTTCACGGAGATCTAGAGGAGGAAATCTTCATACCTACCAAAATGACAGAAAATGACAGGTATACCCTACCAAAACCTAATCGGTAGTATGATGTACCTTACAATTTGTACCAGACCTGGTCTACCTTTCTCTATTTATGCCTTAAGCCAATTATCTTCCAATCCTAGCATGGCACATTGGCAAATGACAAAACGAATCCTACAGTATTTGAAGGGCACCCAAAATATGGGACTTACCTACAGAGCAGAAAACAAAAGAAAAGGATTCGAGCTGCACCACTACAGCGATGCAAGTTGGATGAGCTACAAAGATGATAGCAAGTCCGTAACTGGAGGATGTACCATAGCATGCAGAGCTGCAATCAGCTAGATATGCAAAAAGCAAACTTTGGTAGCTCAATTTTCTTGCAAAGCTGAATATGTCGCAGCTTCAAAGGTGGCGAACGAGGTAGTGTGGCTACAGATGATGCTGGAAGCAATCGGGATACCACAAGAAGGGCCATGCACGATGATGATGGACTCTCAAAGTGCCATTTATCTATTCCAGGATCCTGTCTTCCATTCAAAGACAAAACACATATCTCTGAAGTACCATCACATTCAAGATTTAATCTCGAAAGGAGAGCTCCAGTTCTAGTACATAAAATCTGAAGACATGATTGCAGATCTACTCACGAAGCCGCTCGACAAGCCACTCTTTGCCAAGCAAAGAAAGACAATTGGATTAAACATGCAAAGCTGCAAGGTTCAAGAGGGAGTGTTAGAAATGGTGAACTTCTGTAACTTTGCCACGACGTGAAGGACGAACGATTTTAGAAAGTCAACGTGCCTTGACTTGAAGGACGAACAATTCGCGAACGACTCGTGAAAATCAAATACGCCTCCAGTACCACAAAAATTTCAAAGCGACACAAAATGAAAAGAAACGAAAGGAAACGAAAGAAACGAAAGGAAATCTTTCGCGCTACCAACTGGCAGCTCAACGGGCTTGGAGTCTCAAACTTCACGCCCAACTGAAACGAGTAGTAACAACAGAGAGTAACTGATTAGTTGGTTAGCGTTAACTACTCTTGTAATTCTCTGTTTAGCTATCTTGTAAACTCCACACAGTGGAGATAAACTATTTTTCTGGATCACAATATATACAATAAGATACAGAGAGATACAGTGAGACATAGAGAGCAGAGCAAAAAAGAAAAAGACGAGAAACAAAACAGTTGTGCATGAAAGTTTGCCAACGAGCAGAACACAACGAAAGAGCAAAGCGTCAGGCCGCCAACGAGCGAGACACTGACCATCTCGTTCTAAAAATTAAACTAATAATTTGATTGTTCTATTTTTGCGCATATCCTTGTCCTCCGTTGTCTTGATTGCTAGAATGGAATCTGTTCTGTGATGTGTAGTCGCATGTCTAGGTTCCTGTGAGCTTCCGCAAAAGAAAATTCAAAGAAACAAAATCGTTTGCAATAACGAAACAAAACCGTTCGCGACAAGCAGAAATTGGTGACATTTTTTTCAACCGAAGTATCATTTCATTCGGGAAAAGGTTTTCTCAGGAGAAGTGACTCTTCAATACTTCTACATCCGAAATGGTAGAAGACATCTTCACTAAAGCTATTCCCAGGATCAAGCATCACAAATTTTCAAACATGCTAAACCTGACGAAGGCAACAACCTTGATCTTAAGGGGGCCTGTTGGGAATTAAGCTCACAGTTTACTCCTTGAAATTTATAATTTCATTTTGCTATCATACATATCTTTGTCGTGTTCTTGACACAGACTGCAGCACCTACAAAACCACTCATTCTGCACAGCAGTTCAAAATTGGATCAAAGGGTAACCAATTTTGTTTTCTATTCCACATTCGAGTGTCAAGTATTTGAAGAACATTAGAGACCTAGCCATCTTCAACGACTTCAACCAATCACAAAGCAATCTGCAGAAATGAACTTTTTTTCTTTCACGGTTTGCAGGAACGTCGGATGCAACCTCATCTGATCTGATTGTTGGGCGCAACCCGTCGGATGCAAACTTATAAAGTACCACCGACGCACCGCAAGAAATCGCATGGTCAACTCTATGATTATCTTACAAAGACCAACACCGCAAAGTCAACACATGCGGTTTGCATGCAGCTTTCGGTCATCAAACAAAGGACCTCTTGGGCACCACCCAAACGTCGTTTGCAGTCTGTATGCGGTTGCAACTTGCACTTCACGATCCACCTGTGGCCACGACTGTTGGGGCACCGTAGCAACAATGGCTTCGATCAGTACACGGTTACTGTAACGCCACATTATCACGCTTTCGATGGAGATAAACCCTAAATGGTCTACGACTTGTACAAATGTCATTGTACATCAAATATTTGTAAATGTACATTCAAGTACATAGTTAAGCTAAACTATTTTTGTATATAAAGATTAGTTAAACGATTCTTGTAAAACAAGATCTCCAGCTCTCATTCCAACCATGCAACAGAGCAAAAGACTTTCAATCTAAGTTACATTGTCTTTTATTCAAACTGTAACCAATTGTATTGTTCATCCGACAAGGAGTCAGTGTAATATACAAGCAGCACATTCTTCATATGTGTCTAACGTAGTTGTTTATGTGTTGTGATTTGATTGCACTCTTTTCATTACTTGTCATTAGCTCATTAACTCAGTCTAATTAGAACACGGACGTCTCTAACTCCTAAGAATATGATCAGACGACGGTCGTCCTTCATGCCTAAGGAACTTGCATCATCTCTCTGCACCATAAAATTTTAAATCCATACCAAACTTCACATTTCAACTGACAAACAATAATTTTTGCACACAATCTATCCTCTTCGGTGGGTGTGCTCACGACTGTCTGACCACGCTTTTGTAGGAGGTAGTACATGAATGGATAAGAGACAAGGAAATAGTTGCTGAACAACTCTCCCATTATTATGGGCTGCTAGAAGCAAGAACAATCTAAAAGAATGTAAATGCAAAGTTATATTCACAGCTCAAGTGTTGCTGAAAAGCAATGTATCATCCATGTACAAAGTGATAATGATAAAAGATTGTTGCATTGTCTTGAAATAATCATTTGAATATGAAGAGCTAGGTGTGTAGCCTTGATCAATAAGAAAAGTATTGATCCTTTCAAACCATGTTCGAACAGATTGCTTCAAGCCATAAAGTGCCTTATGGAGTTTACACACATGATTATGTTTACCCTCGATAATATAACCTTTGGGTTGCACCATGTAAATGTCTTCTTCAATACTCCATTGAGATATGTTGTCTGTACATCCATTTGATGTATTTTCAAATCTGTTGCAGCGGCAAATGATAGCAAAACTCGAATAGAAGAATGCTTGACTACTGCATTGAAGGTCTTAGTGTAATCGATGTTGTATATCTGAGAAAATCCTCTGGCGACAAGTCGTGTCTTTCTCCTGTTGATGCTTCCATCTGCATTGTATTTGACTTTGAAAATCCGATTGCAATCAACTACGTTTTTGCTAGCAGGTAATTCGACAATTGTCCATGTCTGGTTTTTGATAAGAGATGAATACTCTTTATCCATAGCTTCAAAAAAAGATCTGAATCAGGTTGACTGTGTGCCTCTTCGACATCGTCGGCTCGTGAACAAGGTAGGCTGCAGACTCGTCGATATACCGGTTAGGTGGTCTGCTTGCTCTTGAAGATCTTCTGGGTAATAGAGGAAGTTGATCATTTTCATCATATTGTAGTTGTTGAACTGCAACATCACCATCTTATGATTCGCCATTGATATGTTGTTCGTCGAGAGTAGATGAGTTTGGACCTTCAATGGGAATAGTCGACTGAGGAACTGAAAAGTTCAATATGTCAGGAGAATCTGACAGATCGGCTATATGGGCATTGCCTTTTCCTTTGAGGTATTGAAACTGATCTTCGATGAAGATGACATCCCGGCTAGTGAATATCTTCGACTCGATGGGATCAAACAATGTATAGGCTTGATCTGAAGTAGTGTAGCTAGTGAAAATACATTTGATACTCTGGAAGTCGAGCTTCTTCCTGAGATCATGAGGTATCTGCACAAAAGCAGTTTATCCAAAAACTCGTAAGTTTGATAGAGAAGTGTGGTACCTGTCCAAACTTTGAATGGTATTTTGTCTGAGAGACTTTTAGTAGGACACCTATTCTGAATATAGGTTGCTATTGAAATAGCTTCAGCTCAGAAGGACTTCGGAAGTGTCGCATGTGATAACATGCACTTTGTTGATTCAACTAAGGTCCTATTCTTTCTCTCAGCAAGACCATTTGATTGAGGCGAATAGAAGGTAATGTATTGTTGCTCAATGCCGTTGTTAAGGCAATACTTCTTGAATTCAATGGAGATGTATTCTCCCCCGTTATCTGACCTTAGTGCTTTGATTTGTTTGCTAGTTTGATTCTCAACATGTTCTTTGAATTGTCTGAATTTGATGAAAGCCTCTGATTTCTGTTTAATGAAATAAATAGTGGTTCTTCTGGAGAATTCGTCAATAAAGGTAATGAAATACTTTTGCATCTAGTAATGAAGGAGTTTGCATAGGTCCACATATATCTGTATGAACAACATCTAACAGACCTTCTGCTACATGCCTATGACTCGATCTAAAAAAAATCCTATTCTGCTTTCCAAAGATGCAGCTATGACAGACAGGGAGGTCAACCTTACCAGAAAGATAGTCGAGTTCAAAAACCATGGATTGTCTAGACATGTTCAAAACAAATGCATAATTTAAGTGTCCTACACGATGATGCCATAGTAATGCTTCATTGACAAGAACAGAGGTTTTCAAGACTTGACTAGAATCAAAATAATAATGTGCCAATCTATATAAGTAACTCTGTCTCTTGCCGAGTGCAAGGATCTTATCACTCCTATCAATAATTTTGCATTGATCAGATTTAAATTCTACCTTATGATCTAAATCTGTAATTCTACTTACTGATAACAAATTTGTAGAGAGTTTAGAAACATAGAAAACTTTTGATAGTACTTTGAATTGATCATGCTGGAATCGCAATCTCACAGTGCCTTCACCTTCAATAGTGTGAGTACTATTGTAACCAAGATGAACAGATTTCTTCGTGTTGTAATGTGTGTAGGAGTTGAAAATCTCATGTTGACTGGTCATGTGTTGAGTTGCTCTAGAATCAAGAAACCATGAATCATCCAAAAATGTGCTTTGGTCTTTGACCATAAATGCGCCTTCCTCCACTTCGACCTGGGGAGATGATGGAATTGTGTTTGCTTGTTGATCAAGTTGCTTGGCTGCATTCTTCGCTTGGAGAATTCGACAATCCTTGATCTCATGGCTATTGCGCTTGCGATACTTGCAAAACATCTTCTTCTTCGACTGTGGATTTGATGACTGTCCTTGACTTTGAGTCGGCTTCTGATTCATTGTAGCCTTCTTGGAGCTTTTCTACTTCTATCACTTAGAGGCTTTGTTGACATATAGAGCCTGAGAAGAGGAAGTAGACAAAGTGTCTTGACTTCTTCTATTGTCTTCTTGCAGCAACATAGTAACTCTAGTAAGAGTTAAATTTGAGTGTGTCGATATGATCATCACCCAGTTCTCATATGTAGAGGGCAAGCTTGAAAGCAATGTCATAATTGTGCCTTGATTGTCTATGACTGATCCAACAGTGGCCATCTGTTGCAAGAGATTCTTAAACTGGTTAATGTGACTCCGAAGAGAATCACCATTAAACATATTGAATGTGAAGAATTTCCTTCGTAGATTACATCCCTCACGTCATATAGTGAGTTCAGGATGTCCCAAACTTCTTTTGAAGTTTTAGATTCAGCTATGTGTCCAATCTGTGTATATGATATATTGAGGATAATAAGCGCAAAAACTTTCCCATCCTTCGATTTTCACTTTGAGTCTTCTGTGTTGTCTTCGAGTTTTACTTCTATACTTATAACAACATCCCATAACTCATTGGCGATAAGCAAAGTCTTCATCTTAAATTTCCACAAATGATAATTGGATCCATTCAGCTTGTCTGCGATAAGACCAACTTTACTTTGAAAATCCATTTGAAACTTAGTCTGTCGATTGTATCGATGACGCTAAGATGTAGTAATGCCAACACAGAAAATCAATTTTCTGATACTGAAAGATTGAAAGGAACTAAAGAGTTTGATATCAATTTGATATCGCGAAAGATATCAAGTATTAGAGCTTTCTCTCTGATATCAAAATAGTATTAGGCGTTGATAGAGATCACAGGTCTAATATCGTGACGGTTCAGATAAAGAAGTAGTGATATAACACTGATACTATAACAGAATGCTCTGATACCATGTAGGTAAGCTCTGATACCATGTCGGAAATACGATACAACTTAAATTGTCAAAGAGAATGGTGGTAGCATTGAGCTGATATAGTGCAAGTTGTGAAGTAGTAACCGATGGGGCAAGGGAGATAGAGGAACGCGGAGAAGAGAGCAGGAATATTGCGGAACAGCTCTCCCATTCTAATCAGCTGTTAGGTGCAAAAACAGTCTAGCAGACAGCTTATGCTAAATGTAATCACAGCTTCAAGTGTTTTAATTGCCCAACATGATCTTAAATTGATTCATACTCTAAAATAAGAGTACAGTCCACCGAAGAGATTAGAGATGGTTTGTGTGTGGTGCTACTGAAATCAGATTCAATGTGAAGTATAGTTCTGAGATAAATGGAAGAGCAGTATGATATCGCGAGTTCCTCAGGCGTCAAAGACGACCATCATCTGATAAAAAACTGAGGAGTCTTAGACGTCCGTATTCTGATAAGAGTGAGTGAACAAGCACGATCAAATAGCAATAAAAGTGCATTCAATCACAACATGCATTTATCTATGTTGTACACAGATAAAAGCAAGTTGTCGCTATATTACACTGAAGCACAATACAAATAGCAATTACAACAAAAATGACGGCGTAATTGGGAGGCTCAAAAATGCGTCTCATGGATGGAGCCACATGTAATCTGTGCTTGGATGATCTATTTATAGACTTCATCCGTGTATTAATTATATTGAATGCTTGTCACCTAATTAGAAAAGATGTTGTACTTGGAAGTATATGGCTTATGTGACAACTGTACACAGTATATATACGGTCAATAATTTAGCATCGTTGACATGAATGAGGATGTCACTGGAACGTTCGTCAAGTTTAGCTTGTTGAAGAATTTCTAGTGCTTGATCCTAGGAAGCGCTTTGGTGAAGATGTCTATGACCATTTCTGTTGTGGAGCAGTATTGAAGGATCACTTGCCTTGAGAAAACTTTCTCCCGAATGAAATGATACTGGATTTCTATGTGCTTGGATTTGCCATGAAATCTGGGATTCAGTGACACTAAAATATCAAGTTGTCACACAGAATGGTGCTAGCATTAAACTGAGTGTGATGTAAGTCGTGAAGTAATAACCTGATCCATACAGCTTCTCTTGAAGCTTGACATGCTGCGATGTACTCTACCTCTGTCGAAGAAAGTGCAACTAATTTCTGCTTTCTTGAGTTCCACAAAATCGGTCCCCCTATCAGATAGAAACAGAACCCGGAGGTAGATTTTATGGTAGAGACTATTCCTCCCCAATCCAAGCCGGAGTAGCCTCGTAGGACTAGTGGGTCGATAGCATTTTCATCATAACATAAGATGTGATCTGAACTTCCCTGAATATATCTCATCACTCTCTTTAATGCTTTCCAATGAGAGATCCTAGGATTAGACATAAATTGACTTAACGTGCTAACAGTGTATGCTAAATCTGGTCTAGTACACAACATTGCATACATTAGAGATCCGATTAGTAAATGATAAGGGTACTTTGCTAAGTCGAGTACTTCACTATTAGTCTCAGCACAAGAAGGTTTAGTCAATACTATACTTGGATCCATTGGAGTATCAATTGGTTTGAACATATGAAACTTTTCTAAAATGCCTTTTAGATATGTCTGCTGGCTACGATAGATCTTCTTTTGAAGTCTATTTCTAGTAATGTGAATTCCTAGCAAAAAATGGACAGCTCCTAAATCAGTCATGTCAAATTCCTTTGACAGATCACTCTTAGTAGTGTGCAATAGAGAAGTGTCGTTAGAGAGAATAAATGCATCATCTACGTAAAGAGCTATGTGAACTAAATTGGTGCCTATATGCTTTGAATAAACATTACAGTCAGTTGAATTTTTTGCAAATCCTAATTGAATGAGATAAGAGTTGATTCTATCGAACCATGCTCTTGCGGCCTATTTCAGACCATAGATTGCTTTGTGCAGCTTGCACACTTTGTGCTCTTGGCCTTTGACTTTGAATCCTTCTGGTTGGAAGGTATACAGTTCCTCTTCAACATAGTCGTTGAGAAATGCTTTCTTGACATCCATTTGGTGCATTTTGAAGTCTTTAGCAGTTGCTAACGCAATCAGAGACTTGATTGACTGCATCTTGACGACAGGACTGAAAATTTCTTGATAATCCACTCCCTGGACTTGAGTGAATCCTTTAGCCACTAGCCGTGCTTTCCATTTTGCAATGGAACCATCAGAGTTGATCTTCTTCTTGAAGATCCACTTGTTGTTGATAACTCTCTTGTGAGTCCGGGAAGTCGACCAGTGTCCAGGTCTGATTAGTCAAAAGTGAGTTATACTCACTTTCCATAGTTTCTTGCCACTTCACAGCATCCTTGGAGTTAATTTCTTCGTCTAGGCTCTCTGGTTCTTCTGATGAACTCCAGAATTATTGAGGTGCATACCTCTCAGGAACTGTCCGAGTCCGTGAGGATCTGCGGACGTTGGGTTGACTAGGATGCGATGATGCTTCTTCTTGAATTTTTTCAGATCTGTTTGAGCTAGTTTGATCTGGTCTGATGACAGGTACTATCAGTTTCTCGGCTTCTATAGCTGTAGTTGCAGGTTCTGTAGAAGAAACATCAACGTTGGAAGAATCCATGCTACGTAAAATAGGAGAAATGACATAGCATCGTTTATTGATGGTTGTTTGAATTCATAGTAAGTACTTGGTGGATGGATCATAAACTTTATAAGCTTTATGCTCATCGGGATAGCCAATGAAAATACATTTATTTGTCCTATGATCCAGCTTCTTCCTAAGCTATTTAGGAATGTGAACAAAATATATACAACCAAAGATTTTAACATGGCTGACACTAGGCTTGTGCCCATGCCAAACTTCATGAGGAGTCTTGTTGTTGACGGCTTTGGTGCTGGATCTGTTCTGTAAGTAACAAGCTTGGCAGTAGCTTCTACCCAGAACTTTGCAAGTAGGTGTGCTTGATGTAGCATGGATCTGGTTGAGTTGAGAAGAGTTTGATTCTTCCTTTCGACAATCCCTTCTGTTGAGGTGAATAGGAAGTGGTGATCTGTCTTCTAATACCATGTTCAGCCATGTAGTCAGACATCTCGTTAGAGATGTATTTGCCGCCACCATCAATTCGGAGTGCCTTCACTTTCCTAGACGTTTGTGTCTCAGCCATGGCCTTGAATCTCTTGAAGCATTCAAAGGCTTCAGATTTGTACTTAATGAACATGATTGTAGACCATCTAGAATAATCATCTATAAAAGTGATAAAATAGATTGCATCTCCTAATGACGGAGTTGGCATTGGACCACAGAGATCGCTATGTACAAGATATAATACATGCCTTGTTTTGATGGAATGTTATTTTGGAAACTTGCTTCTAGAGTGCTTCCCATAGATGCATGATTCACAAAAGAAAGATTTCCTATCTAATAAAGATGGAAAATTCAAACCATCAGCTAAATTATTACAACTCATATAAGAAAGTGATCTTGTATTCACATGTCCAAATCGACTATGCCACATAACAACATTGTTGTTTACATTTTTATGAGAGATACTAGCTAATGCAATTGAATTAGAGAGTACATAAAGATTTTCAGCTCTAGTGCATGTAGTCAGAGTAGTATATTCCTCGAGTATTGTACACTGCTCAGATGAGAAAATAAAAGTGTAGCCCTCATCAATTATCTTAAAGATTGATAACATATTCTTCGATAACTGAGGAACGTGAAGGACGTTAGGAACACAAATAGATAGATCGTTGTTGAAGGTGATCTTCACTGCTCCTTTGCCTTCCACGTGTACGGTGCTAGAATCTCCGAGGTAGATAAATTGGTCTCTATTGTAAGTTGTGTACTCCGTAAACCATTCCTTGCGAGAAGTCATGTGTTGGGTAGCGCCGTTGTCTAGGTACCAGCTATCATAGTCTTCGCTGCTGCTGTAAGCCATTAACAAATGTGTATCTGACTCCTTGAATTCCGCCGTGTTGGAGGAGTCTGGTTGTTGTTGTTGTTGTTGCTTCTTTGCCTCGTTGTAGATCCTAATGCAACACTCCTTGATGTAGTGATTAGCTCTTTTGCAATATCTGCAAAAAAGTTTCTTGCGTGATCCACCATGCTCACCTTGAGTGTGAGGCTTCTGTTGTTGCTGCTGCACTTGCTTCTTGCCCTTGGAATAGTCTTTCTTCTTGGTGTATAAAGCCATGGATTTGTCTTTGACGGACATGCTGCTAGTCTTTCTTCACATTTCTTCTTGAAGAAGATGACCGTTCACCTTTTGAAGAGTGAGGTTGGGTTGTGTGGAGATCATCACCACAAAGTTCTCATAGGACTTTGGAAGAGAAGAAAGCAAGGTCATAACGACATCATCATCTTGAATAGAACATCCTACAGTTGATAACTGATCTAATAGGGGCTTGAAGCTGTTGATGTGAGAAGTGATGGCAGTAGAATCAGACATGCTAAGAGTAAAGAACTTCTTTCTAAGATGTAATCTCGTGGTTACATCATGAGTCTCATAAAGACTTGATAACAAGTCCACTGCTTCCTTAGAGGTTTTGCACGTGGTAACGTGAGATATTTGGGAGTCGGCCAGATTGAGTGTGATACATGCCAAAGCCTTTTGAAATTTGATCCTCCAGGCCTTTGCTTGATCACCATCTTCTGGTTTCAGGTCTGCACATTCTACTACATCCCAAAAATCTCTATCCATCAACATCGTTCTAAGTTTTAACTTCCAAATGTAGAAGTTAGAACCATTGAACTTGTCAATGACTCTAGTTTCATTGAGTGATGAAGATGAAGAGCTACATATATGAGACATGATAACAACACACAAATAGAACAAACTGAATCTCTCGGTTTATTTGAACTACGCTCTGATACCAATCTGATAGGGCAAGGGCGATAGAAGAACGCAAACGGAGAAGAGAGCATGAATATTGTGGAATAGCTCTCCCATTCTAATCGGCTGCTAACAGATAGCTTATGCTAAATGTAATCACAGCTTCAAGTGTTCTAATTGCCCAACAGGATCTTAAAAATTGATTCATACTCTAAAATAAGAGTACAGTCCACCGAAGAGATTAGAGATGGTTTGTGTGTGGTGCTACTAAAATCAGATTCAATGTGAAGTATAGTTTGAAATAAATGGAAGAGCAGTATGATATCATGAGTTCCTCAGGCGTCAAAGATGACCATCGTCTGATCAAAAACTGAGGAGTCTTAGATGTCTGTGTTTTGATCAGAGTGAGTGAACAAGCACGATCAAACAGCAATAAAAGTGCATTCAATCACAACATGCATTCATCTACGTTGTACACAAATAAAAGCAAGCTGCTGCTATATTACACTGAAACACAATACAAATAGCAATTACAATTGACGGCGTAATTGAGAGGCTCAAAAATGTTTCTCATGGACGGAGCCACACGTAATCAGTGCTTGGATGATCTATTTATAGACTTCATCCGTGTATTAATTACATTGAATGCTTGTCACCTAATTAGGAAAGCCGTTGTAGTTGGAAGTATATGGCTTCTGTGACAACTATCCGCAGTATATATACGGTCGATAATTTAGCATCGTTGACGTGGACGAAGACGTCGCTGGAACATTCCTCATTTATTTGAGACGACCTTCGAGATTTTCTCTCTCTTCACATTTTTTCGCAAGAAGCCGAAGGTGCCCTAAAAAAGGACGATGTCTTTAGAACAAATAGATGACCTTCGAGAATTTTCTCTCTGTTCGCATTTTTCGCAAAGACCCAAAGGTGTGTTAAAAACAGTTAAGCTTTTGAACTATGCAAGTGTCGCATTTTGGGGAAATGCAAAAAAAGCCAAAGCTGTTGAAAACATAGCGTATTTTTGCAAACTGTTCAAAAAGTGTATGTATTCTTGCAGACTTGTTCTAAATGCAAATTTTGTGGAAGTTGTTGAAGATGGCCAAGTCTTCAATGACTTCAAGAACTTGACATTTGAACTTTAAAATTATGACAGAATTGGTTATTCTTTGCTGGAGATCAGCCGAAAGCCCATTGTAAACGTTCTTCAAATATATTGGCTGCCTAAGTTTGTGATTCCTACAGGTATCAGATGAGCAGACATAGAACCAAAGTTGGTTTCACCTGACCCTAGATCAATGATCAATAAACATGTAGGAAGAATTATGAAATATAAATTAGTCATTCACCAAGGAGACAACTGTGGGCTTAGTTTCCAACAGTAACCTGATCCATATAGCTTCTTTTGAAGCTTGACATGTTGCAATGTACTCTGCCTTGGTCGAAGAAAGCGCCACTAATTTATGCTTTCTTGAGTTCCACAAAATCAGCCCCCTTGCCTTATAGAAACAGAACCCGGAGGTAGATTTTCTAGTACTAGAGACTGTTCCTCCCCAATCCGAGTCAGAGTAGCCTCTCAGGACAAGTGGGTCGATAGCATTTCCATCATAACATAAAATGTGATTTAAACTTCCCTGAATGTATTTCATCACTCTCTTTAATGCTTTCCAATGAGAGATCCTAAGATTAGACATGAATTGACTCAACTTGTTGACAGTGTATGCTAAATCTGGTCTACTGCATAGCATGACATAGATCAAAGATCTCATGAGTGAATGATAAGGGTACTTTGCTAAGTCGAGTACTTCACTTTCTAAATCAACACAAGAAGGTTTAGTGAATACAATACTTGGATCCATTAGAGTATCAATTGGTTTGCAATCAGACATATGAAATTTTTCTAGAAATTTTTCTAGATATTTCTGGTGGCTAAGATAGATCTTTTTCTGAAGTCTATTTCTAATAATGTGAATTCCTAACAAAGAATGAACAATGCCTAGATCAGTCATGTCAAATTTCTTTGACTGATCACTCTTAGAAGTGTGCAGTAAGACTATGTCGTTAGACAAAATAAATGCATCATCTACGTAAAGAGCTATGTGAACTGAATGGACACCTATGTGCTTGGAATAAACATTACAGTCAGCTGAATTGTTTGCAAAATCCAATTGAATGAGATAAGTATTGATTCTTTTGAACCAAGCCCTTGCGGCCTATTTCAGATCGTAGATTGCTTTGTGCAGCTTGCACACTTTGTGTTCTTGGCCTTTGACATCGAATTCTTCCGGTTGGAAGGTATACATCTCCTCTTCGATGTAGTAGTGAGAAATGTTGTCTTGACATCCATTTGATATATCTCGAGGTCTTCCGCGGTTGCTAATGCAATCAAAGTCCTGATTGATTGCATTTTGACAACATGACTGAAATTTCTTGATAGTCCACTCCCTGGATTTGAGTGAAATCTTTAGCCACCAGCCATGCTTTCCATTTTGCGATGGAACCATTAGAGTTGATCTTCTTCTTGAAGATCCACTTGTGGTCGATAACTCTCTTGTGAGTGGGGAAGTTGACCAGTGTCCTCGTCAAAAGTGAGTTGTACTTTCTTTCCATAGCTTCTTGCCACTTCACAACATCCTTGAAGATAATTCCTTCGGCTAGGGTCTCTGGTTCTTCTGATGAAGTCCAGAATGATTGAGTATATCTCTCAAGTACTGTTCGAGTCCATGAGGATCTGCGAACATTTGGTTGACCAGAATGTGATGATGCTTCTTCTTGTATTTTTCCAAATCTGCTCAAGCTAGCTTGGTCTGGTCTGGTGACAGGTTCTGTCGGCTGCTTCTATAGAAGAAACAAAGTCGTTGAAAGATTCTATGCTGCGCAAAATAGGATGAAATGACACAACATCATTTATCGATGGTTGTTTGAAATCATAGTATGTATGTTTTTAGAAGATTACATCCCTAGAAACAAATGCTACATTGTGGATGGATCAATGACTTTATAAGCCTTATGTTCATCAGGATAGCCAATGAAAACTTATTTGTCCTATAATCCATCTTTTTCCTAAGTTGTTTAGGAACGTGAACAAAACATATACAACCAAATATTTTTAAATGGCTGACACTAGGCTTGTGTCCATGCCATATTTCATAAGGAGTTTTGTTGTTGACAAGTTTAGTGTTGGATCTGTTTTGCACGGAACAGGCTGTGGTAGTAGCTTCTGCCCAAAACTTTGTAGGTAGGCACGATTGGTGTGACATTGACCTGGATGAGTTGAGAAGCGTTTGATTCTTCCTTTCTGCAATCCCATTTTGTTGAGGTGAATAGGAAGTTGTAAATTATCTTCAGATGCCATGTTCAACCACGTAGTCGGACATCTAGTAGAGAGGTATTCGCCGCCACCATTAGTCCGAAGAGCTTTCTCCTTTGTAGATGTTTGATTCTCAGCCATGGCCTTGAATTTTTTGAAACATTCAAAGGCTTCTAATTTGTGCTTAATGAACATGACTATAGACCATCTAGAATAATCATCTATGAAAGTGATAAAATATATTGCATCTCCTAAGGATGGAGTTGGCATTGGACCACAAAGCTCGCTATGTACATTATCTAATACATGCTTTGTCTTGACAAAATGTGTTCTGAGATATTTCCCCTAGAGTGTTTGCCATAGATGCAAGATTCACAAAAAAATAATTTCCTATCTAATGAAAGAGAGAAATACAATTTATCAACTAGATTATTACAACACATATAAGAAAGTGATCTTGTATTCACGTGTCCAAATCGACTATGCCACATAATAACATGATCGTTTACATTTTTATGAGAAGTACTAGCTAATGCTATTGAGTCAGATAATACATATAAATTTTTGACTCTAGTGCAGGTAGTCATAGTAGTAAGATTGTACACTGTTCAGAAGAGAAAGTAACGATGTAGCCTTCATCAGTTATCTTAGAGACTGATAACAAGTATTTAGATAGCTGAGACACGTGAAGAACATCGGAACACAAATAGAAAGATCATTTTTTAATATGATCTTGACTGTCCCTTTGCCTTCCATGCAGATGGTGCTTGAATCTTCGAGGTAGATGAATTGATCTTTGCTGTAAGCTGCGTACTTAGTAAACCATTCCTTGCGAGAAGTCATGTGCTGGGTAGCGCCACTGTCTAGGTACTAGCAATCATAGTCTTCGCTGGTACTGTTGTATGCCATTAACATGTGTGATGGTTTGTCTCCATCAAAATCTTGCTCCTTAAATTTTGTTGCATTGGAGGAGTCTGCCTACACTCCTTGATGTCGTGATTAGCTCTCTTACAATATCTGTAGAAGAGTTTCTTTCGCGTCCACTGTTTTTGGCTTGAGCATGAGGCTTGTGTTGCTGCGACTGCACTTGATTCTTGCCCTTGAAATAGTCTTTCTTCTTTGTGTATAGAGTCAAGGACTTGTCTTTGACAGACAAACTGCTGGTCTTTCTCCGCATCTTTTCTTGAAGAAGATGACCGATCACCTTTTGAAGAGTGAGATCAGGCTGTGTGGAGATCATCACGACAAAGTGTTCATAGGACTTTGGTAAAGAAGAAAGCATGGTCATAACAACATCATCATCTTGAATAGCACATCCTATAGCTGACAATTGATCCATTAAAGATTTAAAGCTGTTGATGTGAGAAGTGATGGCTGTAGAATCATACATACTAAGTGTGAAGAACTTTCTTCTAAGGTGTAATCTTGTAGTTACATCCCAAGTCTCATATAGATTTGATAATAAATAAAGTACTTCCTTAGAGGATTTGCACGTGGTAACGTGAGATATTTGGGAGTCGGCCAGATTGAGTGTGATCGATGCTAAGGCTTTCTGATCCTTGATCTTCCATGCCTTCGCTGATTGATGATCACCATCTTTTGGTTTCAGGTCAGAACCTTGTACAACATTCCAAAGATCTCTATTTGATCAACATGATCTAAAGTTTTAACTTCCAGATATAGAAGTTAAATCCGTTGAACTTGTCAATGATTCGAATCTCGTTGGATGACGAAGACGAAGAGTTACCAGTAATAGACATATTGACAATAATGCAAATAGGAATCTCTCGGTTTATTGAACGAAGCTCTGATACCAACCTGTAGGAGGTAGGATGCGAACAGATAAGAGAGAAGGAAATAGTTGTGGAACAACTCTCTCATTATTATGGGCTGCTAAAAGCAAGAACAATCTAAAAGAATGTAAATGCAAAGTTATAGTCACAACTCAAGCGTTCTTACCAACAGGATCTTAAAAATTGATTCATACTCAGACGGATGAATGAGTACAGTCTGCCGAAGAGATTAGATATGCTGTATGTGGTATTACTTCAAATGGGTTTTATTGAGAAGTTTAGTTCAGAATAGAGTGATAGTGTAGTGTGATAATGCAAGTTCCTCAGGCGTCAAAAACAACCATAGTCTGATTAGAAACTGAGGAGTCGTGGACGTCCGTGTTTTGATCAGAGTGAGTGAACAAGCGTGAACAAGCAGTAAGAGTGTAATCAAATCACAACATCATACATCTACGTTAAACACAAATGATAGAGTGTGTTGCTTCTATATTACACTGAAATCTTTGACAACACAATAATGGTTACAGCCAGAATGGAGGTGTAACTTGGATACTCGATATCATTTGTTCCGTTGGCGGAGCATCATAGAGAATGCGTGAGGAAGATGTATTTATACACCGCATCCTTGTATCTAATTACAATAAATGTTTGTCATCTAACTAAGTACTTCGTTGTACTCAGGGAGTAGTTGAACTACAATGACATAATGACAATTGTACAAGGTGTACGACTCGGGATCGTTGACGTGGACGAGAATGTCACATATTTTCTCTCACTTCGCATATTTAGGAAAGTGGCTGGAGACTTTTCTCGCTGAAATAGACAACCTTCGCATTTTTCTCTCACTTAACATTTTTGCAAAAAAGCCGAAGGTGTTAAAAACAATTCATTTGTTGAAGTGACTGTTTTGTCGCATTTTGATAAAATGCGAAAAAGTCGATGAAAAATTTACTTCTTCGAAATACTTGAAAAAAGAAGTTGCCTATCGAAAAATTGTCGCATTTTTCGGGAGTTGCAAAAATGCGAACTGTGCGACAATTAGTTTATATCTGCAGACTTGTTCAAAATGCCAATTCGTGAAAGTCGTTGAAGATGACCAAGTCTTTAATGATCTTCAAATAATTAACATTTGAAAGCGAAAAACAATAGGATTGGTTACCCTTTAGTTCTGATCCATTGATGGATGAAGGCCAACGAGAGGCCCGATGTAGTCGTTCTTCGAATAGTTCGGCTGTTTGAGTTATGTGATTCATGCAGGTATCAGATGAGCAGACATAGAACCAAAGTATGTTTCATCTGACCCTAGATCAATGATCAATAAGCGTGCAAGAAGAATCTTGAAATAGAAATAGTATTCACCAAGGAGACAACTGTGGACTTAATTTCCAACAACATTCATTTTCTATCGATCCATATCTCCCACATTGAAGAGTCCGGTCAGGTTGAGTGGAGATCATCACAACAAAGTGTCCATGGGAAAATGCGAAAAAGCCGACAAACAGTGCATTTCTTCGAACTGTTTGAAAAGAAGTCACTGTCGAAAAATTGTCACATTTTTCAAGAGTTGGGAAGAATGCGAATGGTGCGACAATCAGTTCATTTTTGCAGACTGTTGCGAAGACAGGGTATTTCTGCAGATTGATAGAAAAGACTGATTCGTTGAAGTTGTTGAAGATGGCCAGGTCTTCAATGTTCTTCAAATTCTTGAACTTGACATTTGAATGTGAAAAGAATAGGATTGGTTACCCTTTAGTCTTTAATCCATTAATGAAGATCAGCCGGAAGCCCGATGTAGTCGTCCTTCAAGTAATTCGGCTGGTTTTCTTCTGTGATTCGTGCAGGTATCAAATGAGCAAACATAAAACCAAAGTAGGTTGCATTTAGCCCTAAATCAGTGATCAAAAAATGTGCAAAAAAAATCTTAAAATACAAATAATATCATCAAGGAAAAAACTGTGACCTTAATTTCCAACAATGATTCTATGATTCTTGTAATGGCTTCAGTTCCGATTGTTACTTGCATTCACACTTTGTCACAGAAGTGCACTCATACAAGAGCTTGTTCGTTTCAAAGCTAGGAGGCTTGGAAACACTCCATAGAAGGCCGCACTTGCTCTGTTCTTGGCCGCAGATAGAGTTTGGAAATGAGTGGCTGACTGCCAGATCACTGGCAGGTCGGATAAGAACTTTTTGATCTGACACAGCTAGTAAAAACCATGTAGGGAGGTCGGTGGCAATCTATTAGCATTTGTGAAGCTTTGATGATTGCCGTATTCCGCGTTCCCAGAATATGCTTGAAGCCATTGTTGCTCAGGTTACATGTTCGTATTTATTTTCAGAGAAATCCGAGATTTCCCGACTTCTTGCTGCCATGTTACAGTGTCAAGGACAGGGGCAACCTGGTTTTTCAACACTTGCAGTCTCTGGTATGCTTCTCATGTCCTCTTTTTGCGCCAGTGGTGCCTGGCTGACTAGAGAGATGGATTTGCAGAGACGTTTAAAGTGGCATCACATTCCTTTATCATTTTTGCCAAATTTTTAATGCGTGCTGGTTTTTAGGGCATGCACGCAGAGTAGTTATAATGGAGCAGCTCTGGCAGGAGTTTTTCTCAGATCCATCCCAGTGGTGGGACAACAGATTTATCAAGGTATCACTATCCATCTTATTAGCGCCCAGTGAAGATGACTTGTACGTTGAGGGTGTAAGGATGGTTTTAGACTTATTCCAGGTTGAGTTGCGTTTGAATTGTGCCCAGTGGAAGCTTTTTGACGGTGCCATGGTGTTATGCATATCAGGCTAGTTGGTTCCCTAAGTTGAATCTATGTTCTGTGTACTTGTGTAGAAAAGCCCAAAGCACCCGGACTTTAAACATAGGATTACACATGAGGGCGTATGGATTAAGGGTAGGCTGAATCCCCCCTGGGTAAAAGCAAAGTTGGCCAGCATGACATTGGGTCAAATACAATCTGTTGGTGGATTGAGATCACGGTAGGGTTTTAATCCCAGGGTGAACTGTCAGTTCTAGGCTCTGGTTTGAGAGTACAGCATGTTTGCTGTGATTTTAGTCTTTCAAAATTGGCAGTTTTATACTTTCTAAAAATCATGCTATGAATGATGCAGGGTGCCCGACTCCTTTTGCAGTGGTAATAATGTGAACAAGCTCTGTCGGGAGGGTCGATTGAAAGACGCACTGCATATGGTGGAGCTTATGGTCCAGCAAAAAAGTACAGCTCTAATTAATGCCTATGTTGTCCTTTTAAAACAATGTGGCAGACGGAAAGCTCTGTCAGAGGGCAAGCGAGTGCATGCTCTTATTGTTCAAAGTGGACTTGATTCACACATGTTTTTGGGAAACACCCTTATGGAAATGTACGCAAAGTGCGGTAGTGTGTTAGATGCACGCAAAGTATTCAACACAATGCCTGAACACAATGTGTTTTCATGGACTGCTATCATGTCAGCATATGCTGATCACGGACAAGGTGAGGAGGCTATTGATCTATTTCAGCAAATGCAACAGACAGGCATAGCACCGGACAAGGTTGCATTTGTTGTTGTCCTAAAAGCTTGTACCAGGATTGCAGCCCTGGAACAAGGCAAACAGCTCCATACTGACATAATCAAAAGTGGCTTTGAGTCAGATTTGATTGTAGGGAACACTCTTGTTAACATGTATGCAAAATGTGGTTGCATAGGGCATGCACTTCGGGTGTTCAACAAAATGAGTGAACGAGATGTGGTTTCATGGAATGCAATGATTGCTGGATATGCAGAGAATGGGCTTGGCCAGGATGTCCTTGCTCTGTATGAGCAAATGAAAGAGGAAGGTGTGCAGCCAAACAATGTCACCTATGTTGTTCTTCTGAAAACATGTGCCAGCATTGTAGCGCTGGAGCAGGGAAAGCAGCTCCATTCTCACATCATCAAAAGTGGCTTTGAGTCAGATATGATTGTAGGAAACACCCTTGTTGACATGTATGCAAAATGCGGGTGCATAGAGCAAGCATGTCAGGTTTTCGACAAAATGAGTGAACGAAATGTGGTTTCATGGAGTGTGATGATTGCAGGATATGCACATAATGGTCTTGGCAAGGAGGCCCTTGCTCTTTATGAGCAAATGAAACAGGAAGGCGTGCAGCCAGATAATATCACATATGTTGTTCTCCTAAAAGCATGTGCCAACGTTGCAGCCCTGGAACAGGGCAAGCAGCTCCATTCCCAAATCATCAAAAGTGGCTCTGAGTCGGATGTGATTGTGGGTAGCGCCCTTGTTGACATGTATGCAAAATGCGGTTGCATAGAGCTTGCACATCAGGTGTTCAACAAAGTGAGTGAACAAAACGTGGTTTTATATAGTGCAATGATTGCAGGATATGCGCAACAAGGGCGTGGCAAGGAGGCTCTCACACTTTTGGAGCAAATGCAAAGGGAAGGAATGAACCCTGATGAGGTCACCTATGTTTGTGTTCTCTCTGCATGCAGCCATTCTGGCCTAGTAAATGAAGGTTGCCATCTCTTTGATTCCATGTGTAAAGATCATGGTGTCACACCAACCATGAGGCACTATGCCTGTATGGTTGATCTTCTCGGCCGTGCAGGGTGCCTGACTGATGCCAAGGACCTCATTAACAAAATGCCAATTCAGCCAGATGTGGTGGTTTGGCTGACTTTGCTTAGTGCTGCTAGAAACCATGGCCATGTGGAAATAGGAAGACATGCATTTGATTGTATTGTGAAGTTGGAACCAGAAAATGCTGCAGCTTATGTGCTGCTATCAAACATCTATGCAGAAGCTGGCAGGATGAATGAGGTTGAAAAGATCAGAAAAGAAATGAAGGATGTAGGTGTGAAAAACATGCCTGGGTACAGCTGGAAGTTGACAAATGAGAACAATAGAACAAAGTGATGCAGCTTATCCACAAAGGAAGGAGATTCACCCCAGATTGGATGATTGGTGGGTTGATGAAAGAGGCAGGGTATATGCTTTATGCTGAACCCCATGATGTGGAGGATGAGGATGAGGATGCTGTGTCAAAACAGTGAGAAGGTGGCCATTCCTTTCGGGCTCATCTGCATGCCCCCTGGGACATTTATCTGCATCAAGAGGGAATTTGAGAGCTTGTAGTGATTGCCACAATTCCACCTAGATCTTCTCAGGCATGTTATGCCATTTCAAGGAAGGCTTCTGTTCTGTGGAGATTATTGGTGATGGTAAGTGTAAAAAGGCAACTATACCTAGCTTATTCAATAACGAAGAAGGCTTGGTTCTGGATTTTTTGGCAGCCTTATTTGTCACATACTTTTGTCCACTTTTATATGGTCTTGTCCTGATTCCATACAATTTGATGTCTGGTATCTTTTGTGGAGGCAAAAAAAACTTGTACTTCATGATTTATCAAAGCAAGTACCAAAAAATGACAAGTTGATATGTATTTGAGAGTTTTTCATTGGAGCAGAGATACTTGTCATTGGCCTCTTGAACTCTCTCAATTTTTGCTTTTGAGATTTTCTGATGATGTTGTGATAGACAAACTATATTATACAATAACGGAAATTGTGGGATTGTAGATGCTTTATTTGTTGGAGACATGATCTTCACATCCATATTGATAACATCATGACTTTGTAGAAGTAGTCAACTAAGTGGCACGTCAATGTTCTGCGTTATTACAATTTTGTAAAAAGTTATATCTTTGTTGATTGAACCACATGCAAGTTCACTTAGTGTACTTTTTATTGAAGTGTATTAACAATGTACTTGGTATATAAAATGGTAAGTAGGCTCGAGCCTCATGATTCGTAATTAACGTAATTTGTCCTCCTTGTGTGTGAAAGGACCTGGGAGGCTCTGGCCAATGGACGTGATGTGAAGGGACATAAACCTTTAAGCAACGTTATTTTTCTCAAGTGTCATTTTGAAATATTTAGATTGTAATACAAGCTTTTTGTATTCTCTGTTCTCTCCTCATGAATTGAATGCATTGTGGTGTGCTTTGATATTGATTTTCGTTGGTTTCATTTGTTGTATTAGGGGCATTGCAAACAATTGGTTCTTGATCATGATTTTTGAGAATTGTGCACATTTTATAATGGTGAGTACTTTTACTCGAGAAATCCAAAAATAGGTCACCGAAGTGTAAATGCCAGATGGCTTTGGGCATTTTATGGATTCATGGTTTGTGTCCAGAGAGGTCATTTCATGGATGGGGCCAAAGATGCAGCCCACATGATCTGGAACGTGATCTAGGATTTCCCATTAGGGCTTCCCTGAACACTATATATATATCATAGATCCAGCGGTACCGGGTACCGCGGATCCATACTGGTACCGCAGATCCATATTGATCTGATATATAGATCCAGCGGTACCAGGATCTGCGGATCCCGGTACCGTGGATCCATATTGATCCGCGGTACCATAATATATAATATTTTTTTTAATTTTTAAAAAAAAATAAAATAAAATCAAGTGGGCAATATGGGTATCAGCTTGAAGCTGTTGACGAGAGCAGTGCGTTTATACAGGTTGCCGGTTCTGACGAGAGCGAACAGCCAAGATCTGAGCTCACGGTTAACTAGTGACTACTAAACTGAGAGGTGCATTATTTAATTGTCTAACACAATTTGTAGCTGAAAGCACCGGCAACCTGCATAAATGCACTGCTCTCGTCAAGAGCTTCAAGCTGATACCCATATTGCCCACTAAATTATTTTTTTTTTAAAAAAATTAATTTTTAAAAAAAAATATATTAAAAAATGGTGCCGCCCTGGAACCGTGAAATAAAAACAATTTTCCTCCCCCTACCCCCCCCCCCCGGAATTAATTATCAGAGGGTGTCTGGCACCCACTTGCCCCCTCCTGTTAAAAAAAAGGAAAAAGGTACCCAAATTTTTTTGCAGCAAACCTAACCACTACCCATGCCTCCCATAACTGAGATATTACAGAATCGGGCATGAAAGAGCAAACAATTTATATTTTTTGAGTCCAGAGAACACTGTCTTGTGCTCTCGCTATCTCTGTCTCTCTGGCGGATCTATATTATATTATTATATAAATACAGGTCAACGATACTTCCCCGGATGAACTTCAACAGCTTACTAATTACTTATGCTCCACAGTGTCATTCAACACAGGGAAGTACAAGACCTACACAGTACTATGGCCTATATGATGAGATAGGTTTAGGGTTTTGGGATGAACTCCAACAACAACACTAAAAGGAAACATGAATTCTATCACTGCTGCAGCAGAACAGAATGGGATGATCGGATCGCAGGATGAGATTTTTTGAGAGCATAAGGTCCTTGTGCTTTTGACCAATTCTGAATGCTCGGGAAATTGCGTGTCGTGCCACAGCAGGAATCCTTCAAATTTACTTTCCTCAGACGACAAACCAATCCAAGGACAGACAGGGATCAATACATATTCCTGTCAATGAGGCCTCTAGCTTCATTCTATTATTTGTACACGTCTTCTCAGGTAATCCAAGTGCCTTATGCTTTATAGGCAAAAGTTTCAAAAAAATTGTGGAGTCACAAATACCAGGCAAGTTTTCTAGAACTTCTCCTTTATCCTAGCTAACAAAGCCTCCTTTGTCCAAGGACCGTTATCCAAGGTTTAGGGTTAGGGGATTGTCATTTTGTACAGTTCGTTATCCAAGGTGCAGGTCAACCATTTTTTGCCTTGTGGGGGCAATGATCAATACCCATTTCACCTGGATATTTGGCCAAGAAGATTTGTAAGAAAACAATGGTCAAAAAGGTCTTTCCAGTGCCTGCGGAAATCTAGGGTGCGAAATCGGGCGTCCTATCTTTGGCACAACTACGTAAAGTGCATGTAGGATCAAGCTCAAGACCAGAAGATTTTTGGGTGAAGTGAATGCTCAGCATCTCAAGAAGGACCAGTTGTGACTCCACTTCCAGAACTGCATAAGAATATGCAAACAAACATGTTCTGTTGCTAAAGCTCTTTTGAGAATTGCAGTTCTACTTCTCCATGAAAAAGGTACATACACAAGTGAGTTTTTTTTCATTTTGATTAGTGAAAGATCTGCTCATTACAACAACACAGAATCTGCAAATTTTATGTGGAAAGTCATTAATTGCTCCTCCTTCAAATCCCCGTCAAACGTTTTTAGGGTGATATCAGAGACAACACCCACTGATTTCCAATCGGTGGATTTTCCTGCCTAGGAAGTGAAGGTCTTGGAATAACAAGAAAAAGCGGTGCTAGACTAAGCAGAATGGCTTGAAGTTGAGAAATATGTTGAGACCCAACGTATTGTGTTCAAGGATGTTGAAGAGCTTTCAGAAAGGTGCTGGAAACAGAGCTATTTTCTTGGATAAATTGTTCCAGTGATGTTTACTATCCTGCCTCTCTAAGCCTAAACCCTAAACCTACACACTACTATGTCTTATAGGATGAGATCGATTTCTCCCCGGATGAACTTCAACAACTTATGAATTACTTATGCTCCAAACACCCTAAACCGACACACTGCTATGTCATATAGGATGAGATCGATTTCTCCCCGGATGAACCCCAATAGCATACTAATCACTTTATGCTACAACTTCATCACTGGACCCTAAACCTTAAACCTTGGTTGCAATACGCCGTCTCCCAGTAGCCCACTATCATCTTTGGAATGGCTGTATCACATTGGAGTCTGGAACAAACTCTCTCTCTCTCTCTCTCTCTCTCTCTCTCTCTCTCTCTCTCTCTCTCTCTCTCTCTCTCTCTCTCTCTGTCCCTCCCTCCCTATACCCTAAACCCTAAACCATCTCTCTCTCTCTCTCTCTCTCTCTCTCTCTCTCTCTCTCTCTCTCTCTCTCTCTCTCTCTTGCACGTGTTTTAGGGTTTAGGAGCCAAACCTTTTTTTTTCTTTGAAACAAAAATATGCGTCCGGGTGTCGGACGCGTTCTGGGACCCGGACGCTTCCGTGTCCAGCGTCAAAAAAAAAAAAAGGACGCGTCCGACTCCGCGTCCGGGGGTCGGACGCGTTCGAGTCAGGACGCGGACGCCAAAAGGCCGCGTCCGGCCCGGACCCTCATGTATAATATATATATATATATATATATATATATATATATATATCATAGTACCTCGTGCAACCGCTGGTATGGTACCGCCGGACCATATCAGTGGTACCGCCGGTACGGTACCGCCCTGGGATCCGCGGTACCAGGGCGGTACCATTTTTAATATTTTTTTTATTTTTTAATATATTTTTAATAATTTTTTTTTGCATATTAACTACCAAAAAAGGACAAAAAAAAGTAAAAAAAGGGGGTTCCGCGTGTAAAAAAAGAGGGTACAGTACATGATGCAGGGGACTGTTGCAGTGGCACATGGGCACTGCGAGTGAGCAGACTGAGGGGCCAATGGGAGACCAACACAGGGGGGTAGCATCACATGGGGGCAAGTACAGAGGCACATGGGCATTGTGGGTGAGCAGACCATGGGCCCAATGGGAGACCAACACAGGGGGAGCATCACATGGGGGCAGGTACAGAGGCACATGGAGGGATGATGGGGATCCACATGGCCGATCAGGCTGTGGGGATAAATAGGCACTCACAATGCCATTGTGGTTGGCATTTTCAGAGGCTATGAGAGAGCTAGTGATAGACAGTGAGAGAGCAAGCGAGAGCCAGTGACAGGCTGTGAGAGGCTGTTTGAGAGCCAGGGTGCTGTGAGAGGGTGTTCAAGGACCAGGGTGCTGTGAGGAGAAGGTCGATCGAGATGGCAGAGCGCATACCACCGAAGCTCGAGGGCGAAGCCAGGAGGAAGCTTGAGGAAGATATCCGCAGGCACAACGAGAGGCATCGGAAGCAAGAGGCAGATATCCGAGAGATGCTGCGACAAACTCGACAGAGAAATCCGGAACCGGAGCCACCCGCCCCCGCTGTGGGTCTTGTCCCCGCTGTCGAGCTGGATCTGGATGAGCAGATCGGAATGAATTTCACACGACGGCAACTCATCATGGTCAGGGAAAGGGCGGCCAGACGTCGGGCTAACCAGGAGGCAGCTCGGGCTAACCGGGAGGCAGAGCAAGAGCGACAAAACAATGCACCAGACGAGGGCGAGGAGTCGGTGGAGGATCAGTGAGAGATGTTTAGAATAGATGATGTCCAGCCGTATGTGGCGGACTGTTGTTATGTAGTTTTCGGCAGTTTATGGTGCAGCAAATAACTAGATGGCTGCTTAAAAAAATGACAGTATATGTGATGTTATCCTGATACAACGGTTGAATATATACATAGTTGTTTTTTGTGCAACACGAGCCTGGTCATGTAAGATGTAATGTCTGTAATTGTGTTAAATGCAGATGTATTACATGTGTTTATGAAATGTTGTTTGGGGTGTAGGGGTGATTGTTGTGCTCATGATGTAGGTGCATATATGTGAAGCTAGCATTCACTTCAAACGAAATTAAATGAAAACAGGATTCAGACACGCACATAGAATTCTTCGACATAAAATAAAGCATCACCTGTACAGAGCGACATACGCACAATGTGCAGCAAATAATGTAGGCCAAACATTGTATATAATGTGAAAAATCATCTGAGTACAATGGTAGACCGTTTGCTAGAGACAAACTACTGAAACTAAAACAACAGAGCCACAATCAATGCTTTGGCTCTGACTCAGACGAATGCTCTGGAGACAACTCAGGGCCCCGAGCTGACTCTCGCAGTCGATATCTCTGCCTGTCTGGAACTGGCATGGGCTGTGTATCCGAGGGGGAAGACTCGTCATCCTCATCCTCCCAATCAGCCTCCGCATCAGCCCCCAAGCAGGCCAAACCGACAACACCTGCTCCAACTGGCTGTGATATTGCACCTCTACCTGTACCTGGAGCCCTGCGTGGTCGTCCTCTCCTCCCTGGCAGTTTCTGTGCCTTGCCTTTCTTGTTCGGTGCACCCTTGGGCCTTCCTGGTCTCTTGCGGACAAGAGGAGCTGTCATGGGCACTGTGGGTGTGCAGACCATGGGGCCAATGGGAGAGCAACACATGGGGGTAGGTACACAGGCACATGGAGGGATGATGGGGATGCACATGGCCGATCAGGCTGTGGGGATAAATAGGCACTCACAATGCCATTGTGGTGATACTGCACCTCTAGCTGTACCTGGAGCCCTGCGTGGTCGTCCTCTCCTCCCTGGCAGTTTCTGTGGCTTGCCTTTCTTGTTCGGTGCACCCTTGGGCCTTCCTGGTCTCTTGCGGACAAGAGGAGCTGTCAATGCCTCATCACCCCCATGCAAATCACCTGGCTGGCTAAGCTGGGCCCAAGTTGAGGCCGACTGGGATAGGGAAGCAAAAGAGGGAACTCCCTGTGCACCTGAGTGAGGAGGATGAGCTCGTGGAGTGTGTGCCCATAGGGCTGCTGCAGGTGGAGGAACTGGCTGTGCAGGAAGCAAGTATAGCGGCGATATGTACTGAAAGGGGCGTTGCGGTGGCCGGTACTGGTACATCCTGGGAGCTGCCAAAGGGGGAGCCAGTGGAGTGGGTGCTGCCAAAGGAGGAGGATGTGAAGTGGGTGCTGCCACTGGAGGAGCCACTGTGGATGTGGGCGCTGCAAGAGAAAACCTAGGCACAGATGGTGGCCTGCCATGGAGACCAAGTGCTGCAGATGTGGAACACTGAAAAAATAAAGACCAATTACAACACTATACCGCTTACCTCTTTGGCTGCAAGATGGGCAGCTCCAGGAACTGTCCGATCCGGTCCATGAGCTCATACACCAGTCCGAGTGTGGACCCTCGCTGTCAGCCATGCGGAGCACAATGTAGAGTGGTCGAAGCAGTCCTGACAATGTCTGGGCATCCCTCCAGAACTGGTCTCCCCTCACCGTGGAAGAAAAGTGCTCCCCATCCTCCGTGTGCTGAAACGTACTGGCACACCAAAGATCACTGGCAACCATCTGTAGAAGCTGTGCCCTGCACCTGATCAGACGGTCGATGACCACCAAGTTGAATGCAAAGCGTGTGGGGGCTGGCTTACGGAGGTCCAAATGGTTGAACACCCGAAACATGGCAAGAACACGTCTCTTCCTAGTGACTTTTGTCACCAGGAAGAGGGCCTCGCGGACGATGGCTCTAACCCAGGGAAGTGCACCTATGTCCCCCATGAGAAGGTCTATGTCGTGCGCTGCACAGGGGGTATGGACGATGTGAGGGAACTCGGCCTCTAGCAGGACACCCATCTGAACGCAGTTGGTGGCATTGTCCGTCACCACCGTAACGACATGCTGGGGGCCTATGGACGATATGGAAGACCTAATGACGTCGTACATGAACTCTGCAGATATGACTCTCCCCCCTCTACTGCAATCCACGGCTCTCAAAAACTGTGTACCCATGCAGCTGGAACACTCATTTCTTAGCTTATCAATTTAGTATTACTTGAGCTTTCCATGGGAGAACTCATTGCTAATGCTTGTTAGCCATTGATATTATGGGATGTTTTTGGTCATTCTTTGTAGGGGAACTATCATTTGCTTCATTATTGTCTCTTTATGCTTAATTCATATCAAGATATTTGATTGTGTTGAGCATCGTTGGTGATACGCAATATAAATTTTTATCTCTGCTTCTCCTGGGGTCTTCCACTAGGTTACAGTATTGGGTGGTGCTAACCATTTATTCGTATATGGTTTTGATGGAGAACAAAGATTAAATAGCAGTTCTTGCACGCTTAAATGTATACGTTTGTTTCTGACATGCAGAAAGATTCTCTTCACGTGGCTTGAAAGAGTCTGCACACTAGGAGATGGCACGGAAAGTTGTGTGTGGTCTCATTCAAACTTTTAGAAGACATCTACTTACACAAGTTTGAGGCAAATCAATCGCTTCGGCCACACACGTGGTTTGAATCATCATTCATCATCAATCATGTATAATTGGATACATCTTTGGTAGTTCAGGTAAGTTCACAAGGCAACAGTAAGCAGATTGACTTGTCTTTAAGATATAGAAGATGGCAAGTTTGTTGTCACAATTTTGGTTAACATGAGCAAAGGCAGGATAGGTTTTTCGAATCCCCGATTTTCAGAGTATGGCTTGATTGATTGCATGTGGTCTGATTCACGGATGCAGACACACAGTCATGGTGCTGGGTTAAAAGGAAGATTTGACTCTCTCTCGGTGGATCTAAGAGTATGTATTAGAGTTAAGGCATCTACTGGAATTTTTTTCTTGCTCTGTAACCTTCTTGGCATTGCTGGCACCTGGAGGAAGCTGTTGCTATCTGAACATGAAGGTCGAGCCTCATGTTTGTTCAATGCTTTCTGACGAGTGTTTTCACTCTGAAATATACTTGTTCTAGTGTTCAGAGGCTCATGAGTCTATCATGTCATTGTAGTTGATCAGGTGGAGGGACTCGATGATGGTGTTGATTCTGCAGAACACGAAAATGAATGTCGTGAGCGCCCAAGAATTGAAGCCATTTTCAATTTTTTATTGTGTGACAAAAGCTGCTGCAAATACCACTGTGGAGGATGCTATGTTGATGTTTAGAACTTTTCTGCTACTGTTTTTTCCTGGAGTGGTTAGCATGGACTCAGCTCAACATCACTAGAGGATTGAGCATTGGATATTAGTGATGATTATCTCAAGTGGATCCAGATGGAGCTCAGGCTATTAGCAGCGACAACCAAGCTTTTGAACATTTGGAAAAAGAGGAGATGTTGCATGGAGATCCAACATCACTGTTTTGGTCTTTGCAATATCCTAAGTCCCCTCAATGTGAGTATAGTGGAAACGGAGAACTAGAGTCAGGGAAGTTGGAAAATAGTGACAAAATTGACAATTTTGATCCATACCTCTTGTGTCAACTAGCCTCCCTTCACTTGCCCAGACAAACTAGGTGTTGCCCACCGATCACGAGAGTTAGATTTGGGTAAAGCCTTAAAACATATGCACTTTCTAGTAACAGTCATATGACCTTACTATAAATTTCACCTTATGCAAATTTCTGGTAGGCTTGATTGCATGATTGATGATTGTATGCAAATGTTGGTTCATGCTTGGCACCCTGAAATTTCCGTTCAAAGGATTTGCATGCTTTTGCACATGGTGGTCTTCAATGTATTCACACTTCGCCTTTTGAATTTGAGCTACATAATGCTTGGGATACATAATCACTTGTCAACATGTATAATGTATTTCTTATACAGATTGACTCTTGTAGAACTCACCTTTCCATAGTTAATGGTTTTTCCCGCAATTTGGAATTTCATGTATTTGTGTTTCATATTGAGAAGGCCTTTAGTAACTACCCAATTTCACACCCAATGGTAGCTCACTATAGTAGTGTTTTGACATGATTTGCATTGATGCATATGTTTTAAATTATATTATGAATCACAAAAACTGCATGTGCTCTCTTTCATGTATTTGAATAGTTTAGGTTAGTCTATATCTCCATTGAGTGCAATCTAAATATGCACTAACCATATTCACAGTTGTGATTTGCGAATCGCTGGCCCAGAAAATTGGCAATTCGTTGGTTTTCTAGCAAAACTTTAAAAGCAATATAGATATCAGTAGAAAGAGAAAAAAAGACGATTACGATTCCAGTAGTTTCAGGTTTAGGGCTTGGGGCAATAAGGGTTTAGGGTTTAGGGTCAAAATTTGAGCCATTGGGATTCAATTCGTATTTTTTTGGCAAATATATGCAGTATGGGTATTTGTAGAAAGAGAAAGAAAAGAGGTTCCAGTAGTTTTAGGTCCAATTCCAAGCAGTTAGGTGAGATGCCATTCGCACAAAATGGATGGCGTTTTTTTTACTGCCAAAGTTATGACCCAATTGAGATCAACATTCTATACATTTGATGGAACTCCAACCTATTTTGTACAAAGCCTGTGTGCATGTTTGAAGAAGAAGAAGAAGAAGATGAAAGAGACTCAACACCTTAAAAACAATAGTCCAACTTTTCTTTTAACTTGTGGTTGATAACTTATAAGTTGAGATGCTTGGTAAACCAAGCACTCGGATTGTGTTAAGAGTCTAAGCTTGAGAGAGAAGAGAGGGGGGGTCTTCATTTATGAAAAGTATCATATTTATATCACTTAGACACAATTGGTAAATGTAAAGTGCTGCAATGTGGTGAGCTATATTTGTTGCTAACCAGCTCTACAATTGACGAGATGGAGAGTAAGGAAAGCAGACAAAAGAAGAGGAATGCCTGTAGGCATCGAACCCAATTTTCATAATACGTGTTCAGTTGCCAAGGGACCAGCCAATGTTGCCACAATGATTGATGAGATCCTTTTTACGGAAGAGGGTGTGTTCTATTGGAGCTCATTGTGTTCGACTTTCTGAAACTCTATAGACAAATTGTCGTTGTTTCAAGAAAACCAAGTGAAATTGGACACATCCTCGTCAAGAACACCAGTTAGAAGTAATGCACCTTCATTCACCTACACCTTGATTCGACTGGCTGATCTCACTCACCTTTACTAATTTACTTAGCACCTCGTACTTTCTTCTGAGCTTGATGTGGCTTTTCTCCGTATCCCTTTTTCACTAGCTGAAAACTCTCTCAACCATTCAAGAAAATTAAGATGACAACACTTGAGCTACCTTCTTACCTATCCGTCTTCACCTTGCCCACTTCTTGGTATGGTATGTACTATGTTTGAAAATCCTAAACCGGAGCGTTGTGCCGTGGTCTCTCCCCCATGTGATCTTCGGAGTAGGGTGTTCAAACATAGTGCCTGACAACACACCACACATAGAAGTGGACAAGGTGAAGACAGATAGGTAGGAAAGTAGTTGAAATGCTTAATTACAAATATTGCCATCTTAGTTTTCTTGAAGGTTGAGAGAGTTTTTAGCTAGTGAAAAGGTGAAATGGAAAAAAGCTACAACGACCTCAGGACAAAGTACGAGGAGCTAAGTAAAATACTTAGGGTGAGTGAGATCAGTCCGTCTAATCAAGGTGTAGGTGAACGAAAGTGCACTGCTTCTAAATAGTATTCTTGATGAGGATGCTATTGATATGGAAGTCCAATTTCTCCAGAACACACCCTCCTTTCTTGAAATGACCTCTTTCTCTTGAACCTGGAGTGGAGTAAATGGAGCTGCAAGATAAAACAATTAGCACCTGAATAGTGCTGGGTGTGTTATCAGTGCATATATATTTCAATTCATTTCATTTGTTGCATGATGCCTATTTTAGAGTACATCATAACATATTGTGTAATCTTGTGATTCCAATCTCATTTATTTTGGTGATTGGAAAACAAATGGTTGTGGAATTACATTGCAAGCTTGCACAATCTATTTCTCCTTAAGCCTAGTCAAGAAGATGAATATGTGGATTTTGCATTGGTTCTAAACAATGTTATTGGTGAGTTTGTTGGCAACTATGGTTCAAGTCCAATTTCAGCTAGCTATGGGAACAATACAGTCCTATTGATGATAATGTTGCTCAGCATTTGGGAATATTTATCTCGATGAAATAATCTCTCTCTCTCTCTCTCTCTCTCTCTCTCTCTCTCTCTCTCAACTTTCTTTACTCCAGTTGCTTTTAAACATCCCTTTTGAACTATCGACAAGATTTGGGTTAAGAAAATCCTTTTCCATTGACCATCTATTGTTGTACTTCACCAAAATGATACCTATGGATAAGATCGAGCAGTTAGTTACTTCAACACTACATTCCGTCAATAACGAACTCCGCTGTGACGATTCGTCATGTCGGAATGAGTACTGCATTTAGCTCATAACTGTGACCTAATGAAAACAAATACTGGAGACCACTAGGGTTGCATGAATTGGAAACAATGGAGCTTCATTAGGGTGGACGCATTCACAATAGAGTTGGAATCACATCCTGTGACGTCGGAACCCACATCCAAAACTTCGACATTGAGCTTGGTCTGGCGGCGCCCACCAAAAACGCTCTTGTGCTCATATGCTACCTACGACCTGATAGAAGTTTTTTTTGGCTTCCTTTCACCTGCTGCGGCCTGTTCCACTCAGTTATGACCGTTTTTTAGGTGTATGTAGATGCTAGAACGTTTTTATACACTCATTCTGCTACGTGTGACTTGATATAGGTTTTGTTTGGTTTTCTAATCAGTTCTGGCCGTGTTTGAGATATATGCAGATGCTTGAACATTTTTCTACATTCATTCTGCCTCTTCCGACCTACCGACCTATTCCAGTCATTAATCCCCTATTTTTTGGGGAGTGTTTAGTTGCTTCAACGTTTTTTTAGCTTCATTTTGTTTACTGCGGCATATTCCAGTTATTAATGGACGGTTTTTGGATGTATCTGGTTGTATGAACGTTTTTCAATCCAACAATACATCGTTGAATTACTAGCCATAAAACGAACACAAAACCTGGTACGGTGGTATACTTTAGACTCTACTTGGAGTTGGTCTGGGTATGATGCTTTCTATAGTTACTACATGTACATAACTGCATTACAAGAATATGCATGATCATTAGACTTTGTCTACTGCAATACCAATGTAAATGATGATGATAGTCTACATAGAATCTTTAAGATCACTATTCTATGTTTTGACTTGCTAATTTACACTACTCACTCTGAACAAACAAAACGTCATTTAGGTCGACCATACTGGTCATGCTATGAGGACTATGCGGATAGAATGATTGTTTGCTTTCCATTTGCATTTTCAGGTTTTGTGCTAATTAGCAATCTCCCTTATCCATGTGAACTTGATACTGTTCATCTTGAACCTACACCGCTCTTGTACACTACCTACTATGCTTGGTACTTGCTACGTCTAGTTTGGATACAGTACCACTATTTTCGCTCTCTCGTGCAAGGTATAAGATTACAAAGCATGGACTACTAGAGCAATAGCTCAACTCACAATTCTAAGGTATGAAACCGGTAGATGGAACTCATTGAAATAGCTCTCCATAGTAGACGTCTGTTGGGTAGAATGCCATATTTGACCATCTGCACATTCGAATTCTTCAATGCACTTTTGTACAAAGATTGGCCATTTTCAGTGGTAACATGAGGTTCTCCACACTGCATCCAATATTGCCACCGCCATCAGATTTTTGCAGATCCATCAAGGTATGTTCTTGCAAATTGAATCTTGTCATGGTCACTACTTGGATGTGACTGAAAATACTTGTCAAAGTTGTCCAACCATATTCTCACATCCATGTGAGCAATTCTACCGTCAAACTTGTAAAAGAAATGTTGTCTCTACACCATCACTGTTTCCACCATAGGCTGCTAAGATTGGTCCATATGAGGATATTGGTTATGACGACATTTTGATTGACATGAAGTTAGCTGCTCACTGTCACTGTCACTGTTATAAGCACCACCACTTAAATAATGTTGACTCATATGGCGAGCTTGTTGATCATCATAATCATCAAAATGCTTTTCGTTATGTTCCAAACAGTCTCCATATGACACATGCTGTCCACATCGATTGGATTTGCCATCACCTATTTTGACAGCTTTTGGAAAAATTGCAATAACTTTTGCATCCCTTACCCAAATTGCTTGCAAATTGGTGCAAATGAAAGCTAAAACAAAGCTCTAAAAGTATATGGAATCAAATTAGAAATTGAAAACGAAGATATATGCTAAAAATGAGTCTGAACAGACCTATAAATTCAAAAGTTAAAAATTAGCAAAAAGAAAGCTACAAAAGCAATAAATTGTTCAAATGAAATGAGATTCATGTTGAATCAAATGATTATTGGATATTAAACTATGATACCACAAATGTCATGTGCCATATCTCTCAATCCAAGCCAAGCAAGCTAAAACAAGGAGGCAACCACCACACCTATGTTGAAGAGAACCAAAGATGAAGAATAACCACAAGCTACCACAAAGCTCATATCAAAATGAAGCTCAAAAGGAGATGGATTTCATAATGCAGAGTGAGGAGTACATGAATTCATGTGATGGGGCACATGAGACCTAGCAAGATCAAGATCCCAAGGCTCACATTCACAAAGGAGAAAGAGGAGATAAAGCTCCTAGTTCTCTCAATTGCAAATGAGCCAAAAGATTCCAAAAGTGGTGTCTCTTGCCTACTTATAGACAAGTCCCCTAACTTAACTAAACATACTATCTTGAGAGATAATTAGCCCTTGTTAAGTGTTATTTAAACTACATTGGGCCCTTATTGGCCTATTATCCTTATTAATTACTTTGGAGGGCCTATTAGCTTATTTGTATTGATAGTGTTTGAGTTTTTTGACTTAACGCACTCCATAGCTCGTTATTTGTTACAACTTCCTTGAATTTTAACAATGATTGAGAATGTGTGTCCAAATCTTTACTAACTATTTTAAAACATGATATTTGAGAAAAATTAAGGCGTCAATTACCGATAGCATTATGACTGGAGTTTGGAAAATACTGGACATTACATTAGTTCAAGGGGCATGTGATTTTTCTAGTATTAGTAGAGAAGCATATGCAATAATGTTCAAGATGATAAAAGAAACATTTGCACAAGGTAGCGTAAAAAAGTTTTCGATTCCACGACCATGTTAAACCTGGGCATGTTAAACTAGGGCATGCCAAAAATGTGGGTATTCCATTTCATATCAATGAAGTGTATTGCTCAAAAGGAGAATGTCTAGCTTATGACAATTCCAACAATTTGTTTATCGATATTAATAAGTTGCTAGCATTCATAATAGGATTTTATGGTATTACAAATGAGAGTGTGAATAACAAGCTGGTAGGTGTCCTTAAGTTAGATGAGTCTAAAATTATAAAGGGACAAAAAATGGAGAGAGTTAGTCTTACAGTCATGAATGGAGCACTTTCAAATTCAGAACACCCGTAAGGACTCAACTAAAAAAAGAAAACAAAAGACGATAAGCTTTCAGGTAAATCAGAAAATATTCCATGCAAACCGAGCATTGGTGGTTCTAAAGCTCAAAGATTCTTATCAAACTACTCTGGATAAGAATCTAGAATTCAATACTCAATTTGGAAATAGATAATAGCTGCAACTCAAGATTTTGAGGAACAAGGTTCAACTCGCCTACTCAAAGTAAAAGTTTAGAAGAAGCTTGACAACATGGTGAAATATTCAAGAAAAAATAAATTTTCAAATAATGATTTGCAAAACAGAAAACAACCAATGAATTTGCTGATGCAGTCAAGAGTGCACGTGGAGAAGATTACATAACACATTATATGGTAAGAATTCAACGTAGTACAAAATTTCATGCTACTAAGTATATTTTTTTTGGTACTGATTTTGATTTTGATTTATGAAATGTAGCACATATTGTGACATCATTCAACATTCTTTGCAAGAAATAGTGGAAGCCTCCGCATATAATCATCACAAGGAGTGGAAAAATCTCATTGGCAAGCAAGAGCGGCCTTTCATAAAAGTATACAATATGGTGGAACCAGTACAAAAGACAGCTACATTTTGCAGCTTTTCCAATGGTTTTGCAAAAGAGTACAAATCCGTCACAATACAAAATCGACAAATTATGAAAAATTTCAAAAAGCATGCAAATTTATATATGCCAATAGGCAATAGACATAAAGATATCATTTTGTATATTGATATACAAAGAAATTATACAAACTTTTAGAAATTTTCAAATTCTATTCATTTTCGACATCTTCTCCAATGATAATTGCAACTTGGAGTCGCACAATTTCTTTCTTCTTTCATATGGATCCAACTGCTTGTAGTTGCATACCTTACTCAAATCCACATAGGCAACATACAATGCAAAATGTCATGATCTAAGCATCGAATTCACTGGGCCATATCCTAAAATTTTAAGAGCAATGGTTTTTATGACAAAAATTATTCTATGCACTCTCAGAAAATTATGTCCACCAAGAAAATGAGAAAGTGCTTTGATTGCCATAATCATTGTTTCACCGGGTTGATGAAACTTTGAACGAGCCACACTTATCTCATTATTCTTAAAGGACTTCAAAAAATTTCCCAGTTCATGATCTCTTAGAAATTCACTAGCCGAAAATTTGTGTCCTCCTCGACGAATTGCAAATTCATCCACATATAAAGTCTCTTGAAATAGAAAAAAAAATGTGAGTTTGAGTACATAATTTTGGCATCACACATCATGTAATTAAATCCCAACAAAACTTACGCATTCAACGTTGTCTTCATTTATTACTATCTCATTGTCAATATTGTGGCCTCCTCTCAAAGTCAGAGAGCTTGGAGTATATACATAAGGCTCTGGAAAGCCAAGTTGATTTTGAATTCTTTGACTCATCTTCCCTAGGAAGATCAACTTTATTTTTATGCACTTGATCAACGACCATCTTCAAGCAATCCTTTCTTACGAAAAATTGATCATTGACTGGGTCATCCACTCATGGGAGAAAATCATCAGCCTCGTAATCAATTAAGTCAGAAAACTCATCTAACTCCTTGCTCAAAATACAAAGGGCTTCAGTCTCCGTGAAGTAAAAAAGATCAGATATATCCGATAAAGTAAAAAAAGAATCATTATTGACATTATACATAGGGAGGGTAATCAAAGTTTTGTAATTAGGGGGCAAAGAGGTAGTAGATTGAGGACCTATAAGTAACGCTCTATTTCGGGCATGATCAAAATCTGAACAATCGTCATTATTTACACTTGTATCTTGAAGAAATGAATCCAAATCAGCACGTTTGGATTTTTCAATTTTGACACTACTTGAGGAACCGACCTCAAAAGTAGATGGTAAAGCAACATCAAAATCATCCTCAATATTTAACAAAAGATGAAAAACAAAAGCTGATTGAAATTCCAAAAATTTGCACTTCTTACCGTGCAGAGGGCAACTATCAACAGATTTGAAATCAGCATGCAGTAACTTATTAAACATCCTATCAAGTTTGGATTTATATTTATTCTTATCAATGTTCACCAAGTCTTGATAGTGTATCATATCCTTATTCTGAGATCTATAAAAAGACAGATTTATGATAGACTGGAATCTAAGATAAATCTCAGAAAAGGCCTCTACTCTAGGACCTTCGGCTCTATTCTTGATGATCTATGTATAGGGAATTTAGGGCTATGCATGGCTATGTGCCCATGATGGTTTTGGCTCTATATATTGGGTCCAAACTCACCCTATTCCTCATTATGGTTGTGGATTCATTGCCAGGCTCTCACTCTACATTCATGCTTCGTGTTCCTTGGCTTGGGGACAACCGCCACTTCAATTGACGATATACAAATAAAATTTGTCAAAGTAAACATTATTGCTAATTCTTATAATATTATGGACATTAGTTTTGTATCTTTCCTTGAAAGGAATATTTTTTATAATGTTAATACTTTTCTTTCAATATATGCTGTCTGTACATAAGAGGGATTCGTTTAGTTGTGCACGGTTCATTTTGTACAATATAAAGTTATTTTTTGAGTAATATAATCTTCAAGTGGACGTTGATCTTAACAAGGTATATTTTTTTTTTCTAATTTAGAATTGACACATTTGTTCATTTGATGTTTTCTATTTTAATTATTTCTTTAGTGTCATTTTTAGAAAGTTACTTATCCATCTTGTTGTCAATGACAGTTCACCATCGAACCATACAACCCCGATGAAGTGTACAGATTGCGACAAGATTAAGGTTTTTGTTACAAATTAATAGCCCCAATGGTGATACCAAAAAAGCCGTCCCGGCTCTGATAGCCTTTCAGGTTGCTCAAGAACCAGACATTATAATTTATGATCAACGGAATATACAAGTCCTTCCCAATGAAGAGGAAGTGCAACTATCAGAACAAGAGATTGTGCTCTATCAAACTCCTAATTCTGAAATAGCGCAGGAGCAAGCAATTTTACTTGATGCTTCTCTTGTTATAGAAGAAACTGTAGAAAAAAAAATTGAATAAAAATTTTACTTTTAGTACAATTCAAATGTACATAAAAATGTACATATTATCATCAAAATATATATACAATATTAATTGTAGACAACCCATCTTTGGGATTTTCATTGATATGAATATGGATTGTTACAATCAAGCTGTGTCTATGTGATAGCACTGTATTGCAATTTCTACTTGTTTTCTATTCCATAATGATGATGGAATTTTATTTTTATGACACTAAATTTCAATGTTCCTCCAATATCTAAATAGTTTCTCCAATATCTCTGCATTTGATCTCATGCTCGTGTCTTTACGTACCTAATGTGAAAAGTAAAATACCAAGGACCATAAATGGATCTTTGAATGATCGACAAGGTTGATTGTGTGCTTGTTAAACAATCTATCAGATACTAGTCATCAGAAAACAAGATCTAGTTTAGCAGCTTGATAGAAAACAAGTAGAGACAATCAGAGCATTGAAACTATAATCCAAGTTCCCACGTGTGAAAATCAAGCTGTAGTATAGCCTGTAGACAGAGTCTGAAGTGTGCCATAGCTTGGTTTCATTGGAATCAAAAGCAATCACAATACATAGAGAGAAAACTCGAGTTTCTCCTTGAGGCTCCAAAAAGTTTCTATCTTCTCACTATGGAGAATGGGAATACATAGTAAAAGACACTTCCTTTGCCAAGTTAGGTGAAAATCCAGCATGTAATAAGGAAGTAGACTCAACTTTCTTGCCCTAATGTGAAAATCATAGCCTAGATCCAAGATTCATGCTTGGTAGGTGCATGGTAGGTACAAATCTCATCATAAATCATGGTCTAGATCCTACAAAGTAGGAATCACTACCAAATGGACACAACCACTCCTCTTGACTCATGGTAACCTACTTTAGGCGTGGATTTACAAGTGGCACTTTGGCCATTCAAGTGACTAACAAAAAATATTGATAAAATGTACAATATTCTACATGGCTAGATTTGCCAATGTAGGCAATTTTTCACACTCCTCAAATCTAGCCTTGGAAACCACAATACTTTTATCAATCACTCCAATTGAAGATTTAAGCTTGACAAATGAATTTTTAGGTAAAGATTTAATAAACAAATCAGCCAAGCAACTTGATGATGACACATGTTGGAGCTTGATCTCTTTGGCTTGCACTTTCTCCCTGACAAAATGATGAGCAATCTCGATGTGTTTGCTCCTTGCATGAAGTGTAGGATTAGTTGCAAGTGATTGGGCTGATTGGTTGTCACAATAGATGGGTAGGGATCTCCTCCTCCATGACATGAAGCTCCACCAATAGCCTTTTGAGCCACAAGACCTCCTTGCATGTTGATGTCAAGGCCTTGTATTCAGATTCTGTGGAAGATAAGGAGATGGTATCTTGCCTTTTGGAAAGCCATGATACTACTCCATCACATAGAAAGGTGGCAAAAGCACTTGTTGATCTTCTATCCACTTTATCACCTGCAAAATCCGAGTCACTATAGCCTCTTAAGCCAAGATTAGTCCCTCTATACAAAATGCCAAAATTCTTAGTAGATGAAATGTATCTAAGAACTCTTTTGGCCATCTTCCAATGTGAAACTAGAGGACTTTGCATGAATTGGCTTAACTTTCCAACACTATAACTAAGATCAGGTCTAGTTATAGTTAAATAGATCAAGGAGCCAATAAGCCTTCTATATAATGTGATGTCCTCAAAGGATGCTTCATCACAACCAATAAATGCTTTTACATGTTGCTCCATTGGTGTCTCAATGCCTTTACAATTCTTCATTCCAAATCTATCTAGGATGGATGTAGCATATTTAGATTGACAAATAAAGCTAAAATCACATCCTCTAATAACCTCTATTCATTCTTCCTCTTATCCAAGGATTGGTGTACATAGCAAATGGATCCAAAAACTTTGATATCCTTGAGATTGGGCTTCTCTCCAAATAGAGCTTCAAATGGTGTGATTCCTCCAATGGCTTGGTTTGACAATCTATTGCCCAAATAATTAGCACAAGTTATTGGTTCACCCCAAAATGGTTTGGATAGAGAAGCATCTAGCCTTAAGGCCTTAGCACACTCACAAAGAAATCTATTTCTTCTCTCACTCACTCCATTTTGTTGAGGGGTGTATGGACATGACAACTCCCTCTTTATGCCATTAGAACTACAAAAGTCAATCAACTTATTGGAGATTATTCACCTTTATTATCACTCCTTAGTACCTTAATCTTGGTATTAAGCTGATTTTCTACCAAAGTCTTGAACTTTACAAAAGAATCAAACACCATAGATTTGCTAGACAAGAGGTACATCCAACAATATCTAGAATAGTCATCAATGAAGATTACATAATACTTGGCACCACCATTAGACTCATGTGAAAAACTATGAGCATCCGAATGAATGAGTTCAAGAGGAGAGTTTGATCTTGATGTAGATCTTGAGAAGGGTAGTTTGTGAGCCTTTGAGAGGCTGCATGCTTCACATCTCTTCCCACACTTTGACAAATGCTTGGGGGGTCCAACTGCAAGCTCCTTTGCAACCATAGATTCCATGGCTTTGAAGTTGGGGTGGCCCAACCTTTTGTGCCATAGTTCCACCTTTGATAACTCCACCTTTGCCAAGTTAACACTCTCCACTACAATATTAGCATCAAGCTTAAAACAATCTACCTTGCTTAAAGCCTTTGGCTATACATTCATCAGTTATAAGGATGGAACAAACTCCATGCTTAAATTGTACATCAAGGCCATTATCCATTAATTGGCCAACACTAAGCAAATTTTTGGTTAACTTAGGAACATAAAGAACATTCTCAAGATTCATCCTTTTGGATAATCCAACATACAATGGAATGGTTCCTATTCCACTTATCTTGCATTCTTGACTACTTGCAGTATAGATTGATCTAGTAAATCATTGTAAGAAAGTAAAGTGGAGAAAATGTCCTTTTGATATGTCATGTGGGAACTAGCCCCACTATCAATCCACCAAGAATCATTGGTGTTGCTCTTGGATGATGGTGGTTTGTTGGAAACCATCAAGGATGACTCTTCTTCATCCTCCTCCTCCCGATGTGCAATGTTGCTTTGTTTGCTCTCTTGTGCCTTCTTCTTCTTGAGACATTCTGATGCAAAATGTCCTTTCTTTCCATAGAAAAAACATTTGTACTTGGACTTGTCTTTGATCTTGCCCTTTGAGCTTGAAGCCTCATCCTCCTCCTTGGTCTCCTTGAAGTGCTTCTTCTTGCCATTGGTCTTCTTCTTGCCTTTGAATGAGAAATTAGCTTTCTCATCACCATCCAACAAAGAAATAGCATTCATTCTTGCATTGGTATGCATCATCCTACACTCTTCAGCCACTAATACACTGTGAAGCTTTTCTATAGTGGGCAAAGTGTCTTGTATTGTAAAGCTTTGGACCAAATTTGAGAAGTTACTCCCTAGACCATTAAGGACAATCTGAACAAGCTCACTATCTTGAATCTTCTCTCCAATGGAAGCTAACTCCCTATTGAAAGACTTGATTCTGAGCACATAAACATGTGCACTCTCATCTCTCCTCTTCATGCTTTGCAGAATCTGATTCCTAGGCATGAGTACCCTCGAAGTGTTACTAGACTCATAGATTGATCTTAAAGATTCCCAAGCCTCTTTAGCACTAGTAGAAGCTGATACTTCTCTCAACAAATCATTGCTTACATTCATCTTCACATAGTGAAGTGCAAGCCTAGATCTTCTCTTGTATTTAGCTAACTCCTGTGCACCTAGAGGTTCATCTTCATCATCAATCAGAAACTCATAAAGATCCTGGAGCACCATGAGTGAATCCATCCTCACTTTCCAAATAGCATAATTGGTAGAATTTAACCTTTCACTAGCTTCTAGAAGGTATGCTCCAACAGATCTCATCTTACTAGTGAGATTCTACACACAGTATATAGATTTGTTTGAACTTGAAACTCACAAAGGTTTCTAACTTGCAGTGTTTCACTCAAATGTTGACTTCTAATCCAACAGATGGACTTGTAATCACAGTTCTATCACTCCCTCACAAAGCTGGAATGAAGAGGAGATGAAGTGAGAACTACTCTCAAGCAAATCTTGCCAATCTTGGCTATTTTTGGACAATAGAATGACTCTATCTCTCTCTTTCACTTTGATGTACTTTCTAGACCTGGTTTCCACTTTAAGAAGGTCTAAAATCAGCCTAGATTAATTAGTTATTATGAAACAAATTTAGAACTAATTAATGGCAAGTGAACTTGGTAGCTTATCCTAGGATTTGCACCAAAAATTACATCAAACTAACACCAGATGAAATTACAGTGATCCAATGAATATGGGGTTTTAAATACTGGTTTAGAGTTGCCCACACGTGTGAACAGTACGGATTTTGATCCACAAAAAGTTTGGGATCAAATCCCCTCACCAAATCCAGGATACCAGCTCGCTCTTCAAGTACTAGCATTTTGCACCAAAAACCTGCTAAAACTGGATTAGTTTCAAACACTGATCAATAGCCTTGTACTTGGCTCTGATACCATGTAAAAAGTATAGTACTAAGGACCATAAATGGATCTTTGAATGATCCACAAGGTTGATTGTGTGCTTGTTAAACAATCTATCAGATACTAGTCATCAGAAAACAAGATCTAGTTTAGTAGCTTGATAGAAAACAAGTAGAGACAATCAAATCATTGATCAAAAACTATAATCCAAGTTCCCACGTGTGAAAATCAGGCTGTAGTACGGCCTGTAGACAGAGTTTGAAGTGCAAAAGCTAACTTGATCATATCTTGTGAATACCATTATGAGTAGTACATATCATTATAAGACATGTGTGGAGCCTGTTTCCAGGTGTGAAATAAATGCATTTATCATTTAGATGAGTCACATAGGTTGTACATACCATTTCATTTGAGATCTAGTGGCTAAAATGGCCAAAATCTAGTTTTCTAGCTACATGCCACTTGGCATTATTTTATTGGTAGGAAAGGCTATTTCACATGGATAGGAGTGATCTCACACGTGCCAAGGACTGCTCACATGTGTGAAAACATCAGTAGTAGGTGAGATCCAACTTGTAGCAGATATTTGTGCAAGTCCCTATAGATTAGGAAAATTGGCCTAAAATCAAGGGAGGTGGCTATAAGTTAGGAAACTTGGTCCATGTGCCATATTGATGATTATTGGGGGATCCTTTGATGAGTGGGCACTCTCACACATGCCAAATCAGCTGAGTAATCATCAGCTCTTGTGTATATATGGTGGCTCATTTGGCCATAATTGACAAGAAAGCTAAATCTTGGTTTTGGTGCATTTCTTGAGTAATCTCTCCATTTGTCTTGTGATTTTATGCTTCTAATGGTTTCTAAGCTTAGTGTACTTCATTATTTGCTGGTAGTCCGTACTCTAACAGGTCTTCACACGTGTGAAACCAGCAAGTACAATTTTTGATCATATTTTATTGTTCTTGTTAGATTTGTTGATGTAGATTTGATCTAGTGCTATCTAATCTTGTGTAGATTGGTAGATCAATCTAATCTAACACCCAATCACACTTGTGGATCTGATTTGGATCCATTCTTGGTCCTTTTTGCTGTACTTTCACATGGTATCAGAGCCAAGTACAAGTGCATTTAAGGCATTGATCTAAACTATACCCAAATTGGCAGGTTTTTGGAAACAAGCTAATATTGAGGTAGCGAGGTTGAATGGATAGCTAGAACCATCATATTTGTACCAAATCTTGCTGTGGGCTGTAGGTGTACTTTACACACGTGTGGGTCCGTACAAGACCTTTTTTGGACAGTGAAATTCAGTTTGATGCATTTTGAGCTTCATACACCCAATTTTGAGTCAATGTAGTGCATTTTTCAAGCTTTCACTTGCATTGTTTCTATTCCATTGATTTGTTCTTGGTCTAGATCAATCATATAGATGGATTAAAGCTTGTTTACAGTACATTGAATTTTATTCTCTGATTTTTTTTAGTGTACATTGAAGTTGAGAGAGAAAGAGTGCTATAAACCAAAGATTAAGGAGTGATTTGCAAGGGGAGAGATTGAAATCCGTTATACCTTCATTCTAGATTTGTTCAAGAGTGAAAGGGCAGAGTCTAGAAGCATCTAAATGCAAGAAGACACTCTTGGATCAGTCCTCCAAGTGAAATCTTAGTGAATTTCTAAAGCACAAACACTCATAAAAGCAAAATCTACCAATACAAGGTGATAAGAATTTTTGGCAAGTACTAGGAGAAAAATTTGAGATCCAAGTCACATTGTTCACCCCTACTCAAATGTGTGAGTGTGTTTTTGACTTTAATTAAAGTCATAAATGTGAGTGAGGCATATGTGTTGTGGTTGATCCAAAATTTTCAAGAGATCCTTCCTTTGTAGAGGGCAAGAACTAGTAGCTCAATTCTTGACTTTGGTGGAAAAATTGTCTTATTCATTGTGATCAAATCTTGCTAAGTGGAATTAGCTCTTTGTAAGCACATATCTTAGTGAGAGAGAAGCATCACATTTCTGAAAATTTAAATTTCATTCCAACTCTAAAGAGGTAGAGTCATTGGTACTTGGTGGAGTCCAATAGGGGTGAATGAATTCAATTTCTTGAGCAAAACTTTGACATTATATGTATGAAACTCAAATAAGCTCTATTCAACTTTCTTTGTGAGAGTGTGAGGGTGAAGTTGTGATCCCATTGGGAGTCTAGAACAGGGAGGAGTCCATATTTGAGTGTTCATACATGATTGGGATCTTTGTGAATCTCTAGATGTCTAATTTTTAAGCTTGGTGAAAAATTATTGACATAGATTGTTATCAAACCATTTCATGTCCATTCCAAATCTCAAGAGTGAGATTCTTTGGGTCAAGAGGGATTCCAAAAGGGGTGATTGGATCTGATCTTTGTGTATTTGAATCAAGTATACATGTCAAGTTTTTGTGATCTAGTGTAGATCCTTTTTTTTTTTGTGAAAATTAGTGGTTTAATTTGTTGTCAAATCAAGTCAAATTCAATCCAAATCTCAAGAGTGAGATTATTTGGGTCAAGAGTGAGTCCAAAATAAGTGACTAAGTTTGTTTTTCAAGTATTTGAAACTAAACCCATACTTTGTTCAAGAATCTCAAAAGTTGAGTGAACTAGTCAAGAGAAAAGGAAAATCTAGGTATCAAATCTTTTCAAATCCATTCCAACTCCCAAGAGGAAGAGTCATATAGGGGTGTTTGGATCTGATTTTTGTGATTTGATAGAGTGCTTTTGTCTTAGTGATCAAAGCAAAGATTAGTTTCCAATTGACTAGGTTGAAAGAGATATGATTCAAAATTTGTGGTCTAGATCTTGTGTAGATCCTTCTAGATTGTTGAATGTGTTCAAATCTAGTTTCTTGAGAGTCACAAATTACATTTTGAAAAGTCATATCACAAGGTTTTACTTCCTCATCATGGCATCAATAGGTGGCAACCTATTGGAGGCAAGTAAGGATCCTAAATGCAACCTTTGTGGCAAGAGAGATCGTTTTGTCTCAAGATGCTACAAAATGAAGACCAATCCATCCAAGGAGAACCAAATCAAGGGGGCCGAGGTGCAGGATGGAGCTTCAAGTTCAAAGTGCAAAGGCAAGAAGGACAAATCCAAGGAAAGGTGTTTCCTTTGTGGAAAGATGCATGAGGCTTGGAGCCTCACAAGGACTTACAAGATTTGTCTTCAAAAGTCCATCATCACACATTTCAAACCTTTTGAAGTTTTGCATTTGGAAGTGAATTTTTTGGTTCAAGATGCAAAGATAAATGCGACTTTCATTAATGTCACTTGGATTTATTTCATGTCCTTGGAAAGCATTTTGCTTAGAACTTTAGAAAAGTTCAAATTTATTGTTATGATCCAAGAGAAACCAAGAAAGATTAAGGAGGAGCAATCACAAAATGAAAATAGTTCCATTTATGCTCTCATGACATCTTATGAAGAACTATTTTGCTTTGAAGAGATTTTTGTATCTCAAAGGTGGATTAAGGCAATACTAGTTGAGTGTGATGCCTTAATAGATAGGAAAGCATGTTTTCCTTGTAAAATTACATTGAATATGAATTCAAGGAAATGGAAATGTCTTCATAATGTATTTTTTGTTGGTTTCAATAAGATCATGAATGATGTGTTCATTCATAATGTTGAAGATTGTAAATTTTCAATTTTAAAGGCAAGTTGTAAACTTCTTATGAGAATAAGTGAAGCATCCAAAGTGGACACTTATATCCATAAGCAAGTAGTTAGCCTTATTGAGATGGAAATACTTTTTTATTTCAATATTAGAAAAATCATGCCAAGTTGTGGTGATTTTTGGACTTATGTTTCTAGCATAAGTAATGCTAATGATCACATGAAGTACACATTATATGATCATGTTTCTTGTGATCATTTTGAGACATGGAGGTCTCGGATTTCCATCAAGGAGGAGCACCAAGAAGCTGATCTTGAGGAGCCATCTCGAGTTTCAAGTGTGCCGAGGATTGAGGAGGAGAGTTCTTCTCAAGTTATGATTCCAAGAAGAATATCAAGAGACATGGTTGAGCTCATATGGCTCACATTTCAAGGGAAAGAGGAGCACATTTCAAGTGGTATACATCTCATGCTTGCTTCTCTTATGTCATTTGGTGAATCAATTTGCACTTTTGCATCCCAAAGTTGGAGTAAAGCAATACTAGTTGAGTATGGTGTCTCTCTTGAGAACATAGTTGATGTTCTTAACGATATGAAATTTATTTTAGATCAATTAGAAAGCAAATGGTTATTTCATCAAATGTATGCTCTTGAGTCTTGCAAGAGTGATTTGTCCACTCATAGTGTGAAAAATTGTCTTTTTTCATGTATTGAGGCAAATTGTAAACTCTTTATGAGAGTAAGTGAATCATCCTCTAAGGAAACTTATCTCCATAATGAAGTATTTAGCCTCATTAGATCTGAGATTAGCATGGTAATCAAGCATGAAGATATGATACAAACTCTTTGTTATTATAGCATGCATAGTCTTGCCAATGTTGATGAGCCTAATCCTCGAGATCTTGGTAACATGATGTTGGATCTTTGTGATCCTCATGAGTCAAGAAGGACTCTTTATTTTATCATGGAGTTGCAGCTATTTTCAAGGAGGAGGAGCTTTTGGATCAACCATATGCTTCAAGGATGGAACAAATCAATGAAAGAGGTGCTAGGATGGTGCAAAGCTCTCAAGTTCATCAAAAAAGTCAACATCAAAGAGGCACTATCATGGATATGGTGATTTCGGATCGACATCAAGCTCATTGGCTGATCTTCAAACCTTTGAACAACAAGGATCCATATTAGAAGACCAATTCAGCCCATGGATTCAATCTCAATATCATCATGTTTTTATCAAGTTAGTTTTGAGGAGGAGTGTTAAAATTGGCAAAAGCTAACTTGATCATATCTTGTGAATACCATTATGAGTAGTACATATCATCATAAGACATGTGTGGAGCCTATTCCCACGTGTGAAATAAATGCATTTATCATTTAGATGAGTCATATAGGTTGTACATACCATTTCATTTGAGATCTAGTGGCTAAAATGGCCAAAATCTAGTTTTCTGGCTATATGCCACTTGGCATCATTTTATTGGTAGGAAAAGCTATTTCACATGGATAGGAGTGATCTCACACGTGCCAAGTACTGATCACATGTGTGAAAACATCAGTAGTAGGTGAGATCCAACTTGTAGATATATGGTGGCTCATTTGGCCATAATTGACAAGAAAGCTACATCTTGGTTTTGGTGCATTTCTTGAGTAATCTCTCCATTTGTCTTGTGATTTTATGCTTCTAATGGTTTCTAAGCTTAGTGTACTTCATTATTTTCTAGTAGTCCTCTGACAGGTCTTCACACGTGTGAAACCAGCAAGTACAAGTTTTTATCGTATTTTATTGTTCTTGTTAGATTTGTTGATGTAGATTTGATCTAGTGCTATCTAATCTTGTGTAGATTGGTAGATCAATCTAATCTAACACCCAATCACACTTGTGGATCTGATTTGGATCCATTCTTGGTCCTTTTTGCTATACTTTCACACAATATTCTACATGGCTAGATTTGCCAATGTAGGCAATTTTTCACACCTAAAAAAAATTGCACGAATTGTATTGCATTTAGAAATACATCTTTTAAAGTAATAATTTAAGAATAGCTATCATATGACCAATTGTTGATATAAACTACTAAAGAAGAATAAAAATGTTCACAACTACTTACCAGTTTACCATTGGAAATGAATCTGAAATATGTGGGTATATCATATTGTAGGAGCAATCATGTCTCCTTATGCTAGATCAGTGGCGCCCATCTATGATCTGATTTTCAGCATAATCATACACTATGGTAAGTGATCCTTTACTACACATTAGCATGCACTTTGCTGTTTTGATAGTATACATAAAGATAGCTTGATTGATAGTAAATTCCATCACAAAGAATGGTTGAGAGAGGGCGTTGGATCGCGATCCAAAAACACACCTTTTGACTATGATTATGTTCCTCTTAAAAAGTAAGGAAAGCATTCTTTTTCTAGATGATTGATGGCTGTCAAACATGACCCACAACACTTAATGAATGCACTTATGACATTTGAGTTATGAATGAAGGAATGCAAAAAAATTTTGAGTTGTGAATGCGCTGGAACAGCGTGCTCCTTTTTCTTTCTGTTTCTGCCCAGAAACAAGTATAAACACTCATTTGAATGCTTGAATGGTACCATAAGCCTTTTGTTGAAACCAAAAAAACTGTAAAATAAATTAAAAAATAAAAACTCAGATCTTCATTCAAGCTAGGGGATTAGGCTGTCAAAACTTTCGTAATCGACTGTTATTCACAGGGGTATCAAATTTCCGTCCATCAAGGTGTTCCAAGAGCACTGGTCCATAAGATAGAATCTCTTTAACTCCGCATGGCCCTTCACCTGTGAATCTCAATTTTGCCTTGATCAGTTTCATTTTAAGCATCAAGGCAAGATCTCCTTCCTTCAAATCCTTTTTATGTAAACAACAATCATGCCATGATTTGCGATGAGCTTTCTCCACTGCTAGTGCAGGAACTGCCATCAATCTAGTTTCACAAAGTTTGTGTAAAGCCTCATGATGGAGTTGTAAGAATTTAGTAGCATCAAGCGTTCAGCTGCGCGTAGGGATGGAACCAAAAATCAATCGACATAACTGCATCTTGACCATAAACCAATTGAAAAGGCGTACGGTTTGTACCTACTTTATAAGTTGTTCGAAATGCCCATAATGTGGCATGTAACTTATATTCCCAATCCGAGTGGCTACCTCAACTGTTTTGGTCATAATACTGCAAAGAATCTTATTTGAAGATTTTGCTTGTCCATTACCCCTTGAATAATACGCAGTACTAAACTGATGAATAACAAAAAATTCCTCGAGTAAACGCTTAATTGTTTCATTGACATTTGTTATAGTGAACTGTTTTTGTTAAAAAAACTACCATTTTTTACACAAATAACTGCAATATTTGAAAGACACCTATAATTTTGGGTTGATCTATGAAAGAGAGAATGATTTTGTCCTACAATACTACATCGATGCAATTTGGGCTAGCTGCAAAGATGACAATAAGTCAATAACTGGTGAATGTTTGATACTATATGAAGCTGCGATCAATTGGACGTGCGAGAAGCAGACACTGGTAGCTTAGTATTCTTACGAAGCTAAATACGTGGCAACGTCAAAGGTGGCGAATGAGATAATATGGCTGAAATGATGGTGGAAGGAATTGGCATACCACATCGAGACCCCTCCATCATGAAGATGGATTTTCAGAGTTCTATTTATTTAGCCCGAAAATAGTGTTTTTGCATTGTATTTATTCTTGTCTGATCGATTGTTGCATTGCCTGTGATTTGTCTTAGCATATCGAGATCCAATTGTGAAGAATTGCCAAAAATTGGCAAATCTAGCTTGATCAAAAACCATGAAGAATAGTGTAAATTTTGTACATAATTGGGTTCCACACATGTATGGCCAAAATGCCACATGGCAACCCACTCCTAATGTAGGTTAGGTCAAGTCAAGAGAGTTGGTCATGTCTATTTGGTGGTCATCCCTACTTTATAGGACCTACACCTAAGTTTAAGGTGAAAATTTGACCAACTAGCTACCTACCAAGCATAACTCTAGGATCTAGGCTAGGGTTTTATTTTAGGGCAAGAAGAGTGAGTTAACTTCCTTATTACATGCTGGAAATCCACCTAACTTCAAGAAGGAAGTCGAATTTGCTATGTATTCCAAGCTCCCATAGTGAGAAGATAGAATATTTTTGGAGCTCATTGGCAATCTCAAGCTAGTTCACTATGTACATTGAGTTTTTGTGATCCAAATGAAACCAAATAAATTTCTACTTGTTTCTCAAGTTGAAAGTCGTACTACAGCCTGTAGTACACACGTGTGGGCTCGAATTAAACAAGCATCCAATCACTCTTGTGGATCTTTTGTAGATCCATTTATGGTCCTAAAGTATAGTACTTTCACATGGTATCAGAGCCAAGTACAAGAGCATAAGCCATTAATCTAATGCAAATCCATTTTTAGCAAGTTTTGGTGCTAAAAACTAGTATTGAGAGGGCAAGCTAGAATCTTAATTTTGGTGAGGAGATTTGATCCCAAACTTGGTAGCGTTCCAAATCCATACTGTCCACATGTGTGGGAATCTCTGAACCTGCATTTAATGCATGGTATTCATTTGATCCAAATAAATTCAATTTGCAAGCTTTTGATATAATTTTTGGTGAAAATCTTAAAATAAGCTACCAAAATTGAGTGCCATTGATTAGATTTGCATAGGGTCATGAGATCTATTTAATCTAGGCTGAAATCAGTCCTCTAAACTTGCTTTACAGGTCTTGAAAGTACATCAAAAGGTGTGATGGAGATTTAGTCATGTTATTGTCCAAAAATAGCCAAAATTGGCAAGATTTGAGTGTAAGTAGATTTCACATCATCTTATCTTCATTCCAACTTTGTAAAAGAGTGCTAGAACTGAGATTATAAGTCCATTTGTTGGATTAGAAATCTAATTTGATAATCAAATCCATTTCTTGGCAAGATTTTTTTGAAAGTAGTTTTCACTTCATCTTATCTTCATTCCAGCTTTGTGAGGGAGTGATAGAGCTGTGATTCTAAGTCCATTTGTTGGATTAGAAATCAAATTTGAGTGAAACACTGCAAGTGTGAGACCTTTGTGAGTTTCAAGTCAATCAAATATATTTCTTGTTTGTAGAAGTCACTAGTAAGATGGGATCTACTAGAACATACCTTCTAGATGCTAGTGAGAGATTGAATTCTACAAATTATGCTATTTGGAAGGTTAGGATGGAGTCAATTTTGGTGCTCCAAGACCTTTATGAGTTTCTGATTGAGAATGAAGATGAACCTCTAGGTGCACAGGAATTAGTGAGATACAAAAAGAGATCTAGGCTAGCACTTCATTGTGTGAAAATGAATGTGAGCAATGATCTTTTGAGAGAAGATGCTAAAAATTTTGTCTTTACTACAAATGATGAAGAGTGTAGGATATATGGTGTTGGCACCATCTCTTTGTGTCTAGAATCCTCAAAATGCATGGATCTAGAAAATGTCCTTTATGTACCATCAATCACCAAGAATATGCTTAGTGTTGGTCTACTCTTAGAAAGTGGTTTGGATGTCCACTTTAAGCATGGTGTTTGTTTCATCTTGAAGAATGATGTTTGCATTGCAAAGGGATATAAGCATGGAAGATTGTTTAAGTTAGAAGCTAGTGTTGCTTTTGAGAGGGTGAGCTTGGAAAAGGAGGTGATCACTCAAGAGGAGATCTTGGAAAAGTGTGATCTTGCTTGCATTGAGGAGGAGCATCAAAAGGAAGAAGATCTTGAGGATCAGCCTCAAAGCATGAGAGTTTCAAGGGAGTCTTCAATGACAATGGCCGAGTCATCAAATTGCATGCAAATTGTCCATTCAAGTGTGCATCTTGCAAGGGTGGTGAGCATTAAAGAGTCTACTATCTTTGAATACTTTTTGGAAAGTATTAGTAGACATGAGGTGACTTGTTTCTTACCTTTAATATTCATGGTGTTTACTATTTTGTAATCATTTGCTTTGGAATTTTTTGTGTCCACATGCTTTGTGCATGATCATTCCAATGTAAGGACCAATGATTAACCTATTTCAATGATAGGAATAATGACAGTGTTTTGCTCTTCAAGTAGAGATTGTAGAATCTACTTGTTTTCCACCAAAGAATTTGTCAATGTGTAAATGTGGTCTTGAAGATTTGTAAACTTGAGAAGAACCTTTGGATCAACACCTTATTCAATTCATTGATGTTTTGGAGTCAAGTCAAGTGGAGGATCAAGCTCAAGACCCGAGGACTCCAAGAAGAACCTTGAATATCAAGATGGAGCCATCTAGGCTCAATCATATGGATCAAGCAAGGCAAGTTGTCTTTGGAAACATTATGTATGCACTTAATAGTTTAATTGATGTATCTTCAAGTGCACAAAATGCCTTGGTATCCATGGCTTGGCATGATGTATAGTTTTTGAAGTGTGCTACATGTATATAGACACATTTGTGGAACATATTGTAAGGGATCCTTTAAGAGGTGGTGAAAGGTCCTTCATGGACATCATTCTCGATTGGAGTCTCAAAAGTTTCTTGTTTGTAGCTGGATTTTTTAGACACTTCTAAAAGCATTCATTCATCTAGCAAGAGAGTTGTAGATAGATCAAGCTATATTTGAGAAGGAGTGTGAAGAATTGCCAAAAATTGGCAAATCTAACTTGATAAAAAAAACCATGAAGAATAGTGTAAATTTTGTACATAATTGGGTTCCACACATGTATGGCCAAAATTCCACGTGGCAACCCACTCCTAATGTAGGTTAGGTCAAGTCAAAGGAGCTGGTCATGTCTATTTGGTGGTCATCCCTACTTTATAGGACCTACACCTAAGTTTAAGGTGAAAATTTGACCAACTAGCTACCTACCAAGCATAACTCCAGGATCTAGGCTAGGGTTTCATTTTAGGGCAAGAAAAGTGAGTATAGTGAGAAGATAGAATATTTTTGGAGCTCATTGGCAATCTCAAGCTAGTTCACTATGTACATTGAGTTTCTATGATCTAAATGAAACCAAATCAATTTCTACTTGTTTCTCAGGTTGAAAGCTGTACTACAGTCTGTAGTACACATGTGTGGGATCGGATTTCAATGTTGATCAATGATTTTGATTGTTAATGCTTGTTGTTTGTCAAATTGCCAATCTAGATCAACTTTTTTGTGTCTAGTTTTTTGATAGTTTGTTAAGCAAGCATCCATTCACTCTTGTGGATCTTTTGTAGATCCATTTATTGTCCTAAAGTACAGTACTTTCACACCAATAATCTAGTGCATTGTGTAGCACACTTTCGCAATAGACAACACACTTTTGCAACAAATAGTTCATCACTACCCCTTTCTTCATCATTAAACCATTGGATCTCATCGAACAATATATCATGACTTATGTGCATGCGTCGATGGTGACGAGTGACAAATTCATGGAGTTGGTGCCGTGCCTATTCAATGTCTTGATGGACATGTGAAGGTAATTGAAAACATTTTGTATGTTCCTGGCCTTCAAAAAAGTTTATTATATGCTGGTACAATGACAGATCATAAGTTGAAGGTAGAGTTCAACAACAAGAAATTCCAGATCAAAGATGTGAACAAGGGTTTCAAAGTGATTGTTGATGGCCTAAGGGACAAAACTTGTGGATTGTACAAGTTAATGCATTTTTCACAAAGTGTAATGCCTTGGCGTCGACATCTATATTGCAAAGTGACCTATGGCATAGACGATTGGGGCATTTGAACTTCAAGAGCTTGAGACTACTTCATAAGCTCAAGATGGTAACAGGACTACCCAATTTGGATGAATCCAAATGCTAGGAATGCATAATAGGCAAGCTACACAGGGATAAGTTCAACAAAGATGCGACAACAAGGGCAAAATGGGTGCTTCCAATTGATGTGGGCCAATGAAGCTGTAATGTCCGTTGGTGGAGCATTTAAAATGGGAGGAGACAAGGGTGGGGTAATGTAGCCCTCTCCCCCACCCTAGAATATAAGAATGTGTGGGGAGGCTAAATCCTTCCCTTCCTCCCCCCCACTCCCCTCCCCCTCCCCCTCCCCCCAAAAAAAAAAAATTTCTATGGGTCTCGTGGATGGGGCCTCTTTATTTTTTCAAGGGAAGGGGATGGGGTGGAAAAAAAAATAAAGAGCCCCCTTAAAAAATCAACTCTCCTATATATATAAGTTACAGAGATCGTGGTACGATGTGGAGATTACAAGATTTGATAAACCGTTTAGTGTAAACTATATAGATAACAATCGTGAGGTGAAAGCAGTTACTGCATAGTAGTAAATTTGAATGGTTATATAGTCTGCATTGGATTCAATAGATGATCATTTGACTGTCGAGTCGAGCCAATGTCGAGGGTGTCGATTGTTTGAGTCCATGTTGATTGCCAAGTTGATTGTGACTTGGTAGAAGCCGAAGTCGATGGTAAGTCATGAGCTTGAACTCAAATATTGTTGAGTGTCAAGTCAACTTTGCTCTGCTTCGATTATCCATGTATTTATGCAGACTGTTCGACTTTGTGAGTAAAACTACAGACTAACTTGGAGAGTGGACATTTACAGGCTCTACCTCAATATATAGAGAGTAGGATCATGTGCATGAACCCATGCAATCCCCATGCAGGTCAACTACAAATAGGTCACAGTTCTTCATGCATTCCTCCTGCCTATATCCGTCACACGTACATGCACTACTCCATATGTCTCAATTAGTGTGTCTGGGTCCTCTCGAGATCATTAGTCACAAATAGGCCTCGACGTGGAATAAAATCTAGACGTGACCAATAATCTCGAACATTGGAGGGCCGATCTACCATATTAGGAATATTCCATGTCCTTAACTGAATATGGTCGTAACATTAAGCGATTATTTGAATTTGTTCAGATGATCAGTGACTGAGGTTCCCTCACTCATCTTGAGTGACAAGAATTCTTTCTCAAAAAGAGACGAGTCGATACATCTTTCGTTTTCTACAAACCAACAATTAGCTACATGAGATATTTGTGAATCATTTAGATTCAGAGATAGAATGGCTAATGCCTTGCATCCTTGCTTTCCATGTGGAGAGCAATTCAGGTTCGGCCAATGTGGCCATTGAACCATTTATGTATTCCTAAAATTCTTTCTCAATGAGTATCATCTCCTCATCTTGAACTTCCACATGTAGAAGTCATCACGATTGAACTTACCGATCAACATGATCTCTGAGGATGTATGTTCCATAGTTATTGAACAATCTAAAATGGTAATTAGTTATTAATTCTATTGACAATTCGAACCCGCTCTGATACCACCATTGGGTGGCACTGGATTATCAGCTCTGATACCACTTTGTTGGATATAAAGCTATTGGGCTGCAACGACTGAGCTCAGCACCTTGAGGGATGCTCGAGTCCTATTCAAATAGAAAAGATAATATTGAATTATACCTCCCAAGCACTTTTCATCCTTTATAAATGCATTAGAGGAGTTCTACTTCCAAAAAAGACCCTTTGTAAAGATTCTTTTTATATTTTTTCTCAATTTTTTCTTACACATGGACCAATCAAAACACTCAAATTTGAAATCTACGTAACGTAACTTTTTGAGTCCACACTAAAAATGACATAACTTTTTAGTGGTAAGTCCGAATTTAGCGGAGTTTAGTGCATTGGAAAGCGCTCGACAAGGGCTTTTCAATGATATGTTACATGACATACTTTTGAGCTACGATTAAAAAGTTATGGGAAGTCAAAAGTATTAGTGTTATAATATTTTAATAATATAAACTACATCTTGCACGAATTCTTAAAGGGTCTTTTTGGAGCTCAAAACTCCTCTAATGATTAAGAGGCTTTTGGCACAAAAGATTATAATTTTGTTGACTAAGGCACTACTTGTTGTGTCAATCGCTTTGTCCGCTAGAGATCCTGCCCGGTCGTGATGATAATACGATTGAGCCGTGCCTTTTGATCGACTCGACTTGAGAGTGACAGATGACCATCTTATGAGCTTGAATTAGTCAAGGTTGCTACATAGAAAATATTCGAGGTGGCACATAGTCAACATGGCAGAATGGCCGACTGGTCGAAAGTCAAAGTCGTCGAAATGTTTGATGTGGCGAATGCCGAATAGCTGAGGTGGTCGAACACTTTCGTGTCTTCAGGAATCTCTCACGATTTGTATTTATACAGACTGTTAGAAAACGTGTGTAATTCTGTAGAGTGTGCAACTATACAGGTATTTACAGCAGTTAGTGAATGGATCTAGATTAGAAGAAAGATAAGGATGGAGAGGATAGGAATCCAACAAGAACCTATTCCACTTGCCATGCAACCACTTGGACCTTGAGGACCTAATCTCATAAAGATAGTTCTTTGTTTTACCATGAGACCTCGTTAGAAATGTAGATGCCTGGTGTTTTATGTTTCTTTAAATTTAGGATTTAGGGTAGCTATGGTTTATAAATTAAATTGAGCCTTGTTAGGTAGTTTTTTCAGCTCAAAAACTCGATAAGACACGGTGTTTCCCCTGTTTCCCATTTCCCATTCTCCCAACCCCCAGATTCTTGCCTGCCCTATCAGGAGGGTCCACATGTTCCTCGTTTTTGTTTCTCATCAAGTACGCAACAATGTGCGAGCACAAGCGATGTAATGATAGATGGGCATATATATCTATAGGTGACTGATAAGTACATTCATATGGGCATATCTATCTATGGGTGACTGATAAGTACATTCATATGAGAGTCAAAGACTATATTACATTATGCTCATCAGCCAATAGTATCTAGTTGTACTAAAGTTATAGGACTAGGTAATTGCATGAGTATAAGGTTATTGTGTGTATCGAGCCTGCTCTCAAGCGAGAGAGAGAGAGAGAGAGAGAGAGAGAGAGAGAGAGAGAGAGAGAGAGAGAGAGAGAGAGAGAGAGAGAGATGTGTTTGCTACATGGTAATTGACTCGCCCATGTTGGTTAACAAACACAATCAACCAAGGGCAAAATGCCACACATCATATGCCAAGACAAGTAACTTGTTATAGTAGGTAAGAATGAGGAGCTATTCACTAAGATGTTGACACGTTAGCAAAAACTTGGCCTTGTCAGTCGAATCTCCTAGTTTACCTTGTTGTTTGTCTATCACTAGTAAAATTTAATTTTTATTGTCACAACTATTGATGCACGTTCCCTTGTGAAGTTTCTCCATTAGTTTGAGAGAGAGAGAGAGAGAGAGAGAGAGAGAGAGAGAGAGAGAGAGTTGTTTTGAGAATTTAAGAAAAACAATGAAATTGAAATTTTATTTTTCAAGCATTGAAATAAATCAATGGAACAAACTATTTGGTAGGTCAGATTATGGTAATGATTATGGTAACCCCACATAAGATACATCAATAAACCTCAAAGCAAGATTGGGAGAAAGTGGAGGTCAATAAATTGTATTATTGCTCTTTAGTCGACCAATGAAGTTACCCTATATACCAAAAACCTTCAAACTTATTGCTCCTTGGAAGTGATTTCATTAAATATCAAGAAAGGGGACCATGAAATTCCATTTTCACTCTATACAGTTCTATTTAGGCAAAGGGGAAGTCCAAAAGTATAGGGGGTACTCCGAGGGCCTTCCCTTGCCGTGATAACCAACAAGATTTTTTTTGTTTTTTGTTTATAAATAAACGTTTCTGATTTTAAAAAGTTTAAGGTTATTAATTCAACATTTCTAAATATAGCAATTTTGTACATCTAAGACTTTCCAAAAGTAGCAACTCCTAAATTTATGTGTATATTCAATTTTCCAAAAATAGCAATACATACATAATGCAATTTTCTAAAATAGCAAGTGAACCTTACAAGATCTGAAGGTGCTTTTGAGAATTCCTAAAAATAGCAAAAGTACCTTACAACTTGTAAGGTTTTTATGGAGGCTTATAAGTTTCAAATAGTAATTTCAAGGGCAATATTATGTCAACTAAGGCAACCTCCAAATACACTCAAAAAATCTGGAGGTTGTTACGTGCTCCATAAATTCATGTATAATAAATTCAGGTGCAATATTATGCCATTTAATGCATCCTCCAAACACACTCTAAAAAAATCTAGAGGTTGTTAATGCAATACTATCTCTATGGAATCACAAGTAAGACATTGTTCTTTGAGATAAGCTAGTGAAGTGCCTCTTTCAATTATTATCACTTATAATTCCCACGAGAACGGAAGCCATCCTTAAAATGGTAAAATCCGTTTGCATTCATCACAATGATCTCAGACACCCCGACAAGTTTCAACACTATCTTGGTTTGGCGTTGTGGGAGTCACAGTACACCCGAAGATTTTTCTTGAGGAGGATAGGTATCAGGAGAGCCTGCAGATGTGAGTCCAAAGGTATTGGCCAGCTTATCAAGGCATTCTCCTTTTCCTCATCCTCCCAATCATGAATCGCACAGCTCAAATTAGGCATATCCTCTACCTCCTGCATTAACTCCATTAATCTATTGAATTCGGCCTGAATCTCCTTTGCTTTGTGATGAGTTGCATAGCCTGCAACAAGGCATGCACTTGGTTGTCAACTTCAATACATTTTTTTCGCAAGTACATGCTTCATTTATTTTCTTATCTTTGCTACCTCATCTGTCCTGCCCACTGCTGTATCAGAGAACACAATCAAAGGCGCGTCTTTGTATTTCCACATGGCCATGATTTATAGCAGCACCGAGCAAAGTCATCCAAACCACAGCATCAGGCTGAATTGGGCATGCTGTTAGGGAGATCTTCAGCATTAGCCAGAACGGCCTGCACGGCACAGAAGATCTACCTTCCAGGCATAGTGTTTCATGGTTGGCGTGACACCATGATCTTTACACACGGAATGAAAGAGATCACGACCTTCATCTACTAGGCCAGCATGGCTGCAAGCAGAGAGAACACAAAGCTCCAACATACGTGAACGCATCAGGCTTCGTGCCCACCCTTTGCATTTGCTCCCTGTGTGTCAGAGAGCCTCATTGCCAAGCCATTCTGTGCATATCCTGCAATCATCGCAATCCATGAAACCAAATTTTGTTCTCTCATTGTGTCGAACACCTGACGTGCATGGTCATGAGAGCACTTATACCTAGTACTCACAATCACATCTAACTCAGAGAAACTTTTAGCGATGTCGGGGTAAAGCTGTTACTGTTTGCTTGTTCCAGGGGTGCGACTGCGAGCGAGCCTGCGATCCTGGCACAAGCTTTCAGGACACTAACAAATGTAACCAGCTTGTCCGGTGCTATGCGTGTCTGTTGCATTGGAGAAATACATGAATGCTGAATCGGCTCCTCCTCGCCTTGTACCTAATCGGCATGTGCTGGGATGATACTGCACTGCTGCAATGCAGCGCAGGCTGCAGCCCACAAAAACAGGTTGTGTTGAATGCTTTGCGTGCATTGAACACTCTATTGCCCTTGGCGTACATGCCAAAAACAACAACAACAACTACTCTGTTTCCGACCAAAATGTGTGAATCCAGTCAACTTTGGAGTGTGGACTAAGAGAGCATGCATTTGCTTTGAAATTCCCTCTAGCCCTGCACCTTAGAGGCATTTCAAACTTTTGAACCCAGCTTCACTCAAGGGATACTCACATAGACATTGGACACGCTCTCTCAGGTTGTCTATCTTTTGCCCTTTGTCCCATAATTAGAAGCAAGCAATTTTTGGTTAAGTAATATAAATGTAAACTTGTAGGTTTGTTTTGAACATGGGCATGAAAGACATGAAATAGAAACCAAGCATGCAAGACCTCGAGTAGGTGGCCAGGACCTCACATTGGCTAGATTCTTGCAATCAAATATGTAGAATTATGAAGTTTTCACTGCGAGACCTCACTAGGATAGGCTAAAGGATGGCATACATCTTCCAAAAACCCACGAGTCCTTGCCAACATAGGTGTTGTTGATAGGGGGGCTGTTGCGCCGACGCCTCAAAGGGCGCTGGGACTTGAGCGGTTTTCCCAACACGCGCTTAAGTCTAACATTCATCCATCATGCACTTACGTAAAAGCCAACTCAGAAACGTAACAAGCTTAACCATTCAGACTTAAGAAAACTGGAATCCCAACCAACCCGAAAGCCAACTCAGAATCTGTCCCCAAAAGGTAACCAAAGGCAAAGACAAGCCACACATGAAACCCAAGGCATAGTGGTCGCCAAACTGACTGATTGGCATAGCGGCAAGCCCCATGTCGATGACAGGGACCCTTAGGCGCCAGCGACGCAAAAAGGTTGTAGTAAAGGTCCTTTCACTTGGACCAGTCCCGGAGGCGAAACCGAAATGGTAATCATCCCCAAGGATCAACTTTATTAGATTTGGAAGAGGTTACACTCATACATAGACTGACCGGTCTTGGGGCCACCAACACGTGCTGGGCATTGTGCCTGGCTCGTGCTGGTAGAGGGAGCTGAGACCTGGCGACTGGATTCCTGGCGCTGGTTGAGCTGCCCAAGTTTCTGTCTGCCGGACTCCCCCTATAGTTCTGCTGTGATTCGGCGCACCCCCTCTGTTTTGAAACATAGTGCTTTCTGGTAAAGCACGCTTTTTGGGACTTAGTTTTTATTTTGCTGATTAAGCCTGGCAAGCCTGGCAGAATCAGTCTGGCTCCCAGGCATGGGTCCCGGGAGCCGTCCCGGTGGCAGAGTCAACTTGCTTCCTGACTAGGCCATGACTCGAGCTCAGAGCTAGCTCATGACTTGTGACTACTTGACTGGCTCACCACAGGTCGGAGGCTCAGTCCTTGACGTTCTAACTTGCTCTGGGACCTTAGGGAGCGTCACCCCTTAGAGTCTTACAGGGCACGCTGGGTGCACCTGAGTCAGCTTTACAACATCCTCCCCTCGTTTGAAAAGCTGATGTCCTCAGGGCCAAACTAGACCTAGGACGTATGGCACGGGCTTAATTTACCGACCTTAACAACTTTGAATTAAAAATACATTGGCAGTAGCACAGGAAAAGTGTAGATAAAGTTCACTTACGTAAAACCTGTGTAAAGCTGCAAGTGATTTTTTGACAAACTTAAGAAAGATACCTGGAAGTTCCTTGAACTTCAGAATGGCCATGAATGTTTATGTAGGAGGACATGCCGCCAGGTAGTGTTGTGTGTGCCGATCTGGGAAAACGACTATTGCGTTGGTTCTTCTGCAGATAATCTGCTAGTACTTCAGGGGCTCCCTCCTTAAGTTTGTCTTTGTACTCCCAAGAAGCCTCAATAAGTGGAGCCCGTAGCCACTTCATTAGATATTCACGTTGAACGCCAGTTCACTTTCTATGTGTCAATATTTGTTCTGGTACAAGCTGCCTCTTTGTATCATCAAGTGTCGTTGGTGGGTGACGGAGTTCGTGTTGCTGATCAAATCGCTCATCTGGTTTGTACCGTTTGAGTAATGAGATATGAAACACATTGTGTATATCCAAGCTGGACGGCAGCGCCAATCGGTAAGCCACTAGGTTGATCTTCTTGGTGACATAATATGGTCCCGCATAAGGTCGAACGAACTTATGAGAAAAACCTTTTGGTAACGCAATGTTCTTTGTGTTCAGCCATACTTGATCACCTTCCTCAAATTCCAGCTCTCGTCGATGTGGGTTTACGTCAGCTGCCATACTCCTTTGTGACTGCTCTAAAAATGACTTCACCTCTGTCAGCTTTGTGTGCCACTCATTGATGAATTCCTCCACAGTAGGTACTGGTGTTTCCTGCACGCCTATAAGAAAAGAGCTTGGAACAATCGGTAGCCGACCATTGCTTATCTCGAAGGGTGCCCTTTCAGTAGATCTGTTCACTTGATTGTTATGTGCAAACTCGAGAATATCCAAGTAGTTGACCCAATCGGATTGGTCCCAAGCGACATAATTTCGTAAATATTGTTCAATCTGTCGATTGACTTGTTCCGTTTGCCCATCTGTCTGAGGGTGACATGCAGTGCTGAAATTCAGTCCAGTTCCCACGAGGCGAAATAGACAAGTCCAAAACTTTCCGACGAACTTGGTGTCTCGGTCAAAAATAATCGTTCTAGGTAGGCCGTGGTATTTGAAGACACATTTGAAAAATAACCTTGCCACTTCTTCAGCTGTCACTGAACTTTTAGTTGGTACTAGATGAACTTGCTTTGAAAAGCGGTCAACCACCACATAAATTGAGTCGAAGCCTTGGCACCGTGGTAGTTGAACAATAAAATCCATGCTCCCGAATCCCATGGGTATGCTGGTACCTGGTAATGGTTGGAGTAGTCCTGCTGGAGCTAGCGGTCCCACCTTCACTTGTTGACATGTCGAGCATGTTTGCACATAGGATTCAACGTCTGCCCACATACCTGGCCAATAGAAGCCTCTTTTGAGAAGTTCATACATGCGATTCACCCCTGGATGTCCGGCGGCTAGTACGTCATGATGATCTCACAAGACTTTCTTCCTCAGGTTGATGTTGTCTGGGACATATACTCTGCGTTGTTTATAAACAACCATTTGATCTTTCCAAGTGAAATGTTTATGAGGCTTTCTCAGCTGGAATTTGATCATTAAGTCCTTCGCCAACGTATCTGCACCATAATTCTCCCTGATTTCTTGGAGTAGGTCAGTCACCTGAGTTGTCACTGTTGCTATCAAGTGTTCCTGTCTACTTAGTGCATCCGCCACCACATTGTTCTTTCCCGCCGTGTGTACAATGTCTATATTGAATTTTGAGAGAAAGTTTTGCCATCGCATTTGCTTTGGCGTGAGCATACCTTGGGATGAGAAGTACTTGAGTGATACATTATCAGTGAACGCCTTAAAGGGTTTTCCTGCCACATAATGTCTCCAATGCTCCACTGCTTGAACTATTGCGACCATTTCTTTTTCATGAGTTGGCCATCGTCGCTCTACATCACTCAATTTCTTTGAAAAATATGCAACAGGTTTTCTGTCTTGCATCAGCACGGCCCCAATAGCAAAGTTCGACGCGTCTGTATGTATTTCAAAAGGTTTGCTAAAGTCCGGTAAGGCAAGGATGGGTTCTTGAGTGATCCGTCGTTTTAGTTCTTAGAATGTTGCTTCACATTCCGGTGTCCATGTCATCTTCAGATGAGTCTTGGTTTGCTCCAACAGTGGTGCCACAATTTTGCTAAATGCCTCAATGAATCTCCTGTAAAAGTTACATAAGCCCACAAAGGATTTGATGCCATGAACAGTTTTAGGAGCCGGCCAATCCAAGATAGTCTTGATCTTCTTAGGATCCATCCGAATTCGTCCGTAGCCTATAACGTGTCCAAGGAAATCAACTTCCTCTACCACAAATTCACATTTTTCTCTTTTCGTGAACAAGCTGTTCTTCCTTAGTCGTTGGAGGACAGTCCTTAAATGTTTAATGTGATCTTTGAGGCTACGACTAAACACCAAGATGTCATCGATGTACACAATGACAAATTCATCTAAGCAGTCTTGAAAAATGTTGTTCATCAACGTGCAAAAAGTGGCTGGTGCGTTTGTTAGACCGAACGGCATCACGCTGAATTCGTGACTCCCATACCGTATTCGAAAAGCCGTTTTGTGCTCATCGCCTTTAGCTATTCGAATTTGGTGATATCCAGATCTAAGTTCTATTCGGCTAAAATATCTGGCATGTTTGAGCTGGTCAAACAGGTCATCAATTCTAGGCATGGGATACTTGTTCTTGATGGTACCCTTGTTGAGCATGCGGTAATCCACACACATCCGCAGTGTCTTGTCCGCCTTTTCCACGAATAGTACAGGGGCTCCAAAAGGCGAAGCACTGGGTCTAATGAATCCTTTGTCTATCAATTCACCAAGTTGTCGTTTCAGTTCCACCAACTCTTCTTGGGACATCCTATAAGGTGCTCCTGAAGTTGGTTCTGTTCCTGGTACCAACTCAATCTTATGGTCCACTGGTCTTCGAGGAGGTAACTTAGCTGGGAGTTCTTCTGGAAACACATCGCTAAATTCCTCTAGCAAATCTGCCACCTCCTTTGGCAAGTTTTTCTGTTGTGCGTTTTTCCCTTCTGGAACCTCTCTACAGATACAAAGAAAGCACTTTGACCTTTTCCTTTTCGCCATGCTTTTAATCACAGATGCAGCAACCAGATTTTTTTCAATATCGGTGCCCTTCGCGTTCCCTCCAGGCAGAGCTTTTGTCATATAGATCTGTCCCTTGTAATCCAAGAGAACCAAGTTTGAGCTCCTACCCAAAACTGCAATACAATGTTCATTTAGCCAGGAAAGGCCCAAAATTACATCGAAGGCATCCATCTCTAAAATCAGAAAGCTAAGTTTAGTCTTCCATCTCCCAATTTGCACCAAGATGTTCAATGTTGCTTTGTCTACGCCCAGTGCTCCCTTTGTTGTTTCTACCTTGAGCGTTGATGTTACATTTCTGGTCGGCAAGCTGAACTGTTCCATTACGCTCCTTGAAATATAGTTATGTGAAGCTCCGGAGTCGATCATGAAATCTGACTTCCTCCCCGCGATCTTTCCGGATAGGAATAATAATCTTGAACCAATCTTGGGGGTTGGCCCATGGAAGCTCCTTTCCATACCTGTATGTCGTCCACACACAAATGTAAATTCCTCCTTCAACTCCCAACTCGATCAGATCACCTGGAAGAAGCAACCAGGGGTTATTCAGGTCCAAACAAGCACACCACAAACGAACATACCAACCAAAGCAAACATAGAGGATCCCTCTCAAGCCACATTCCCCTTGAGATCGGACGTAGGACCTTTGCCTAACCGCGCCCACAAAAATCTATCACAGAATTAGTCCACGGGGAAACATCCATCCAACCATCCGTGCTTTCACCATTAAGCAGCACATTGCCTCAGTCACGCCCCACCACTTTTTGGTCGATAGCCCTTATAGCTAAACGATCGGCAACTATCCCGCACCGGCAGCTAACCACCCGTGCTTTACACCCAAATTCGAGCAGCATCTCTGTATCAATGGTTAACCCGTACAGTTTGAATATGTCACCCCGCACCCCACAAGGCACAGACCGTGCTTTCACCAACCTAATGGCAGCACATTGCCTCATCTGTCCTACATGCAGACGGCGCCAGGTCCGAACCGCGGAAACTGACTGTGCTTACACCTCGAGGGTAGCACTTTGACTCATCCAGTCCCCCGTTCTGCCGACCACCCCGACTGTGGGCGCACCCGTGCTTACACTATGGGCAGCACCTTGCGCAACGGTTGTCCTGACAAATTCCAAAACGTGGCCATCCATGTGAGACTTGCGTAGTTGACCGGCTAGTCGGCTCTGATACCACATGTTGCGCCTGTGTCTCAAAGTGCACTGGGACTTGAGCGGTTTTCCCAACACGCGCTTAAGTCTAACATTCATCCATCATGCACTTACGTAAAAGCCAACTCAGAAACGTAACAAGCTTAACCATTCAGACTTAAGAAAACTGAAATCCCAACCAACCCGAAAACCAACTCAGAATCCGTCCCCAAAAGGTAACCAAAGGCAAAGACAAGCCACACATGAAACTCAAGGCATAGTGGTCGCCAAACTGACCGATTGGCATAGCGGCAAGCCCCATGTCGATGACAGGGACCCTTAGGCGCCAGTGACGCAAAAAGGTTGTAGTAAGGGTCCTTCCACTTGGACCAGTCCCGGAGGTGAAACCGAAATGGTAATCATCCCCAAGGATCAACTTTATTAGATTTGGAAGAGGTTACATTCATACATAGACTGACTGGTCTCGGGGCCACCAACACGTGCTGGGCATTGTGCCTGGCTCGTGCTGGTAGAGGGAGCTGAGACCTGGCGACTGGATTCCTGGCGCTGGTTGAGCTGCCCAAGTTTCTGTCTGCCGGACTCCCCCTATAGTTCTGCTGTGATTCGGCGCACCCCCTCTGTTTTGAAACATAGTGCTTTCTGGTAAAGCACGCTTTTTGGGACTTAGTTTTTATTTTGCTGATTAAGTCTGGCAAGCCTGGCAGAATCAGTTTGGCTTCCAGACATGGGTCCCGGGAGCCTTCCCGGTGGCAGAATCAACTTGCTTCCTGACTAGGCCATGACTCGAGCTCCAGAGCTAGCTCATGACTTGTGACTACTTGACTGGCTCACCATAGGTCGGAGGCTCAGTCCTTGACGTTCTAACTTGCTCTGGGACCTTAGGGAGCGTCACCCCTTAGAGTCTTACAGGGCACGCTGGGTGCACCTGAGTCAGCTTTACAACAGGGGCTCAAGGGTGATAGACCTCTTGCTAGACCATAAGTTCCGTTGCCAACATAGGTGTTGTTGATAGGGGGGCTCAAGGGTGATAGACCGCTTGCTAGAACATAAGTTTCGTCACACGTAGCCTCTTAAACTTTGCTCACATTTTCAACATTACATGATCCCTCAAAAAGCTTGCTCACATTATCACCATCACACACATAAGGAGTGCCTCTTTCAATCTTTCAATTGTCCCTCCTTACAAAGTTTACTCACATTATCACCCTTACATAGTCCTTCCTTGCAAAGCTTGCTCACGTCATCACCGCTACAAAGGGAGTAGGGCACCCTACATGGTTCATATAACGATAAATGTAAAAGAATGAAAGTGTCAATTTTTTAAAACCAGCAAGACATATGACATCATGCACTATGAGACTTAAGCCTAGAGCTCTACAATCCACACTAGGACTAAAAACAATCATGACCTCAATCCACCACCAAATTATACCAATGCCCTGGTAACAAACATTGCTTTAACCCAAGGGAGGTTCGACCCGTTCAATATTATGTCAGAATGATCGAATGCTTCTCTGTTCTATTGTAATCTAATTATGTTCTCTTATAGTTTTGTTTGCACTGTCGAATACTTTCATATTGTAATATCTATACATCAATGTTTATTTTGTTATGTTTGTCTACAAAATCAATTTAATAGATTTTGATGATTTCAAACTTAGAATCACTTAGCGAACGTGACAATAGTCATGATAGTTTTGTTAGAATTTGATAGGGGTAGTCATACACTGCAGAGCCCGATAATGCATCTATCGAATGCAGACATTTCTCTATCGAGCATTCTTTCCTTCTTCCAACAACATATATGTGGGCATATTCTACACAACCAAAATTCCTCATGGAACCAATCTTAAACTTCATTCATACCTAATCTTTGCCAAATGCATCTCGATCCAATGTTTGACTAGCTAATCTATTAAAAATATAAACTCCTATGGTGGTTGGCTTGAATAAAGAAAGCTTTGGCAATTTTTTTTTCATACAATACGCATTGAACCATTGTCAAGTCCATCTTTGATGGCCCTTATAATATGCCCTCTCTTGTGGTTCACACTTTACAATTCGTTGTTTCAGTGTACTCTCCACTATTGTCCAATTTATACCCTATCTAATTTCTCATCGTCATTTTGATATATTTACACATTTTCATGACTTCATTCATGTGATTCACAATATTGACGTGTGTATTCCTACTTTTTCATCATCATTTTGATCTATTTACACTTTTCATAATTTTATTCATGTGATTCGTGTGATAGCGCTCTTCTCAAGAGATTTAAATGTTTTTAAAATCACTTAGTCAACAACATCTCATCCCATAGAATTTGGCATTGTATCTCCTAGAGTTTTCCTTCCACCCCCACATCAATCATTCTACAAATAAAAAGTTTCATGTAGCCAATCCATCATGCCATATTGCATTGTATATGCAATGGAAAAATGCGATATGCAAACATGATGCAAATGATGTCTTTTACAATATGTCAGCTAGGTGAAAAATTGGACACACTTACAAAATTAGCTACAATGAATTGGAGAGCTAGATAGTCTTGTAGAGAAAAACATAATGCATCAATGAAAAATATTTGGTTTTAAGCCTGTGTGTTCTACACAATGTCTGGTTATAGCATGTGTATACTAGTCTCTCTCTGGTTGATTAGTCCTAAATAATCTCATGCATTTGCAAGTGATGTATGATGAGGACAAAGCATTTGTGCCCATAGCCGATTTGGCTAAAGCTACTTAAATTGTATGGAAGTGGGTGGATAGTCATGACACAAAAGAGACAATGTATTCATATCAAACAAGATTGGATAAGGTTTATACTCTATAAGCTTCAAAGGTGATATTGTACTCAGTGTACAGTTAATTAGATTACTATTTTCAGTAGTGACCGAGACGTGAACCACCATCAACTTATTTGTCGAGTACTTGTCCCATAACTGGCTACTTAGATTAGCTGAGTAGCCACACGTAGGAAAATAAGTTGTATAATATTAATTATAGTACTTGCTTGAGGGCATGTCTTGAGTTTGTCAGTCGAGTTTGACCATACTGGGCCTAACTCAATTTTGAGAGGCGATAAACTAATTTTAGGACACTTGTCAAGGACATGCAGGCGATAAACTAATTTTAGGACACTTGTCAAGGACATGCAGTTTGTGTGTTTCCTATGTAGAATTTCTTACTTTGTTAATTCATTACCTTTTGTTGTGCCATCTATGAGAGCTTGAGGTGCTTGAGCTATGGTGATTGTGTTTGTGATCTATATATTTGTAAAGAATACCAAGTGTAGATTCTCTGGATCAACAAACCCCCCCCCCCCCCCCACACACACACACACACACCCGTTTAAAAAAATTCCATAATTTCAACAAAAGTAACTAATCCCAGTTTTATTAGGAATAGAAGAAATTATGTGGTAAAAGGCATGTGGGTTGGAAAACTTGTGAGAGTGGATATGTTCTTCGTCTCAAAGATTTCTCAAATATGTTATTTACTCATGAGAAATTGAAATTCTTTTGTAGCTGAGTTACAAAATTCTCAATGAGTATGTGAATAATATGCAAATTTTGGTGGAATCTGCCAAATAATGATGTGTTTATGTACTTGGTCATAGTGAGATTATTTTCATACATGCATAATTAATCTTGTATGGATCTACTATGTACTCTTGATTACTAAGTTTATTTGGTGCACTTAAACCAGTCAGTGAACATAAACATAAACCAAGTATTGTCGGAACATATACTTGTAGAGTTAGCAAATCTTTTCGTGGAAGATTTATATGTTAACTTAGAAATGATTTGAATAAGAACCTAAATGTGGTGTTGTACTAATATAATTGAAATCTGCACCAAGACATTTGAGATTTCTAAATCATTGGCAATGAACTTGAGTAACTTGGTTAGAGTCCTGGATAAAGGTAATTGGTTAAATGAGCAGTGTGAAGGGAATTCACTAGAAAACTGTTTGTTTCGAGTCATATTGCTTATAAGATGCATGATTTGTGAGTCATTAACATTCATCAATAAAAATTATGTGCATAGGATATACAATATACGTGGTATAGAGTAATTCTCAATCGAGTACAAACTCAACTCATTAGTGATTTTATCCTAAAGAGCTCAATTGGATAACAAATCTTAATGATTCCAAGAATGACAACTAAATTATATTCAACAAACAAAACTTTGGTTGTAGTTCTAGATGAAAATCTCAAAGTTTTTTTTTTGTAGTTGAAGATATTTATCAATATCATTTTGGCATGCTTACCTTTTGCATATAAAACTTGGATATCTCACATTTATGTTGAGAATCCAATTTGGAGAATATTTTTAAAATTTAGTATTTTCCTAGTGAAAAAGATTTTAGAATTATTCTTGTATTTCCTATAGTCATTCCAAAGCTAGGGCAAAAGGCAAATAGAGCAAATAGGGAAACTCTCTTCAGTTAATGCAATGTTGCAAGATTGAGTAGGTTGGTGGGGTAGCTATATCTTGAAGCCTTGTGGGCCATGGTTAGGTTTGCCTTAACATTGTACATTTGTGCATAGAAATGCCAGGACATTGTAATTGAAATGTGCATAGTAATATAAATAAAGTCAAAAATCTAGAGCCATTAGTTAGCGTCTGGTAGGTAACTTTTCTGGTCAACCAGGGGTCAAATCTCCACTTCTAAAGGCCTAGCGACTAGTCTACTCACATTGTATAGTGGCTTACATCATATACTTAACTTCTCAAGAAGCTTTGCGTTCGTGGATATGATATGATAGTAGTGCTATTATAGCTTCAAATGGTGTACCAAGTACTATAAGTGTTTCCTTACAAGAAGTACTTTAGTCCACATCATATATTTCTCACCTGGATTTAGAGATTGCAAGTAAATAGTTCACAAGAGATCAGATCAAAAAACCCATTACACAGAATAAAAACCCATCGAGGAGCTTTGTTAGAAGCTGTACGTTAAGAGTGGGAAGTAGATTTATGCCATTGATAAAGAAAGTCAATGGAAAGCCCAATTGGCATGGTGGAAAGATGATAGGTCAGACCTCATAACTTCGTATCTGAGATGTAAAATAACAATATACCTTTTGAAATATTTAGAATAACAGCGCTAGCATGGTGATCTGTTGTGAAGTATTGGGCATGCCGCATAGCCTACCTAATGAATTTCTCAGCTAACTTTGCAAATCGTCATCCACAATTTAAGGAACAGAGAATGTGTTCTACTTGCAAATACAAACAAAACCTTAACCTTATGCGTTGAAAAATGTTATGCTCAGGATGATGATTTGATGCCTTATTCATAACGTAATCTGAAGCAGTTCAGAAATACATTCTTTAGATGAGAAATCAGGCCATGAATTCATAGATGAAGACAGCAGAGATTAGATATCAAATACCTCAGTAATTACAAAAACAATGGCAGGTAATCTGATATCTGGATCAGACTCACCGGGCTTCAAGTGATTTTACAGAATAAACACAAGTCAGGTAAAGCATCTGAAATGTATAAGAAGGTTCAACTCTTGGAGATGGGGCCTTCACTATCGTAGTTGCTCTATAAAGAGCTTAGTAACAGGCAAAGACTCAGAGGTAGTGCTCAATTACAAAAAGGACAGCCTACATTGATATAGGGCTATCATGGGAAAGGCCACATTCATGGAGTAGAATTGGTTTGTTGTTGTCAAACCCTACAAAACCAAGAACCTGCATCTGTATGAGAATTACAAGAAGTTCTCAAGACATCTGTCATCTTACAGAAAGCTATGGCAGGCGCAAGATCACAGGTACAAGGGAAGTCGACCACGAACTCAAAGACTAATCAATGGGCGTTCAATCCTGGCATTGTCTTTGAAGCTGCCGCCTCTGCTCTTAGGCTTCACATCAGCCAACATCTGGACAACATCTCGCATTGTAGGTCGCTCTACCGGATGAATGCTACAGCAAATTAAGGCTACCCCCACCATAGCCACCACCTCATTGAGAGGAAGCTCTGAGCACAACATCCTAGGATCCAGAATTTGCATGAGACCTTGATCCTCGTTCAGATATCTGCTCCTCACCCAGTGAACAATATCCAAACCATCTGCAGTGAATCCAGGCTCGTTGGGTCTCTTTCCTGTGATCAGCTCCAGCAGTACCACTCCGAAGCTGTAGATGTCACTCTTCTCGTTTACCTTCAGCGTGTAGGCATATTCTGCATTAAAAAACAAAATCATTAGAAGGCAACGATACAGTTTTGAAGAACACTAGTCGATTATCTCAATCTGTAAAGCTGTAACAACATCGCTAGAAGCTAAGACAATTTTGAAGAGCAATGGAGTAGGGTGGCAATGTACGCTTGCAATTTGAAAAATAAACTTGCAATTTCTGTACAGATCAGTTCGGATGATAGAAAAACATTTAGACAAATCGAATTGGTGTGATCATGATGAGCAGCAACGTGCCTGGAGCGATGTAACCCCAAGAACCTGCAACTGACGACATGGACTCGGATTTGCCGGAGTCCTGGAAGGATTTGGCAAGCCCAAAATCCGCTACGTGCGCTTCAAAGTTGGAATCAAGAAGAATATTGTTGGATTTTACGTCTCTGTGAACAATCAACGGGAAACAGTCATGGTGCAGATAGCAAAGTCCGTTTGCCGCTTGCACAGCGATGTTGTATCTTGTTTTCCAATCCAGCATCTCGCTCCTTTTACCGTGCAAGAGCTCCCCCAGGCTTCCGTTGGGCATGTACTCGTAGATAAGCAGATTGATCTCCCCATCTGAGCAGCAACCAAGCAGCTTGACAATATTCCTATGACGAATCTTACCTAGAGTTTGAATCTCTGCTGAGAAGCCATGGTCGTCAGAGCCGCCCATATGACCTCCCTTCTTCAGGCGCTTGACAGCAACTGTCTCGCCATTGGGCATGTCTGCTCTGTATACAACGCCATTGCCTCCCTTCCCAATGATGTTGCTTTCATGAAGACAATCCAAGACGTGGTGACAATCGAAATCCAGCCTCTGAAAAGCAGTCAGCTTCCATGGCCGTTTCGACGGCTGCTCCTTACACATATCACACAGCTGCTCTTTGTGATTATGGATAAAGGAAACGAGAAGAGCGAGAATTATAAACACTGCCACGACTACAACGGTAACGATCGCCTTCAGCCCAGCTCGAAAGCGCTTGGCTCTCTTTGTTTCACCACTATCTGGTAGCGATCTATCATCTGAATGGCTGCAGGGGCTGATGCCGTGGCCACAAAGGCCTGGATTGCCTTCAAAGGAACTGGCGTTGAGGTACTGGAATAGCCCATTGGTAGGAACAGGCCCGGAGAGATTGTTGTGCGAGAAATCTGCAGATGTGAGGCTCTGCAGCAGATTCAGTGCAGGAGGAATCCTGCCAGTCAGATGATTCCGCGATACGTTGAGAAAGCCCAATACCTGCAACCCCTGCAAACCAGCAGGGATCTCTCCTTCTAGATCGTTCACGCTAAGATCAAGATAAAAAAGCTGATCACATCTCCCGAGCTCTGCAGGTATTGGCCCAGAAAGATGGTTTTCGCTAAGGTCGAGATAGGAAAGCGATCTAAGATTGCTCATCTCAGGAGGCATAGATCCAACAAGCCTGTTCTTGGAGAGGAACAGTTTTTGCAAATTGGGGAGCTTGCCTATACTGGGAGGAAGCTCTCCACTTAGCTCACTATCAGAGACATCCAGGAATTGCAACAGTGGCGCATCAATGTCTGCGGGCAAGCTACCATTAAACTGATTGCTCACGAGCTCAAGCATCTGCAGATTCTTAAGACTGAGCATACCTTTTGGGATGGCACCGCTGAGCTGATTGTTGCCCAAGCGGACATGGTTGAGAGTTTTGCAATAACCTAGATCTTCAGGCAGAGCACCGGAGAGCTGATTCTTCAATAGCACTAGCACCACCAGTTTACCACCCGTGCACAATCCTGGGGGAATCGGACCCACAAGAGCGTTGGACGATAGATCAAGCTGCGTGAGGTTACCATTCGTGCCCAACATTTGCGGTATGACGCCAGTGAGATTGTTGCTCCACAAGAACAGAGCCTGAAGTGATGGCATCTCCGCCAAATAGAGAGGGATGCCACCTTCGAGATGGTTGAGAAACAGGCTCAGAAGCTCCACACTTTGCAGATTCTGTAGCTCCTCCGGAATCTTTCCTTCAAGATTATTGTTGGAAAGATCAAGTGACCTGACATTGATCAGGTTGCCCAATTCCTTTGGAATGCTACCACCCAGCTCATTGATCTGCAAAAACAGCGTATCTAGGTGGGAGAGATTGCCAATTTGCGGAGGAATTGGTCCAGTCAATCCACAAGATGACATATCTAGTCTCACCAATTTGCTTAACTTACCGATTTCAGGAGGGATCCCTCCTTCGAACACATTGTAATATCCAAGATAGAGTTGCTCGAGTGAAGACAAATTCCCAATCTCTGCAGGAATTCTTCCTGTAAGAGAATTGCCCGAGAGGGCCAAGTATTGCAGCTTACTCATGTTTCCATACTCAGGAGGAATATTTCCCTCGAAGTAACTGCCGCCAAGATGGAAGTGGACTAGATTTGGAAGCTGAGAGATCTGGATTGGTAGAGGACCAGAGAAATTGTTGTTGTAGGCGTCCAAAACCCCTAGCTGCTGCAAATTGGAGAAATTACTAGGGAAATTGTAGCTGAAATTGTTGTGAGATATGTTGAGAAAGCGTAGGCCGCTGATATGCGTGATTTCCCGCGGCAAGCTCCCAGTAAAGTTGTTCTGCTCCACAGTGATATTCACCAAGTTTGTCAATCGACCGATTGCTCCTGAAACATTTCCCGAAAGCTGCATGTTTGATAGATCCACCGCTATTACATTGTCAGAATCGTCGCATCTGACGCCTGTCCACAAACATGGACTACTGTCAGATTGCAGCCAGTCATTTAACCGCCCAAGAGGATCTACGATCGACACTTTCATGGATAGCAAAGCTGCACCGTCAGGTGATAAACAATATATCATCCTTTCCAAGCTTGCGATCATGTACAGAAACTGGATCAGATGAAAGCAACGAAGATTCCGGCACCCCATTCTAACTCCTATGTGTACGCTGGGTAGATTATCACTCAGCTCACTCGCTTATCTTCCTGCTTTAGTGTTTTATCTGCCCAGCTCTATCTCGCAGTACAGTTCGTCTATCAGCTGCTGCCCTCTGTTAATCTTGCAAACTATTGTTGGGTTGAGGAGACACCGAGATGGCGTTGAACATCAATCACGCGCATGCTCAAAGATCCCCGATTCAAAATGCCGTACAAGATTTAAAAAAACTCCATGTGCTGACCAAATCTCGATCACCACCTTCACTCATCACTCATCAAGCCAAGACAAAACTGAGTGTTTGATCATGTGGGTAAGAAAGCTCAGCTCTACCCTTATCTGCGAATGCTCTCCTTTTCTCACACATTGACTTCAATAAAAACCTTTCACCATCTTCCTTTTCCCACCTTTCTGCATGCTCCTCCTTCAGACACAAATGAACCACCAGTACAGACCACACCACAAATTAAACTAGTACATCACAACAACCGCTACTGTATCTTTCTTCACTACTGCATATCTTTTTTCAAAGCCGCTAAACGGTTCCATTCATCTGCGCTCTTCACCAACCTATCCTTGTCAAAATCTTCAAACGCGCTAAATGCTAAGCTCTCGAATCATCTGAGGCTGAGCTTATTTCTTTGGACTTCCTTCTCCACCCATCAACTATCCCTGTCAAACCGGATCAACGCACGCCACCTCACCTCACCTGACACAATCTACCGGCGCAGCCTTCCGAAGTAGCTGCTGCTGCCCTCTTCAAAGCATTCAACTGAAACCTCGAGCGTGAGCTCAACGCCAGCTGAGTAGCTAGCCCACCCAGGCGCTTTATTCCGCCTTAACTGCTCCACTCCGCCACTTCGCGCAATCCATCACATCGCCGCAGCAGCAGCATCCTTAATCCCCTCCCTTAACAACCTATAGCCTTTCAAATTTCTATTCTCCCTCCCTCCCTCAGACCTCTTTCTGTGTGTGTCTGTCTGTCTCTCTCTCTCTCGTCCTGACTCCTGTCCTTACACAGGGAAATAGCTTTTAGCTTCTCCTGTGCAGGCTAGGGCCTAGGCTAAGGGCTCTCGACAGTTTCGGCGTTTCAGCGTTTCGGGCAGAGGAGGAAGCGCAGACGGGAGGGATATGAGTCTTGAGGGGGACGGGCCAGCAGCGGCCTCCCGGGGGTGCGGGGTGATAGAATGATGACGGAGTTACGTACGTCTGCATGAACTTTGTGCCCGCGTCCTTAGTTGCGCATGTGCGCGCTGACACGCGCTCCGACGGGTCTCCGACCACAGCCCGGCAGCCGCAGCAACAGGTCAGGTCCCGACTTCCGACCCCCACCCCCAGGGCCCATGCCACGGCCCACGGCACGGTGGCCGTTATTCGAAAATTTTGGGCTTAGAAACTTGGGCCCTACCCATTCTAGAAAATGCCCTTGTACATACTACAATGTGCACTCTACATTAAATTCCTTTGCTTTGTCTTTTTTGCCACTACACTGCACCACATACAAAACCTCTCTTTCAATTCTAACTTGCCCATTACCTTCCTGCCACCTTACCTTCCCCATAAAATCTTCAAAGATTTACAACTCTTTCTCGTGTTACTACCTTCAACCTGCAATTCAAATCTAAACCCAACTAAACATCTAGTTTGTAAGTATGATGAACAACAAAATCAAACATTAACATCATCAAAAGAGCAACCTCATGATGAGAAGGAGAACTAAAATTGTGTTTTCAGTCGTGTTCATCCTTCCATCTTTTATTCTAGCATTGATTATTTGTTTCAATGCAAAATCATCATCTGCACTTGTTTGGAATGTAGACAAAATTGCAATAGAATGATTTTGTCTCGCTCTACCTCTTTTGTGGTTGATTCTCATGTCACAATCAAGGGTGAGAGGCCATTGCGTACTTCATTAGCATTTGTGCATAAAAACTTATTGTCGTAACAACTCAACCAATTACCAGTACATTTGTTACTAGCTAAGTTGCTAGTACAGTATTGGGATGTAGGATAGGCCTATCGCCTCCTCATGCTCCCTCTTTGCTACCATAGGTCAACTATTGGCAGATGCAATTTTTTGTAGCACACACGTTGTCTAACGATAAATAGTAGTTTACCTACAAGAGAAGAACATGTTAGTATTGTTTTTCATCATGGTTGCAAAGGTTACAAGACATTAGTAATGAAATTTCATTTAGCTTTGACAAGAAGGACCACATAAGAATGAAAAAAGCTTTAGTATAGAAGCTTGGCTAATGGGTGATCTTTCGAATAGAGGATAATTGTTTGGGCAAAAAGTATGGGGGTCAGCACTAGTCCATTTAGTATTGAGATATTCAATGCCAAAATCAAGACTTTTAGCAAGTGTATACATATTTACACTAAGAAAAAGCATGATCGTTAGCATGGGTATACATCCCAAGATAGAAGGAGGACAAGTATGGAAAGGGTGGTCAATCAAGTTGATTGAAGGGTCAAATTAAGAAGTAAATCATACCATCAAATGCAAGAGTCTATCTATTAAGTCTTCAAGTTTGGAGAATTATCACCAAAAGATTATTGAGGGTGAGATAAGTTAGCATCATGGATTTACATGGATTTCACCTAAAACACGAGCTCTTTTTTGGCTAAAGACATTAGGGGAATGAGAATTGCTTGGAAGGAGCGCAAAAAACTGTAGGAGTGAATTCAGAAGAATATATATATATATATATATATATATATATATATATATATATATATATATATATATATATATATTCAAGATTTTCCTTTTTAGCATATAAGATCTTTGCAAGGTTCTTAAGCATGAAATGACCTACTCACTCTTCATCAATGAGGTACTTTATACTAATCATATCTCATATGTTAAAGACCATGTTGACATTGTCTATTTCATAGAAAACCTCCAATTGCAATGAAATTCTTTATTGATAGTTACTAGAAAAAGTGAATGTCCATGTTGTTCGGATTGAGCTCTTGGATAAGGTATTTTCCTATTTAAGTTGGGTCCAACTTTTGGTGTTAAAAAAGTCTTGGCCACATGCCCCTACTTCTTTAAAAGTAATCCCAAGGCCGTTTCAAAGTTCACTGAGGACTTCCACGTCAACATTGTCCTTGAGGTTTATTTTTGGATTCACATGCCCTTTTTTCCGTCCAATCTTTATCATACTCTTAATGATCTTCTTATTTACATGGCACAAGTTCTTCATGTTCATGAAGAGAAGTGGCACCACACCTCTTCCCACTTTTGTGTGTGTGTGTTTTATCAAAGGTATCCAAAAATATGCTTGAAGAAATCATTTTGAAAATCTACAGATCAAATCCATACAAGCAAAAAATCTCATTTCATGGCTCATGTTATCATTGTTATAGATTTGGCCACCTTGTACATGAGTGTGCCCCCTCCCTTACAGGCTTCCATAGTCTTGCTAATGATATTCAAAATACCACCAACAACATGAGTGAGTCCAATGAGCATTTTTTGAGGCTACTCATATTGGTGATATTGGAGAAACAACCAAGGATGACAATAATACTCCTTGTCCTTCCATTATAGCTACACTACATGTTGAGACTCTAGCTTGAAGACTTGGCTCACCTCTTGTTTTTTGCACACTACTATATCTGAAGTGACGTCTTCTTCTAATGCCCTATGACAGAATCCATCCCTAACAACACCATCTCTTAGACTAAGGATAAAATGCTGGTACTCTCTCCAACAATGGGAGGCAACAACATTACCATCCACCTTCTCTTTGTGAGCCCCTCCCATTCAATAAAATTCCTAACAACACCAAGAATATCATTACCAACCACCAATATGAAAGAGGACAAAATAGCAACACCATCTTCACCATTTTGCATGGATGATTATTTATTTGTCTCTCGCTTCATAAACATGAGAGAGAGAGAGAGAGAGAGAGAGAGAGAGATCCCAGACTTTTAACCACCAATGCTCGGATACTCAAGTCACCAGAAGCTCATGTTGCTAAGATAAGCGAAGTTCCCAACAAGTTGAAAAAGATTCCACACGCAAATCAAGAGAAATATGATTGATAAGCCAAAATCATAAGGTTTTAATAACTAAATGGTTCTAAGGTTTCCCCACAAGAAAAAAATTTAACGTGCATAGTGCACAATAGAATATAAGAGGTTCTTTCTATTGGGAAATGGTGAAAAACACTATGAGCAGTCCGAATATTCAACTCAAGTTTGAATGTCCTGGTCGCCAATATGTGCAATGTGGGGGACTCTAATATGAGCAATTAACTATGTTTCCTTAGATAGATTATTTGTCACAATATAGCCTACTATTAAATTGAGTCGAAAGGTGTCAAGGACAACCATAGTGTTAGAAACACCGAGGTGTCAACAACAGCCATGTTTCTCAACAAGTGCATGACGAGAATTGAAACATTAGATTCACAATAAAAGTATAAACAATATTTACCATTCACACAGGATACAATCGCATTTGATTAATGCAGACTATATAAAAATGTACCTTAATAAACAAGAAAATTGATATAAGTAAATCTACTTTAGTTGCGTACAAGCCTAGAAAAAGAAGAACTCGAGAACTGAGCATGAAGATTATAGGCCTACTGTAGGATATTTTTTGCATCTACTTTCAAAACCTATTTCCAAGATCCAAGCAAAGACAAAGCAAATAAGTTAGAGAGAGAGTTTCTCCTTTCCTGTCACACATCGTTCCCAAGGGAGTGGTGTCTATTCAAAGGATGTTAGACAACCTTACAATATAACCCTTATTACAAATATTAACCCTAAATGTTCAATAAATCAAAGCTCACTTTTTCTCTCTCAGTGTTTTCTCTCATAAAGATAGCAACAAGAAGCTAATCCAATAAATAGTAAATTCAACAAGCATGAAAATCCAATAAACATGAGAGAGATGGAGGAGGAGAAAGGACATCCAATTGTCAAAATGGTAGACTCCATTATATGATTGAACATGAGAAATGGAGTACATTGTGCCACTCTTTATAGTGGAGAGTGGGCATTTGGCCCTGTTGGCTATTAGCCAATTTCTACCTCCTTGTATATTTGAATTTTAAAATAGGTTGAAAACACCTTTTATTTATCTAATTTGACTTTAGGCCTCTAATTGATTTGATTCTTCCAATAGTCTTAGAATTTTTCTTTTTGACTAATCAATGAGATATTGATGTGCTCATTGAGTTGGACTTATAGATAAAAAAACTATCCACAATTTCTCATCGACAATTCATAAATTTTTCTTGGTATGAATGTTCGTAGAATATCCTAAAAAACTAAGGTATAACAATTCATCCTATCTAAATTTCTAGGAGATCCATCAAGATTTGATGATTTAACTTAACTCTGAGTAACACATATACTCTCTTGAGTTAAATACTCTTGTTTCTAGCATCTCATGCAAGAAAATAACAATCACTCAATCTCAATAGACTTGTCTGTCTCCCCCAACCTTCAAAAAACAAGGCTGAAAATCGTACACAAGCACTTACTGACTATAATTTGTAGTAGAATATCATCCACTAAAGTAAGCACACTACTGATTTGTTCTAGTTGTTACTACAGCTGCCTATCTCCAGAATCGATCCATCACAATGACCCTGAATGGCAAAACACCTTATGAGGTATGGACAAGATCAAAACCATCACTTATGCATATTCGAGTGTTTGGATGCATAGCCTACTCTCAGATCCCTGCTGATCTAAGAAAAAAGTTGGACGACACCAGCAAAAAGTCGATCTTAGGGGCTACTCCCCAGATCACAAGGCATATAAGCTCTACAATCTGGATACCCAGAAAGCATTCACTAGTAGAGATGTCATTTTTGTGGAAGACCAGTTTGTTGAGCCCAAGGGAAAAGCTCCATCGAATTTAGATCCTAGAGCCGACAACAGCTCCGAACTCAGGACTCTAATCAGATGATTGATCTCGACTCCAACAAAGAGACCCTCAACAAGTCGAATTGCATCAAGACCGAAGTTCAACCCAGAAGATCAAACCGATCCAGACAACCTCCATCCCAATTTATGGATGATCAAGCTTGCTACTTTCAAACTTGGACTGTAACTAATCTGCCAAAGGATCGAAATTTGATTCCATGCAAATGGATATTCAAAGTGAAGTATGATGTTGAAGGCAGATTAAACAAGGCCAGACTTGTCACCAAAGGCTTCTCTCAGATTCCAGATTTGGACTATTCAGAGACCTTCAATCCTGTCGTTAAGCATGCTTCGATCCGATTACTACTGTCCTTTGCAACTGCAGCGGATCTCGAAGTCCGGGCTCAATGGTCCATTGCCAACGACACATTTGACTTGGACCCACATTGGTTCCAAAGCCACTAACCCTACTTTAACCCTGTGGCACACATTAAAATAGCCTACTATCATCACTTATGACTTTGGAGGCCCCACATAGTAGTTACCACAATGTAAAAAGCCTTGTTGTTTTATTGACCATTTTGACAACTATAAAAAGCCTCCTAGTTCATGGGACCATATAATAACTTTCTACTTCATATATTAATGTGGGATTTTGGGACCATGTATTAACTTTCAACTTCATACCATATTGGTTTTGAATATTTTGAAGCTTTGAGCTTTCAAACATAAACTACGAAGTTCTCTTGTTTCAAAATCAAATATTTGAAAGGCCTTTCCTTTTATAAAACTTCTCTTTTCAACATTTGGTAATTCAAAACATCAAAGGCAACAATGGCCAAAATGGCCCATGAAGTTTAAAGGTTAACTCAATAAATGCCATTGTGACCATATATTAACTTTCTACTTCATATATAATGTGGGCTTGTGGGACCATGTATTAACTTTCTACTTCATACCATACTGGTATTGAATATTTTGAAGTTTTGAGCTTTCAAACATAAGTTACGAAGTTCTCTTGTTTCAAAATCAAATACTTAAAAGGCCATTACTCTTTTAAAAACTTTCTTTTCAACATTTGGTAATTGAAAACATCAAATGAAACGACAACACTGGCCAAAATGGTCCATGGAGTTTGAAAGTTAACTCAATAAATGCCATTCTATGTGACTTTTTTACAATGCTATCTTCCGAATTCGACATGACCGATTTGGGCGAAGCTCATTTCTGCCTTGGTATACAAATCCACAGAGACAGAAAATAGAAGCTGGTCTACATTACACAACAGAGGTACATCTACAACATGTTAGTCAGATATAATCTGATTAATTGCAAGTTATCTCTCTCACCAATGGAACCAGGTCTCAAATTGTCAAAGGACCACTGTCCTCAAGCAATTCATGAGAAGTAGCAGATGCGTGAGTATCCTTACCATTCTATTATAGGATCTCTTATGTACGCCATGATCTGTACCTGGCCAGACATAGCTTTTGCAGTCAGTTCTCTTAGTCAGTTTATGACTAACCCTAGTGTAACACATTGGAAGGCTCTTATCAAAGTCATGAGATATCTTCAAGCTACTATGGACTTTGCATTTGTTATGGAGCAGTCGACAACGACAAACTCAATCTACTCAGTGGTTACACATATGCAAGTTTGGTAGGAGATGTAGACACTCGTAAATCCACTTTCAGATTTACATTCTTTCTCAACAATGGTCCATTTCCTAGAACATTTGCAAGCAATTTTCGATAGCTTTATTTTCCACTGAATCAAAGTATATTGCAGCCTCTCAAGCTACAAAGGAAGCAATTTGGTTGAGGAACTTACTCTCAGATATCGGTCTGAATCAATATGCTCCGATGACATTATTTTGTGATAATCAAAGTGCCAGCCAATCCTAGATTTCATTCTAGGAGTAAGCACATTGAACTGAAGTATCATTTTGTCAGAAACAAAGTTTTCAACGAAGAGGTCAGATTGCAATACTGTAGAACGCAAGATATGACAACAAATTTTTTCTACCAAAGCACTAAGCTTGGAAGCGCACAGAAGATTTTGTGTTGAACTAAGTTTGAAGGTCAAGGCATTCAAGGATTCAAATTAAGAGGGAGTGTTGGATTATTCTCCTTCTTACTAATCGACTAATCGGTTTTAATCCTCATCCATTGTTTATCCAGTTCTATGGATTTTCTCGTGTTTTTATATAGTCTGTAGAATTACAAGTGTTTTTACACAGTCTGCAAAAATACATGGAGTTTGACAACAGTGTCGCATTTTCTCTCTCTACAATCCTGACAGTGTCGCCTGTCAGAAATTATGAGTAAAATTACAGTGTCGCATTTTTTTCATTTTTGCGACATCGTCGTCTGGACACTGTTGCCTGTTATGAATTACGTGTAAAAATGCAGTGTCACCTTTTTCGCATTTTTCGCCTGTCAGGATTTGCGAGTAAAAATGCAAAGTCGCATTTTTCAAAGTGCCTCAAATGTTAAGAATATGACTCTGGCAAAGTGTGGGGCTACCCCAATATTAAGGAAATGAGATTTTATGACATTGTCGTCTTTTTTGCAAAAAGCCGACACCGTCGCCTGTGGCAGTTTTTAGTTCATTTCTGCAGAGTGATAGTTTTAGTTCATTTATGCAGACAAGCTGTTTATGGCTAATTGACACCGCTTATCAGCAATCAATTTCTGAGAAAGAACCGGATGAATGCCATCAAGCAAGTGAATCAATATTGTGATTTGTGAAGGAGTTGAGTGTTGTTACATGACGCTTCTTGTGCTCTTATCAAGTAGATCATTCACAATGAGAATTAGCTCTCTATCAAGCTTTCAAGCTTGAACTCTCTTGAGCATTCTAGCTCAGTCTTTTAGAGATTTATTTTAGAGTTGCTAATGCGCTACTGCTTATCAACATAGCTGCTTATTATTGGAATTATTCTCAGTTACTCAAAGACAACTTAGAGTGCGCGGTTTCTATCCGCTATTGTTTTGCGCTCATTAGCATCTGATTTTGTTTTCATGAATCAATGCTATTTTTTTATTGCGTGCAGTATATGTCAGAATGCATGCATCTCTGTATTGCTTTTGTAACTGATAGAAATTGTATGAGAATTCAATACTTTATGTTTGGCTACGTAATCACTTAGTATCTAGCGATTTCAAAGTTAGTTGCTAAAGATTGGACATGATTTTCATCACTACTGTTTTGTTCAATTTTTTATAGGTGTAGTCATGCATTGGAAGTAGGAAGTTTCCGCTATTACATTATCTATCCTATTTCCGACAAGTTAGAGCCAGACTGACAAAGCAAGATTTCCCGAACATAGATGAGGAGAGACAAAGGATGGAAAGTATTCTATACCAAAATCTGATAGGTAGTTTGATGTACCTCACAATCTGTACCAGACCTGACTTGGCCTTCTCTGTCTATGCATTGAGCCAATTTTCTTCGAATCCTGGCATGGCGCATTGGAAAATGGTGAAACGAATTTTGCAATATCTGAACAAACACAACAAAGGCTGCAATGTTCAAAGAGCTCGGATCTGAGCATATTAGGGCTTCTATGTATTCATCATAACCTAACCCTAACATCTAACCTAAAGATCCACTTGATCCACCCTATTAGGGTCAATGCCTTGAGATCCAAAAACAATGAGAAAAATGTTATTTTTAGCTCCTACTTTTTCTCTACCCTATCTATGCACTCTTTGGACATATCCCAAAGGTACCATTCCAAATCTAGGTTAATGATTTGACTTAGAATAAGGTATCCTATGCTTTTGGCACGTGTGACATCCCACAACCACAACATGGCCTCAAAGTCATTTACAAGTGGTAATGGTGCAAACTAGCTTGTGTAAATGTGCAAAAAGTACAAAAAGGACCAAGAGTGGATCCTAATCTGATCCTCAAGAGGGATTGGTTGTCAGATTACTTGATCTATCAATCTACTTCAGATTAAAATCAATCTAGATCAATTCTAGACACAAAATCCTAACAAGAACAATCATTAATTGAAGGTAAGTGTTATGGTTTCACACGTGTGAAACATTGTCTGAGTACGCCAAATGTGGCTCTATATATACAATAAGTGAGAGCTCGTGGTACTGATCATCCCTCTGATCCCACATGTGTGAAGGTGCTTTGTCATATGACCATTTATCATGCAAAACTGACCCTTGGACAAAACCTTCTATTTTGAGCACTTTTGGTCCATTTTCCTTCTATATGGAGATCTACTTGAAAATCTTCTAGAAGTCAAAATTCGCCTACTTCAGCTTATTCCACACGTGTGAGCTGTCCTCTACACATGGGATATGACACCTAATCAAAATATTTGGCTCATGCAATCAATAGATTGATGCCATGTGTCATATAATCTAGAAAACTAGTTTTTGGCCATTTTAGCCACTAGAACTTGAATTAGATCATATGTACAACATAGATGATTATGGTACATGACAAGTACACTAGTTTCACACGTGGGAACAGGCTCCACACATGTGTAATCATCCTATATACATGATTTTTGGCCTCTACCAAGCTTATTTTTGCATTTTTCATAGTAAATTTAACACTCCTCCTCACAACTAGTTTGTAGATAACACAAACTTGCTTATCAACCCTAGGGCTGATCGTAGCTTCACAAATGCAGCTCTTTGAAGTGGTTTAGTGAGGATATCAACGATACATTCACTACTTGCCACATGCTCCAAAGATATCTCCTTTGATTGCATTTTCTCTCTCACAAAATGATGAGAGATCTCAATGTGTTTTGACCTTGCATGGAAGATTGGATTGGTTGCAAGGCGTTGGGATGAAATGTTGTCATTATAGAGAGTTGGAACAACATCTCATGACTTTCAGCTCCATAAGTAGCCTCTTGATCCATAATAGCTCCTTTGTTGTAGTGGTGAGAGCTTTATACTGGGCTTCAGTTGAGGAAAGTGAGATGGTTTCTTGTTTCTTTGACAACCAAAAAACTACTCCTCCACCAATGAATGTTGCATAGGCACTTGTGGACTTCCTATCCCTTTTGTCACCTACAAAATATGAGTCACTAAAGGCATGCAAATCAATGACATCTCCTCTATAGAGAATTCCATGATCTAGAGTACCCGAGATGTATCTCAAGATCCTTTTAGCATTTTTCCAATGTATCACTAGCATATATTGACTTAGCCTACACACACTAAAACATAGATCAGGCCTAGTTATGGTGATCCACATTAAGGAGCCTATAAGTTTCCTATAAAGAGTGACTTAGTTTGACTAATGAAGATGAAATCTGAACCTCTAAAGTACTTCTATGCCCAATATAAAGTGAAGTTGACCAAGATCTACCATCTTAAATTCTAGTGATAGATTTTTTTTTTTCTCAATACCATCAATGTTATCACCACTAAGGATGATGTCATCTACATAAATCAATAAAAGTACAATGCCATTTACATCATACATTATGTACAAAGTTGGATCATATTCACTTTGAGTGAATCCAATAGAAACTAAGAAATCATGAAGTCTTGAATTCCATGATCTTGATGCTTGCTTCAAACCCTATAAGCTCCTTTGAGGATGACATACTTTACCTTCCATCTCGAGCTTGATGAAGCCTTGGGACTGCTCCATGAAGATGTCTTCTTCCAAGTAACCATTTAAGAATGCATTAGAAACATCCATTTGAAAGAGCAACCAACCAAAATGTGAAGCAAGTGCAAGAAGTAACCTTATTGTGACCATCTTGGCCACGGGTGCAAAAGTTTCTTCAAAATCTATGCCCTTTGCTTGAGCATATCCTTTGGCAACTAACCTTGCCTTCCATATTGAGTTTTAGCTTAAAAACCCATTTACATCCAATCACATTCTTAAGAGGTCTATCAACAAGGATCCATGTGTCATTCTCCATCAAAGCATTATATTCATCTATCATAGCTTGAAACCATTCCTTTGAACTCAATGCATCTTCTACACATGAAGGTTCTTAAAAAATTGAAATGAGTGCAAAGGATGAAGATGGATTACCCTCGGCTTGCTTCCCCTTGTCTTGGTATGTGAGCCTCAATGGCTCCATTCTTACCCATGATGATCTTCTTGGAGTGATTGGTTCACTTGGCTCTAGCTCCTCCTCAAGATCTAAGACATCTTGACCATCGGCCACCTCCCTCTTGATAGGTGATTTGATTGAGCCATCAACAAGTTTATGCATATTATCCTCATCAAAAATGATATCTCTAGAAACCACAAACTTGTTGGATGATGGAATGTATACCTTATATCCCTTGCTTGCTTTGCCATACCTGAGCATAATACCTTTGATTGATGATGGATATTCCTTGGTCATTTTCTCCAAAGGTGTATACACATAGCAAATGCATCCAAACACCTTTAAGTCCTTGAGATTTGGCATCCTCCCATACTAGACTTCAAAGGGTATTTTGCCTTCAATAGAGCTACATGGAACTCTATTCATCAAATGGTTAGCACAAGTGAGAGCTTCTCCCCAAAAAGCTTTTGGTAAACATGCATCAATCCTTAAGGATTTAGAACATTCACACAATGTCCTATTCCTCCTCTCGGCTATCCCATTTTGTTGAGGGGTGTAGGGACAAGATAATTCTTTTTTAATCCCTTCTTGATCACAAAAATCTTTAAAAGAATTGGAGATATATTCTCCACCATTATCACTTCTAAAAGTTTTGATCTTGTGATCAAGATGCTTCTCAACAAATGCTTTGAGCTTAAGAAAGCTTTCAAATACTTGTGCTTTAGATGAAAGTAAGAATACCCAACAAAACCTTGAGTAATCATCTATGAATGTAACAAACATGGTGGCACCTCCATTGGACATTGTACTTGCAAAGTGTACATCCGAGTGGATCAATTCAAGTTGATGAGTTGTCTTTGTGATTGAACTTGAGAAGGGCTTCTTATGTGCTTTTGAGAGAACACGTGCTTCACATACTTTCTCCTCTTTTGCCAAGGATATTGGAAGTCCTAAGGCAAGCTCCTCCTTGCACATGACCTCCATGGACTTTGAGTTGATGTGACCAAGTCTTTTGTGCCAAAGACTATGGTTGGATAGTTTGGTCTCCTCGGCTAGCATCACAATATTAGCATCCACATAGGCATCTAATCTGAATAGTCTTCCAAATCTTATGCCTCTAGCAATGATCTTTCCATCCTTCTTGATGTTACATGCATTTGTGGTGAACTCCACAATCAAACCATTGTCAAGCAATTGTCCTACACTAAGCAAGTTCTTAGTGATACAAGGAATGTAAAGTACTCCATCAATCTTGATCTTCCTTGAAGATCCCAAGCATAGAGGTATGGATCCTATGACTTCTACCTTACAAGCATAATCATTTGCTGTAAAAATTGACTTGATAGGCCCATCATAGGTAGATAAGTTGTCATGTGGGAGCTAGCCCCACTATCTATCCACCAAGGGTCTTCACCTCTTATGCTTGAAGATGAGAAACTTGACATCATGAGTGAATATTCATGAGAGCTCTCCTCTTCCTCTTGGCCTAGATTTGCTTGACTTTGAGATTGCTTCTTCTTGAAGCACTCCGAGGCATAGTGCCCCATTTTGCCACATAGTGCCCCATAGTAGCATTTGATTTTCGACTTATCCTTCTTTGGCTTGCTCGAGATTGGACTTGAAGATCCTTCTTGATCTTCACCTTTGACTTGATTCTTCTTGAATGCAGCACCCTTGCCTTTGGATTTGCTCTTGCTCTTGGTGAAAAGAGCCTTGTCATCTCCAACATTGAGGGAGAGCTTCTCCATCTTTGACTTGATGTGAGTTCTCCTATTCTCCTCGGCCATGAGGACTCCTTGGAGATCTTCAAGTGAGGGCAACTTGCCTATAATTGCATAGCCTTCATCAATGCTATGCCAATAGCATTCATCAATCAAATCATAGACTCAAACTAGTCAAGAAGGAAAATCTCGATTTTGCTCATAATTGGATGGAAATCCCATCACGTATATATACATGTAGAGCTCGGATGTGAGCATATTAGGGCTTCTGTCTATTCATCATAACCTAACCCTAACATCTAACCTAAAGATCCACTTGATCCACCCTATTTAGGGTCAATGCCTCAATATCCAAAAACAATGAGAAAAATGCTATTTTTAGCTCCTACTTTTTCTCTACCCTATCTATGCACTCTTTGGACATATCCCAAAGGTACCATTCCAAAGCTAGGTTAATGATTTGACTTAGAATAAGGTATCCTATGCTTTTGGCACTTGTGACATCCCACAACATGGTCTCAAAGTCATTTACAAGTGGTAATGGTGCAAACTAGCTTGTGTAAATTTAACACAGTCCACCAATTAAGTGGAGTGAGAAATTAGATGTTAGTTTAATAAACTCCACGGTCTAATTGTCTCGGCACGATTCCAAGTCATAGAGAATCATGATAAACTTTATGTTGTTAATGTAGATGCTAGTGATTTTGCGGTTGGTGTTGTTCTACTTCAGGAGGGGAGGCTTGTTGCCTTTGAGAGTAAGAAATTGTCTGATGAGAAAACTCAATATGCCACTCAAGAATTTTGTTTTTGTGGTAGTGCATGCTTTAAAGGCCTAGAGACACTATTTATATGGAAGTAAATTTATAGTGTGCTCGGACCACCAGCCATTAAAATATTTTTATAATTAGAAAGGCCTAAGGGGTTGTAAAGCTCGATGGGCTGAGCTAATGCAAAAATTCAACTTTGATTTGAGATATCAAAGGGTCCTCAAATCAGGTGCCAATGCCTTGAGTCTAATTGGTGAAGTGAATGAACTTTCATTCAAGGAAATCAGAATGAACTTTTATTTACGATATCTTTATGGAAAAAAATTCTCACTTTGGACCTATTTGGCAAAGGATTGTGAAAGGATCTCAATCTGGAACTGATTTGCAAGATGATTAGTTGGTTGTGAAAGATATAAAGGTAGCGGATGATTTTTTCATTTCAAATGGACTTATGTTCCGAACGGGAAAGATTTGTGTACCCAGAATGGATGTTTTATTAAGATTTTCTTTTTATTTGAATGCCATGACACACCTTTGCTCGACATCCAGGTATACATCGTGTGTTAGATTTGGTACAAAAGGACTTCTATTGGTCAAAGTTAAAATCTTTTGTTGAATCTTCTTTGTTAAACTAGTGCCAGCAGAATAAAACTGAATGCTTAAAGGCTGGAGGTTTGTTACATTTGTTGGATATTCCTACCAAACGTTAGGATAGTATCTCGATGGATTTTGTAATTGGTTCACCACATAAGAATAAACAAGATGATACTATTTGAGTCATAGTTGATCGGTTGGCAACGTTTATTCTGGTAGAAACCATGGTGAAAGTGTCTGATCTAGCTCAAATCTTTGTGGAATGTATGTTTAGATTATATGGACTGCCATCAACATTGTAAGTGATCATGATCCGAAGTTCACGGTTCAATTTTGGACAGTAGTATTTAATAAGCTAGAGACTTCTTTGAGCATGGGCTTTACCGATTATCCAGAATCTGATGGTTAGACCGAGAGAACTAATCAGACGATGAAGAAAATGCCTCAAGCTTATGTTTCGCTTCAAAAATCTCATTGGGAGAGGTACCTTCCATTGATTGAGTTTGCTTATAATAATAGTAAGCATTCAGCTACTAGTTATAGACCGTTTATGCTTCTGTATGGATAACAATTGAAATTGAGATGATCAAAGTTCAAAGATTAGCCGATTTCTCGCAAAAAAGGCAAGAGATGCTACAATTAGCTCGAGAAAATGTACATAGTACCCAAGATCGGGCTAGACATTTTGCTAATTTAAAAAGATTACCTCGAGAGTTTCAAGTTAGAGATTGGGTGTCATGATCTTAAAATTTTGAAGGATTCTAAAGTAATGTGTATTGGAAAGCATCACAAATTGTCTGCTTGTTGTAGTGGAGCACCATATAAAATTTTGAAAAAAATTGGATCTTTAGCTTACCAGTTAGATTTGCTAGACAAGATCAAGGATCATCCTATGTTTTATCTTAGTTGTTTGAAAATGAGTTTACATGAAGAATATCACCTTGGTTTTGGTGAAGGTCTAGATTCATTTGAAGACTTATTTGATAGAATTACTTTAGAACCCGGAATGATACTTGATATGAGAACCAAACGATTGGGTAATCGGGAGGTTATTGAGTATTTGGTTCATTGGAAAGGTCTTTTTGATGATGAGGATTCATGGGAGCTAGAAGGTAATATGAACAAGTATTTCTCTGACTTTAAGTTCTGAGGTTAGACTAAAACAAGGGGGGAACAATGTCATGGCTCTAATGATGTTTGAACCATTAGGGGGTGCCTTGGAGATTGGGGTCAGACCTAACCTAGATAATAGTTGATGACTCCTTGCATGTGGTATTAGCATATGTGTTGCATTCATCCTTAGGTGTGAGTGTACATGTGTTGTGAATTTGCATGGGTCTTAGCTATTATGGGATAGGGGTTCTTGCATGCAGTAGACATGCACGAGAGGTTGGCATGATTTGATAGATGTCTTCCATGTGGATTCCATGCAGGGGGGTCAACACTCTATATATGCGCTCAAAAATGTCTATGGGTATCATTGAGAGTCTTGTGGCCATTATGTTGTTGGACTACGAAGCGCTTCTCTTATGATTTGCCTATCTATTGGATTGCTCTAGATTTCGTCCACTGCACTCTTCCTTTGTGTTCATGGAGCTCTAACTCGGTTTACTAGAATCTTGGGGACATTTTAAATATTGTCTAGAGAGTACAATTACTCGTAAGTTAATAAGACATCTCTATTAAAGTTTTAACTTAGGAAGATATAGAATTGGATTGATTGGGGTCTTACATGTGTAAAGGCCCACACCTCAACATTCAAAATTTTCTATATTAGAAAGACTAACCAAGTCCATACTTCTGTAAGTTGGGTGATCATAAAAATTAAAAGTATTATTGTTGGTCATATTTATTGCTTATAAGCCATGATCCATGGTAAAACGTTTTTAGATGGATATGTGCTTTGGATACACAAGAACTTTTTGGTATGAATTATTTTCCAATCGGAAATAAGAAACATATCCTACAAACCTTAGATGGAGTTGGATTTTTCGCACAAACCAAAAGTCAAAGCTTCATAGCATAAAGTTTTTAAGTCATTCTAGATTGGAAATTAAGGGAGATGTTATCTTGATACGTTCTAGATTGGTCTCAATGTCCATCGAGTAGAAATAAAAATTGTATAGCATGTTTCTTGATAAAATTTGAGGTTGAGTTAATCTTTTTTAAGACATGAACTTTTCTCATGGAAAAACTTAGGGTGACTCATATGTCTTTGGAGAGTAGTAATGTTCACGCTGTTTGAACATGCTCTAGTATGTTATCCTATTATCATGTGTGATTGAGAATTGTCTGAATTCATATTCTAATCATCATGATTGACAAATCACAAATGAGCACTTGATTGTTAGGGGAGGACAAATTTCGAAGACAAAAATTCTTGGAAATATGGTCAATTCCTTTAGTATTTTTTTGTTTTAATTACACCCAAGAGTGGTATGTATCAACGAACATTAAAAGTAGTCCACTCATTGGAGAGGACCATACAAAATTTCAATCTTTGGCTTACCAGTTAGAACTCCAAGTCCTTGACGTGGATATTTGGTACTCTACTGTACAAGTTTACTAGTTACGCCTCACCATTATGGACTAGGCTAGAAATGTAATTGATAACTTTGTGAGGGCCCAGATGCTCTATTAGGACACATGCAGCTAGTGCACGGTGATTGACTCCTTCTAGTGCATGTAAAGGAGATCCAATTATTTGAGAATTGGCATCCTATATAGAATATTCCTAGGCTTTGGGGGCCTATATATGTAGTAGGAACTTGTCAATCTCCATAATCACGTTCTCCAGTTGTGAGGGAGAGATAGAACTGTGATTACAAGTCCATTTGTTGGATTAGAAATCAAATTTTAGTGAAACTTGCTAGAATCTTCTCCTCTCATGTATTCAGTCCTTGTGGATCAAGGGAGAAGCTGATTGGGTTTTGATTCTCAATTTCCAGTTGGTTAGGTGGTTCGGCTCCATAGTAGTCCTTGTGAGAGTTTTCAACAAGTTTAGTCATATTTTGGTAAATTGTCAATTGAGGCCAAAACTCATTTTAGACTTTGTTTGATGGTGTCAGCCTTCAAAAGAAAGGTTCCTTCTCGAGATATCAGCTCCTTGTATCACAAGCAATCATGCAAACCAGGCAAGGCACGAGTACTAAGACTCACCACAAATACATGCAAGCAAGACACTCAGGCAGGTTTACTAACAGGTAACAAGGACAAGGTCCCCCTTTGAGATAGTCCTTCCAAAGGACCTTTGCCTGGCCGCGCCCATACAGATCAATTACAGAATCAGCCCACAGAGAACACCCATTCAACTATCCGTGCTTTCACCATTAAGCAGCACATTGCCTCAGTCACGTCCCACCACCTTTTGGTCGATAGCCCTTATAGCTAAACGATCGACAGCTATCCTCGAATATACCACCCCCGTGGATGCACCCATGCTTTCACCGTTAGGCAACACATTGCCTCAGTAATGCCCCCACCAAATCTAGTCGATAGCCCTTATAGCTAAACGATCGACAACATACCAACCCAATCGTGGATGCACCCGTGCTTTCACCGTTAGGCAGCACATTGCCTTAGTAACGCCCCCACCAAATTTGGTCGATAGCCCTTATAGCCAAACGAACGGCAGCTATCCTTGAATATACCACTCTCGTGGACGCACCCGTGCTTTCACCGTTAGGTAGCACATTGCCTCAGTAACGCCTCCACCAAATCCAGTCGATAGCCCTTATAGCTAAATGATCGGCAACATACCACCCCAATCGTGGACGCACCCGTGCTTTCACCGTTAGGCAACACATTGCCTTAGTAACGCCCCCACCAAATTTGGTCGATAGCCCTTATAGCTAAACGAACGGTGGCTATCACGAATATGTTACCCCGCACCCCACAAGGCACAGACCGTGCTTACACCAACCTAATGGCAACACATTGCCTCATCTGTCCTATGTGCAGACGGTGCCAGGCCCAAACCGCGGAAACTGACCGTGCTTACACCTCAAGGGCAACACCTTGACTCATCAAGCCCTCGTTCTGCCGACCACCCTGACTGTGGACGCATCCGTGCTTACACTGTGGGCCGCACCTTGCACAACAGTTGTCTTGATGAACCCCAAACAATGGCCATTCCCGTGAGATCCACATAGCTGACCGGCCAGTCGGCTTTGATACCACATGTAGCGCAGGCATCCCAAAGGGAGCCCGAAACCACGTCTTAGCTTCAACTCTTGCCGTCCAAACCCACTTGACATACAAGCAGCCAACTCGCCAACAATGATCAGACTTAACTAACTGGAAGTTCAGAAACCAACATTGACTTCCAACCTGGCGCCATGCTAGATCGGGGGTCCCGATGTGGGTGACTTCCCTCCAAGCAAGTTGCCTGACATACATCAAACTTAACCAACTCGAAGCTTCGTTACAAACGAGTAACATCCATTCCAAGCAAGTGGTCTGACTTACATCAGACTTAACCAACTGGAAGCTTCGTCACGAGCGCTGGAAGCCAACTTGGTGCCACGCCAGACTGGACAGCCATAAACAGGTAACTTCCACCCAAGCAAGCCATTCAACTCAGCCGACAAGTTAGAGCCCGTTCCCCAAGAGCTTAACCCATTCACGTTCATGCAAGGAACACTCAAAACCACAAGCCGCGACAGATATGGAGACAACCAGTTCCTGGACCAAATGGTCCCGACAGCATACCGCTGGCGCCACAGACCGAATGGTCCCGACGACATACGCTGGCGTCCCGGGATACGACCCTCAGCTATGTGCCAAATTAAAAAGTTTGAAGCGGCCTTACAACTGGCGCTTTTACCGAACACTGAAATGCAGAAGGTAATCAGAGTCAGTTTGAGGAAAATCCCACTTTCTTGATAAATCTGAGAAGGTTACATTTCAAGTGTGTGACCGACCCTAGTCTCCGGGGCGTTGGCATGCCAAGGCGAGTGCCAGGACAACATTCCAGCCAGGGAGGCTGAGACTTGGTTGGAGCTCGCCCTGAGTCGTAACCCGCACTCCCCTATGGTATTGGTGGGATTCGCCACCTCCCCTCATACCAAGTACTCTACCCAGGCTGGTAAAGCACGTTTTCTCTCTAGGATTTTCTCTCTCTAGAAAGTCATTTGCTCTCTCTAGAATTTATTGATCCCTAGGCTTCCTTTAATCATGCCTAGATCGTGTGAGGTGATTGCACATCGATCTGAGCTCTCTGGACTTCGCTAGAACCGATCAAAGATTTTCAACCATAGGAACTTGGCGTCGGCTGGATTCTGGTCACAGTGGCGCCGGGATCGACACCAACGTCAGTGGCACCGGGAGTTGCAGGGGTGCTGCTGGCACCGGGGACAATGCTGGCGCCGGAAGTAAAGCTTGTAAAGGTAACTTTAACACCCCCCCCCCCCTATTTCTGAGCTCACATGCCCTCTCCCTAATTCTCTCATCAATTCTGCTTAGGCTTGAGCTCTTGCTCGAGGTTGGATCCCCATGCTTGGCCTTTTACTAAAGCGTAGCAAATCCAAGCGAGAGAGCAAGAGAGAATGCACACATGCTATGGAGGTTAGGAGGAGGCCAGCAAAGCTAGATCTAAGGTCGCCCTTTGGAAGAAAGCAAATCAACGTGCTCTCACCAAGCAAAGCAACGAGATCCTAACTTCCATAGCCTACGAGCTCTCTCTCTCTCTCTCTCTCTCTCTCTCTCTCACACACACACACACACACACACACACACACACACACACACCTATTAATAAGAGGAGAAGCTACTGCAATATATTGGGAGCTGAAAGAAACTCATGACTGGCTTGCTTTATATCTTCTTGGCCCAAGGTATCGCTTTTTCTTTGTCATATGAACATATCTCCTTGAAGACAACATAGTCCAAAAATTTGGACGAACCCCTAGGAACCTAGGAACTATCCTATTCAAAAGGTTCATCTAGAAAAACCTTTCGTTGGCAAAACCACTTTTTGGCCACCATGTGACAATGCGCGAACGTTAATCTCACCCCACCCCACCCCACCCACGAGATCCAGCCTCCCTCAGGGCTACTTCCAAAAGCTCCTCCTTATCTGCTCCCGTTCATTTCCTTCCACATCTTCACTTCCTGCACTTAGCTCCTGCTTACTATAGGCTTTCTATTTGTAGTCCGCCAACCGGCTCTTCCTTATTGGGTCTTCTATACATGGAAGTATGTGATAAGATCAGATGACAGACACAACTGCAACTATGACTTTCTTCGGCTGTGCCAGCGATCCAGCATGCCATCGTATCATCTACCACTGCAGCTATGCAGGCTTACTGCATCTGCGCAGGTGCTCCTACCTTCAGAAGCAGCATTTTGTCACAGCCATTTGCTTCTTATTCGAGCCTTGATGTGGGCATGTAGTTTCGTAGTTACATTTGCCTCTATTGGCTTCATAAGTCCAGCTTCGAATAAGTCTTTTCTTCTGGCTGAATCTGACTGAAAAAGTGATGCTTAATTGCAATTTTTGTACGCCCTACAGATTAGCCATTATCACGGAGCTTCTCTTTGAAGCAGGTGCCTCATTACAGTATTGTATTATTGTCTTATATCGTTTCCTATCTCCGGTTTATGTCCTTCTCATTGTCATATTGTTATGACTCTCATAGGCTTTTGATGGGTTTCAGCTGCATTGGATGAGTTCACTGTCACACACCTAAGGGTCATTGGATATCTAGCTAGCGGTGTTATTTGTTATTTCCGTTTTTCGCACACCTTCATTCACCCTCACTAACATAGCTCATTTTTTTGGTGAATGTTTATTTGTTTCTAGTTTGCAATCTCTTATCACCGATATATTCATACCTCATTTGCAATATTCAACATATCTATCTTTTGAGCTTAATCCATAGGTCCACAAGAACCTTCCTAAAGTCTTGTTGGCCAAGAATGGGTGGGTGTTAGTGCTTGAGTTTTTGCTCAAGCCTTTCTTATTATGTCTTGTTCCAATTTGATATTTCCCCCCCACTATATGGAGCTTAATTCTCAACTGGAACCTTTCTCCCAACATCAAGAGAGAGGGTTATTTTGTAGCACAAGGCAGTTTACGTAATAACCTGTCTTTATTGTGGCTTTGAAAAGAATTGATAAAATCAAAATGCATGAATTGTCAAGGGCTTGCCGGTTTTGCACTGAGTTTCCAATGTAGAAATGGCAAACCTCGACAACTTTCACTTTATGTCAAATATTACACATGGCCAATGTCTAAAAGTTAATTCTTTTAGGGCATCAGACTGTCCATTTTTGTTTACACAAGATTTCTCAAGCTTGAGATTCTATAGGGCCTTATGCCCATAAAGCTCATGGGTTCTCAACATAACCAATCCATAGATGACACATGTCCAAAAAGGAGTCAACATAAAACTTAACTACGATTATTATGCAAAGTAGAAGTTTGACTGTCAAGCTTTACACTTTTTTGGGATCAAAGTTGTAAAGTCCATCTCTTAAGGCCTATACTCACCAAAATTATTCATTTCATGCGTATGTATAGCATAGGAGATGCTATCTCTTTCCCTTTGATAGTTGAAGCTCAAGTCCAACTTGTCAACCATTTACATAAATGTTGAGACTTTGCCAAGTTTTGTAACCTATATTTTCAACTAGTTTAAACATGCATCTTGCACTTTCTCCTTGCTGGTTTTAATAATATGGCACTTGGTTGTTTCATAGCTACTTATGGAAGCTTAAAGCCATATATGCTTGTCAAGCTCGGTCCATAGGAGTCTTTTGAGGTCTTTAGTGCTTTTACCGATGTTTTATGTACAGAGCAATAAATTATGCAATTACCTTTCCATCAATGAATATGGCCAATGAGGCCATTAGGCCAAGCCATGATTTAAGGGCAAGATGACCCATTGGTAAGGTGATTGGATGATCTATTCTCCTATATAAAGGATGGAGTCAGGGTTTTCAAACTTTACGCATGCTAGTGAAAATTTGTTACTCTTATGCCAACTCCAACAACAACAACAAAAAAATTGAGTTTGATCTCTCTCTCTCTCTCTCTCTCTCTCTCTCTCTCTCTCTCTCTCTCTCTCTCTCTCTCTCTCTCTCTCTCTCTCTCTCTCTCTCTCTCTCTCTTTGGGAAAGGTCTCAAAACAATGTGGACTAGACATCAATTCATATGAAGTTAACATAAACAATCTCAAGTTCAATGTTTGCATTATGGTGAATTTGTTCATTGTGCAAATTAATGCTCTACAAGACATAGAGAGAAAATTACTGGTTGTTGTAGTCCAAGAAATAGTGCTAATGATGTTAGTGATGGCAATCCCAAGGATGGTGATGATTTGATTTGATTTGATGGAGACATGCTTTTGTATTTGGCAACGAGGATCTTGTGGCCCTTTCTTGGAACTAGTATTTTAAAACATCACAAAGCAACAATAGGAGATTTTCAAATTCAAAGCTTGTTAGAAATTAGGTGGATAGGAGGGAAACAAGTGCATTTTTATTGCTTGAGGAAGATGGATTTGGACCTTGGAAATGAAGGAAGGACGATACAAGTTCTTTGTCAATTACTAAGTTTGAGTGCACATCATTGATGATATGAATTTTCATCATTACAAAGGTTTGGATGGACTCAAGAGAGTAGCAAAGATATGGTTGTACAGTCACCTCCATCCTTTCTATTTTAGAGTTGATAAAGATCATGTTATTGGATGGTCATGTTAATAGTTATGATGAAGACATTGTTTTCACTCTACATAGTAAAACCAGTTTTGATAGGATCTTGTATTAGCTTAATCAAAACTTGGGGATGGAGATTATGTTTTTTCTCATGATATGTCAAATAAAACAAACCGATTGATTCTTAAAAGTCCAACCATGACAAAATACCTAAAGTTTCAAAGCTAGAGCAATGTCAAGAGATTTAGTTTTTGAACGTAATGGATAGGAAATTGACTAGATACTTAATTCTATATATAAATATAGTGAATACTATTTTTTGTCTTTTACTTATGAATCGAGTTATATAATTGATTATATCTTGCATAGGTTGAAAATTGTCAATTTTTAGAAAAAAGGACAAGTATGATTGTACAAAACAATCATTAAGAGTTATTGATTGCTTAATTCATGATCTATCACGTTCTAAGTGTTAGATCACATGTGTGGAGGATAGTACCTATACGGATTGTAAATAGAGATTAAAGTATTCAAGCATACAAGAGCATTCCACTAATCAAAACTCAAGACAAATGTGGAAAATACAAGAAAACTAGAATTTGCCAATGTCACATCATTGATTTGGTTGATCCCTTTATAGATCAAGTACATTCATGAGCTGTGTACTGTCCAGCAAGCCTTCACATGTGTGAAGAGTGCCTAGTCATCCAAATCCACCACTGGCAGCCATATATGCTCATTTCCCAAAGTTGACTATTCTCTTTGGCTAGAAAACAAAAATCTAGTCTTCCACATTTATAGGAATATTCCCTATAAAATAGGATCTAATGAAATCTCTCTATCTTATCATCTACTATCTTATCCACACGTGTGAATGGCATCTTGACATGTGGGAGCATTTACTCATTCACATGGAAGTGCATTCTATTTACAAAAGTTTGACCAAATTGACTCATTTCTAAATTCTACTCAAAGGTCAATTTCACACATGGGTAGATCCATCTAAAATCAATCTAACTTTATAAAAACAAGTTATGTACATCTTTTCACACGTGGGAACAGACTCCACACGTGTGAGATCCTATCATGATCTCATATCTCAAGACACACCGACATTTTTAACAAAAATAAACTTCCAAGCTATACATAGCTATTTTTATTCTCAAATTTAAAATGTTTTATAATGTTGATTTTTTAAGGTTTAATTTATGGTTATTATCTCAAATAATAAGAAGAAGACAAAAGACACAATCTCTCAAATGATTTCAACACGTAGAGAAATAAAAAAACTAAATGATTCTATTTATGTGTCCAACAACATAAAAATAGTTTGTGCAATTTAGCAAAAGGATTGCATATTATTATTCTAGCATTTGCACTAGGCTTACACATTGATATACAATACTAACATTTCTGATGGCTATTTTTCTTGACGATCTTATGAGCCAATGGGATGAGTAAAAACAAATACTATGAGAGCTAATATTAAAGAAGAAATCATTGAACAATAAACACTAGGTATGCTTTTCTATAAATTAGATCATCGAGCAAAAAACACTTAAAGAATTTAAAATTATAAAAAAAATTGACTCCAATCTTATTAAGTGTGTTCAGTTTTAGAAACTAACCTACATGTCTTATTTCACTCATTATTATCATTTACCTATAAAAGCATAATGTGACTTAATCTACTCAAATATTTTCGTGTGTAAGTTAAAAGAACTCTAGCTTTACTCACATGGATTGCACAACTTGTGCTTATTCTTCATGCATATTTTTGTAAATGTATATTATAGACAAAACAATATCTAACGTTTATTTTATTTCTCTAGGACAATGGAGAGATATATTTAAAAGCCAAAAAATAATTTTATAGATTGTACACTCTAGTTTATAAAATTCTCTCTTTTGGTCATCCTTCCATCAATCAAACCAATTAAATTAGCTCATTCTATGGCAGCTCCTTCAATTAGACAACACGTCCATTCTCCTTACTTGTTTGCTCACGATAAAAATATATAATTTTTGATTGACAAGGCCAAGTTATCATTATCATAAATCACTAGGTTTTAATCTCAATGTTTCTAAATCCATCATCTTGCCTTTGGTGACTGCTCTACCCTCATGGCTCATCAATACAATTATGAAAATAGTGTAGCATGAAACAATAATCAAATATTACATAGTGGCCTTTCATATGCACATTAGTAACAAAGACTAGCAAGTTTGGCTAATGCATAAAATCAAAGAAACATTACTTAATGTTAGAATGATGGCCTATTATTCACTACCAAGAACAATATTCTCAAACACATAACTGCTCCTATATACGTATATCAATTGTAAAAATTTGTTACTTGGCTATTTTAGGCATTTTAGAGGGCAAACTTGTAAATAAAATTCACATGGTTTTCTCACACGTGTGAAATCAGAGTAAATGAGTATTTTTAGTTGGGTCCAACTTCAATTGCTCACTTGTATATACAAATAGTGTTAAAAGTAGAGTTTATGAATCTCATTTGGATCTCTAATCAATGATCAATAATCAATAATCAAGGAACACACTTAGATTGGATTGCTATAAATTAGACATCAAATCTAGCCATTTTGCATCTAATTTGGCAATTCCCTTTGAACACCACAATCAAACTAGCATTTATTGATTCTCATGGACTTTTACACGTGTGCAAAGTACTACTATCATGTTTAGTTCTACTCAATAGATACAAAAAAAACATACATTAGTCAAGCATGGATTCCACTAGCAAGAGCAAAATTGCCAAAATCACCATCAATCTTGATATCTCAAAAGTGTGTGCCATTAAAGCAAATTTGGCCTTGAAAAGGGTCCTATAAAGATTGCCATGTAGGATGACAAAATTTTGGCAATGTGAAATACAAAAATAAAATCTTTTCGTGCATGCACAATATTTGATGGTTAACTATTCTATGTATAATATAGTTTGTGACTGTAAAAAAATTGTAACTTTTGAACCATAACCTGGTCAAAATGGTCAACCACACTTGAATTAGATATCAGGTTGAACAACAACATTGACCGCCTATAGCTGTGACTGACAGTATCTTTCTAACTGTAGCTCGAAAAATCAAAATTTGCTTATGATAGGATCACGGATCATAAAACACAATAACACCCACATAGAAACCACTCTCCCACAACAAGCTCACATAGCAGCTGTATTTTTCAACACCAAATCCACTGTATATATAGTTTTTACTTTGGCTACCCATTCATGGCCCAGGTTGTCGTTGACAGGATGCATGTCCTGTCGACTTGCCTTGTGGTACTAGTCCTAATTTGCTAATTGAACCCACAAAACAATAGCACAATAGTTTTACTTTTATTCTAACTCTCTTTTTAAAAGTAGAATCTACTTTTCATACACTTATATACATAGCATCAAAGTTAACTAACTTTAAGTACATAAAGTTTTGATCTAAACTTATCAAACTTTTCTCTAATGAGTGGCTTAATGAAGATGTCAGCTAATTGTTTTGTGCTACAATGAACAACATTTATCTCTTTACTCAAGAACCTTTCACGTATAAAGTGATAATGAATTCCGATGTGCTTGGTTCTTACGTGGAACACCAGATTCTCTGCCAGTTGAATGCCACTCTAACTGTCACTATATATAATTGTGGGATTTTCGTGCTTAATGTCGATCTCATTCAAGATTTGTCTCAACCATATAGCTCCTTGTGCCGCACAACATAATGTCTTATACTCTGCTTCTTTTGTGGACAAAGCAACAGTACTTTGCTTCTTACTAAACCAGGAAAAGCAACTACCGCAAAGCTGAAATACATATTCTATGGTCAATTTCCGATCGTCACAATCACCTCTCCAATCCGCTTTCACATAGCCACAAATCTCAGGTAAACCTTCTTGCCTGAGTGTACACTAGCCCATAGTCGGAAGTGCCTTTGACATATTGTAGAATATGCTTGACAGCCTTCCAATGTGCTTTTTAGTAGGTGCTGACAAAAAGTGGCTTACACTACCAACATCATAGCTTTTATCTTGGTAGGGTAAATCAATCTCCCTACTAATTGCCTATACAACGTAGCATCAAATGGTTTGACTCATCAAGCTTATAAAGCTTTTTACCTGGCTCAATAGGGGCGTCAATTGGCTTGCAATTTTGTAGTTTGAACCTATGCAGCAACTCTCCAACATACTTGACCTGTGTTAGTCCCACCTCATGTCCTTTTGCCCACACCTCCACTCCAAGACAATAGTGCATCAGGTTAAGATCGATCATCTCAAACTGATCCACGAGATCATTCTTGATTATATCAATCATTTTTTGATTATTTCCTACAATAATCAAGTCATCAACGTAAAGAGCAACCAAGGCAATCATACCATCAAATAATAGGACATAAAGTTTAGGGTCGCAGTGTGTTCTTACCATTTCCTCCGAATGAAAGTAGGCATCAATCCTACTATACCAGGCACGTGGTTCCTATTTAAGACCATAAAGAGCTTTCTTCAAGCAACACATTTTATGCTCTTGTCCTTTTGTCACAAAGCCCTTGGGTTGTTCCATGAACACTTCTTCTTACAACTCATCATTCAAAAAAGTAGATTCACATCCATCTGATGTAAAGCCAACCAAAATGTGAAGCTAAAGGAACAAGTTAATGTAGAGTATTCCGCTTACACACTGGTGCAAAGGTCTCCTCGTGATCGATATATTTACTTTGTGCGTAGCCTTTGATCACCAAAATTGCCTTGTGCTTTGCTATACTCCTATCCGTATGGTACTCAGTCCTGTATACCCATTTACATCCAATGGGTTTTTTGCCAAAAGGTGGTTCCACCAAGTCCCATGTGCCATGCTTGGCAATCGACTCCATATCTTCCTCCATGGCTTTGACTGAAATATCATCCTCCTTAGCTTCATCATAAATCAAAGGTTCTTTGCTTTGAATGATGCTAGATAAGAGAGCATAATTTGCTTCATACCTCTCAGGTTGCATCTTCTCTCTTGTTGATCTTCTTAGCTCTCCCTGGATGGATGACTCAGGAAAGTCATCCATGTTGCGACTCTCCATCAATCTCTCAAACCACTTAGGGAGCTTTCTATTAGGTGATCTGCTTCCTAGTGAAAATGTATCCCATGGTACATCCTACTCCTTGCATTTGTCACCTGCAACTTCGATTCTCTTTGCACCAAATGATTTATCCCTACGTCTCCAACCTGTCTCTTAAGGTTGAGTGATGATATCCCTTTGTCCATCATCAGAAATATCAAAAAATGGTCCATCATCAAAAGGAAATTTCACTACGTCATCTTTGCCACTTGATGTGTCCAACTTCTCAGCATCCCCATCCTTGTACATCTTCGATTCATCAAAGATAACACCACGACTAGTGTGCATTTTTCTTTCCAAATGATCATAGCACCTATAGCCCTTCACACGATCATCAAGCCCTAAGAAGATACATTTCAAAGCTTTCACATCAAGCTTACTCTGTTATTCCTTAGAAATGTGTACAAAGGCCTTACATCCAAAGATTTGCAAGTGATTCACCTTTGGCTAGACCGCGGTGTTGCATGCTTCTGACCAAAATCCCTTTAGTAGTTTCATCTCAACAAGCATAAATCTGACGCTCTCTATAATCGTACGATTCTTGTGCTTAGCTATACCATTGAGTTCAAGAGTATGAGCTTGTGTGAACTATCTTTTGATTCCACATTGATCACAAAAGTATTCAAATTCATTGGATCTATATTGTTCTCCACTATCAGATCTGAAGGTCTTGATCTTCCTACCTATTTAGTTTTCAACAATGCTTTGAAGCTCTTAAAAGTGGCAAAAGCATCATATTTCTTCTTTAGAGAGTAGATCCACGTCTTACAAGATATTATATTTATGAAAATGATGAAATAATTTGCTCCACCTATGGACACCTATGGACATCATCCTCATAGGTTCACATAGATCTATGTGGATCAAATCCAAGATGTTCTTTGCCCTTGCAACACCACCATGCATGAACTTCTCCTGATGCTGCTTTCCATATACACATGACTCAAAGATCATCTCCATCATCGGCAATCCCTTTAACATTTCTAGTTTTCTCATCAAACTGAGGCTTCCCATGTCCAAATGACCAAGTCTTTTATGCAATAGATTAGTTTTTGATGGGATAGACGAGATAAGTCCATGTTGCTCCTTAATTGTAGCATTTAACCTATACAATTTCATCTTAGGCTCTCTTGTACCGTCCGCAATGACTTTGAACTTTTGGTTCATGTCTTTCACAATGCAACGATCTTGCACAAACTGTACTTCCAACTTTTGATCAGCAATTACACAAACAAAAAGTAGATTTTTCTTCAAACCTGGAACATAAAGTACCTCCTTGATCATTTTTCTCTTACCATCAAGTAGCTGAATAAAACATCACCTATCCCCTTTGTCAGGATCGCCTAGTGAAGATCCGACTAGATCTTGTTGCAAAACAACCAAAAGGACACCCTGTGGAGCAAAACCACCCAACCAACAAGAAATGGCTAGTAAATACCCTAACCACTTCATCCCCATGCCATGGTGAATGAATGCAAGAGAGGAGGGGATCTTGGCTACAGGGATCAAAAAATCCAATAGGTAGATGGGTGAGTTTCCACTAGTATATATTCTCTCCCAGGAGGAGAAAATATTCCTCTTAGGATCCCCATGCAACCAGAATTAGCAATTGACCTCCTATTCTTGCATTATAGCAGTCAGGCACCATGCAAGTGGTCCTATGTCCAAATATAGGTTTGGGCCCTCATATGATTATTAATAGCTTTATCGGCTAAGCCCGGAATAATGAGGCATAACTAATAACCACATACACTAGAGTGACCAGTTATCCATGTTAGGAATTATTCTGAATCCCGAACATGGACATAACATTCTTCCCCCCTTAAGAACAAGCAACTAGGGAAGATCCACATTTGTATGCTTTTAACTCTTTCCCATGAATCATTATCCTCAATCTGACCAACCATCCTAATGAAGCACTCAGAGATAGAACAATTTCTCAATTGTTTATCTCTAATTCAGAGTATTCTTTCAGGGTCCAAAGGTACATTGAGCGATAAGTCCTCCAATATGGAAAAATCTTCAATACATCCAACTGTCATCATCATATAAACTAAGTTTACATAATACACTGGATGAGCAATTGACCAAACTTGAAGATTAAGTTTAAAAGCTAACAAATCAATCTTTTACCTTTTACGTTTACCCTGAAAATCAATCCTTAGCCTAACTTCAATATCAAGTAAGTACTTAGAGATGGAATAATTCTCAAATTATATATCTCTGCATTGAGGTACTATATTGACAAGTTAGAAGTACACTAAGAGATAAATTTTTCTATTGGGTCTTATTCTCTCCAATCTAGTAACATCACCTTCATGTAACCTCAATTTACATGAATCATTAGGTGAAATGTCACTTTTCATTGGAAACCAATGTCTAAAAGTTTAAGATCCAAATAATTATAGTCCAAGACTATCCACAATTACTTGTAGACCTATCATACATGCTTCTCGGTACCATACGCTTAGAATTTTTCCAAAAAACTAAGGTACTATTATTCATCCTACCAAAATCTCTAGAAGATCCATCAAGATAAAAATGACTTTGACTCAGTCCTGAGTACTCCAGATACTCTCGTGAGTTAAGCGCTCTATGCCTAGCAACATATGCAAGGAAATAGCAACCATTCAATTATGATAGACTTAACTGCTCCTAATTAATTGGAGATTTTAGGCTGAAGACAGTACACAAGCATTCCTTAACTACAATCCGTAAAGGTAAGCAAATTCCTCATAAGTAAGCAATGACTTTATGAAAATGCCTGTGAGATGTACATAATCTCAAATATGCATTGAAATAAAGAAATTTAGAGTTCAAATAACAGATCTAAATCCTTGACTCTCCCAATTGATCAAGAATTATTCATTATCTTAAGAATCATCACATTTTCTTATATTCTTTAAATGTCCATTAAGTATCAATTTATGATTCTACAACCATAACATTTAGAATCTTATGATTCGTCAATTGTAATTTACAAGATTCCAAAATCATACTTAATCAGTAAAAGATATTGGAGTATATGTACAACATACCACTAAAGAAATATAAGAATCCTTCTCAAATCTTTTCCACAAGGAAAATTATTGGATTCCAAGAATATTCTTCCAACCCGATTCTTAACCAGATTATGAGTTCCAAATGTTGAAAATCGAGATGATAGGCAGCGGAAGCTCGAAGCTTTGAGCGTAGGCGCCAGAAATGCAACAAATAGCAGTAGAAATATTCAAGATTAATCATTCATACAAAGTGCGCAAATGAACAATACAGTAGTGAGACAGAAAATTGCACTCTGATTAATATCAACAGTGAGTACAATTCTTGAAGTGATTACTTCAACTTTATTGTTGAGCTTGATTACGCTGGCTATAGATAATTCTCATAATAATAATCTTACTTGAGCATGATTACGCTGGCTATAGATAATTCTGATAATAATAATCTTTCTTACTTAGCTTGATTCAGGTAGTAGTATATATATATTTACAAGTGTCTTAAAAATATCTTACAAGCATTGAATGCTATTTACGCCAGTCTTTGTATATGTACAAAGTAGGTAACCGCCCTTGGGATATTTAGTTGTCCAATTGTTTTAAGGTTGATGACAATTTGGTGAAGTCGGTCTGCCACTGTTGCGAAAAACCCAAAAAACCCGAAGGTGCCTTTGAATAAAGAAAGCATGTAAATCCCGAAGGTGTAAAAATCCCAAAGGTATGCCTGAAATGGGTTTCAAGGCAATTTGGTTACTGTGTCGCATTTCCCGAAGGTGCGAAAAATGCGAAAAATGCAAAAAGGGCAAAAAATACGAAGGTGTCTTAAAAATGTTTTAAGACAAAAACAAAGATTGCGAAAAATTCGAAGGTCCAAAATATGTTAGGATACTCATTACTTTGAACGATTGTTAAGGCTGAGCATTAAAATCTAACACTCCCTCTTAATGTGGATCCTGAAAAGCTTTGATCTTCAGATTTAACATATCGTTAAATCTGAGATGCTCCTTTGATAGAGCCTTGTGAAATAATCTGCTGCCATGTATTTTGTCCTACAGAACACTAATGCTACTTCCTTGCTATGCACTTTCTCTCTAAGGTAATGATACATGATTTCAATATGTTTGCTTCGAGAGTGAAATCTCGGACTGAGAGATAGCGCTTGTGCTTTGATTGTCACAATAGATTGTAGACTTGTATGCAAAACTAGACTTGGCTTTGCATTAAGTCCTTGGACGGCTCGAAATTTTTTTGGCTCAATTGATAGGAATTTGCTCCTAAAGGCCCCCCATTTTTTGCTTTTTTGAAGATTTTATGTTAGAGGACCCCCATTTTTTTAAGGCCCGATGGTAGGTGGAGTAGCTCGATGGCCAGTCGAAGGCTAGACCAAAATAGCCCGGGTAGCAAGCGCGTTGCCCGGGCATTTTTATCTCTTTTTTGCCCGGGACAAAGCTGCCCGAGATGGCGTGGCAGGTCACGATTGGTTCGGCGCGCTGCCCCTAGGCTCTCGGGCAGGCATTGTTGCCCCGGGCATCTTCTTCCCCATCCCTCCTAGGCGCATTCACAGCATGTTGGCGGGCTGGCACAGACCTGCATTTCCATCGTTTTCTACTGACAACTCCCATTTTCTACTGGTTTCCAAGAAAGCTCTTCTTAGATGGCTAGTGAGTAGCTCATCTATTGTGGAATGCACTGAGGGAGACAATTTGATGGACAATGATGGAATAGCTGATGATGATGATTTTGTGTTGCAAGATATGTTACTTGTTAGAGAGCCTCCAATTGCAATTACAGCTCGAGAGATTTCTTGTGAGGGGTCCTTACCACATGAGGAAGAATTTCATGAGGTACAGACAGTGGCTAATCCCGTGGTAGTGGCCAGCCAATTGGGTACAAGCAGGGTAGAGTCAAGTGTTGGAAGTAAATCTACTTTCTACGGTGGCTAGGTCTAATGAGGGTTTCGTGCGTAGTATAGTGATAGACCAGTCGTCCACCTTCTAAGTTCTACAAAGCTTAACAACTTTGAAATAAAAACATAAATAAAAAGGGAGCATCAAGGCTAAGGCGGTACCCAACTAGCCACTACTTTGGAAAATAAATGAACTTGCTAAGGCGGTACCCAACTAGCAAGGATCAACGATAAACTAGGTCTGCTAAGGCCTCCCAACTAGCAAACCGTGAAACTAATTCTAACTCCCAAAGGGAAATAAAATAAGATTGCGGCTAACAATACAAGCATGCCACAATAAATCCTTCCCTCAAGCTATAGAATGGTAATCTCAAAGAGAGAGCAATTTAGCATAATCTCAGAGTGTTGTTTTACAAGGGAAATTCCTCTCTTCTTATAGCAAGAAGGGCCTTCCATAAGCTTCTACTAACTTATGGGATTAGTTTCTAGAACTTGCCATTCTAAGGAACCTGTTGATAATATGCTCGTCTTTTCTCGGTGGGAGTTCTGAATTGGCATCCTTTGTATGCTGCAGATGTTGTAGACTTGTCTACTCCACGAAGTGCTTCAATCGACAACTAGAGCAAGTTCAGATTGATCAATTGGGTGGGAATGAGGCCTTGAAGCGTGGATGAGGAAAATGAGATGAAGCTTCAGGATGAATTATATATGGTGGAACATGGGGGAAGGAATGGGTGTGGACAAGGGATGATAGGGGTCTTGTGTGTTGCGTTATACCTGTTCATAACCAATGCTCAGTGTACAATTTTCCAAAGAGTCATCGTTGTTTGCCTTTGAAAATGACATTTGTCTTTGAGGTCGTGGATCCATAATTCGATTCTCTGATTGACTTGGGATTTCTTTCATATGGCAACTTTTGAGCTTTGTTGAAGTAGTTGGCATGGATATACAGCTGGAAAAGAGTGGATTTTGTATCGCTTATGTAAAACCGACTGCTTATTGAAGGTGACTGTAATTGTTTTTTTATTGACTTCTGCAAATCTTCATGATCCTGAATCTCTGAGATCCTTTTTTGTGTGTGATAGACATTACTAACTTATTGTCAAAATAAGCTCATAGTTGTTACATATTGTAGTTAGCTTTGTGAGCACACGATTACGTCTGCTATTGTCTTGTGCTCACCAGCATCATCTAACTTGTATTTCTATACATTCAATATGAATAAATTATTGTCTGGTTTTGCATTCATATTTTGTCAGTGTTGCATGCTTTCCATTTTTTGTCTGACTCTCTAATTGCTTTGTCTGACTGTTTACTCTTTCACTTCCGCATAAACGCAATTAAGCTCTATTTTGTGTTTGCATACTGTTGTAGTAGTGCATGCACCGAGAGAATCAGTCGACCACTGCTTTCGCGCAGTAGTAGGATCGTTCCGATTCGATTGTTCGACCTATCGATCCATCCTCACAGATTCTTATATTTTTCCCGACAATCAAAACGGATGAATCTAGAATGGGTCGTGACAACTAACTATAGATCAAAATAAGCAATGGTGCGCTCAAGTTCAAAAACTTGTAAATTGTGATGGCATTGCATTGAGGGTTGATATAGAAAATTCGATAGAGCTAAATTGAGATCCTAAAGATAGTTCAATTTGTTACAATCCGACCCAGAATTGTATAATGACACTTGGAAGGGTCTAGATAGTTAGGTGAAGTTTGAAATAAAAATTCAAAATTTTGTTGTCATGTTTTCTCGAGGTAGTGCCTTAAGCCCAAATTCCATAAATGTCAAAAAATGTAAATGATGCTTAAAAACATCAAATATGGCAATGATATATGTTATGTGGTGCTTTGAGTATTTAGACTCGGGATATATAGTTGAAAATCCACTAAAATATGTAGATTGCCACCATTGAGCCTCCACACGATGGTCCCATTAGTTGGGGTAGGGCAAGACTTGCAATCTGAGTGGTGGGGCAAAGATGCAAAATATTTTACTTTTCCAACTTTTTTGACTTTTTGACTCTCTCATTTTCTGGGTTTTTTTGACGAACGTTTTTAGAAAACATCTTATTTGCAATTGCAAATTTTGTGACTACCTCCAAACTTTGTCAACCTGTGCGATTTTGCATATATCTTGCACAAAACTAAAAATGTATCGAGGATGCTTGACAAACTATTTAGAGTTGCAAAAATCAGTGGAGGCAATGAAATCTTGCCTGGTCACATTAAAAAAAAACATGCAATAAAAAGTTTGATTAAGATCCTTTTTTAGCTAAGCAAGGTGGAATTAATAAACAAACTCCATGTGGTGATGCCTTTACGAGAGAGGTTTCAATAGATTCTATTTTCTATAAATTCTAGAGGTATAGAGTCAATATTGATGACTTTCAAAATGTAAAGGCATTCGAGGGGAGAGACAACATTGCCATTAGACCAATTTGTAAGCTCCCTCATGGCAAGTACAATCAATACCTTGCATTGACATGTGGAGGCAATGCTTTAGAGGTAAAAAATAGTGAGATTGAGTGAAGGTAAGCAAGGAAAGATGGCCAAAAAGCCCAATGAAAGAGGAAACAAAAGAGAAAATTGGAGCCATTAATAGAGCCCATGATTGGAAGGAAAAAAAAAATAGTTAAAAAGTCAAAAAAAGGTATCTTTACAAGGGGTCTTTTTGGAGTCAAGAGTTCCTCTAATCAATGATAGAGGCCTCTAGTCAAATTGTGATATGGGTTCCACCAACTCAAGTTGTTGCAAAAGCATTGATTGTAATTAACAATGAAACTAATAATAAATCCATAGAGTTTAAACAAAAATTAACCAAAATTTGGGCTTGACACTCAATGCACATACATGTGGCATCTTCAAGGGAACTATATTATGTCAGTTCATAATAGATTCATGTTATGATCATTTTTTGGTCTCCTTGTATGTTATAGTTCTAATGTCAATAAATTGGACATGAAGCTTACACATTCAAATGTGGTCATCAACTTGGAAAATCTGATGTGAATAGCACCTTGACCTAGTTACATGGATAAAATCTTCGACTCATTTCTATACTTGTAGGCCTTGTACATACTTTGGCATTAGTATATAAGTTTCAATAGTATTTTGTGACTATGTAGATATATAATATGCATATGCTATTATGTAATTTTTTTACTTCACATGTGATATTGGGTTCACTGAATTTATCAAATTATTACTAGTGAAGGCCTTTCTAACACAAATAGTATAAGTTATTAGAATATACCTTACTAGTATATTTGTAGAATATAGCCTCTACATAAACATTTATCTAATATAATTAAGTTAATGTATATACAATCACAATCTAATTTACCTCTCTAATATAATTAAGTGACTGTATGTACAATCACAGTTTATCTCTTTATCTCTATCAAGCATTCCAAACTATATATGACTCATTGAAGATGTTTATCTTAACCTTGATGTTTTTAATGTATACTTGTCAAAGTGTTGAACCTACATGTATACATCATCATATTACACTATCCATCTCATATTCTCACTTACCATGCTTTATTTTTACAAATGTTTCAAACAATCTAAATTATCGTTGTGCTTCAATAGCTCAAATGCATATCTAATGGGATGACTACATGTCGTATCTAAAGCTTATCTACAAGTGCCTCAATAAACATAACTCTCACAAGGGAAGATGCCAAAAGATAATGGTGAATCATGTACAAGAGTAAAGAAGTGTTGCTTGTAAGGAAAGTTTTCTATGATGCTCTATAAAGTAAGGAATTATTGCATGCGTAAGAAGAGGACCCATGTGATAAAAGATGGTCATTGTATTTTCTTGTTAGAAGCTAGTCAAAGTATATTATACAACTCAAAAATGATTATGCATGTACCACCAAAGCTTCTTTGCATCAAGGACATTATGCACCATGATTTGATGTTAAAAGTTCAATACATTGGTTTGCACATTTTACAATTGAAAAACAATTTCAATAAGGGGTAGAATATTCATGGACTCTATACCAACATGTAAAAACATGTGCTTTATTGAGAGGGGTATTTTTGGGTTTACATTATTTCTCCAATTTTTGATAAGATGGACGATAGTAAAATTATACGCGAAGTAAAAGATATAGCATCAAACATTACAAAAGTTATATTGAAAAAGAGTTTGATTATCATGCAATGCAAACTTTTTTTTACTAGAACTGGAGTTTATCAACCTTATATTAGGACTCTACTAGCATTAGAGAGAGTTTTTGGTTTACCCATCGGTTTTAGTTTGAAGGAAAATTTCATCAATTTAGTCAGGGTGCTTTTAGTAATTCTTGCTAGAATCTGGAATCTAATATCACTTCCAATGTATGTATGTGCGTGTGTGTGTGTGTGTGTGTGTGTGTATAATGATTTCTTTTGATGTATATCATGACACATAACAAGACCAATTAGGTACAATGAACCATTGCAAAGTCATAAAGGCAGTTTATTACAATCGAAATAGGAAAATGATGTTTCCATAATCTTCCAAGAATAGATACTAGCTACATGCGCATGCGCGCGCGTGCGCACACACACACACACACACACACACACACACACACACACACACAAACATATTGAAAATGACAATAAAAAATAGAAAATAATAATAATTCTCATTGTTAAAAATAAAATTGCAATCAAACTTAGAAACATACCTAGCTACTCAATCAATGATAATAATAATAAATGTGTGAGGAACTATATACTTAAATAATTAAAAAATATTTATTCTAATTGCTAACCAAGGAGGAGATGATGTAATGTCGAATAGTGTTCATGTTGAAATACTTTTTCTATTTTTTATCCTCAATAGAAATAGATGAATTACTTTATTTTTTTATTATTATCTAAATATTTAGTGTCATTAAAAGATATAGAGCTCAAAATAAGAAAAAAAAAAAAATTGTACTTTTCATTATCAGCAAAATGTCTAGAGTATCATAAATGCTTAAGCCAACAAGTCAAGGCTATGCTAAAATATACCAATTATTGTTTATCTCTAATGTCGTGGTTTGGAACATTTTTTTTCAGTACATCATTTCTCAAAAAAGTCACTTGCTAATACTTTTTGTAAATCGAGTTGGCTATGTCCTATATAATACCTAGTGATTATATTCAAATTTTGTCATCAATATTAGAATTTTTACCTATTTCAAATTTGTTTTAGAATGCATATTATTTCAATAAATAATATACTTTAATGTATATTTACAATGTATATCATTTTATCAAGTTTCTACGAGACTTTAAGACCTAATAAATATATACTTTAATATATTTGTCAATGATTACATTTCTAATTTTGAAAGTAATCCATACTTAGAGCAGACATGCGACACATTACCCCTATATTTGGCACGGACAGGAAGAGCAAGTTGGAGGATTCTAAGGGAGAAAAATCTATACTTAACAGGACGATTTTATGGGTACGACGAAACCTGGCTTTCCAAATAATGGGAGGGTCGAAAATGTTCCAATTAGCATTGAGGAGGTAGAGTTAGGCTCCTTAGAAGCAGAGTAGACTGAGACATATGAAATTTTACCCGATTTGTCCAAGGCCTTGAATAACCAATTGTTACAGTAGTCAGGGGCCAAAGCGGTAGAAAAAGAGGCAAGATTGCCTTGGAAAAAAGCAAAGGAAATAAAGTTAGATTCTCGAAAGGAGAGTCCAAGATCATCTCTAAGTTGGGAAAGGCTACGAGTGTAGATAAAGTTTCATGATGTGATCCTAGGTAACAAAATCTTTTCGAGTAAGATTGCGGCAGAGTCTTTTTTCAATCAAGGCCCTGGGCTTGGAGGTGATAGTGAAGACTTTTGAAAACCAGAGAGACTCAAAAGAGGAGATAGAGTTCTCTCCCATCTAAAAAGTGAGCTCGCGCATAGAAAGAAGGACACGAAAAATGGACTTGAAGAGGGGAGGAAGGGAAGCGGAAAAAAAAAAAGAAAGAGGAGCGAGTGAGCTCCAAAAAAGAAGAGGAGGAGATGGAACCAGGAGGGGAGGGGAGGGGAGGAAGGGTGGCGATCATCATGAGTGCCCAGGGTTGAGGAATGGTGAAGTTATAATGAATGCGTCTATAGAGAAGAGAGAGAGAAGTGGTGGAAGGGCGAGGAGGCGCAAGCCGCCCAGTTTGATTAGGAGCCAAGCAAATATCCCAGTTCAGCATACTAGGGTCGTTGTCCACAAGAATTTTCTGAAAACTGTTGCAATGGAAAGAGAAAAGGAGGGAGGGAGGAACCAAATGAAAAGGAAGTGAGTAAAATAGGAAGTTATGATGTGCTTGAGGACGATGAGTCTAGTTGAAAATGAGAGATCAGAGGAATTCTAACGAGAGATCTTGGAGCAAATTCTCTCAAAAATTCAATTAAAACGATCTTTGTTAGAGAGGGAGGCACCAAGGAGGAAACCAAGATATTTGAGAATTGTGCCATGCGGGAGAATATTAAGATCAAGCTCGTTGCACCAGGAAGGAGGAGCGTCGTGGGAGAGGATAAGAAGGTCAAATTTCTAAAAGTTGACCGAGGAGTTAGAGTAAGAGCTGAATCGATTAATCTCTAGAAAGATAAGGGAAGCAGAAGGGAGATGAAGCTCAATAATACAAGCAAGATTATTAACGAAAAACTGGGGACCAAGAGGGACATCACGAAACATGTATGGACGAAACAAAGGAGAATAATTTAGTCTATGAATATGAAAAATGAGCAGTTCCATGGCGATAATGAAAAGATAAAGATAGAGAGGATAGCCTTGTCTGATTCCACAGGAGATGGAGAAGGAGGGGGATAGAACTCCTGGAAAAGGATAGAAGACGAAGCCGAAGAAAAGAGAGCTCGGATGAGTTTGGTTAGGTATTCTGGAAAGCCAAAGGATGAGCAGCAAGTTAGAAGATAGTTCCAGCTAATGCGTCAAAGGCTTTATCGAAATCGATTTTTAGCACAAGGGCCATTAACCAAAAAGAAGAGTCAATGGCTGCCCAAACATTCATGATGTCATCGAAGAGGGATTCACCTCACTTGGAAAGGTGAGTAGGAACAAAAAGGGCGATTGCCTTGGCAATTGCTTTTGCAATGATCTTATAGGAGGTATTAAGCATAGTAAGAGACCGATAATCAAAGATATGTGTGTGCATTTCTTCAAGTGTACACACACACGCATGCACGCACGCGCACGCGCGTGCGCGCGCACACACACACACACATGTACATGTACGTTATGTGTTTGTATATATGTATTTGTATGTGTATGTCTACGTGTATGTGTATATGTATGTGTATGCATATGTGCATGTATATGTATTTGTGTATGTGTATGTGTATGTGTATGTATTTGTGTATGTGTATTGTATATGTGTGTATGTGTATTGTATGTGTCTGCATGTGTATGTGTATGACTATATGTGTTTGTGTGTGTATGTGTATGTGTATGTGTGTGTGTGCATTTGTATGTGTATGTGTATGTATATTATGTGTATGTGTATGTGTATGTATGTATATGTTTATGTGTGCATGTGTGTATGTGTGCATATATATATGTGTATGTGCATGCACGGGTACATGTATATGCGTGTATGTGTATTTCTATGCATACGTATGTATGTTTATATATGTGTACGTGTACATGTTTGTGTATGTGTATGTTTTTGCACCTAACAAATCTAAACAAAACTGCACATTATCACCACAATACCAAACATACGAATATTAAAGTCAATCAAACTCATATAGAGTCATCACAGTCAAACATGTCATATTGACCAAACCTAACAACCAGCAAAAGCTCCGAGTTGAGGAGAATATGCTCACCTGCATCCATCCACAACAACAACTGTGTTAGAACAGAGACATTATTGTGGGAACTATAGGTGTCTACACATACTCTCAGTTGTTATCCATGTCGCAACAAGTAGTCATTGCCAAGTTAGGTGACTCTACTTTTGTCCATATCATGAGTAAAAAGTCGGACATTGTTTCAGCTTTACTCAAAGTTACAAAATTATAAGGTTAACGATGTGTAATCAGTGCTTGAAAGTCAACAATTACAAAAGTATGACTAAAGTAGACAATTACATCCAGACTAGTTTTATAGTAGAGTTTAAAACTATCTGCCATTACCCTTTTCAAAAATGCTTATCGGAACACCATCCCTTTTTTTCTATTAGAAAAATGTTTATTGCACTGTCAATTTCAAATTGTCAGAGCATTACCGTCCACAAATAAGTATATATAGACTTTAACAGACAGGTCCAATCCAAGTCATATAACCAAACCCATCATACCATTTATATATGAAATAGTTGAAGTGTAACCAAAGGTTTAAACAAAAAGCAGTACACTTCAAAGGAGACCTCGTTAATGAAAGATAAGCATCAACGAGTAGTAAATTCATGATCATTTCATGGCACTTCAACTCTTCATACTCGTTAGTAGCAACAACCATATTGAGGGGATTAGAAGACTGTTCACACAATTTTTTCATTGTTAACATTTAGAGTGTTGTACAAAGTCTGATCAAAAGAACTCAAGACAATTTGTTCATTGTGATCAAAGTGACCAAAACAAGCAAGTAAATCATGAGAGCATTTCTTAATTAGATGTGTGTTGTGTGTGTGTGTGTGTGTGTGTGTGTGTGTGTGTGTTATCCCGCCAACCATCCCACAGAACAAGATAAGCACACTAGGTGATGCAACAGGTATACTGCACACCTGAAATAGGATGCTGAAATAGGAATCAAGTGAAGACAATCATCCCAAGGAATAAGTTTCAAATATAAGTCTCCCTATGGAAGATTTTTTCGATGACAAGTATTCCCATTTAGGAATGTCAATAGATATTTACATTTTCTCAGTTAGGTAGGGCACCTAGACCTGGGTGGACACTTTTGGTTTGGTCAAGAGATTGCTTGGTTGATCCAAAATCACAGTTGTATGCTTACCAATCTCATCTATATGTGATCTAGGCATTGTTTTGAGATCTTAGCCATTTTGTTTCATGCAATATCATTGTATTTGAGTCAAATTTGGTTTCTTAGTGTACTTCACACGTCCTAAGAGTGTTTGATCCTAACTTTGCCCATACTTTATCATTGGATGTGAAATAGATCTTGTTTTAGAGAGATTTGTGTAGCTAATGAGAATCAATCCACAAATAGTTGCAAGATCTTTCATAGGAGGAGATAGTACTCTATTATTGGATCCTATTGAGAGTGTGTAGCAACATTTATTGTTCATCATTTGAGTTTTCTTCACTTCAAATGTCTTCAATGGGTTCATCCTTGTTGAAACCAAGTGAAAGATTGTCCACTTCAAACTATTCAATTTGGAAAATGAGGATGGAGTCCATCTTGATCCTTCAAGACGTGATGGACATTGTTCTTGGCCTTGAAGAAGAACCACAAGTTCTTCAAGAGGATCAAAAATACAAAAATAGAGCTAGGATGGCTCTCCATTACATTAAGATGAATGTCTCTAATGAGATATTGAGGGAGATAGGTACTTGTACAATAGCCAAAAAATCTTGGGATTGTCTCAAGACTATCTTTGAGGCTAAGAATACCTCTAGGCTTCTCACTCTTAGGAATCAAATCTTTCAAAGTAGCCAAAAGAGTGATGAGAGTGCATCTAGTTATGTTTTGAGAGTAAAAGATATTCATAGAGAACTTGCTTGTATTGGTGATTCCATCAATCGAAATGAGCTTGTTCAAGTCATTCTCAATGGCTTGAGAAGTGAATTTGATAACCTTGTCCAATCCTATGCCATTAAGGAGGAGCTACCAAGTTTGGAGGCTCTCCAAAGTGTGCTAATTTCAAAAGGATCAAGACAAGAGTACAAGCTCTTGAGGATGGACAAGCTCTCTCTCACTCATAATGATGGCAAAGCTCTTTTTGCCAAGGATAAGCACAAAGGGAGGAGCAAGAACCAACATCAACAATTCTCAAGCAAGGACAAAGTCAAGTCCAAAGACAAAGATGAGGAGGAAGATGATTCCTCTAATGATTCATCATCCAAGCTCAAGAAGAAGAAGATCAAGTGCTTTTATTGTGGCAAGAAAGGCCATTATGCCACCAATTGCTTCAAGAAGAAGAATCAACTCAAGCAAGCCAACATTACCAATGAGAAGGAAGACACTATTGCAAGTGATGTAGAGGGATCTCTTATGGTCTCTAGTTTCTCATCTACTCCTTTCAAGAAGGACGGCCTATGGTATACGGATAGTGGAGCCTCTTCACATATGTGTAGCTCCAAGGACTCTTTCTCTTCTATTGCACCTTATGATGGAGTCAAGAAATCAATATACATTGCAAATGATTTGAATGTCCTATTGAAGGCATAGGGAACATTCCCTTGAAGCTTGCATCCTCTAAAGTTATTTCTCTCTCTAAAGTTCTTTATGTACCTAAGCTTACTAAGAATCTTATTAGTGTTGGCCAATTGCTTGATAATGGCCTTGATGTAAAATTCAATGTTGATACTTGCACTATCAAGATGAATGATGAGATACTTGCATTAGGATCTAGATTTGGAGGCATCTATAAACTAGATCCAAATGAGTATGTGAATGCTTGTAATGTTTCTCTTGTGAACAAGCTCTCTATGGAGGAATTATGGCATAGGAGGTTGGGACATCCCAACTACAAATCCATGCTCTCTATGATTAAAGAAGCCAAAGCTATTGGCTTGCCAAAGTCATTCTCCAAGAAGATCAAGCCTTGTGAGGCTTGTGCTATTGCTAAATCTCACAAAAAGCATTTACAAGGTCTTCTATCAAAAGCAAGCATCCTTTGGAGTTAATCCACTCGGATGTGCATTTCTCATCAACTACAAGCAAGGGAGCAGCCACTTGTTTTGTTACTTTCATTGATGATTTTACAAGATTCACTTGGATAGATCTTCTTGCTTCTAAATCTATGGTGTTTGATCATTTCCTTATTTTCAAAGCTTATGTAGAGAAGCAATTCTCATTCAAGATTAATGCTCTTAGAAGTGATGGAGGTGGTGAATATATCTCCAGTAAATTTCATGATTTCTGTGAGCTTGAAGGCATCAAAAAGAGTTCTCTTGTGCCTACTCTCCATCTCAAAATGGAGTGGCCGAGAGAAAGAATAGATCTCTATGTGAATGTGCAAAATCTATGAGAATTGAGGCATCTTTGCCCAAAGATTTTTGGGGAGAAGCCATTAATTGTGCAAATTATCTTTGAAATAGGCTCCCACATATAGCTCTTGGTGGAAAGTCACCATATGAAATCTTATATTTGAAGAAGCCTAAGGTTGATCACCTTAGAGTTTTTGGATGCGTATGCTTTGCACATATTTCCTTGGAAACAAGGAAGAAGGAAGATCCTAGTGCATGCAAAGGGATCATGGTTGGATACTCATCCACCAAGAAGGCCTATAGAGTCTTTATACTCTCTACTTCTCAAGTTATTGAAAGTAGAGATGTTGTCTTTCATGAAGATCAACACTCATCATTTGAAGAGGCCGAGATCAAGAAATCTATGGATGCATCATCAATTATTGATTTTGAAGACAATCATGATGTGATGGGGTCGAGATTTGAAGAAGACTCTCCTGGGATTTTTTCACCAAGAAGATCCATGAGAGATAGATCCGAGCCTAAGAGGCTCTCATATGTTGACAAAGGCAAACAAGTGGATCTCGATTCCACTAATTATGTTTTTTATGTCTCTCATGAAGAGCCAAAGAATGTACAAGAGGCACTCAATACCAAGGAGTGGTATGATGCCATGAAGCAAGAGTATGATGCATTGATCACCAACAATACTTGGGAGCTTGTGGATCCTCCATCCAACAAGCATGTGATTGGTTGCAAGTGGGTATTTCGGATCAAGTTCAATGAGCAATGTAGGTCAAAAGTTTCACCTTTTGTTGCAAAAAAAAAATTGGAAAATACTTCAAAAACCATTAGGGCCCCTTGTAGACCTCTTAGATGAATTGCAGACCATTTGTGAGGACACACAATTTTTTGGTCCAATGATTTGCCATTTGTTTGCCACTTGGACACACCAAGAAAGCCACTTTGGTGTACTTTTTCTCAAAGGTTTCAATGCTCTATAAAGTCATCTCATCTATTGTGACAAGGCCAAAGTTGGCTAAGGGTGAGATAAGGCTCATCCTCATTCCATAGACTTGTCCATTCTGCATGAACTATAAAGAAGGAATGGTGGTCGTGAGAGTAGTGTGTGCATTCTAGGGAGCTCTTCATTTTCAAAATTGAAGTCATTTCTATCAATCATGACATCCTAGTCACATCTAATAGCATAAGTATTACAGCCAAATTTGTCCTTAAAAAAAAAAATTGTTTCTATGATGCATGTCAAAATCACCGACCAAGATGCAAGGAAAGGTGTTAGGAAGATTGTGAAAATTCACACAGAAATTGATCTCCTAAGCTTGGCTCATGCACTATAGATCACCTATTCATTGAAATCCAAGATCAATGACAAGATCTAAGGCAAAAAGACCAATCTACATGCATTCATTCATTACCAAAAGGTGTTTCACACATGTGGAAGACCTCATGAAATAAACTAGGTCCCAACAAGCTCCTCTCCTTAGGTAGAGAGAGAAAATACCACTTTTGGGCTCATCTAGAGAGAGAAGGCAATACAAGCAAAATTGGCAAATCTCCAAATTGACTAAAAAACTCATAGATCTCTCATACGTTAATGAAGGGAATGAAAGTACATATAGAAACTTGTGGTATTTTCCTCTTGACTTGGTAAGACTACCTTCTGATACCGAGAGGTACTTCCAAGTTTGCATATAGCACAGAACATGGTTTGTTGGCATGCAATTGGCAAGATAAAAAAACCTATCTTCTTTGCGAGTAATGTGCATGGCATGTCTGATTACACTGTTGATAGGCACATTGCACATGGAATCCGGGAATGTGTTCCTTGTCTAGAAATAGCATCCAATTACAATGAAAATAAAGCTGGATGTGATGTTTTTGATCGCATGTGTTTGGCTACTTCTTATAGTGTAGAAGAAACTGTGGTGTCATGGAAGTGGTGGCACCTTGTGTTTTGGGGCTATCTTGATGTAGTTTTCACAAATGCTTATATCATCTATCGTGCTTGGCACAACACATGTAAACATCACAAATTTTTGGAAGAGTTGCAAGTGCAATTGGCAGACAATGATTTTGGTTTGGGAAATTTCAGAGGTCTTCATCATCGAAGGGGACAAGAGGCAATGAATGGCCACTTTCTTGTAAAAGTGGATGGCATCACTATCAAGCAATGCGTAGTTTGTTCAGCTCAAAGGAAGCATGATAGAGAGCATGGCAATCGGGACAATGTATTTCATTTTTAAATGATGGTAGGAAGTATTATAAGCCAGCACGTCACTCCTCTAATGGAAGCAATGCATAGAGAGCTTAGATTGTCTAAAAAATTTGTCTTTTATGGTTCATAATAAGCTTTGTGTTAGTAGCTAAAATCAGCCAATAAGCATCTTTGAGAAGATGTGTAGTAAAAATGACTCATTTGTGCTTCAACTCGATGTGTAAATGAATGTATGCAATGGATTTATGTTGTAGCTTAGTTTTATCATTTCAATGAGCACAATTTTAGTGAAATCTTTCAATGCTTTTAGATTAGACATGATACTTCTAGTTTTGGTAAATTTGAAAGCACTTTCTAGCACTTGACAGGGGTAACTTTAGATGCATGTATCTATTTGCACAAGACTCCAAATTCAAAAAAAAACTGATTGACATGTTTCTATATTCATATAGGATTTTTGTAGACAGCCAAAAAAATTGTTGTAAATATCATGGTCTTATATAGTCACATGTGAAAATATCGAAGTTTGATCAGCACCCCCATCTATTCAACGGATCATATCTTGCTCAATATTAGCTCAAAATTCATGGTTCAAATTTTTTAATCAATAAATGTATATATGAAGAACATGCCTGTGAAAGGATTTGATGAAATTCATAATAGTTTGAAAGATATGATTTTTTGAAAAAGTGTATGAAATGCACACTTTTGTGTGCATTTTGAAACAACTCTAGTGTTAAGTATTGAGGAAGTTACACATTTTTTTAAATGTCAAAAAAAAAAAACTATAACCTTGTCATTAGCTTCAACAATGTCATTGCTAGCAATTGCACCGATCTACAAGCATCAAAATCAAGAAGCATTATCTTGGGATCCTTTTTTGGATGGTGTCGACTATCCATTTGTCAATGAACAAGATTATCATGAATGGCCACCGAATCCATATGATTATTATTAAAAATTTGCATTGAAGTGCCGAGGTTGGTGTCGTGGGACCGCCACCAGTTTTGGTGGGGGATACTGTTGGAGGGTTTGCGGATTCCAAGGCAACCCTAACCATAGTTAATAAATGAGAGGGATTTGGCACCCAGTGTGTGTAAGTCCAAATGTCATTGTTTATGAAGAGAACAATAAAGCTTGTCACTTACTAGATACAGCCACCAAGATCAGTCAAGATGCGATGTTTGACGAGGATTCACCATTGATAGCAGTCATATCGGCTCAGTCGAATAATTGATGATCCAACAAATCAATGACTATGTGATAAGCCAAAAAAGAAATGAAAGCACTTTCCAAGATGCAATAGCAAAAGATGGACATAAGCAAGATCTGTCTCAGTCTTCATAGCCAGAAGGAGATAAGCCATCAGACGATAGAGAAATTGAATATCATAATAGATATTTTCAAAGAGAGAGAGAAAGCAACCATAATGTTTTAGAAGTTGGTCAAGTGGTCTTTATGCATGCATAACAAATGCAAGCAACTTGCTCAAAAAACCAAAGACCTACGAGGAGGCATCATTGCAAAATAAATGGTTGCATGGAGTAGCAATAGCCTGGAACAACTAGCTAGAAAAATGCACATCAATCTCAACTACAGAGGTTGAGTATATTACAACATGTGCAATCTAAAAAAAAAACAATTTGATTGAGAAGACTTCCACAAGATGCAGATGTTTTTACAAAGGCACTAGATTGAGAACTATTTGAAACTTTAGACACTTGCTTGGACTTGTTAACTCCTGATCTTATGAGATGTTCCTTGAATGGGAGTGCTAAAAATATAAAAGAAGCAACCTCAATACATCCTCAGTTTGTACAAAATACATGTAGATTTGCCCAAGTAGACAAAGTTTGGAGCTAGTCACAAAAGTCGCATTTGCAAAAAAGATATTTTCTAAAGGATTGTTGCATCTAGGTTAGAGTAAAAAAAAAGTCAAAAACATCAAAAAGTTGAAAACAAAAAAAGTCACATTTTTGACCCCCCACTTCAAAATGCAAGTCTTGCTCTGCCCCAACTAATGTGACCAACAGTTTTGAGTGAGAGTGACTTCTATAATAGGAAGCCACTTTATCATTGCTTAACTTAGCAATCATGTAATGCTAAGTAGGTTATAGTTAGCTTTAAACTTTTTTCACGCCCATAAGGCTTTGCAAGCCAAAACTTTATGAAAACATAGTAGAGAACACTTCAAATAGACAATTTGTTCATGCACAAAATGTCAGGAGCATGCTTCTATTTTAGATATGAATGTATCACCCATAGCTTGATCTTGACTCAATATATCATATTTTAATTTTTCTTTACACATTGTTTGTAAGTAATGATCATAAACTTAGCACAACCAGTGTTTTATCTCATTCTCTAAATGTTTTCATGTGTTCCTTGATATTTCTAACTTGGCGCTACTTTCTTGATTAACTTACATTCAAGTAGACATTAGTGAAGTGAGTCAACTTGCTTTGTCCCAAAATGTTACTCGATCAATACTACCTTTGCAAAAAGTATGGTAGACTCTTATTCTTTGGTCTTCTCTATTATCAAAGAGCCTACTTTCACCTTTTTTTAGTTAACACAAATTGTCTGAATACTGATCCTCGTTATGTATGGAAAGGTAGATTTTGTTGCCTTCCACGACTAGGACCTTTGCTCTCAGAATTTTGCAACAATTCATTTCCAAGAAAGCCAAGTATAAAACTAATACTTGTCGCATTTGCTCTAAGTGCAAGTTAGTTGAAGAGGATGTGATTTTGAATCACCTTTTCTTTGCATGTTATCTGCCCCTTTGGAATGTTGTTTGCGAGGTATTTTGGGCAAGGTTTATGTTAAGTTTAAGACATTACGTTGTTCTTTTTTCTTGCTAAATGATCAAGCTTTCTTAGATGGCTTTGTTAATAAATTTTGGCATTGTCTTAGAGGCTTGACTCTTTGCATATTTGGGTGGACAAAAATAGTAGAGAATTCAAGAGAATTTTTTTTTACATCTCCCATTTGTTAATTATTAGAGAGACTTATAAAGTTTGTTCTATTTGAGTCTTTACTTGTACTTTGTCAGAAGTTCTTAATCCAAGGTTAAACTTTCGAGAGAATTTTTTTTTTTGATCTTATCCCACTTGACAAAGAGACCTTAATTTTTTTATTTTTAGTTTATAACTTAAAAAGTACACATTGTACATCACCATATTTCAGTTTAATCACAGTTTTTTTTTTATGGCAAAAGATACCCATGCTCAAATCCTCCTTTGCACGTGTAAGGGATGCCTACGACCAAAACTAAGAGTTTTGTGCTCCATATTGTCGTTGTAATTGGGAGCCTATGTGCTCCAACTTGGTCATACTATGCTCTCGTCGATCGTACATTGGCCAATGCTTGGTACATATTACACATATAAATGCTAGTGCACTATAATAGTGACAAAAAGGACTAGTGAATATGTACTATTTTAGTTCATGTGCTCAAATGAAAATTTTCTTTGGGATACTTCATCCACAAAATTGTATAAGCTTATAAGTTTTGGCCTTCAAGTTAGAAAAGTATCAAAAATAAATGCTAGCCAAGTCACTTTGTCTCTCTAACATCATTGATGCAACGTAAATGAGCATAAACTGTAGTACAATAGGACCCTCCTAAAGGTTGATGATATGATGTAAATGTACCAATCATTCTTGTCTTATAAACGTATGTAGATAGCATCTATTCTAGATTTCATATGATTTGGCTAAACTTCAATTTTTTATTGTCACATGACATTCTCGTAGCTCATGTAGGAATGATCCAACTTTATAGCTAGTGGAGTTGAATGGTCCATATAGTTAATATTAACATCACTTTGAAACTTTCAAATTTTTTTGATTTTTTCTGTCAAATTGTAACTCCACGCATGCCAAAATATAAAAAGGACTTTACAAGGTAATTTGATACAAAAGACTAGATAGGATCATATTTGTCAACTAGGAACAAGAATATGAACTTATTGCCTGAAATATCAACATAAATGGGTTTGCTCTTAACTACAAGTTTTTCACATTTCAATAGTCTCTCCACCATGTGAAATTATTTGAAACATTTTGAAAGTGTACATAAGTATGATGTTTTCAAGTGCATACGTTCTATATATTTAAGTACATAATGCTAAGAATTTTTTTTGAATGGTTTTCATATCATGAATACAAAGTCTTAAGTTAAGGACATGGTGAGTTATATTATTGAGGAAACTCAATGTTTTTTGCCAAAACAAAATGATTGAAATGTACATATTCCAGCGAATCAACAATAAATCAATAAATTGTACATATGAGAATAAATGTATGCTTGTTATGATTGGTTATAATCTATTTTTTTCTCTCTTGTTGTGTTAGCACTAGAAGTATTTACGAATGTACATCGTTAATGTAAGGGAAAAAAAAAAAAAACCACTTAGAAAAAAACTTAAGGCCAAAACATTTCATAAGTATAGTTGTTATTTACCTACATTACGCTATTGCAATCTAAATTAGGTTGAATGTATGAACAATCTAACAAAGAGACCTAGAATATAGAAATATAGAAATAAAAAATCATGAAAAGTTATATCAATTTTAGCTTTTCAGATGCCAAAAGAAGTCGTTCTTATATCATATTTCATATTTTTTTTGAAATAGAGATAATCACATTATTCTCTAGAAAAATAGTGGAAACACCCAATATTTGATATATATTTCTTCTAGTTTAGCCACTAATAGTAACTACAACCATGGCTAAATTTTTCAATATAGAAACAAATGTGTCATTGTCTTTTTTGTATTTATTATTCTTAAAAAATGGTGATGTATTTTAATTTATTGAATTTTCTCAATTGCCAAATAAACAAATTTTTCTTAGAGTCAACAATCTAGATGTAGACTTGGATTCATAAAGCTTCTTCAAAGCTTCCCAAGCCTCATGAGATGAATTGCACTTACCAATCTCCTTGTGTAGCTCATTGGTAATATTCATCTTGATCATGTGTAGAGCTTTCTTTGCTCTCTTGTCAAACCTCACTTGATCTTGTTGAACCAAAGGTCTCTCCTCTAACCCTACAACAATATCCATCAACTCATGCATTTCAAGAAGTGATTCCATTCTCACCTTCCATGTAGAGTAGTTGGACGAGGTAAACCTCCAACATGAATCCACTTGATGTACCCATGTTGCAATGACCCGATCTTTCTCTTTCAACCTATTTCAATGCACAAAGCACTCTCTTGAATAACAAAAAATGTTTCCAAAAAGAAATGACAAAGATATGGAATCTCTCAATTCTCTTCTAGCACTTATGACTAGCAAATCAACACATAGAATGAAAAAATCTTGATCAACCTATGATCTACCAACAATCTAGTGAATTTTGCCACTTTCTAATCTTTGGTAAATAATTTCTTGTAAGTATGAAAATCAAACACGTGTGGAGGATGTTCCCACGTGTGGAAAGTAGTCATGATCATGTTAGATCTATGTTGAGTTAGACATCTATCCACATGTTAGTTGGAGATAATGGGTTAAGCTCTTGGGGAACGGGCTCTAACATGTCGGCTGAGTTGGATGGCTTGCTTGGGTGGAAGTTACCTGTTTATGGCTGTCCAATCTGGCGTGGTGCCAGGTTGGCTTCCAACGCTCGTGATGAAGCTTTCAGTTGGTTAAGTCTGACATAAGTCAGACGACTTTCTTGGAATGGATGTTACTCGTTTGTAACGAAGCTTCGAGTTAGTTAAATTTGATGTATGTCGGGCGACTTTCTTGGAGAGAAGTCACCCACATCGGGACCCCGATCTGACATGGCACCAAGTTGAATCTCAATGTTGGTTTTTGAACTTCAAGTTGGTTAAGTCTGATTGTTGTTGGCGAGTTGGCTACATGTATTTCAAGTGGGTTTGGATGGCAAGAGTTGAAAGCTGGGAAGCTAAGTCGTGGTTCTCGGCTCCCTTTGGGATGCTTGCACTACAACAGAGCTCCATGACAGGTCAGTTACCCACTGGCTAGATCCATCATATATGGGATAATACCTGGGGCCCTCATTGTAGGAGTGCAAACACGGGAAATGAGTGCCCATCATATCAACCGGTCCCAAATACTTCCTTGATTAAATGCAACATCTGTGACTTCATGGGCCATACCTCATTCTAATGCCACTACAATCCGAGGAACCAGCCTCACAACCAATCAAGAGGACAATACCAGCCTCCTAGAAATCCATTTGTTTCACGAAACCCCCGCAAGTTCATATCCAAGAGTTGCCAAGACAACCCGAGCATGAACCTCAACCTCAACTGGCACTCTTAGGTCCACCTCCTGTTGATTTCACACATGTGGATTGTCCACAACATGTACTTTTGATCTCCTAAGGTGTGTAGATGCACCAAGATCAAGACTAGATTGAGATTCTAGATCTATCTTTGATTCTATGGCAAAAACACACTACTACATGCATTCAATCACTTCCAACTCTCACTCACACATGTGAGAAGTATTCAAAAATTATTCTAAGTAAAAACAAGCTCCTCTCATTGGGTAGAGAGAGAAAAACCATCATGAGCTCTCGGGTAGAGAGAGAAAGCTAGAAATCCAATGACACTCAAAATTCACACAATCACCAAATCAATTAGATCCAAAATGAGGAGTACAATGATACTAGTAGATCCACGAGCTACCACTATGCTTAACTATGATTGGACCACACTTTTTCACCTTTTAATCCTATTGGACCATTGATCCATGCACCTCTTAATTCTATTGGACTATATTCAAGCACACTTCAAATTCCTATTGGACCTCACATGGTTCCACCTCTAAATCCTATTGGACCTCTTAGAATTCATCCAACAACACACTTGTCTACACTCTAATTGGCATGAGTTTAGCCTCTTACTCTATTTTGGCTCAATAGTGGCATTACAAGTGGAAATGCATAATTTGCCATCTATGCCAAATTTGTTCCTATCAACGTCCTACACCTAGATGCTTGATGTAAAAAACATAGGACCCCTATATCTAACATAGATAATCTTTTTCAATTCTTCACACTCCTCCTAAAAAAATTATCTATGAAGATTTAAGCATTGATCTTGATATAACTCCAAGATTAGATCTATGCTTGATGAAAGCACTTTTGCTCAAAGGCTTGGTGAGTAGATTGGAAATACAAGAGGACGAATTGACATGCTCCAGATAGATTTCTCCTCCAATAAGCTTTTCTCTCACAAAATGGTGAGCCACTTCTATGTGCTTGCTTCTTGCATGAAATTTGGGATTATTGGTAAGAGCTTGGGCCGAGATGTTATCACACTTGATCATTGGTAGATCATCTTCCTTGATGCACTTTAACTCCATTAACAACCTCTTGATCCAAAGCACCTCTTTGGTAGTTGTAGTGAGTGCTTTGTACTCGGCCTCACATGAAGAGAGAGATATAGTATCTTGCTTTTTGGAAAGCCAAGATATTAGTTTGCCTCCAAGAAAGATAGTGTATGCACTAATAGACTTTCGATCCATCTTGTCACTTGCAAAGTCCAAATCCAAGTAGCCAACAATGGATAGATCTTCACTTTCATAAAGTAGACCATAATCAGAAGATGAAGATACATATCTTAGAATCCTCTTGGCCATCTTCCAATGATGGATCTTAGGATCTTGCATAAATTGACTCAATTTGTGCACACAAAAACTTAGATCAGGCCTAGTAATGGTAAGCCAAATCAAGGAGCCTACAAGACTCCTTAAAAGTGTGATGTCCTCACAGGATGTTTCATCACCTTTATTAGGATCTTTTACAATTTGCTCCATTGGAGTATCTATGCTCTTAGAATTTTCCATATGGAATTTTTTCAACATAGAGTGAGCATATCTAGATTGGCATATAGAGACATGATTTTCATAAAAATCAATTTCTAGGCCTAGGATGTAATGTATCTCTCCTAGATCTTCCATTTTAAACTCACATCCAAGTGCTAGCTTAGTTTCATCAACTAGCTTGATAGAACTTCCACAAAGAATAATGTCATCAACATAAATTAGAAGAATGACAATATTGCTATCAACAAGCTTCAGATACATGGAAGGATCATAGTCACTAAGAGTAAATCCTAGTGAGATAAGAAAAGAATTAAGTCTTGAATACCATGATCTTGGTGCTTGCTTGAGTCCATAAAGACTTTTGAAGAGTGAGCACACTTTGGACTCATCCTTGATGAATCCTTGAGGTTGTTCCATATAGATCTCCTCCTCAAGATAACCATTTAGAAAAGCATTGGATACATCTAACTGGAACACCTTCCACTTAAAGAAACAAGCAAGAGAAATAAGAATTCTTATTGTCACCACTTCCATCTCTGGTTTTCTTCTGAATCCTCAATCATTAACCACATTTATCGCAAGCTAAAATCATGTTATTTAAACTATGTGACTTTTTATGCTTATCTTATTATGATAAAGCACATCATTTATTCTTATTTCACCCATTTGAAATTTATCTGGTCCATGCCTAGCTCAAACTAGCTCTGATCACCCAACTCTTTCACAAATTTCTCTAGAATAAACCCATGTACTCTTCCTAACTCCAACATCTACACAACTCTCTCCAAATTAAGTGGAGTTGGTATCTAAAACTCTACCATTTCTTCTTATCACCTTGTGTTTAGATGTCTCCAACAAACCTTAACCAATCCTCAATGTTGGTTTTGTATTCCTATTCAGTATCTAGAAGATAATTCCGTTCTTATAGCTGCCACACAACCTTCTTTGGCTTCATGATGCTTTGACTTCACTTTGTGAGTTTAGTTTGATACATCTAATCTCCTCAAACTTAGATGGAAAGAAATTATTTGGTGTTAGATTTCTTATGCTCAGCCTTAAACAAATCGTTCAAGTAATGAGCATCTTGAAAACCGAAGGCCGACTACATGTTTCGGACCTTCACATTTTTCCCTTTGAGATTTTTTTGCCTTAACCATTTTTAGGCACCTTCACCTTTTTCACATCTTCACAAAAAATGCGACACAGTGGCCAAGTGTCCAGAATGCCTTAGAAACCATTTTAAGGCACCTTCGTCTTTTTCGCCTTTATTGCCCCTTCGCAAAAAATGTGACAAACTGGCCAGAATGCCTTAGAAACCATTTTAAGACACCTTCGGCTTTTTCGATTTTTTTGCTGCCTTCAGTGTAAGGCACCTTCGGCTTTTTCACCTTCTTCGTTGCCTTCAGTCTAAGGGCGCCTTAGGGATTTACACACCTTAAGTCTAAGGGCACCTTTAGGATTTGCATACCTTCAGTCTAAGGGCACCTTCGGGTTTTTCACGTTTTTGCTACATTGGCAGACCGATGTCGCCAACTTATCATCAACCCTAAAACAACTGTCATAAGGGCAGTAACCAACTTTCTACATATGCAAAAACTGGAGTAGATGGCAATTAAGGCATAAGATATTTTTCCCTCGACACTTGTAAATATATATATTAGTTGAATCAAGATATGTAGGAATTGATTGAATTTCTTTTTCAATTAGAGCTATCTGTAGCCAGCGTTATCATGCTCAGCAAGCTGAAGTTATTATTTCAAGCCATTGTTCTCATTGTTTATATTAATCATAGTGCAATTTTTGTCTCACTACTGCGTTGTTCATTTGCACAAATAGTATGAATCATTCTACTTGAATATTTTCTACTGCTAACTGTTGTGTTTCTGTTCCTACACGCCGCGCTCAAAGCCTCGAGCTTCCACTGCCGGTCATCCCCACGATTTACGACATGGTATCAGAGCAGGCATTTCAGTTATCTGCATTTCTATTGCGGATTATCAGTCTTATTTCTATCAAGACGTCTTCTAACAAATGCGCAGCCAACAGTATTCCGACAATCGTTGTTTCTACCAACGATCTCGTTCAACCAGAATGGATCCATCATCTAGTTCATCTCTTATTGACAAACTCGATGGAGATAACTACCATCTCTAAAAATTCAAGATAAAGATTATACTTCTAGCCAAAGTACTGCGGAACATTGTTGATGGCACAGAGCTCAAACCAGAAGGTGATGTAGCCATCATCACCAAGTGGAGATTGAGAGATGGCAAGGCATTTGCCATGATCACCCTCAACATCAAGGATACTTAGATCAGCCACATATGTGCTGCTCAGACCGCTAAGGATGCATGGGACATACTAGCAACTCTCTACGACATCAGAGACATTACATCCAAGCTTCATCTGAGGAAGAAATTCTCCACCCTTAGAATGTTTGATGCAGATAGTGTTTCGAGTCACCTCAACACATTTAAAAATCTTATGGAGCAAATGACTCTATTATCGATGCACTCAGTAATAGAAGATTTTGATGCACTCATGACTCTATTATCGAGTCTACTTGAAGCCTACGAAAATTGGGTAATGGCAATTTCTATCCAGGAGCACCTCACTCTATCAAGAGTAATTTCGCTGCTCCTACAAGAGGAGATAAAGATCAGCATCCTCCTCAGGCTCATGATCGGATCCTCAAGTTCTGTATTCAAAAAATCAGAAGTTTAGATCCAAGAGATCTACAAAGTCAGGCTCTACTGACAAGAAGAGCAACATGTAATCTAGACCACTTTCGGTTCAAGATCGAATTCAAGCTCTTCATCATTCCAACTAGTGCAAAAACTTTTCTACAGATACTATACGAGGACTGGCCACAAAATCAAGGACTGCTGAACTTTGAAGTACAACAACAAAAAAAAAGAAGCAGTTCCAACAACAAGCACATAGTGCTTCAAACAGTCACATAAATCAGCAACAACAAGAAGAAGATGAAGCAGCTTTCATGACCAAAGTCGGAGAACAACAGGATATCGATTCTTGGTATCTAAACTCAACACATGACTCACCATCACGATTGGTTCAAAAAGTATAAATCATTCACCGACTCTTGAGTTGTGCAACTTGGAGACAACTCATTACATTCAATCAAAGGTGAAGGAATAGTCAGAGTTGAATTCAAAAGAGGTGAAGTCAAGTTGTTGTCCAATGTTCTCCACATTCCAAATTTGACCAAGAATCTGCTCTCAGCAAAATCATTGATTCAGGTCGGAGGATTGAATTCGATATAGAAGGCTGCACAATTTTTGACAAATCTTGAAAGGTTCTAGCCTACGGAAGAAGAAGCACTATCTTTACAAACTCAGCCATTGCTATTCTTCTAACAGTCAAGCTCTTCACACATCCATTTCTAAATCAACTGATATCCTGTGGCATTTCAGACTTGTCCATCTTAACTTCAACAGTATTCAGCAAATGTCAGCTCAGAGTCTAGTACAAGATTTGTCTTCAGTCGGCAAGCCAACTTCTCAATGCAAAAGTTGTATTATCAGCAAGCATGCTAGGAGTCGCTTCATTTCAGACTCAATTCATACATCCAAGGGCTTGCTTGACTTTGTACATAGCGACATTTGTGGCCCGATGCAGACTGCTTCCACAGGGGGAGCTCTCTATTTCCTAACATTCATCGATGACTTCTCTCTACTATCTAAAGAACAAATCCGAGGTATTCAAGTTCTTCAAGCAATTCAAGGCATCTGCAGAAAACCAGACCCAAAGGAAGATCAAGGCACTACGCACAGATGGAGGGGGAGAGTACATCTCCATAGAATTGAAGGAGTTCTGCAAGGCCAATGGGATGTGAAAAATACAGATCCTAAGTGGATCTAAACTCCAAGATCATTGGCTTGAATGCTTGCACTCCAAACTACATAAGCTAGGAATTGGCAACACATTCTATGCTACCTAGAATGCAAAGAACTTGATCAAAAACCATTTATCACAAATGGAAACTTCCATAAACATCAAGTGCGGCCCAAAATAGCATTATACAGTCCATAATACATCAGCCTACCACTTTTGGAAAGCACCTAAGATCATACACAATAGCTTGAAGACAATACACACAACAATGCTCTCAATGGAGGAAGAAACAATGACAATGATCTATTGATCTCAATGAAGCATACAAAAGGTTTCTCCAACCTGTTCTCCACGACTTCCCTACTATTTATGGATGAGGAAGATGACTCTCTCTCCTCTCTCTAGAAGGTACTTGACCCTAGATATTCCCTATATAGGAAAAATAGCTAAAAATGGCTTATATGACCAAAATACATCAAAATGGTCTCATTTTGAAGGGTATGAAGTTTGACACTTCATCATACTGAAAAAATACAGTAAATAAAAACATTCTGGCTGGTTCACACGTGCAAAACTCCAGAACCAAAACTATTTACAATTTTAGCCAATTTAGGCCTCAAACTAGCTAGGAAATGTTGACAATTTTCACATGGGATACATCAACAATATACAGCCAGCTACTCACTCAGTCCAATGGTGTAACTGAGTGGAAGAATCAAACCCTCATCGAAAGTGCAAGAGCATGATGGCCCATGTCTCTCAAAAAAATTCTAGACAGAAGTTGTTACTACATCTGCCTTTTTGCAGAATCGATCCATCACCAAAACCCTGAATGGTAAGACACCTTTTGAGGTGTGGACTGGATCAAAACCATCACTCAAATATATTCGAGTGTTTGGATGCATTGCTTTCACTCATATCCCTGAAGATCTAAGAAGAAAGCTAGATGACATCATGTTGGCCCAGGAATACAAGATGACTGACCCAGTCCACTATTGTCTCAAAATCCAAATCCAACGAGATCGACCCAGTAGACTGATCTTTATCGGTCACCAACGATATCTCAACAATGTGCTGGAAAAGTATGGAATGGTCAACTGCAAACCAAGTCACTTTCCACTCGACCTTGGACTAAAGCTATTGAAGGAACAGTCTCCTCAAACTGAGGTAGAAAAAGAGGAGATGAAGCACTACCCGTTTCAATCATCATCGGCTCACTGATGTACGCAATGATCTACACGTGAGCAGACCTTGCATATTTAATCACTCAGCGAGTTCTTGTCAAATCCAAGCTTAACTCATTGGAAGGCACTAACAAAGGTCATGAAGTACATCCAGGCAACGAAAACTCTCAGCATTTGCTACAGAGACAGCCACACTGCCAACATACTTGAAGCCTACATGCGAATTGGGCAGGAGATGTCGACACCAGAAAATCAGCCTTTGAATTTGTATTTTTATACAACCAAGGCCCAATCTCGTAGAACAGCCAAAAGCAGACCTCAGTTGCATTATCATCAACGAAATCCAAATACATAGCTGCTACCAATGCAACCAAAGAGGCGATCTGGCTAAGGCAACTGCTTGCATACCTCAACCTTGCACAAACACTTCCTACAACAATCTATTGTGACAATCAAAGCACAATAGCGCTAATTTGAAAAAGCTATATGACATCTTGATTGATTTGGAATCCCACATGTCACGCCATATAAAGGCAAAGGTGAAAAAGTGAAAATTTGAATCTAGTAGGAAAGTAAGGTGATAACTTTTTTGCAGAAGGGCATATAGACACTGCATTGAGTACAGAGAAATTCTTAAAAAAATTTGAGATTCGATATACAAATTTTTGGTAGTTAGATTGGAGAAGCTAGAAGAATAGCATAAACATTAGTGTTAAATTTGAACTGAAGCAGTAAAAAAAATCTCCAAGCACTTCAAAACTAGAATTGTTTAACTCTTGGTGTAATGTTTTCATCTATGAAATCCTTAAGAATACGAAAATCAAGTCTACCTTCATCGAATAATAGAACCATTGACATCGCTTCCAAAAGATTTTGGAGGTTTTTCATAGACATTAGGTTAGGAAGGCATGGAATAGATAGCTTTCCATTTACCAATAATCTTGATTCTCCTATAACTTTTTCTTTTTAAAGTTTCATCCATTTCTCATTTGGAGTTAAATACACTTTCTAAAGCAATGCACTTATCCATTGATTTTTTTTAAACTTTGGAGTAGTTGGTAATGACAAATTTGACATTTGGTGGAGGTAAAATGCCTTTCATACTTAGCGAAATATGATTTGGGAGGCTAAAAAATATAGGCTATATTCCTTGCATTGTTTCTTTTCATAAAAGTTGGGAGCAATCTATTTCTAAGTACCTCATGGGGCTCCTTCATTTTGCTGGAATTCAAACTTTAGTTATGACAAGTAGAACCTCGGTATGCAAGTAAAGCCTCTAAAGTCGAATAGAACCTTTGTAGGTAAGTAAGACCTCTTTTAGCAAGTAAAATCTCTATAGGTATAACCTCAGCATGTGAGAAAAATCTTTGATGGTGAGTAAAACCTCTAAAGGCCAATACAATTAGATTATGAAGTAAAACCTCAACAAATGAGTCAAGCCTCTAGAACCAGGTAGAATCTCAATAGGTGACAAGAATCAACATTGCCAAGTAAAACCTTGGTAGGCAAGTAGAAACTTAGCAGGTGAAAAAAATGCAAACAAAAAGTTGTCTACACTATACACTACATGGCGGAATCCATCACAACATGGCTGAATCCATCACAACCATACTTGTGATCAAATCCTATTTGAATAGCAAAACTTAGAGAGGTCGCCATCACCAATGTATCCATAGATTGTTGGGCTGCTTCTTCAAGAGGAGCAAACGAGGCAAAACTTTGCGGGTGACACTCAACAAGATCAAGCTTTCTTCATTGAGAGAAAAAATTCCTAGGTTTGGTACTATATAAATCCAACATTACAAGGGGATAAGACTCAAGAAATTAGTGCAACAGTTTATCTTGTGTTATCCTATTATAAATCCAAGGATATGTGCTTTGAATCCATAAATTTGAACATGCAATATAGTTTCAGATGAAAAGGGTCACATTTGAGTGGGTTGGCCCACTAAAATGGGCCAAATACAGCACGTGTTAACCTCAAAAAAGTGAAAGGAAGTCTTCCCAACTCATTACTTATTAGAGGACTCAAACTTTTGATTGTTAAACAGGTGATTAATAACTAAGGACATGATGGTAGTCTTATTACTAGATGTAATAGTTAAGGTGGCATGCATGATGCATCATAGATATGAAGTATGTTGCTTTGATTGTTAAGGAAGTTATTAACAACTAAGCACATGATGATAGTCTTATTACTAGATGTATTAGTGAAGGTAGCATGCATGATGCATCATAGAGATGAAGTATGTTGCTTTGAGGTGGGAGGAGCATTAATGTGTGGTTCTTATAGTTGGCACCAACATGCTAACAACAGGCCATCGATAATAGGTACGTCATGTCCCAAAAATCAATTGCACGACATTTATAGGTAACCAACATGTATGACAAAACAAAACCCACCTCATACTTGAAACTGTTAAGTATGATAACTTTAATACCACAATAGTAATCTTGGCTATTATTTTATGAGGATATTGTCATGTTTTATTTTTATTGAATTAATAAGCTCTGATGACATTATTTGTAAGTCATTTCTAAAAACTAACATTTTTAGTAATACCTAAAACTTTTGGATAGATACTCTCTTTGAATTCCTAAAATTGGTGAGTATCTTAAATTTCAAAATTAAAAGGCCCAAATCTTGTGGGTATTCTAAACTTCAAAAATGAAAATATTTAAGTTGAACGAGTAGCACAAACATGTGATAACCGCACATTATGAATGTTTGTCCAAGAGTTCTCACTACGTTTTTAACAAGTTATATTTCTTTTGTAAATGGATGTCCTATTTCTACTTTGTCAATTTATGCAGAGTTGTTAGTAGCAATAGCCCACAAAATAAAATAGTTTGTAGGGAGTTAGTGGGACCAAGGAAAATCACAAACTTCAAAGTAAGGAATTTTTTAGTAAAGATTACCAACTTTCCAATGTCCAACTTCCAATCCCCAAGTTCCACCTTCCATCACCAATCATGCTCAAGGACATGCTTGTTTCTACCCAAATTCATATCTTTTTCTAATCTTGTGAGCTAGAAGGATTCCATATCTTATTTGTTTATCTTATATTAATGGGGTTAAAATCTTGATTATAGTGCATCTTTTTTTCTTTTTACAACCTCCTTGTGCTTGGTGCTCTTCACTTTATGTTTGTATAAATGTTATAACTTCTATGTTGTTGTGCTCTAGCTTCAAATTCTTTTAACGTCTAGTGGGAGCAAGTGATAAGAAGATCTATGTCGTTTATATGTTTCCTTTGTTGAGGTGGGCCCTTACTTTGGTTGGACATTTTTGGAGCACTAGATTTTGTAAGGAATCTTTAAGCTTAAAAAGTGCTTTTTTAAATGGTAATGATTCAAAATCAATCATTCAAGTGACATGCTCTAAAGTTTAACTCCAAACCAATGATTTGACATCAACTTGTTGTAACATTACACCTCAAAAGTTTCCAATTCTTTTTTCAAATTAAAAATTTAAGTTTCCTTTTTTGGTGTTGCAAATTTGTTTTGACTATTCGCTAGAATTTTTGTGCAACATAGTGAAGAGGTGTGATAATATCTCATGTTCTTTGATGTAATTGTTTTAAGTTCAAGTCCCATTGTCTTCATATTGTGCTTTCACAACTATTGCATGTTGAACTAATGTGAGAGCAAATATCTTGTGTGTGTGGCCACTTCCATTTTTCAATGTCATGCAAATCTCTTCCTCAATGTGCCAACCATTGAATTAGAAACACAATATTGTTCAATTACATCCTCACAGATTTTTTTGTAGGTAATTTATTTACCTTGTTATTTTCCCTAAATATCCATCTCGTCTCAGCTTCATCTATTGAATTTGAAATCTTCTGACATTTAAGTGATTGACTACGTTGTGTATTTTTTTGGCTTTAAATTTTTAGACCTTTAATTTGGAGTTGAGATTAAATCCTCCCCACCTTCCACATGGTCACTATTGGGCTCCCACTTAGTGACTTGTCTTTTTGCCAGGCTTGTGTAGAGGTTCTTCTCAATATTTCTCAAAGCTTCAAATTCAAGGTGATAACTATGGAGTTTCAAATGTCGTAAATCATGGGGATGACCGGCAGCGGAAGCTTGAGGCTTTGAGCGCGGCGTGTAGGAACGAAAACACAACAATTAGCAGCAAAAAATATTCAAGTAGAATGATTCATACAATTTGTGCAAATGAACAACGCAGTAGTGAGACAAAAATTGCACTCTGATTAATATAAACAGTGAGTACAATGGCTTAAAGTAATAACTTCAGCTTGCTGAGCATGATACGCTGGCTATAGATAACTCTAATTGAAAAAAAAATTCAATTAATTCTACATAGCTTGATTCATCTAATATATATATTTACAAGTGTCGAGAGAAAAATATCTTATATCTTAACTGCCATTTACTCTAGTTTTTGCATATGTACAAAGTTGGTAACCGCCCTTAGGATATTTATTTCTCCAGCTGTTTTAGGGTTGATGATAAGTTGGCAACGTCAGTCTGCCAATGTAGCAAAAACGTGAAAAACCCGAAAAACTTGAAGGTGCCCTTAGACTGAAGGTATGCAAATCTTGAAGGTGCCCTTAGACTTAAAGTGTGTAAATTCCTAAGGCGCCCTTAGACCAAAGGCAACGAAGAAGGCGAAAAAGGCGAAAAAGGCGAAGGTGCCTTACACTGAAGGCAGCGAAAAAACCAAAAAAGCCGAAGGTGCCTTAAAATGGTTTCTAAGGCATTCTGGCCACTTGGCCACTATGTCGCATTTTTCGCGAAGGTGCGAAAAAGGCGAAGGTGCCTAAAAATGGTTGAGACAAAAAAATCTCAAAGAGAAAAATGTGAAGGTCTGAAACATGTAGTCGGCCTTCAGTTTTCAAGATGCCTATTACTTGAACAATTTGTTTAAGACTAAGCATAAGAAATCTAACATGCCCCCTTAATGTGGATCTTGAAAAACTTTGATCTTCAGATTTAACATATCGTTAAATCTGAGATGTTGCTCCTTTGATAGAGCCTTTGTGAAGTAATCTGCTGCCATGTAGTTTGTTCTGCAGAAAACCAATTCTACTTCCTTGCTGTGCACTTTCTCTCTAAGGTAATGATACCTGATTTCTATATATTTGGAAGTAGTCCCTAGTTGCTTGGAAATATATGATGAGACAAAATATTATAAACAAGATACCCATCATTCTATAATCTATGTCTAATCTTAGAGAATAGATCTTTAAGGTGTGAGAAAGCAATGGGTATGGATTCTAGAGAAAAGTCAAATGACTTTCAAAAAAGAAAATCAAGGTCAGAGCCATAGAACATTCGACCTGAAAAGCACTCCAACATAAAACTCTATCATTGCAAAACTGGATGTGGGTTGTAGTTATTGGATAACATGAAAGACCTATAGATATATTGGGATAAATGAAAAATGATCCAAAACTATTTCTTCATCAATGTGAGTGACAATAAGTTAAAAGAAAAAATATGTTTACCAAACACAAGCAACCTTGTATTTAGTCACCTTAAAAAGTTTGGAGTTGTGTCTAGTCATTCAATCAACACAAACTCTTCTAACTCTAGTGCTAGTAAAGATTGTAGTTTGAGCAATAGTATCTCTCCAGCTAAAATAACTCTCAATAGCAAAGATTTAGAAAATAATAATAAATAGATAAATAAAACATCGCATAAAAATAGTAAAAGATAAGCATAACTTTTTTCTTGAGACAAAGAGGATAATTCATCCTTGAAGGTCAACTCTTGACACACCCCAAGCCACGATGAATGAATACATGAGAAAAGATGATTATGGTAACTACAAACCAAAATTTCGAAGAGGAGTAGGGCGAGTTTTGTAGGTCTATATAAACTCCAAGGGCCTAGAAATATTTCTTTCAAAACCCTAATCCATTACTAACCCCAAGGGCAATTACTATTAATACTCTTCTGCATGCATATGGCTACCAAACACCACGCAATGCTCCACAAGTCATAATTGCAGTTGTTGTGCTCTCTTAAGATTATTAATTATATATTTGGCCTAGAATGGAATATTGATATGTAACTAATAAACTCAAACATTGGAGTGTCTAATATGCACATCAAGGATTACTCCAAATCTTTGGTGCTTGACATGGACATAACACCAACTACATAGAGAGGATTCATGTTTGCTATAGATTGATGCCATGTCTATCTCTCTTGTGAACTAATTTGTTTGACCAAAGTTACTCAACTATTTCACCCTTCCACTTCTCCCTCTTGATCTTTTTTATCCTCGTTTTAAAATGAGGAGTCTCTCTCTATATCCTCTCCTTTTCCTCTAAATGAGATATTATTGGCTCTCAAAAGTTTACACACAGATAAAACTTCCAAACGTGATGGGATTACTCCAAATTTTCATGGCAACTGCATTGATTCAACTCTACTTAACTTTGTTTGTGCTATTGTATCTTATTTTTCTTCTTTTCTATCCCATGGCCTCATCAAACTCATTAACAAAAAATGACACTTTCTTCACTTTTTTAGTTTACCATCCACTTACCATGCTTAATACCTCCTACAAAATTATTGCCAAAGCTATTGCATAAATACTTGCTCCTCTACTTTTGGGTTATTTATCTACTAATCAATCTGGGTTCATTGAAGACGGGTCCCAAAGAGAGAGAGAGAGAGAGAGAGAGAGAGAGAGAGAGAGAGAGAGAGAGAGAGAGAGAGAGAGAGAGAGAGAGAGAGAGAGAGAGAGAGAGAGAGAGAGAGAGAGAGAGAGAGAGAGAGAGAGAGAGAGAGAGAGAGAGAGAGAGAGAGAGAGAGAGAAGTGCTCAGGGCCGTGGAGAGCATGCAATTGAGAGAGAAGAGGAGACGCTTGTGGGAGGAAGCGCTTCTGACTAGAGGTGAGGCTCGAAATTTAGTAGCCTTTAGAGGCCAGTAGAGAGGGCAGTGCATTTAGGGAGAGAGCGCTAGCCATTTGGAGATGAAACTCCACGCTTGAAGGATCTATTCAGAGAGGAATATTTGCTACCACTATTGTGAACCATCTTCTTTGGCATTTAAGGGTGATTTGGCCCTTTTTGCATGTGCCTATTTATGTGGCACCTTAGGTGTCTCTTGGCTTTTAGTCCATGACCCATCTGGTCATCAAGTTATGCCTCCCCTTTTTACTTGGCCATTGTTCTCCCTTCTTGTTTTGCACTTTATGGGCTCTTTTATCTTAGACATTGTCGAGTTTTTTTCTCTACTATTAAATACATGGTAACATGGGCTCTTTTATCTTAGACATTGTCGAGTTTTTTTCTCTACTATTGAATACATGGTAACTGAGCGCCCCCCCCCCCCCCCCCCCCCCCCCCCCACACACACACACACACACACACACACACACACGGAACAACAAACCTGAAAACACAATACTTCGACTTTTAAATTAGTATCAAAATTGTAGTACATTGTAGATAATATCGCTATGGCTTAAAATTGTGAGAGCCAATTCTAAGGCTATAATTTTCCTCTAGCCAATTTTGGGCGGCGGGCTGGGACCACTACTTATTGGCTATTTTTACATCAAAATTTTGCAACTAGAGAACATTTGATGTATTTCTCCATCCTAGTCCTGCTATATATAGCAGCAAAATGTCATTTGGCCACATGCCAATTACTACCCTAATTGGTAGTTTCCAAGTAATTAACAAAACCTAGAAATCTAATGACTAGATTCAATATATCTCAAGTATAAAGTGATTAGGCCCAAATTCGACCCTAGCCACATCAAATACTTTCCAAAAATATTAAAATTTCATCTTTAGAGCTTATCAACATAAAGAAATGTTTCTCTAAGTTTACTTCAAACTTTGGCCTCATAATTGCCAATAATAGTCAAGTAGCTAGTTGACAATTTCTCACACTCCCTCTTCAACTCTACTTGTTATTTTAACCATACTACTTTGATCCAACTTAAGAATGATTTCCATCCTAAAAATAGATCTCCTCTCAATAATCATATAGTACTCAAAATGTGAAAAATTGCCTATGTTGGCAAATCTAGCCATGTAGTATATTGTAAATTATGTGCGTAAGTGGGTCCCACATGTGTGAGGCCAAGATTCCACGTGGGAAACCTATCCTAGTGTAGGTTAGATTGATTCTAAATAGTTGGTCATGTCTATTTGGTAGTGATTCCTACATTATAAGACCTACACCTAAATTTATGATGAGATCTTGACCAACTAGCCACCTACTTGGCATGACTCTAGGAAAGAGAGTAGGGTTACAAATTAGGGCAAGAAAGCCAAGTTAACTTCCTTATTACATGCTGGAAATTCACCTAAATTTACAAAAGAAATGACTTTCACTATGTATTCCACTCTCCCATAGTGAGAAGATAGATTATTTTTGGAGATAGATTTAAATGCAACCAAAGTGTCTAAGCCTTCATTCTCAGTCTATAGGCCATACATCAGGCTTTGGTTCACACGTGTGGACTCGGATTTACATTTATGATCAATGCTTTTGATTGTTCTTGCTTGTTGTTTGTCAAATTGCCAATCTAGATCAACTTTTTTATGTCTAGTTTTTTGATAGATTGTTAAGCAAACATCCAATCACTCTTGTGGATCTTTCTAAGATCCATTAATGGTCCAAAAGTATAGTTATTTCACATGGCATTAAGGCCAAGTACAAGAGCTTAACCATTGATCAAAAACAAATCCATTTTTAGCAAGTATTGGTGCTAAAGACTAGAAGTGAGAGGGCGAGCTTGAATCTCAACTTTGGTGAGGGGATTTGATTCCAAACTTGGTAGGGATCAAAATCCGTACTGTCCACATGTGTGGGCACCTCTGAACCTACATTTAATGCATATTATTCATTTGATCCATAAAAATCCATTCTATGTGTTCTTGATCAGATTATTGGTGCTAATCCTAGGAAAAGCCACCAAGATTGAGTGTCATTGATTATATTTGACTTTGTGTCATGAGATCTAATTAATCTAGGCTGAAATCGAGTCCTCTAATGTGTCTTACGAGTCTTGAAAGTACTTTAAGAAGTGTGAGGGAGATTGAGATCTTCATTTCATCTTTGTGAGGGAGTGCTAGAACCGAGACTATAAGTCCATTTATTTATTAAATTAGAAATCTGAATTGAGTGAATCACAACAAGAGAGACCTTTGTGAGTCTCTAGAATCAATTTGAAATCATTTAACATCAAACAAAAAGACCTTCAAAGATCTATAATCGACTTCCAATATATCTTGTATGGTTCCAATGTAGTCGAGGTCACTTTCAACCAAATTGGTATCCCTTGCACTACTGTGATTGACTTGATAAAACCTTGTCATCACCCAACAATCGAATGTCGTTCTTTTTTTGTCGATGCATTCAATGCAAAAGTGTTGTCCACTAGACCAAAGAGCGGTATGAGTGATTTACTGCCATATTGAAAAATGCATATATCAAATAATATTTCAAAATAATGTGTTACAATACCAAAGCAACTATTATATATATAATAAATGATGAGTTTGAGTTGGAGACAAACATGCTAACTGCAACCGTGTGCAAGCTCCCACTCCAAATTTGATATTTGTTTTTCACTTGCACAAGCATCATTCATGGCTTCATATAGCCAAGAAATGTTGCATTGATCTAGGAGCTTCTCCAATTCAGATGGAAAAGCATGGCCCCTATGTGATCGACGCCACCACGTTCTATCAATATTCCATTGATCTTTGGATTTTTCGTATAAATGAGTTCAGATGACAATTCTCTTGATCCCCCTTTGAGTCCTTTCCAATCCTCAATAGGCACACAATCAAGATTACTCATGCAAGACTCCCTCTTAATGAACAAATCATAAAAGGTAGAAGACTCCTCTTCTTGACTAGCTTGTCTATCAAGCACCTCAATTTTATCCAACATAGAATCACTTGATCTACTCTGTTTATTGAACCATGTAACATTACTTGCTATATAAAACTTGATCTTAAGTCTAACTTCTTATCTTACTTATTTTCTCATTGTGATCCTGGTAAGCTCTCAACATCCACTTTTGATGCTTGCCATGCCAAATGGTTGTTCAAAAAACTTTAGGACATCTTCTTAGTCACCTATGTATTACTACCACCGAGGAACCTAACTTCACTTTTTCCTACTTCAAGCCTAAGTGGAAGACCTATGACCCTCCATCCAACTGGAAAGCCGGATTCATTCGTACAAAAGAAATCAAGCTTGCCGAGTCCAAAAAAAAAATTCTTAGAATTCTACAACAATGTGTGCTTATTCACTCCAAATGCAAAGTTTTAGCTGATGATGTGATTGATCTTTTCTATTCTTCTCAACCGTCTCTTTGAAAATCACACATTGATCTTTTCATTGCATGTTTCCATGTTAGGCTCAAAAGACTTAGCCAATTTTATCTACTAATCAATGATATTGATTTTATTGAACCTTATGTTAACAACTTTTGGCAATGTCTTAGAGTGATATCTGTAGTAGTGAGGACATAGTTAACTATTTGGCTCCAAACCTTGTAAATGTTCCATTCATTCTGGACCAATCTACTTCTCCCAAGGAATCTCTTAGGAATACAAAAAGGACCCCCTTCAATTTCAATGTATGGTTTACCTTTGAAAGGCACCCTTTCAACACTCAAATAAAGAAATTTGCTTCAACTTCACCTCTAGTTATGTGGCAATTGTTAGAATGTTCTCCAAGCACTCTCTTCCTGATTTCTCTCAAGAGTTTCCCCTATGAACCAGATTTGAGAATAAGAGATCATTCATCATTGCACTCTCTTCTTGATTTCTCTCAAAAGTGTCCCCTATGGACCAGATTTGAGAATAAGAGATCATTCATCATTTCCTAGAAATTTGATGGAGTATCAGTCAAAGTAAATGGTAAGATCCTCTTTAGTAGACTTTTTTCTATATTCAAAGAAGTTGTTTTTGGTGAATGGTATAATTTGTCACAGAAAGAGATATCATTAACACCATTTGGGCATTTACATACATGATGACTCACTTATGCCAAGAAGTTGTTTCGATTCGAATAGATCTAGAAAAAGTATTTGACAAAACTAATTGGGACTACATCCTCTTTTGTTGTGACAGTGTGGGTATTCCTATTATCTTTTTAGTTTGAGAAAGGCTTGGTATGCTAATACAAGTAGAATTCTTGTAAATGGACTCATCTCTAGTAGCTTCTAGATCAACTATGGAATATAATAGAGTTGCCCTCTCTCCTCACTTCTTAATATTTATTCCTCACTACCTCAAAGTCTCTGTTCTTTGTATTGGAGTTTAATCTCACTCCATTAATCCGATCCTCAAAGGGCCTACCTCATTCTAATCTCACTCCATTAAATGGTCATTCTTAGAAGATACACAATATCTCATTTGCACCTTAGAAGAAAAAAGTAGCACCCATATCTTTTATTTTTTAAATGTAAGCATGCTTGACTGGAAATATGGAGCATTTCTGGAAGACCTTACGATCTTCCTAACACCTCCGTTGATATTATGTCGTGATATAATTTAAATAATAACCTAGATTGCTCCACATTCCATTGGAAAATACATAGGGTTAGCAGCTCCCTTTCTTTCTCACAAAGTGTGATTAAAGGTATCAAATTTCCTAGGTTTTGTTCACAAAATATTCATCGGGTGATGCCTTTGGGTTGTTGAGCCTTCTCGGTTCATCTTAATATATCTGTGCATTTGTTTAAATTCAAATAGTATCCTATTGGTTTTGTCAAAGACAAAAGATGTAAATTAAAGTCTAAATTTTAAGATGCATCCAAACTAAAAGCATTCAAAAGGAAAGTAAAGGTTTGCGTAAATTTCATAATTGAACCAACATGTATTCCAGGGTGTAAAAGTCCAGGCTTCCACAAAAAGTCCATAATCATCAATTTTACATCCATAATTTTACATGCCCATGAAGGGTTTTTTTTCCTTGGTAAATAGAATCATTAAGTAGTTGATTGCAGAAAATGATGCATGACCATTTTTCTAAGTGCATCTTAGGCTATTTATGGCTGAGTAAGCAAAATTTTATGTCAGCCTTTGCATAAAGGAATGATCTTTGTAGATACTCCTATTGCTACTAGTGGTTAGAGTAAATTCAAAAGTCACATCTTGCCAATAACTTTTCAAATGACCTTTCTCACCCACCAATGAAGATTACTAGAAAGAGCATCCCGGGCTCAAGTTACAAAGAAATTAAAAAAAGCATTCCAAATAAAGTTACTCAAATTTGAAACAAGAAATTCCAAGATTTAAAAAAAAAATCCGAGATTCAAATTCATATAAGTATTGGTGCACTGAATTCTGCACCCTTGAGGCTTGAGGCTTGGGCTATCCAATGTGCCCAAATTCCAGTCTCAGATTTTGGGAAGAAGAAAGAAAATTCCAATTTCCAGTCCGAGGTCAATGGGCTCTTAATGCTACAATCTACCAGTGATACTGTGATGACCTCAAGACACTAACCCACATTTGCTTCATGATGAGACATGTCACGCCAGCAGCCGCCTGCACTAAAACCTTTTTATATATTTTTGCTAACAAATACAATTACACTGAGTGCCCACTCACTAGCCTGAACGGACTCATCACTGGCATGGCATACCTTGAGTAATGTGACTGAAATCATTAGTTCAATAATTACCAATATTAAATAAAGTAGATACTTTTTATATGCCAATTCAATTGGGTTATTATAAAATATGGCATAAACTGGATTTACATATAAATTTATATGCCAAAGCCAAAGGTTACCGTATAATGAAATTTAATAGTATTATATGATTTGGTAGTATTACAAGGCAAATCTGCGTAGCCGTCACAGAATTATTACTTGGGTCCGTAACTGGGTTTAGTTACGGAGGTCTAGGGCCCCTCCCCACTAACCAAGTCCTTCATGTAGGGGAAGGGGGGGGGGGGGGGGGGCATTCTTAGGTCTTTCACTCATTGAACGGCAAAAGTTAAAAAGGCGAAAGGGCAGGAGGGAAATTGGGCATTTTGGCCCTTGTCAACTGACCTGGGTGGTGCTCACTACAAATCACTGGGTCTGGAGTCTGGACGTCTGGACTCTAGACCTAAGTTCTTGATTCGGAATCTTCAAAGCCCATTTTCCCTTCGTAGAAATGCACTTTGAGATTAGCATTTCCAACTGAAAGGTTGTTGATCTTAAAAAAATGTCGACTGTTACGTTATTACGTGTAAATGTAAAAAATATTTCACCAAATCTTCTAGGCTTTGATATAAATAATGCAGAAGGAAAATTTCAAATTTTTGACACTTCAAATTTGAGTCTCAAATCTACCATGCCGATTTTTTATATCCGTTTCCTGCTCAGCTGACACTATCTTCACTTTGTCTCCTTTCTTTCAAATGCTGGGGAGTCGGGATTGAGAGTGGGAGTTAGCAGGGAGAGCACTGAGCAGGTGTTGAGCTTTAACTTGTGAGCGTCAGCTAAAACAGACATAAATGCAATGAATGATTGATTTAGTCTTTTTTGTCGGAAAAAAAGTGATGATTAATATAGTTTTTGAGTAAAGCCGCACTACCTGGTGGTGATTAATGCTGACGACGCTTAAAGAAAGCATTAAGATCTATGATCTAGACTTTAGCTCTAGTTACGTAATTATAAAAATGATTAACGTTTAGAGTAGCCCACGGTCCTTTTGCACCGTAGCTGATATAGGCAACCGAAAACGTCCTTGACTGGAGTCTATATGCACAACTGGCCCTGGGGCCTGGGAGGCTGGCCGGGCTGGCCTCTGCAACAACGGTTTTACTTCTAGCTGCTTCTACCTCTACCTGTAAGATACTCTAGTCATAGTTTCGAATCAGTAAATCTACCACTCGATCATACTATAATATAAAAGTGGTATCACTAGACCATATACTATAATACAGAGTACATACTCCAAAAACGGTTTTGTCCTCTTGTGACGTCCACCTAGATCCTATAAAATACTGTAGTCATAGTTTTTTTTTCTCGAACTCTGGTCACAGTTTTGAGGCACCAAAACTGCACTATAGATAATAGTCTCTAGCCATAGTTTTGAAGCAGCAAAATTATGACCACAGTATATTCTATAATACATACTCCGACACTGTATTTTCCTTTTATTACTTCTAGCTGCAGTTACCTTGAATATACTCTTGTATATTATTAGTTAAGTCTGATAACAAAATGCTTAACCTATCTATCTACTCAGAAATATTGCAAAATTAGCTTTACATCGATATTTGATAATTGACAATAGAGCATGCAAAGATTGATCACATGAATTGAAGGCGTGTTGATTCTTCTTAGAGAGCATAGGTAAATATAAACATCAATTATAGTACACCAAGAAAAGCATCACTCCTTACGATCCATAACAAAAAGAAAAGGCTAACACCTTACATGGGTCATGTCCTCCCGAACATGACCCAAGGTCATGCCCTTTGGCCATGACCAAAAGGTTGCCTTGTCTACATTATTCAACTAACATCTCCAATTCACATGACATGGGGTTAACCATTATTGTTCGTTATGCTTGGGTTTGAACTACAAATCCTAGCAATTTCTCCCACAATTCAAACACCTTCAATCTCCGAAACTCAGTCTTACTCTCATTCTTTGGTGAACAAACCTACCCAACCAAATCTAGATTGAACGGATGTAGCCCCGCTCAACTGCTTCACGACTGCAAGCCACAATCTACCTTCTTGTACTTACATCTGTATTAATGTAAAATAAAAATAAAAAAGAGACAGACACATTGTAGACGCTTTCACACGTTGATTCTTTCTTTCAGACTGATTGTCAGAATAAGCTCAATGTAGCTATTACAAGAATGGAGTTAGCTTTTCTGAGCACGCGATTTCACTCGCAATTGTTTTGTGCTCAGAGCATCCATTTGACTTGTATCTTTATACATCAATCTGAATCAACTACTCTTGCTATTGCGTTCAGATTTTGTCAGTGTTGTATGTTTGGCTATTTCGGTTTCTGTCTGTCCTTCAAATCATTTTGTCTTATTGTCTGCTCTTTCGCTTCCGCAAACGCAAATAGATTCATTGTGTATCCCTGCATGATTAGAGTTGCAAAGTGTATAACACTGAGGGAAACATGATCAACGATCCATCTTCTACCGAATCTTGTGCATTCACCCATAGAATCTATTTTCCCAACAAGGTATCAGAGCGTTGATTAAAATCAGAGCTATATTTGTAGCTCGATAAGCTTCCCACAAAACCAGATTCTATCATCTGATAGAATAATCATTTTCTTGTTCTGTAAATAGCATTAGATTTTCCTTCTTAAGTCATTGATAGTTATCATTATCACCTAGACTAACTTCCACATGGATACCCAAGGAAAAGCAAGTCCCATTGCGGACAAGCGTGATGGATCCAATTAGCATCTGTGGAAATTTAAGATGAAAACTGTGCTAATGGCTAAGGAATTGTATCGATGGAAGTTGAAGGATGGCATGGCCTTCGCGTTGATCATCCTCGACATTTCAGACACACAAATTGGCCATGTATCCAAAGATCAAACCTCAAAGGAAGTCTGGGACACCTTGAGCACACTGTACTATGTGCAAGATGTAGCTTCCAAGCTAAACCTTAGAAGGATATTCTTCTCTCTCAAGATGACGAATGGTGATTCGCTACATAATCACATCAACCAGTTCAAGAACTTGCTGCAACAAATAGTTGTTGTCGGATCAGTCATAGACGATCAAGACTCAGTAATGACACTGCTTTCAAGCTTGCCAAGCTCATATGATAACTGGGTGATTGTGAGAAATTGTCAACTAGTTAAGATTTATCATGTCTAGTTAAATTGGCAATTTTGGCCAATATGCATTTTAGACATAGAGATAAACTTTATAAAGTTGTTTAGGCCTAAGTTCATTTGAGTTACCATATTTGTAAAGTGTGAGAAAAGTAGGTAGGTTGAGTTTGAACCAATTCAAATTGGTAAATCTAGATGCATTGAATCTACTCTATTAGTATAATAGATCTAGAACTTTCTAAATGTTGATAAGCTTGGACAAGCAAATCCAAATAGGTCAAGGACCTGTTATATATAGTGTACAAGCGTGGGAAGAGGATATATATATATATATATATATATATATATATATATATATATATTTCTATCCTCTCATTCATGCTTATGAAAGTGATCTCTTTGGGTTTCTATACTCACTTTTGCATTGTCTTGTTGATATCTTGAATTCTTGTGTGTAGAATGCTATTTTAAGTGGTGCATTGGATCCACGCATGTGAAAGGTGGTGTGGTATAGCCATTGTACGGAAAGCAACAACAACTTATCATTCTTATGCTATTTTGTCAAGTTCTTATTGAGTATATAGCTTCTATGTTTGGTAGATGCTAGTTTTCTACATTGTTAATGGTGCTAGACTTGCTTTCTTTAGTAACCAAAGATCAAAGGGACAAATTGGATCTTAGTGATCTGATTTTCTTCACATGGTATCAGGGCTTTGGTGCAGGTTATTGAAGGAGCAGCCATATTTAGCAAATGATTTGGAGGAGTCACCAATTCTAGGGCATGCTAGATTGATTTCTACTCAAAAATCAAGCATTTTTCAAGTGTAAAATTGATTTTTTGTAAATCGAAACTCAATATAGGGCAAAATACTTGAAGTAGGATGATTTCACTCTATACTTTGTGGAATGTGGCTATTGCATTGGATAGGTCTTATTGCATTCTTCAAGAATCTATTTCAAGTTTGTAGCATTTGCATGTAGAAAGTGAATGATTCAAGTTTTTGTACTTTTGTAGAAACCCTATTTTTTATTGGATCTCTTGTGTTTGAAGTTGATGGAATTTTCAAGAGTGTATTTCAATCATACAAAGTACAAAATTTCATAAGATTGTAGCTTGATCAATTGTTGATCAAGTATCTTTCATTCTATGTGTTGGATCTGCTAGGTTTGGTGCAAAAAAGAGATTTGCGAGGTTCCATATCTTTGTGATTTCTTCTTGAGCTCATTTGTTGACATTCAAGAGAGTGCTTTGTGCATTGGAACAGGTTGAAAGAGAAGATCAAGTCATTGCAACATGGCAACATCAAGTGGCTTCATGTTGCAAGGCAATGATAGGCTTACGTCAACAAATTATTCTACTTGGAAGGTGAGAATGGAGTCTCTCCTTGATATGAATGATTTGATGGATATTGTTGTAGGTGTTGAGGAAAGACCTTTGGCACCTCAAGAACAATTGAGGTATGACAAGAGGGCAAAGGAAGCTCTACATGTGATCAAGATGAATGTTACAAATGAACTTCTCAAGGAAGCTGGTAAGTGTACTTCATCAAGTGAGACTTGGGAAGCTTTGAAGAAGCTTTATGAATCCAAGTCTACATCAAGGGTACTAACCCTTAGGAGGCAAATCTTTCAATGTTTGCAAAAGAAAGATGAAAGTGCTCATGCCTTTGTTTTGAGGGTTAAAGCATTCAATGATGAGTTAGAATGTATTGATGAAAGCATTAAGGAGGTAGAACTTGTTCAAGTTGTTCTTAATGGCTTGTTGGATGATCATGCTAATCTTATTGTACTCGCCCTTTTATCAATAGCTAGTTTTTGTTTGCTTGGGCTCCTGAAAAAGTGGCTAGGTCAACTATTGAAACAGTATGGCCAACAAGATCAATTTGCACTAATAGATTGGTGAACTTTTTTCTAAACGGTTTTTTGGTTTTCTTTTTTTGTTGTTGTGTATGAAATTTTTGTTTTAATCCAGAACTAGTCTCTTTTCAAGTTTTGAACTTTATGGAAGGATTGATTTCATAAGTATGCACCCCCACACAACATTCATCATGAAAAATCAAAAAAAAAAAAGTACACACAAGAAAAATGGCAAAACTATGGCAATGTACACAGTGTCACAAAAAAGTGTAGCAAAAACTAGTAAGTTGTAACAACTATTTGGCACCCCAACAATGGTGCCAAATGTAGTCTGATTCTTTTATGGAGAAATCTCAAGTGTCATGTAGTACAATGGCAAGTCGGGTTCGTTCCAATGAGGAGCCATGGAAATGGTCTCATGTCACGTGCTAGCTAAGCTATCAAAAGTAACAAGGCAGTAAGACTATTATGTGAATCAACAAGAAGGGATCTAACCAACCTAGTAACACACTAAACTCATTCACATCAAACACTAGCAAGAGTAGGGTTCTTGGCAAATTGAAAGATGTGCACAATGAGCTTAGCATTGAGGAAGAAAATATGACTAATCGCTTCAAATGCAATTGTAAGTTATGTGGTCTTTTGTATAGTATTTACTTTCCATTTCGATTATTGTATGTAAGTGTATACATTAAATTGTTACATTTTTTTTTTTACATGTTTGTATCCATAAATTATTAGTGAATGGCAACAAATAAAATCTCTTGGAAGCATTATAAAAGTTTAATGTTGGTTCACTTCAGTATAAGAGACTCTCTAAGGTTACTTTTAGATTATGGAATTCTCTTTTATGATTCTTTCTCGATACTAGACTTAGTGAAAAATTGGAGGCGATACCTCTACCCCCTTTTTGAGTGAGAAACGGATTCCTTCATTTTCAAATATCAAAATACAAAGTGATCAAAGCCATCTATAGACAATCAACGTTGAGTGAAACACATCACATGTTCAAAAACAATAGATTACCTTGATTTTTGCCTTTTGTAGTATTTCTTGATTTTTTTAGGCAAATAAAATGTTCAAAAAATAGCTACAATATTTATTTTCAAAAACTTGACTAATGATGTGCTATCTAACTTCTTGATTAAAAGTGCTAACAATAATGAATGCGTGGCTAATAAATTGTCATTTAACATTCAAAAAACCCATAGAGAAACAAATGTTTTTTTTTTCTATTTAATTGTAGAAGATGGAATAAAAAAATTAACAATGAATGGAAGGCATTGGATCATCAAGATTTCATAGTGAACCATAGTGAGCAAATACAAATTGAGGTGAAATATTATTATTACGACAATTAAAGTGGAAAAGGATTGGACACTTAATTACATATTATCAAAACATGCAATGCTTCAATTTGATATTCCTCGATATTTTTATTTTCTAGTGAATGGGAGAATCGTCACTTTGTCCTTCAATTTTCAATGTGCAATCAAAGCATGACAAAAATACCACATACTATGTAAAGATGTAAAAACAACCATAGAAATCATCAAAAGGCATAAAGCTTGAAAAAAAAAAAAGGGTAACAAATCACAACTAGAAAAAGAATGTGTAGACTTTATACAAACATAAATGTACTCATTTTTAAAGAATAAACATCAAATCTTTTCATTTTTTAGGCTCCATTGTCTCTAAATCTTTGTGCTCATATAGGCTAAATTTGTCTATTCATGAATGCTTAAAAAGTGATCCATTTCTATAATTTTTTGATGTCCAGGTGTAGAACAAGACAATCACACATATGTAGCCATGCAAATCATACGAAAGGGAATAAAATTTAGACATCAATAGACTTGGTAAATTGAAAAAATGTATATTTTTTTGAAACATAATATTATTTGGCCTTTCAATAGCCTTCTTTGTCTATCTATTCATTTAAGCATAAAATTTGTGTATCAATTGTCTTGTCATTTCTAAATTGTAAATCTTTTTATGTCTCTATATATAACGGCCTATCAAAAATCTCAATTTTTGTGCAGAATTTGCATATGATTGTATAAAACTCAAATGCATTCTAGTCAATCTCTTTTGTGAGAGTGTGAGGGTCAATTTGCGATTCCGTAAAGTTTCTAGAACATGGAGTCCATATTTTAGTGTACAAGGCTTGGTTGAGATCTTGGTGAATCCCTAGGTGTCAATTTCATCCAATTTTTTAAGATTGGTGTGTTAACTTCTGAGACTGGCCATTAAGAATCAATATAAACCAAGACGGTAAAAAAAGTCATCCATAAGTTATAAAAACTTACAGAAACTACACGTAAATTAAGTGCAAGTCATTATAATATTCACACCAATACAGACGGCTTTCCTCCCATTGTTGAGGTGGGATATCTTTTTATGCTGCATTCGAAAAAGAGAACTGCACAGCAACTACTTTTCAATAATATACAATAAACCACTCCTCTCTCAAGAAGACCTAGAGTGACTTTCTCAAGCAATTCTACAACTTGGAAAGGGCAGGAATAGCAGCTAATCAGATAAATCTTGAATCTGTTACAAACAAAGAAAAATATAAAAATCAGGACCACTCTGAACTGGTAACAAAAGAATCGGCAAAGGCCAAGCTGGCACCTCCCCATTTAATCTTCCTATGAGTAACATGATACTAAATGCTTCAGCCTATATAGCCATCAATGTGTGTACATGTGCAGTCACATCTACATGGACATCACACAAATACCATTGAAACCTCATTCAGCCCAATTATTCATTCAGACACATTCCATAACTAGCACTGCAGTTTTATATGCTATTACATACAGTATGAAGAGAAAGAACTCTGCATGTAACTTTTAAATTCACATGTGAAGTTCAAGGAATTTAACAGCAAAAAGTCACCCAATGTATGCTTCACACTGAACAAAGAATACAAAAGATCTTACACTATTCTAAAATAGAAGGCAGTTGAAAGTGAGTACTGACTTGGCAACTTTAAGTTTGAATTGTAACCCGTAAAGAAAACAGGAGTTTCAAAAGTGCCTACACACGCCCATAGTCTCAATTTTTCTTTTTATCAATAAAAAATATGCTGCTGCCCCATAGCCGCAGCAGCTGCAAGAGCTGAGGCGGATGGCATTCCTGTGCCTGGCTGGAATCCATCAAAAACTGATCGAGCACCTGCGGTGGCAACAGGTAAAGAACCACCCATACCTCCTCCTTGCTGTGGTAAGGGCAGAAGCGCTTGTCCACCAGCTTGAGTCAAACTCCACTGCCTTTGATAAGCTAGTAGATCAGCTGCATTGTAACCTTGATTCAGACCCGCTGTCATGACACCTGCAAATGGCAATGCTAGTGGTAGGGGAGGTGGTAGCGGGGCTGACGACGTCCCTGGAAGAGTGGGCTTGTTGCCCCATGAGCACTGTAATTTCAATGAAGAAAATTCATTTGAAGGCATAACCACAATTGTCCATAGTTAGCATTGCGACAAGCTTACTTGAAATCCAACAGTCAACTACCAAAATTACTGGAGAGATAAAAGAGCAAAGCCAGATGGTTAGAATCACAGATGCAGCCACATGCAAAGCATCAGTAGATGCAGCCACAGGCTGAGAACACGCCACAAAACACAGCCATGAGAGGTCAAATATTAGAAGACCCGCCCCCCCAAACACACCCAGGGTAATCCAAGTGAAAACTGGGATGCCACATAGCACCAATAGGGCAGTGTCTTATTAATCACACTAAGATCCTAAAGAAATGTCCAATTTCCAGACTCACCCATTTTGTAAAACAAGAAAAATCTACAATTTCTGAACAGATGGATATTCTACCAACTTAGGGCATAATAGATCCCCTATGATCAGTTATATAGAACCTGAAAATGAATCCTAAATCCACAGTTACAAACTCACTAACTTTATCAGTCGTAGTGGCTTCCCTACCTCATGTGCCCTCTCCAATAATGTCGTGAGGTGCACCCCCCTCCTTTAGTTCACTTGATTTGGATTTACAAGCATTGTCTTAGCGATACTATCTGATATCAGGGTGGTTCGACTGTTTTTTTGCCAACAAAAAAAATTCAACAAAACGGTGTTTCAGAGATTTAGAACTCTTGAGGTTCCCGAACAAGCGTTCTTATGGAACTTACGTATGCCCTTACCACCTTCGTCCTAGATTGATTTGATTCCTTGCCTGATGGTTTCGCCTAATGTCCTAATTTCAAAGATCATTATGCCCAAGTCAAGGGTCCAAATTCCAAGCTCCACCAAGTTTATTCCATCGTCGAACACCTTTGCCATTATGGTGCATTGCGCATACCAGGTTCATTTGTATTACTCGCTCGCCTTCATCCTTGAATTGTGTTCGTACTCGTATTGATTGGCCTCAAATGAAGAGAGACCTACACCAATTGTCTTATCGTGTACCTTTTGCAACAAAAATAAATACTTTAAAGGCAAAACCCAGGGACTCTTACAAACATGGCCTATACCCCATTGACAGTGCACCGACATCTCCATGGAATTTATGAACTTAGACGGTCACAATACTTGTTTTCTTTTGGCAGAACAATTCTTGAAGCAAACGCACTTCACTCTTGATACCTATTTGCACTACTATAACCATTGCTCAATGTGCTCGCATCTTCTTATCAAAAACCTCCATGCATTGGCATGCTCCATTTTTATTCATTGAGATAAGGAATTCACTTTAGAGTTTTGGATGAAACTAAGGTGAATATTATTCAAGAACTTATAGGCACTACTTATCGTTTTGAGGCCAAAGGTCAATCTGAGGTTTTGAACCACATACTTGAAGACTGTTTACACTCGTCTGTTTCTCCCTTTGGGCATATGATTGGGACCAACATTGATGTTTAGCAGAGTATGGTTATAACAGCTCTATTAGCAACATCATCCTTTTGGATCAAGCGGCTACACTTCACCACTACTTAGCGTACCTATGCATCTTGACAATGCACAGTTAATGTGGCCGCATTTCTTTCTAAGCGCACAAACATTTGTAGCATTCACACAACAACAATACAAAGTTGTGGATGACAAATACCGATAATAGGATGAATTTAAGGAAAGCTAGAACATATATGTAGAGCTACAGTTTGCTCAACACAAATTCACCTAGGCAAAATCTCGGACAAAGAAGTTGGCACCACACTCACATGGACCTTCTGTATTGTGTAAAAGCTTAACCCACTTACTAATCGCTTACGATTGCCAATAACTACTCATGCTTGCCTATGACATCTTTCATGTCAGCCACTTGAGAGGAGTTGTTGGTACTCATGCAGTCATGCACATCTTGCCTCTATTTTTCTTAATGATCCAACGTTACTCCATTCCTCCATGTTGCCAAACTTCAAGTTCACAACACCATATTCAATTCTTACTTCAGCGGGATCTATTGATGAGGCCACATGAAATCTATTGAAATAATTGCAAACACACCACTTTTACAGAATCAGGCTTGGGCTTGCAGCCACCCTACACTCTCGAGCATTACATGACATTTGTCGCTCCTTTTTCATTTCTTACAGCAGTATTATTGTAGTTTTCTTTTGTATATGCTCTCTGTTTTTAAGCCCATATTGAGGGCAAGGTCTTGAAATTGAGGACAGCTATATTCATATATTAGCTGTATTCATGTCAATATGACCTTGGAAACTTATTACCTATTCGGCCTTCTGGCATATCTTCATTTCTAAGAGAAATCAAGCCTTTTGAAAGAGTGGACAACTGGCCCAAGTTGGGACAGGTGCATCACAAGTAGTGACTCAGTGTGGCCGCCCAAAAGTTGCATAAAAGCGGTCATTTGTGACCATCGGAACTAGTTGTCAATGACAAGAGGCTAGCCGGCAAGCACCCGTGGTCACCAAGAGGGTCACAGGTCCTAGGCGGAATGGGGTGGTACCCTATGAGTCACTCAATATTCATGGGTCACAGGTAGCATGCATGCCAAGTGGACTGATCACCCACAGCTGGATGCCACGCACATAGGACTCAAAGAGAGGGTGCCTTCGATTGGAAGACCCATTTGACAGAGTGGCTATCTAGGATTCACGAGTTGAAGAGACAAGCTTGTGCAGTTGGTATGAAAGCCAGCTCATTCTAGAAAGAGAGTGAAAAATACACCATTTTTCATTTTTTCTTGGGAGATTTCTAGGGAAAAAAATTGCCAATCTATTTCTACAAGGAAATTGTAGGAGCAGCAAACAAGATCCATCCACCACATTTACTCATTTAAGGTGATTCTTGAATCTTGTTTGATCAATGATGATTGAAATTTGATCTAAAGCTAAAACTTAAAAGTTCAGTCTATAACTTTAAACTTTGATTACAAATTACAATTTACTACTGAGTGATTAGTGACTGTTCTTTAAGCTCTCTCACTGACTATAATTTATTAGCTAAAGCCTAACTAGTAACACCATTATTGTTACAGGCGCGGCAGAGCGCCGAGATTCCCCATCACAGCCGTCACCTATAACCAGCACTAGCTCCGCTGCAGCATCCATTCCACCTTCTTCTGGAGAGACTCCTGCAGTGCCAGTAGGTGGGGCAAGTAGTAGTGCTATTGGTAGGGCTGGAGGTGTTAGGGGATGGGGTCGAGGACATGTTGAGAGGCAGGGATGTTTTTGTGGTAGCCTTCCAGCAGTCACATAGGGATGCAGCTGCTATTGCTGTTAGGAGGTGCTTTTACTTGTGCGACCTCCCCTTTCATGTGGCACAGACCCCTGCATGGAGGGATATGATGTGAGCAGTATCTCGTATCGGTGTTGAGTGGGAGGGCCTGACCATGGAGCAGTTGAGGCTTGCTTCATCCACTATGGAGGAAGGAAGATCAATTCCATGATCGAGAGCTCAGGCAAGGATGGCATTCCTACGTCTCCTCTATCTATCTTGATCCTAAGGATCAAGATGCACTCATGGATGACTTGAATTTATTCATGTATGTACTATGTAATTACTAATTAGTATTCAGGACCAAGCGTTTCGATTTCGGTCGTGCAGCTGCCATGCTGAGGGAAGGGCAATTGTGCCCTGGTTCATGGTGGATGAAGTACGGGAATGATGTTCCCAAGTTGCAGAAACTTGCCATCCGCGTCCTCTCACAAGATTGGGCAGCAGTTGCATGTGAGAAATTGGAGTTCCCTCTGGTTCATACGAAGAGAAGGAACAGACTTTCTACTGCGCAGCTGGAGAGGTTGGTGTATGTGCATGCCAACCTACGGCTTGTGAAGAAGCTAAGAGAGACCGGGGAGACCGTACAAGTAATGATTAATCTGAATTCTATAGAGTCTAGTATCTACCATGATTTGTCTAGATAGTAGAGTCTACACTAAGAACCTTCAGGCTTCAAGTTTCAACTTTCAACGTTTACATTTCAAATTTGCTATTTTTTTTTAAATCGTTTACTAGTACTTCCTATTGAGAATCGAAATCTTGGTTTGATTTCAATTTTCGTAGGTTAATCCCGATGAGATCAATGTGGCAAGGGTTCCAGACTTGCCACCAAGATCACAAGAGGAGGAGGATGTCTATGCTCTACTCCATCAGGAGGCCTTAGCAGCTGCAGGTTGATTTCGATGCCCCCGAGTCACTGCATTATATTAGTAGGCTTTTAGTACTTTGAAGTTTTGTAGATATACTAGAGAGTAGATAGTAGATAGTAGATTACTAGATTGTAATTTGTAAATTGTAAGTTACAAGTAATGTGAGATGTCGACTCTCGAGCCTAAGTCCTGATTCCAATTTCCTTGCGTGCGTTGCGCAGGGCCTACCACTCGAGCTACAGCACGCAGGACCAGGGGCACAGGAGAGGGCCTGAACCATGCAGGACTCTCAAACACCTCTGAGAGTCCCTTTGGCTCTGACTCAGATGAGGAATCCACCACTGAGGGTGAGGTGAGGGATCGGATGAGGATGAAAAATGAGGGTGACTCTGATGATGGGGACGATGACATTGAGCCTGAGGACATGCCAGTGCCCCCACGACGACAACGTCCGAGGTGGGCAGCTAGAGGCTAGAGCCTAGATGGGGGGGGCACTCACTGCTTAGTGTGGCATACTCTAGGATCTAGCATAGTAGTTATACATATTACATATGACAGTTGACTTCAAACTCATGGGGCCTCAGACTTGAGCCTTGAGGCTAGTGGCACGCTTGACACTCTTGTTATCTATGCATCATCATTGCTTTTACTTTAAACTTTAAAATTTGAACTTTGTATTATGTAATTTGTGATTTGTTACTAGTTAGAAGTTAGAACTTAGTGCCAACTTCCAAGTGGTCAGTGCATTGTAATTTGTAAGTTGTAGCTTGTAAGTTCTATAGTATTAGTAACTAGTTTATAACTTTACTGTTTATAATTTCTTAATTTCTGGAAGTTCTTGGATGTTTGAAAATTGAGACTGTATGATGAATGGTGACAACATCAATAATTGACTGAGGAAAGTGACCATAGTCACCGATGACCATAGTACATACACAGCTAAGAGCTTCTCCTATTGAAATTGCATTCTCTAGAGCATTCTCATGAAATTGGATGTATCTACTTGTTACCAGACTTTCTATGACATGTGTAAACCCCCAAAACCCTCAAAAACACATTTAAAAAAAAGAAAAAACCTAAAAAAAGGTTCCCGTTTCAAACCAGAACCATATGGGAGGAGAATTACACTGAAACTCACTTTGATTGATTTGCCACAAATCACCCTTCCGTTGGCAACTTGGATTGCATAAGAAGCTTCGTCATGAGTACGATACCTAACAAAACCAAAGCCCTTGTCTCTTTGGACCCTCACATCTTCAATTACACCTGCACCCAATGCATGGAACTGTCTGTGAAGTTCTGCCTGAGTTACCTGCAATAAAATATCCAATGATTTAGGTTATTCAACCATTGCAACCAAAATATGAACTTAGAAGACTTGAAAAATACAACGGTGATTTTCTAAAAGCATAGAAAGTTGGGAACAAGCATCACAGTCTGGATTCTATATGATAATAATGTAAATCCTCTACTTCAATAGCTCACCTCATGAGCTAAGTTCCCAACATATACTGTTGTGTACTGTGGGTTGCTTTCAGGTCCATCTCCTTGAGCTGCTGCTTCCTCATGCTGCTCTTCATGGACACCGTCTGCAGAGTATTGAAAAATCCAATCACTACTGATACTATTGAGCACATTACATAATCAAAGTTCAGACTACTCCTAGAACAGAAAAACTTGCTCCTATCTCATGAGAAGCAGACAATCATAAACATTTTCTCAATTGAAAGAAGTGGAGTACCTTACCTTGTTTATTTGGCAGAGAAGCAGTGACAGTCTGCTCACTTACAGTGCTAGGATTGGCACTAAGTGCGACATTTTGGGTATCCTCCACCTGATGCCCAGCACTATTCTTAGTTGCCCAGTTACAACGAATTGTGCGACTTCCAAGTAACTTGCCTGTTCCACATAGAGAGGTAATGATAACCATTAAAATTATATACCATCCGGCCTCAAACATAAAACTTCAAAGATATTAATCGTACATTGAAAAGCAAAAACATGTATACGTACGACAGTACCCTATAACTAGAATGGCATACCAGTCATCTCGGATATCGCTTTTTCCGCTTCCTTCACCATGCATGCAACAGATGATTATTAGGGACATGATAATGAAAAACAGAGCAAAGAACTGCTTTGAACACATAGTCAACAGCACAGGTGCTTGTGTTAACAATCAACGTACAAAAAATCAAATCACGTCAGTGAATCAAATGTCAAACATTCAGCAAACGCTGTGCCAGAAATTAGTAGTCTCAAAATTTAGATATTCCAACGAGAGATAAAAGGTTACTAAACAGCCTAATACATAACTAGAACTCTTTATTGTAACCTTGAATGTGGTCGTCACAACAGCGAAGGTCAAGTAACTAAATTCAGTACCAAATGTAAGGCTACAGCTCATCAGGTGTCATGATATAAATGAAAGTTATTCACTTCTCCTATTCTCAATCTTCATAAACTAGTTCTCATTAACTCTTCCACGAAAAGATCTTTCAACTCTTCTTCTAATTTCTACTTTCACTAACTGGAATTCTTCTTATCCTCCTTGAAAAACTCACTGCAAAATCTATATGTTGACACTCAATATTATCCAAATACCTCCTAACTTCTTCAGAAAATGCACTGACCTGTGCACTTAGCTCATACTTGATCATAGCACTGCACTAGAAATAACTAAGAACCACAAAGGTTCCATGGAAAATGATTTCTGAAAATGTGACTTGTAATTTATCATTTGCATGTATCAAAAAACATTTACTCAAAAGTTTTACTGAATCAATTTTCACTAATTTTTTTAATTTAAGTGTTCTCATGACACGCATTTTTCCTGCCCAACTTTTGGGTTGAAACAGTCGTAAAAAGACAACTTTTAGTGAATCGCAACAAACGAAAAGAAAGCGTTATGATAATAGCAAAGAATTTTCAAAACCTTTACTCTGTATGAGAAAACCTATCCTTTCATCACAAAACATTCTCAAAATAGCTTGATAACATAGAAATTGGCTAGCTTTACTAGTAGAAATGTCAATAATATATTCAAACATGAAAAGACATTTTCTAACCTTTTTTAAGTACAAACGATTTCATGTAACCCACTTTTCCTCAATAGCAACCATTCTGCCTGGTCTGCTTATAGAACCTTCCAGTAAACATTAATTTCATAATTTAAAAAACACGGGTGAGAGGACTTTTGGAGGAAAATAATGTGTCCAACTGAGAGGCCCTACAAATGTGAATGTCCTTAACAGTTCTCATTTGGGAACACATTTTTGTCCCCAAGTCAGATAGTTATGCACTTTGGAGTTGATGGTATAAATTCATGGCCCAATTGATAAATGTTTCACGATTCATTGATTTGATAATGTTCAAAGAGTGACTCCAAGTTGAATCACGAATATACTTTAGAAACACATTTTTTCTTTAAAAAAATTCAGTAAGCTGATTCGATTCGGATAAAACCTTTGAGAAATCAATGTGCAGACCTCTCCTTAATCTGATCCATTGTAATTTTTTGATATCGTGCAATGTCATTGACTCGTTTGCAAATATCACTTAGCTGTTACTGAACCATGTAGTAGTTACTAGTAACTAAACCATGAGTACTCGGTACTTAAGCTTACACGATATATGTTCATATAGTGACATATACCAATACAATTTAGACTTCAAGTGTTAACTCAAGAACTGTTTCTAAATTTATGATACATCATAATACTAAGCACTTGAAAATATACAGCAATATGTTCAGGGCATTGAAGCCACATTGGAACATCAAAAGCAAGATTCAGGAGTTTAGGACCCATGTGAGTTGTGATTTAAAATTATTATGACAATGTAGTTTGCACCCAAAATCCGAAGCCAACAACTATTCTTTTGGTGTAAACCATAACAAGCATGCATCTCTAATTCGCTGAGTCAGATTTGTTGGCCCCAATAACAATTTGTTCGAAGGTTTGGCATTTGAAACACCAATTGCAATCGGTCAATCAAACATTGCCATAGATCTATATGAGGTCTGCAAATTGTACGTTTATTGATTGTGAGTGTTACGGCCGTATTCAGCTCATAGATGCGCAGCGTTTCTGAAACGCATTTCAGAATCACGTTCAGAAGCGCGTTTCTGAAAATTTCAAAAAAATTCCAGAAACGTTTCTTTTTTAATTTTTTTTTTTTGGTTTTTTGTTGGGCAATATGGGTATCATATGAAAGCTCTAATTAAGAGCATCATTATTGTGTAGTTTGCCGACTGTTTCGGGTGCAGGATGGTGCAATTCAGGTGAATTAATCCATGTTGGACTCTGTCAAGGATAAAAATTCAAAACTAACCTCTAGCCTGTTTGTTACGATCACAGATGGTCCCAGTAAGTGTGTTTTCGCTCAAGGAGTTGGAAGGCCAAATCATGAAGAGGCCTTACCGTCGGGGGGATACCCCCACCGGGGGGCTACCGCCCCCCGGACCCCCTGTTTCTCAGGGGGCTACCGCCCCCCGAACCCCCTGAGCATTTATTGAAAACCAGAGCAAATAGCAACCAAATAGCTATTGAAAATAAAATTGGTTTGTGCCCCATCTACTGCACTTCTAAGAGGCAAAACACTGGTTTGACCATTGATCCCGTAAAAAAATTTCAGCCATAAGCTATTTTTCCAAAAAAAAAAAAATTGGTACAATTCTGGTCTGAGAAACGCAGTTTCCAAAACGCGTTTATGTGCATCTATGATTCAGCTAAGGACATGGAATAGTCCTAATATGGTAGACCGGCCCTCCAGTGTTCGAGATTATTGGTCACGCCTAGAGGCCTGTTTGTGAGTAATTACCTTGAGAGGACCCAGACACTCTAATTGAGACATATGGAGTAGTGCATGTACGTGTGATGAATATAGGCAAGAGGACTGCATGAAGAGATGTGATCTATTTATAGTGCGACTGCATGGAGATTGCATGGGTTCATTCACAGAAAACTACTCTCTATATATTGGGGTAGGGAGTCTCATGTCGACAACTTGGGGTTACGTCACCAGTTGCTCTCTTCTCCTCTTGCTTTCACATGGCATGGCTTGGGGCTAGATCCAGGTTTGATCTAGGTTTGGTTGGGTGGTTTGGCTTCATAGTCTCTCTTATTGTGTTCTCCTATCCTCATCTTAGGGATTTTCCCTAATGGTCTTTACATTGGTATCAGAGCCCGGCTAAGATGCGGTCTTGGATAGGTTGGTTCTGTATCAAATCAGAATTGGAATGCACTTGGACTCACATCTCGGATGGAGTGCTGATTTCTCAATGGAAATTTGGTTTGGATTCACTAATTCATGTGTGAAGCATGTTTTTCAGACTTGGTGGTAGAGTGCTCTTCTCCTTGTTTGATTTTATTAGAGATGCTGAGAATTAGTGTATGAATTCATTCTTATTTTTCTGATGCCTTGAGAAAGTTTCCATTTGAAGTAGAATGATCTGCATGAGTAGATCCACTTTTTTGTCTAAATCTGTTTTTTGGGTTGAATAATTTGCATGAATCCATAATGTTTTGGACAGATTAGATTCAGATTTAGTAGCAGGTGGTTTGTTGATAGATTGGTGAGGAATCAATTTATCCAGAATGAATAAACTAACTGTTGTTGGAAATCCTGAATTTAATGATTGCATGTGGAGGATTTGAGTTATTACTCGACTAATCCTCGTGTTTCTTGCAAACCGAAAACATAGAATGGATATTGTAAGCTGCCCATTCTCTAGAGTAGCAGAAAAGATTGGAATAGTGGATACATGCAATCTGAATCTTGGAAAAAAAAAGCCCTCTTCCGTGCATAGCGTGGAGTTCGGTAGTGACCCTGTTTCATTTCTCTGGCTACAGTGAGATGATTGAGTGAAAAGCAGATCTGTTATGATAAGTTGAAACTTCTGAAACCTCTATTCCTCTGCCAAAGGCCGTTAGACAGCCATTTGCTGCTTGGAATCGTTTTCTCAGATTTTGATTTGCATCTGATAGAAAACGTCTATGGTAATCTAGCCTTCCTTTCATTCTGAATCTTCACAAACTGTCAAACACACTCTCCTGTTGTGGATATTTGTGGAAGATGCCTCTGGATGACAGACCTCCAGCAGAACCCATCATGCATCCTTCCTTTGTTTCCCATAAGAGTGTGAGTCCTGTAAATACATGTTGTGTGAATGAAGCGTGGGAGGAATCTGAGGCTGGAGCGCAACTGGCAGCAGATTGTTTTCAATCACGGAAGTGCGATCCTGAGCTGAAGCAGATCGGTTATGCATTGTTGATAGCCGTGAGTGAAACTAAACAGCTTGTGGGTACTTCTGTGGTGCTGCAGAAACGATTCCTTCCAGTGATGGTAGCAATGAACATGGAAGTCTGGCCCGCAGGGAAGGCCGCTGGTCAATTCTTTTCTTGCTAGGAGGAGGCGCGAGTGCAGCCTGGTTGCTATTTCGGTTTTGTGATGACAAGGAGGCTGCTCGTTTCGGAACGGACCCTTAGTAAACATTTACGTTTTCTTTTTAAACTTTTTGCCCACGTTCCGAAACGGGAACGCGTTCCGTTCCGAAACGGGCAACTAAGGTTAGTACTTACAATAATTGTAATGCTAATGGATGAAACCATTGGTTATTCGGGTTAGGGTAATTGGAGATATTATGAGATATAGATCTGGATCCCAAAATGGTATCTCATAAATTCCAAATCGAAAACCCTTAAAAGCTATTTCTCACTTTTAAAGAACCCTTACTTCTTTTGGATTTCTCGTATATGGACTTCAGATAAAAATTCATATGATCCTTCCAGCATGGAAATCATTTTCTGTAGGACTGTTTATAATCATGTGAATTGCTACTTGGATAAGGCTTGGAATTTGGAATGTTTCAGGATGTTGGTATTTTCAATTTCTTAATCCCAGATTGTCTCTTATGCATAGATAGATCTCAAATCGATGATAGTTACTGTCACTCATGTTGAGAATATCTAGAAGAAAAGTCATGTGTATAATAGAGTGAATCCTATTTGGAAGGCACTTATTATTGACTTTTCATGATTCTTATATTTTCATTTGTCATCTCTCTAGTAAACTTTTATAAGATTACTCAAGAGAAATAGATTTATTCTGTAACTGAGTAACAAGATTCTCAGTGAGATATGAGAGTAACATATGCGGATTTTGGAGGAATCTGCCAGATTTGGAGATGTGTTTATGTACTGGGTCATAGTGAGATTATTCTCATATGTGCACGATTAATCTTGTATAGATCTACTATGTATTCCTGGTTACTAGGGTTATTTGGTGCACTTAACCTAGTCAGTGAACATAGACATATGATCAAGTATTGCTGAAATAGATACTTGCAGAGTTAATGGATCTTTCTGTGGAAGATTTATTGGTTAACTTAAGAATGATTTGGGTAAGGATCTAAATGTGGTGCTATACAAGTATAATTGAGATCTGCACCTGAACATTTGAGATTTCTAAATCATTGGCAATTAACTTGAGTAGTTGGTTTACTCTTGTGGAAGTTAATTGGTAAAACAGATAGTGTGAAGAGAATTCACAAGAAACTATTTGTTTTGTGTGTATTGCTTGTAAGACTCTGTAGTAGAGCACAATCCACTAAAATAAGCAATACTCCCAATAAGCAAAACCAATTACTTTACGAGATATGCCTGTGAGATCCATAGGACTCAATAAAATACTGGAGTAAAGAGATTTAGATTTTCAAAACTCTGATCTAAACTCAACTTATCAATAGGTCGGAAGTTATTCACTCATTATAACTAAGTATCTATTTATGATCCATCAATCACAAATAATTAGATTCTTATGATTCGTCAATCATAATTCACTGGAATCCAATCCCATACTTAATCATTAAAAAACACCAGAGTGTATGTCCAACCAAACTCAGCTGAATTCCAAAAATTCAATTAACCATTCTTGGTATCATTATGATTCGCTATCCAATTGAGCACTTTGGGATACTATCACTAATGAATTGAGTCTATTTCTCAGCTGAGAAATACTCACCCAAGAACTCCGTATATCCTATGCACACAATTTTTCCAGATGAATCCAGATGACTTGTGTATGAAGTTTCATCTATATCTCCGGATTAACTCATGCTAGAAATGGGGCTATTAACTCATTTGAGTAAATGCAATACTCTGGATTGAGTTATAATTGTCTAAGACTTGATGGATCGCCTTGAGATTTCGATTGAGTTGTTGTGTCTTAGAATATTTGGTTGTTCTAAGCATAGTTGCACTCCGATTCCCGAAACGTGTTTCGAAACGACTGCCGAAACACGATCCAGAACGCGTTTCGGATTTTTGGCAGAAACGCTCAAAAACGTGTTTTTATTTTTGATTTTTTTGTGGGCAATATGGGTATCAAATGAAAGCTCTAATTAAGGCCATTATTTTTATGTATGTAGCCAAGCATTTCTACACAGATGGTTCCAGTGGGACAGAGACAGAGAATTGTAGAGCAATTGTACCTCGCTTTTTGCTTCTATAAAAATGGGGGTCCAAATGCGCGCCGATAAGGGCCCAATATTTATGCCCCCAATTGTATGCACATTGCACTCACATCTCCAGTGAAATGATTGCAAAAGTGATCATCATCCATAGCCCAAACTGTAGCATTAACAATTACTGAGAACCAGAGCAAATAACAACCAAATAGCTACTGAAAATAAGATCTGTTTGTGCCCTATCTACTGCACGTCTGGGAGGCAAAATGCTAGTTTGATCATTGCTCCCCTTAAAAAATTTCAACCATAAGCTATTTTTCCAAAAAAAATAATAATAATAGTAATAATTTAAAACGTTTCGACTTCAGAAACGCGTTTCGCTGCAGCTATGGTTCTAAGAATATTTGTACCAAGAAGCATTATGTTCTGCAAGAAATTGTGGATAGGTTTTAGACTATGATTAGAATGGAATTTCTTCAGCTTTCGAATTTGATTTCTAGAATACAATAAATTCACCCGATGGTTCATGTAATTGGGATTATATGAAGGTGATGAACTTTTATTTGGAGAAGATCGACCCATTTGGAAGTTTTATAGCTTAGTGTATCTTTGGGTTTTGAGTTAGTACTCCTGTGTAGAGACAAGCAATTGAAGAATTGTTGCATCTCTGAGTAATGGAAAGATCAGACTAAGAATAATGATTCCTGGGTAAGACTAGAAAGCTTAAGGAATAAATTCATGTCTTCTTTTTCCCGTTCTGAGGACAGAACCTGGTTAAGGGAGGAAGAATGTTACGGCCATATTCAGCTAAGGACATGGAATAGTCCTAATATGGTAGACTGGCCCTCCAATGTTCGAGATTATTGGTCACGCCTAGATTTAATTCCACGTCGAGGACTGTTTGTGACTAATTACCTTGAGAGGACCCAAACACTCTAATTGAGACATATTCTAATATGTACAATATGAAGTACAACATAATTGATATACATAATAGTGTCCATATAGGATGCTTCACTATTTCTTACATCAATTTTACATAGAATGGTGAACATGATACATGTAAAAGAACATAGAATTATAATGAAAGGATTCCTCCATGTATCCACCTTTGAATTCTCTGTAAAACAGCAGCAAACAAGCTCTAAGTGAAAGTAACCAACAAGTGTTTGCATGCCTCCTCCACATTCCACTATGCCCATAGTGAATGCACCATGTATCTCCATGAGGGAACCTCCATCACCACCTTGCCTTTGAGTGAATGAATGCCAAAATGATGTGTTCTCTGCTCCATTTGAATGAGCAAAACCTAAACTTGAAATACTGGTGTCTCCCAATTAAAAATAACGTGACGGATATAGGCAAGAGGAATGCATGAAGAGATGTGATCTATTTATAGTTGGCCTGCATGGAGATTGCATGGGTTCATGCACAGAAAACTACTCTCTATATATTGGAGTAGGGAGTCTCTTGTCGACAACCTAGAGTTAGGTCACCAGTTGCTCTTTTCTCCTCTTGCTTTCACATGGCATGGCTTGGGGGCTGGATCCAGGTTTGATTTTCCCTAGTGGTCTATACAGTGAGCATGTTGCGGCCAGCACTCAGCATATGCTTTGTGGGGTTGCATATTGCATAATCAGATTGAGTTTGTCGATCATTTTAAGGGTTGTATATGGGGGTCCAGTGACCTTTCCATTGGGGAATCCTCCAAATGAATGATTGGCAAAAATAATCCATTACAACCTCATGGCAGATGAATGCAGCAAAAATAAGAGACGTAGAGTTGCAAGCACGGAAAATCAACACATAATTACTTTGTACAAGTAACTTTTCATCCTAACTCATTAGGACCAACTTCCTAGTTTTCACTAGCATAAAAAAAATTAAGAAAATAATTGGAATATACTTTTGCATATAAGCATGCTCTCATTAACCTCATTTAAGAATTAGGTGAGATTTCAATATTTTGGGGAATTTCACTTTGTTCTCATGTAGACAGCCTATCGTTTAGTTTGCAAACATATTTGGCTTTTGCCCACTAGTTATAGTTTTTGAGCAGTTTCAACTGAAGCTTCATTGCATTGGAAAATAGACTCAGTTTAAGAAAACAATACTTATTCCAAGTTTCAATTGAATATTGTGGCTCTCTTCTTTGACCTGCTGATTTGCAAGTCTATCGTAAATGTCAAGCAAACAGATAGTTTAAAGGATGTCATCACATAAAAGTTAAAAGAAGAAAAAGCGCTATTAGGTTATGTCACAAATGTGAAGAGGTTGAAGGATAGAACCTAAACGTCGATGAGCTACGTCAAATTCACCTGTTTTGTTCTGAAAGAAACAAAGCCAAAGCCTCTAGAACGACCAGAACGCTGATCCCACATTACACGAGCATCCCTGCCAAAACAGATTTAACACTTGTTAACCTGAGCAACTAATTCTGATTTCACAGTCGCCAACACTCGAAGAAGAAATGTTTACAAAAATTTTATATTGCACTTGGAGGAGGACAACTTTATAGAGCACTCTGAAGATAATGCAACTTGAAAATAACATCAAAAATAGCATGTTCCCAAAAAAAAAAGCCTGACACAGACGAATGATTCTGTTAAAATGTTTCGGTACGTATATTCTTTTCGGACAAACCCTGACAATGGCATAACAAAGGAGTTAACGTGCATAAAACTGCACACCTCTCTGCGTGATGATAAATTGTCTAATAAGACACAGAAATATAATGGAGAATAAAAAAAAGGATTGTCATCAAAAAAAAGAGAAACTTACGAGCAGTGAACGTAATTAGAAAATGCAGCAAATAGAGTTGCATCTGTCACCTCCGGACTCAAATCGCCCACAAAGATATTAAAATGTCCTTCAGATGTAATGAAGCATATAGTCAAGCAAAATTTGCATAATGACAAATTAAAAATCTGAAAATTATGAAACTTCCAAAAACCTCCAGAGAAACCACAATGACCCAAAAAGAGGACATGAAAGTAAGTCCAATAAATAAAACCTGAGGTGTCTTCCCTCTGACCACTTGCAAAAGCCCAATTCACTTTTATTGGTTGGCCAAATCTAACCAAAAAATTCCAAAGATATTAGTACTAAAAGAAAAACATTATCTGAATGAAGCAACAACAAATACTAAAACAGATTCCAATTATAAGCTCAACATGTCTCACTCTACCAACCAACCATTCACATCAAATAAAAATAGGAATCACAATTCATGTAATGAACGCCAAATATCTCACATTTGCCTTCCATTTAAAGTTATAAGGGCAGCTGCAGCTGATCTGTGATCGAAGTAATCAACAAATCCATATGAAGACTGCCATCAAACATCCAGAGGAAACAAAATTTGAGTAGAATATCTCAAAGGAAATGTAAAAGGACATTGATCAAGAAAAGTAAGAAGCAAAAACAGCAGATGGAATAAAGATGAAAATCCTGGACTGAATAATTTCTACAGCAAACATCTATCAGAACAACCAAACATCATAAGTTCCAAAAAAAAACTACAAAATCAATAACTAACAGAGACCAACAGACACGTTATATAGAAGCCACAGGTAAAAACAAACAAGAGTTGGAAGACCAAATGTGCTCTGCAACCTTTTACTTTCCTTTGAATAGGAAAATTATGCGACCAAATTATGCCATCATAAATGCAACTTTGTGAGACTAATCATTGAAAATCTAAGAGTATGGCTCAAAATATAGATAATTTCATAGCTCGATCAAGGTCCATGGCAGGCTATTAGATATGTCGGAACTGGCCTCTCAAAGATACATCTAAGTGATTCATGAATGCTATGATGTCCATCTGATCAAAATATGGTTAAAATCAAAAGAGCACTCTTGCTTATAATTCACAGCCTAGAAGGGCGAAATTGATCCAAAGTCAAGGACCAAAATTATAATTCTATTCCTTTTACAAAGAAGGGTTCAGTCCAACTTCCCTGCATGTCCAAACTATGTGCGCTTTTCTGTGCACATAATGACTACACAGTATGTGTACTGCACAGCATAGCATTTGTGTATGGATGTATCAACAATAGTGGTCGTTGCAGATGGATGCTTTGATGAACCATATTCATAATCAAATTACCCTAGCATCAGACAGAAGAAAACCAGTCCATAGGGAACGTCCATAAGTACCCCAAAAAAACCACATTCAGCTCAGAACATGTATTTTTTTTCGATTTATATTGTGGTTGGAGCAGAACCACGTTCCAAAAGTTAAAACACGCGTTCAGAACGCATGTTGATTGAAGTTTGATCTTGGCACAATTTTTTCTAAAAAGGGGTTTCGAATGGGTTCCGATTCAAATCGGTGTGAATCGGTCGAATCGGTCCAATTTGAATCGGCTAGAAACTATGGCATCTTTAACTTAGGTTTCGATTTAGGAATAGGAACCTTGGAACAAGAATAGGAATGAACATAAACTCTTTTCTTATGCACAAAAACCTTTTTTAAGAACCCCAAAAACAATAATGTATTCCCTTTTTCTAAACAAATTACCCACACCAAGTTATTTTCAAGAATAGGTTTTGTTTTTTTTTCAATTTAGAAACGGTACAAATCCGTTCCTAAGAACAATTCCATACCATTCCTAGGAACTATAATATATATGCAGTCTAGAAAGATATATATTGATGTTTGTTCTAGGATCCATTACTGCCCAAGAGTAGGTACAAGTCACATTCACAAACATATGTCCACACTGGGTTTCATATATTTGCACAAAGACCAATGTATTGAGATTTTGTGGCTTCTTCGCAGATGAAGGGTAGACTCAGTCATGATAAGGCTAACAGTGAAGAGCAAAGCCAATCGAATGAAGTCTCTACTTCCTCACATAATCCTAACAACACTATGTATTCTTTGTAAGATATAGTCACTAGGTATAAGAAAAGTGTAGAACTAGTATCAAAAATACAATTCGGTACCAAAAAAAACCATCTGACTTTTAAGGATATAACCAAATTGGAATCCATTGCTGATGCCCTTTATGACAAAATGGGAATAGAAAGAGAGTAGCCAACTTGTCTAGGCAAGTGAATCTTGGTAAAAAGCAATAAAATATTGGTCAAATTCCACAATTTATGGACAAGAAAACGTCTTTAACTCAATAAAGGGAAGCTTCAATGGACAAAAAGGTTGTGAAGAAACTTCAAAACCTCACAGCAAGCAACAGTAAGAAAATAATGGGATCTTCAAGGAAGATTGCCCAATGTGAAGATAAAATTACTATATTCGACAAGCATAATATTGACAAGGAAAGCCATTGAATCATTTTCGAGAACATTAGCATTAATTTCTACAAGTTGATTCTTTGAAAATTTCATGCGATCGATGTAACCAACTTATTTCCATGTTGAAACTTGAAAAGAAGAAATTCTATTTAAGACACTACCATATCTTGCTCAAGCATCAAATATCACAACTAAGGACTCACGAATTACTCTCAAAAGTCTTCCAAAAATCCAACCGGTGTATCTCGGAAAGTGAAGCCTATCTCGAAAAGCTCAACCTTCACAAACGAGCTTCAATCTTAAATTTCAATTTGACTTCTTGTCACCCTTCATAGCACTTCGTTTTTCATTGAGAAATTTCAAATAGCACATAGAAACTTTCACTGAAAATTAAGGCACTACCACCTTCACAAAGAATTCTGACCCTCCAATAGAGGGACTTGACCTCTCCCTTGAAGGGATCATCTCTCTCACCCGGCCTTGACAAACCCTTCTCTCTCTCTCTCTCTCTCTCTCTCTCTCTCTCTCTCTCTCTCTCTCTCTCTCTCTCTCTCACACACACACACACAAGGTCCACACTAGGCTTCACAAGCCACCTCTTTCATGCTTGGATCAACATTGCAAAGAAACCTTGTAATGGATTTCTTTAAAAAGACACCAGAAGGGCTGAGCACATTGCCACTCTTTTTACCATATCCGAGCATCGAGGCAATCGTCCACAGCCATTTAATGATGGAACAACACGGTAAGAGGCTCATATTTGAACGCTGGAATAGCTTGCAAATGGCCTTGAAAATGTGACCTTACAAAGGCATTGTAAAAGCGTTCCCATTTCACCAATGGATGAACATCAACACAATCTCAAGTATTCAAATGATTCCTGGAACAAATATTTGAAGACACAAATGTGACAACATAAGATGATTCACTACATTTCCAGTCCTTCAACACAGTAAGGTAGAAAACATTGATGAATGACTGCAACATGAACAAACTTCCCACACAACATAGACTTTCATGTATCAACTAATGGGCTGCAGCAAGAAACTTCACACAACATCCTTCCTGGGACAGCGAAAGATTGTCCAGAACGCTTTTTGTTTAAATGAAAAATGAAAAGAAAAAAAAATTACATTGAAAACAACTTTTTTTAAGCTCTAAAAAAATTTACAAGCATTAACTACTTCGGGGAAAAAAAACAACTACATTCAAGGACACATGGCAATGTTGAATGGACACAATTCACACTCACAAACTAGATTCCATGTTCCAACTTCCACTTAACATTGCAATTTATGATTTATCATCCATCATCAAACATACATTAGGTAAACATATCAAAAAACATTTTTTATCTTTTCTAGGTCCAATTTGAATTGGACCCAAACAATCATTGAAAAATCGTGGTTTGTTAAATAACAAATCGCACTTCGTGCAAACACTACAAAGTAACTTGTAGCCATAGTTACAAGCAAACAAGTTCGGGGGTCAGCCACAAGCATAGTTACCAACAAACGTGTTTGCCAAGGGTCCAAAGTCAGCAACATTTGCAACTGTGGATCCAAACCATAGTTGCAGCGAATCGCGATTCGCTGGGTCCGCGATTCGCGATTCGCTGGGTCCGCAATTCGCGATTCTGCGAATCGCGATTCTAAACCCAAAATCACAAAAAAAAAAAAAAAAAAATTGTAAAAATAGCCTATGCCTGAAACTTTTTTAGGGGATCAATGGTCAAACCAGCGTTTTGCCTCTCAGAAGTGCGCAGTAGATGGGGCACAAACAAATCTTATTTTTAGTAGCTATCTGGTTGTTATTTGCTCTGGTTTTCAGTAAATGTTAATCCTACAGTTTGGGCTATCAACTGTATGGATGATGATTTCTTTTGCAATGATTTCACTGGAGATGTGAGTGCAATGTGCATACAGTTGGGGGCATAAATATTGGGCCCTTCTCGGCGCGCATTTGGACCCCATTTTTATCTACAGGGGGGCGGTAGCATTTTTATCTAAAATGTCTATATAGCAGGAAGTCCTAGGGGGTTCAAGGGGCGGTAGCCCCCCGAGAAGAAGGGGGTTTGGGGGGCGGTAGCCCCCGAGAAACAGGGGGTCCGAGGGCTGCCGCTAGTGTCAGAAATGGTGAAATCCTGCAACTTTGTCGCAGCACGAACAAGAAACGAAAGTCAAACGAGAACAATTCGTGACAGTCAACGTCCCTTGACTCGAAGCACGAACGATTCGCGAATTATTCGTGCATCGTAAACACACCTCCAGGACCGCAAACCGCAAAGGGACGCAAAACGAAAAACTACGAAACAAACGAAGTAGAATCTTTCGCGCTGCCAGTTGGCAGCTCAACGGGCTTCACGCCCAGCTGAAACGAATAGCAACGACGGAGACTAACTAACTAGTTGATTAGCGTTAACTAGTCTTGTGATTCTACGTCTAGCTATCCTGTAAGACTCCACACAGTGGAGGTATAAACGATCCTCTCTGGATCGCAAAAAGAATTAGAAAACAGAGATCTGTAAGTGACAGAGAGAGACGTAGCGAGTAGAGCAGAGAAGTAAAAATACTAGAGTTGTGCATGAAAGTCTGCCAACGAGCAGAACACAGCGAAAGAGCAGAGTGTCATTCCGCCGACGAGTGAGACACTGACAATCTCGCTCTAAAACTAAATTGAAAAAACAGTCGCTTTATTTTCGTGTATCTCCTTGTCTTGTGCTATGTGTCTTGATTGATAGAATAGAATGTGTTTTGTGATGTGTGGTCGCGTGTCTGGGATTCCGTAAAAGCTTCCGCACAAAAGAAAGTTCAAAGACAGAAAATTGTTCGCGAATAAGAAGAGAGAGAAGAAGAAAACGAAACACTCTCGCTTCCGCGACAGCTAGACCCTGGCCCCGACGGTAAGGCCTCTTCATGATTTGGCCTTCCAACTCCCTTAGTGAAAACACACTTTTTCGTGTTTCGCATCCGGTCCTTTGGCTGTTCCCTCTCTCAGCATTCTGTTATTGTGTAAATCAGTCATCCAAAGTCTATTCTAGATCGCCATTTAAACCCTTCTCCAGGGTGCATGGTTGGATAGCACTATCGTATGTACTTGCTTTATTATAATCAGAATTTCAAATTCGTGTTCATTGTTTCTTGTCTACACTAAATTTTGTTGTCAATTATAATAGGATTTATGCACCTAAACTGGACCATCCTGCACCCGAAACAGTCGGCAAACTATACAGTCATAATATGCTCTCATGTTATCGTTTGCTCACAACTATGGTTGTAGGAATGTGTCATCAAGTGTCTATAACTCAAATTTACAATAAAAATTTGACTATGTTTGAAAACATTTAAATATTACAAGAAGAATCAAAATAGCCTCAAATTCAAGATGGTCAACAAATGTCAATGCTCATCATGTAATTCAACAAATACAGACCACCTTTTTTGAAAAGATTGTAACAAGACAAACGCTCAAAACTAGAAGCTTATGGATGCATCATGGCCAATAATCATAATCTAGATTGCGAATCAATTTTACTTTAGCCATCATTTGGAAGCTGGGAAGTATAAGATATTCATATATGTAAGGTACAATACTAAAAATCACCATAAATTTTATGTCATTCTTGTTGTGTTCATGCTCTACTCATATCATAATTTCAAAATGAAATTACAACATTAACGTGTCTTCGTTTGAATCACATCTCCGAGTAACTATAAAGCCAACTTACTTGCTTAATAGAATAAGCTCCCTGTGATAAAGCAGCTCATAGTTCAAAATAGGTGTAGCATATTGGAGCAAATAAAGGATATAGCACTTCCAAATACTGACGAACTTACTTTATCCTTCCTTATCAGCTTGCAGCTTTCTAGAGCCCCAACAGTTGCAAACACCTCTGCAAGCAAGGCTTCTGTAACACTTGTATGAATATTTCCTACATACCTGCGGTCATTATTGATTCAAAATGTTACCACCAAAACAAATCTGTCTTTAAAGAAAAAAAATTTGTAATCAATTATCATGCCCAATTTCCAAAAGCCATCAAAAAGACTCCAAATTTCTGAAATCCCAGTGGCGAGCTTTTGGTCCAAGCCCTTACGGATCTCCATCATAAAAGTCACGGAAGATCAAAGAATAGTTTCAACTTCAATTTCTAAAAAACGTTCGAAAAATGGGAGAAAATCTCAAGACATAGGACTGCTCATTTGTCCATAAAAATATAAGACTAAACTAGTAAATAACTAGAAGTTCTTTGCAAGTGGGGTGAACAAAAAATCACATAAAAAATATCGTATAGAATGAAAAAGCAGCGGACAGTGAACTCACACACTGCGACATGAAGTTGCATCAAAGCCTGGTGGTAGATTTCCACTTGGGATGGGCTCAATCTGCAAAAATGGGTTGTAAAAGAAGCAAAGGAGAAAATAAACAGAACAGCAAATAATACTTAAAAATTTGGTAATCCCAATGCTAACCACAATCACTGATGCTAATGTTTCTACATAAACTCAATTTCCTCTAACCAAGACCTGAAAAAAAAAACAGAAACAAGAATAAACCCTAAACTATAAATCACCTTAAAGATAATCATAAAAAGCCTAATCCGATCGCTTGGATAAAAAAGATAACTAGAGTCCACAGTAGAAATTTAAAATTATCAGACCATAAACTAGGAATATATTCAACTCTATTAAGGGTAGAGACCGAGACTGCGATATAAGTCCAGCTCCAAAACCTCATTTTGTATTTTAAGTATCAAAAAATTGTTTGCACATGCCTGTGACATAGCTGTCATCAAATTAGAGTTGAAAAGGGGTTGCTGCTGTTGTAACAACGCTTGCTGCATTAGAGACTGCTGTTTCAAGAGCTGTTGCATTTCCAGTTGTTGCTGCTGAAGCTGCTGCAGTTGCTGTAACTGCAACTGCTGCTGCTGTTGCAACTGCTGCTGTTGCAGCTGCTGCTGCTGAGACTGCTGCTGAGAAGCAATGCCAAACATCTTGCAGCAAGGAAGCGACCCTTTCAACCTTTACCTGAAGAAGAGGTAAAGATCGAACTACAAAATACAACGCATAAGCAAGAAATTCATAAGCAGAACATGTCCAACACTAACGCTGCAAGAATAATATATCCTTTAGCAAATAAGCCATAGATGTTTCCTTCAAAGGAGAAATTAGCACTTGCAGAAGCACTATCACCTGTGTTGGATGTCTGAGATGCCGAAGCGCCGATGGAAAAAACGCCGATCGATCGCACTTTCTTCAGGAGATCGCAAACGAAAACCCTAAAAAACAAATCAATAATGAAGAAGCAGGAGAGACGATGAGAAGAGTATTAAGGCTACGTGGTCACGTGCCTTCCTAAATGGGAGTTGGATGGTTCCCCACCAGTCACGAGTGACCATTTGTTTGTTGCTCCCCAAAGGGGCTGCACTCCATGCATGGACGGGACTTCCCCAAGCCTAAGCCCCAGCCCCCAATTACCCCTCTCCCCAAAAAAAAAAGAAAACAAATAGAGATGCTAAGTTCATCCATATTCCAGCAGTATTTTTATATTTGTATGATGTACATAGATTATTGTATACTAATTGCATATATTTACAACTTGAGTCTACTATATCCTTAAGTCAATATGTATATATTTTTATATTTGTACTAGTAAAGAGTGCCCGTCGTTGACGGACAATGGAGGCCGATCTAGGTGGTGGCCGATGATTTGGATGATGGCTGATCTCGCATATCTCGCATCTCGAATATCTTACATTTGAGTCTTTGGAAAAATTTGAGTCTTTGGAAAAATTCGAGCTTTCAAAAAAATTCGAGTTTTCGAAAAAATTCTAGTCTTTGGAAAAATTTGAGTCTTTTGAAAAAAAAAATGGAGTCTTTCGAAAAAAATCGAGTCACTAGAAAAATTCGAGTCTTCACAAAAATTCGAGTCTTTTGAAAAAATTGACTTGACAGTACAAAAAGTCCTTTGATCCTCCGAAAAAATTCGAGTTGACAGTTCGATCCTTCGAAAAAATTCAAGTCTTTAAAAAAATTCAAATATAATTTGATCCCTTGGAAAAAAAAAATCGAGTCATTGAAAAAATTCGAGTCTTCAAAAAAATTCGAGTCTTTCCAAAAATTCGAGTCATTTGAAAAATTCGAGTCTTGAAAAATTAGAGTCTTTCCAAAAATTCCAGTCTCTGAAAAATTTTGAGTCTTTCGAAAAAATTGATACTTTGGAAAAATTTGAGTTTTAAGAAAAATTCGAATCATTGAAAAAATTTGAGTCATTGAAAAATGCGATATTTTGGAAAATTTCGATCCATTGAAAAAATTCGAGTCACTGGAAAAATTCGAGTCATTGGAAATGTTCGAGTCATTGAAAAATCTCGATTCGTTTTGAAGACAATTTGCAATTTCCAACATGCCTCAACAAAATGAAATTGTAGAAAGGAAGAATCGAATGCTTCTTAACTCCGTCAAATCTATAATGCATCAATCGCACTTACCTTCGAAATTCTGGGCAGAAGCTACTGCCACAACCTGTTGTTAGTTACAAAACAGATCCAGCACAAAAGTCGTCGATAACATAACTCCTTATCAAGTATAGCATGGATGTGAAGAATTTCAGATCATTAAGATCCAAAATATCTCTTTGGTCTTTGGTTAAAAAGACAAGCAATTATCAATGTAGGAAAATCAACATCTACACTTGAATGAGATGCAAACTGTAATAGATCTTGATCAGACATCAATCAAAACATGAAATGAAGTTGTTGTCCGTACAAAAACAGTAAGCTACTGTATTCACATGTGTGGATCTGAAAATAACATTTAATGAGCATTTTATCACCCATATAGTGCACTAATGGATAGATGACCCAAAGAGAACCATGTATAAGCATGAAATGAGATAAGAGAGAGGAAAATCTTCTCTTCCCATGAGTTACATCCTTTTATAACAGGTTCAAACCTAATTTCAAACTTTGGTTTCTCTCCATAATGAAAAACCGTACTATTATTGTGACTATATTCAATGTCTCTACTACTCAAATTGAATCTATCAAAAACTCGTGTTCTACACTTTCCCACACTTTTCAAAAGTGTTTATTCAAATGCTTTTAGACTAATATAACTTTGAAAATTCAAACTCTAAGTCTAATATGAAATTGGCTCAACTAGTTTTAGAACTAATATGAAACTAGTCTGATATGAAACTCTTCAACTAGTTTTAGCTTAGCTATAGAACTTTGATCCAAATTTCGAATGATCTCCATCCTAAGTATAGACCTCTTTTCCAATGTTCTAAAGTATCTTTCACAATTGACATAGAGAATAGTGTCCACTTGGGATGTTTCACTATTTCTTACATCAATTTTACATATCAAGATGTAACTAGAACATAAAGAATCAAATAGAATGTAAATGAGATGATTCATCCATGTTATAAACTTTGAAATCTCTGGAAAATTACAGCAACCAAACAATAAATGTGAGTGATAACCATTTGCTTGCTTGTATCCTCCCTCTTTGTCCTTTCTTGCCGTGTATCCACCACGAAACTCCATGAATGAGCCTTCATCTCCATCTTGCCATAAGATGTCATCATCACTTGATGACTTGATCATGAATGAGTGACATAATGAGCCTCCAATAGCTTCATTTCCATCAGCAAAACCAGCCAAGTATACTAGTACAACTCCAACAGCAAAATGATGCTCACCAATGTAACTAGTTTTACCATATCTTGACAATTTGCACACATCCACTTGAAATTGCTCAAACATGAGATAGAACAAGTAAAGTAAACTTGAAAAAAAACTTTCTTGATGCTCCTTTGACCTTTCTTGAGTCTTCAATAACCTGCAAAAACAGATCCATAACATCTTTGTCAATTGACTCTCCTTTGATGCTCTTGACTAGCTCCAAATTGTCATCTTTTCTTTCATGTTGTTGAAGCCCTTTGAGATCAAGCTCTTGATCTTGCACTTGACCATCAAAGACATTGACTAAGATCTCTTTTACAGATCCATTAGTTTCTGAAAAATCATGAAAACGACCATCTACTTGCATAGCATCAGCTACACAAGAAGATCCATCAAAATATGTGAGAAAAGCAAAATGAGTCACTTCCACTTGCTTACCCTTCTCATCATATGTGAGCCTTGAAGACATTTGTCTTTCCCTTGATGTTCTCCTTGGCTTTTGACTTTATGAAGGTCCATCATCATCACCATCTAAAGTAGGATCCTTTACATCAACATCAAGAATGTTAGATCCATCCACATCACCATCAATAATGCTTCAAGATACTTTTGGAATGTTCCCCTCATCAAAAATGACATCTCTACCAACAATCACCTTGTTAGTAGTAGGAATGTAAACCTTGTAGTCTTTACTCACCTCAGTATATCCAACAAATATACATTTCCTTGAAGATGGATCCTCCTTGGTCCTATCACCAAGAGTTATCTTGACATAGCATGTGCATCCAAAATTTTTAAGAAAATTCACACTCGGCCTCCTCTTGAATAGCATATCAAAAGATGTCCTTCCATCCAAAATAGCACTCGGCCACCTATTGCACAAGAAATTAGCACACAACAAAGCTTGATCTCAAATGGCTTATTGAGGTTAGCACTTAACCTCATGGCTTTGGCACTTTCACATAAAGTCCTATTCTTCCTCTCGGCCACTCCATTTTGTTGTGGGGTCCTTGGTGTTGTATACTCCCTCTTGATTCCATGCTCATCACAAAAAGCCTTAAACTTTGGTAGATATGTACTCTCCACCATTGTCACTTCTTAAGCACTTGATCTTTGTGGAAAATTGGTTCTCATTTGCATTCTTGAATTTAACATCATACACTTCATGGTATTTGCTCTCTTGCAACACATCCAACTTGGTTAACAATAACACAAGCATCTAGTTTGAACAATTTCCCTTTCCTTTTAGCTTTTGCAATCAAGATATCCTTCCTTTTGGTCATACAAGCATCTTCATCAAACTCAACTTTGAGGTCTTTACTTAGCAATTGACTCACACTAAGTAGATTATTGGTAATAGATGGAATGAAAAAAACATCCTCCAAATGAACATTCCTATTTGTAGAAAGAGAAATAGGAATTGTGCCAATCCCTTTGATTACACACTCACCATCATTGGCCGTGTAGATCACCCTCTTGTTATCTCTATATGCCAACAAACAAGTGAAGTACTCTTTGTGAAAATTCATGTGTGAACTTGCTCCACTATCAATCCACCATGGATCTATATCTCCATCATTAGCAAGCACACATGAAGTGTTATGTACATGACCAGTACATAGGATACAGTATACTCCTAGTCTTGGATACACGGTACTCCAATGAAACAAGTTGTTAGTTATGCCACGTCATACTGGACGTGTGACCCGAAAGTAACTAATATCCTTGTGAGGCCCAGAACACACTAAATGGAGTTTGGACAAGGTATGAGACAGTGTATGCATGTGTAGAGTTATCAATAGCAATTCTATGAATAGTTGGTCCATGTTTAGGACTCTATTCTAGGTGAATCTATGTATAGGAAACTTAGGGCTATGCATGGCTATGTGCCCAAGATGCTTTTGGCTCTATATATTGGGTCCAAACTCGTCCTACTCCTCATTATGGTTGTGGATTCATTGCCAGGCTCTCACTCTACATTCATGCTTCTTGTTCCTTGGCTTGGGGGTGAGGCTTCTAGAGTTTGATTGGATGCATCTACTTGGTTGGGTGGTTTCTCCATAGTGTGTTATCATTGTGTTTGTGATTTGTAAGCAGGATCTAAGGAGCTTCCCTTATAGTGGTATCAAAGCAAGGCTTACAACTTTGGAGAGGTGGTGCTTTTCATTGGAGCTTGGTGGTATTCAACTAGTATTCTCATCCAAGGAGAGGAGCAAGGTTGCAAATTGGTGGATCTTTCCAATTTCAATTTGCATGATCCATATCTCTCTCAGATTTCATTGTAGTTTATGGAGAATTGTGCTAGGAAAACAATTTGGTGTCTTTTTGGAGTTTTAGCATGTGTAGCTCAAAACTAGTTATGGATCTGAAATTTCCATCAAGTTAATTCACTTTGAAGTAGTTGTAATTCAGGTTGCATGTTGGATCTTCCCATGTATTTGGATTCTAGGCTCTTTTGTGGCCAAATTTGGCTTGTTTTCCATGATTTTGGCACAAAATTGATGGTAGAACTCAAAATCCAGCAAGTTCAGATCAATTGGTTGGTCATAACTCTGTATTTTGGATTGCATGTGGATTTGGAAAACGTTCTTGCCATTGAATTTCAACTGGGCGTGGTGAAAAAATCTAGAAAGGGCTAAAATTCATGATTTTTGCTTGTTTTTTCATGAAATTGGATGGTAGGAGGTTGTGGAACATCAATTGAAGCTGGAAAAAGATGAATCATAGTCTTTTGAAATTGTCCTAGAATTAGAGCCAAGAATTCTTGACCATAGAAGACATAGACTTAAAGTTAGGATGACCCAACCTTCTATGCCACAACTCCTCCTTAGGTAAATTGAAACAAATTGTTTTTATGTTAGATGAAAGGATGGTAAGTGTTAGTAAATGTGAAACACAATTGAAGTTTTAACATATACTTGAGATTTAGTTTTATTACTATTATTGTATATTTGAATCTATATGTCATCAAAGGTGGAGTTACAACATGAACTTCAAATATATGTTCTTCATTCATGAGCAATGAAAGTTGCTTGGTGGCTTTTCATTTTGTAGTAGAAGTATATTGGAGAGTGATCAGACCAATATGCATAAGTCGAACCAGATTGGCATTCATGATTGTTGCAATTTGTCCAAATGTGGTCAAGTTGAGAGTTGTATAGAGTTGCTGCTAAAACTAGTTGAAGAGGGAGTGTGAAATATTTAATTAGTTTGATCATATTTGCTATATTTCCACATTTGGATATTGAGGGCAACTTTGTTTTTAGACGTAGAAATTGACTTTTCAAAGTTCATTAGTCTAAATTTCATTTGAATAAACACTTTTTGAAAGTGTGGGAAAGTTAGAAGGCGAGTTTGAGTAGAAATATCTAGAAAAATTTCATATGTCTGATTGCAGATACACCAATGTATCCAAGTATAGTATTAACCAAACCTTTTTGTGCAGATAACGAAAGTGAAGTACCCTTATCATTCACTTATAGGATCTTTAATGTATTCCATGTTGTGCACCAGACCAAATTTAGCATACATTGTTAGTACATTAAGTCAATACATGTCTAATCTTGGAATCTTGCATTGGAAAGCATTAAAGAGAGTGATGAAGTACATTCAAGAAAGTTTAGATCACGTTTTATGCTATGGTGGAAAAGCTATCGACCCAATGGTTCTTCAAGGCTACTCCAACTCAGATTGGGGAGAAAATGCCTCACTTCCGGGTTATGTTTCTTTCTGGCAGGGGGACCAATCTCGTGGAACTCAAGAAAACAGAAATCAGTTGCGCTTTCTTCAACCGAAGCATAGTACATTGCAGCATGCCAAGCTTCAAAAGAAGCTATATGGATCATGTTATTACTCCATGACTTACATCATACTCAGTTTCAGCCTATTACCATTTTGTGTGACAATTTGAGCTATATTTTATTGTCGCTGAATCCCATATTTCATGGCAAGTCAAAGCACATAAAAATCCAATACCATTTCATTCGGGAAAAGGTTTCTCAAGACAACTGATTCTTCAGTACTGCTCCACAATAGAAATGGCTGCAGACATATATAGATCATTGATTTACTCTGATGCATAGCGACGAGGCATCAGAGTATCCAGATATTATTGTGAGTGGCTCAATTTTATGAGAGAACTCATACGAGAAAAAACAAACTTTATGTAAAAATTCAAAGTTTGTTGTAGTGATAAGGCTTTAATTGTTCGATGTTTCATCGTTCAAGCCTTAGTTATAACTTTTATAGCATGAAAGAGCATCTGAATGCTCAACTCCAAAGTCACTAGCTATCTCAGCAGCTATCTAGTGCCCACAACATTGAGGACATAAATTTGTCTCCCATGAGAAAATATTTCAATGTAGTATACCATATTAATCAGGAAAAGTTTTGAATTCATTTTGTCCACTCTCTCGTGACAACCAAAAAAATATACTAGAACCGTAGTTAGTAAAGATTGCATTGTACTATGAATCACAATTCATGATCATCTATCGATCCAAACTTTCAATACAATCGTTGTCGATGTTAGACTTGCATGTGGTGTCTCCATAGACAACACATCCTCATGATCCTCTAAAGATGAATCCATCCGGTAATTAGTAGCGGGTACAATATCAACCGAATCTGAGGCTTAGATGAAACAAGTATAGCCATGATCATTAAGTTCAAAATAGGAACATGAATGGAGGTGTGGTGTGCCAGGATGACACATGTTCAACTATTCTAGGAAACAAATCCCAGTAGACTGCTCTCAATAAGAGAATTTCTTCTGCCTTCCAAAAGGATAAGGTAGCATAGAGAAAAACAATTGGAAGTGGAACAAGCAGCTGAAACTTATATATGATTTTTTTTTTGTTTTATGAGGTTTTTCAAACCCAGAGCTAGAAATAAATTTCAAATATGCCATTGAAAGAGATATTTTTTGTTGCCATCCAAGCTTCTGAAAGAGATGAAGGGAAGCTAGGAAGATATATGATGCGTTGTTCACAACTGGGGAAGTGTTTAAAATGGTCAATATTTATTGATTACCTTAAAAAAATCTTAAGCCAAAAAGCTTGGCCAGATTCAATGAGTTCAAAGCTGCCAAGAAGGATAAAAAGACACAAAATGTAAGAGATTCAATTCCACGGTGTGAAATATCACAAAACAAAAAATCCCTCGACTTAGGATACTGTCTTTGATAGATCATGTGGCTATAGGTGCGATGTCACAATATTGCAACAACGATTCTTGCAATTGAGATGTAGTAATCAAACGTGTAACATGTGCTACAACAAAAGTTGGATTTGCAAACGATATGATATTCTGAAAGTATTCGAGGAATAATTTTATTTAATGCACGATGGATTATAGGTGAGATTATTGAGTTTGTGATTGATTTTGTGACACAAGAACGTTATTATGTTAGTTGGTTGTTGAAAGCAACAAATTTATATTAGATGACAAGATATTAGATGTTAGAAAATGTGAAACACGATTGAAGTTTAAACTTACAGCTGCCATTTAGCTTTTTGAATATTAGGAAACTTTTAAAAAATTGGACGTCATGAAATTTTATCAATATTTATACGTAAGATAGTTTATTTCTTGTATTAATATTTTGTATAAGGTTAAGTCTCAGAGTGAGAAACTTAGAAAGATGTTTGATTTTAGAAATTGTTTGTATGCAGATTTTGCAATCTACATTTGACTGAATAACAAAAAGGCCAATTTTGAGATTCAAAATCTACATTGAACAAATTTTAGTAAGTTGAACTTTATCTTTCATCCATCTCCTAGTAGCTTCATTGTCTCATTAACAAATAGTATCAAATATGGTCAAAGCTCATATATTACGTTTTGTTTTGTTTTGTTTTTACTTGAGGTAGGCAATTCTAGTTATTATGGTTTTGTGACAAATATAATTTATCAAAAAGTTTTCATTAATAACACACAATATTTATCCAATTTAAATTTTGCGATTGTGTTTTCTTTTGTAGGACATATAGAAAGTGTCTTCGACATCAGATGAAAAAATGGTTGAATTTACAGATATGCGTCATGAAGACTACTTTATTGGTGGTTTGAAATGATTTGAAATGGCGAATATTGAGATACAGAGATTTTGAGATTTTGATTGTGAATACTGTGAATAATGATCGTGAATATTACGAATGCTGATTGTGAACATTGTGAATACTGATGTAAAATTGCGAATATTGAGAAACGAATATTATGAGATATTGAGCATGAATATTGAGAAGATTCTGAATAGTGATCGTGAATAGTGAACGTGAACATTCTAAATACAGATGTGAAATTGCGAATATTGAAAAACGAATATTACGAGATACTGATTGTGAATATTGAGAATTATGGTCTTCAACATTGTGAATCTTGATTTCATAAGAACAAACGGATATCATCAAGTATCAAACGAAGCGAAAAATACAATAATGAATCCACTAACCAATTTCAGTGAGCAAGAAATATCTCTTAAAGATTTCATACAAAACCATAGAGGAAATTTCAAAAAGAATTGTTAAGTACAAAGAAAGAATCAATGATTTTTCTAAAACAAGATGCATTTGTTGTGATAGATTATTTTTCAATTTCTAAGTCTGTACTCTCACAGAGAGAGTAATCGCTTACTTAGAAAAATTAACATTATTTGACAAAACAAATAACTGACATTCATGTAAGAAAGATATGCAAATCTTGCAAAACCACAATATCAAAAGAAATGTTGCCTAAATATGCATCACCAATGAAATATTCCACCAACAAGACATTGAGTAAAGTAACTAAACTCAATGACTTAGAAGAACGCTTTGTATCACCACAGATTGCATTCTCACAAATAAGAGATCTCTCATTTGAAGAACAACTGGGCATTACCAAAAGTATTATCAATGTCGTTGCAAATCTAGATAAAGTGCAAAATGTGCTACCATGATTCATGGACAAAAGTGCCTCCGTAGTTGTTGCACTATGACGCAAAATGCAATACAAGTCTGCATATATGAGCGGAATAGTAAGACCAATCATATTGATGCAAGCTTTAAAATAATTATGTGATACACCATTATACAATGAATGTAATGTGAAAATCAATAATGACTGGATAACACATTTCCACAAGTACATACAACATGACAAAGAAGAACATGAAACTCTTCAAACAAACAGTTATGAAGATGAGAGAAACAAAGTCGATGATGAAGATTTGGAAACAGACACTCTCGTCGACAATTTCACAACCGCCCAACAATTGTTATAAAGCAATTGCTTCATGCGAGGGTCATAATTCAATAGGATTGTATCAAGATACTTGTAGCGAAGAAGTAAATTTTCCAACATTGTTTTATGGCCACAAAAGAAAGATGGTGATGAGCAACAAGCTCCCATACCAAAAAAATTGCCAAATGGGAGATCTTACATTACGAATACAAATTGTATCAGGACATACCTAACATCTTCTACAAAGCAATCAAAATATTGATACATCAAGTACTATCATCGATATGGATACGCTTGCGAAAAGGTGCAATGAAACCCCATCCACCATTGACTGTAGGAACCGTATCTCAAGACACAAACATAGAACAAATATTGCATTCAAAAATAGGATATCAAGACTTTCAAAACATTCAAACATCTCCAAATTACAAACAACACCTTAAACGAAACGTATTTGCAATGATGAATCAACTCGGTCCTTTGACATTTTTTATCACACTTTCATGCGCTAAAGTACATTGGCCAATATCAATGAAAAGCCTTGAAATCTTGAACAAAAATATTGTCGATCGTGAAAATTTTGAAACAAAATCTGCCTACTTCAAATGACTTGTAAGAATTGATCCAGTAACATGCGCCCGATACTACAATTTCAAAATTCAAGCTCTTCAAAAACTTATAAGAACAAAAAATTCCATTGTCGGTAAAATTGACGACTACTTCTTTGTGACCGAGTTTCAAAACCGCGGAAGCCAACACGACCATGGCATAATATGGACTTCAAATGCGCCAATTTTTGGACAAAATCATGATCACGAAATAGAACACTTTTTGGACAAACACATATGTACAAACAACAACATGCTACAACATGATTGTAAAACAATACAAACCCATAGACATTAAAAAAACATGCAATAAGAAAAACAAAACCAAATGCAGGTTTCACTTTTCAAAACCACCCATGACAAAGATAAAAATATTGCGCCCATTTGATGAAAACATAAATATAGAAACAAAATACTTTTATGAGCATATATGTAGTAATGTGTACATGAAAATTGAGGAAATAAATGCAGACATAGAGATAGATGCCGCTATAACATCCATTGAACTCGATGAATTCGAGTACATACAAGCGTTACATACAACCATTCAAAAACCAACAATATTTTTTAAAAAGCATCCAAAAGATTTATACACAAATCCTTTCAATCCTCAAATTAGCTTCTTGTGGAATGCAAACATGGACATCCATAATACATCCTAGATCCTTATGCGGCAACAAGCTATTGCACATCATACATGACAAAAGTCGACAATACCTTGACAAAAGCCTGAAAAGATGCTGTCTAGATCAATTTTAAACAATACTGATACACTAAATCATCTTAGAAGCATAGGTTCCTTAACGCACAACAAATGAGTGCACAATTAGCTGCTTTTATAGTTTTATCACTTCCACTCAACAATACAACATGATCATTTCGGAAGACGAACGAGCATTTGTTTTTTTTTTTAAAACACCAACTTCAAGTGTTGGAACCTTCATCTATCGACATCAAATGCAAATAAAAAATTGATCACTACATGTCAAGAAAAATTTGCTACCACGAATTTTGTCTTTATGAATATGTCGCACATTACATTGACAATGGAAAGCAAGTAAAAAAGAGAACAATTCCTCAAATCATTCGATTTGTCAATTACAACATGCACAAAGATCCAAAAAACTATTACAAAGAGCATCTACTTTTGTATATGCCATTCGTAGAATTTGAACAAAATCTAAAAAGCACCAGCCAATCATGGCACGACGCTTATTACCAAAACATACAAATCATATCACAAAACAAAACAAAATTCAACTATGACTACAAAAAACAAAAACAAAACAGTGACATCGATTGGAACAATCTCGAAAATCAGCAAGGCGTAATTCAAAACAACCCATCAACTACATCGTTGGTAGATTCAAGCATTGAGCATTATGACTTGGCATTTGATTTTCTTAAAAAGCATCATCACAAACTCAAAAAAAACCAACAACACGGAGAAAAACTTCACATACACTGTATTAAATACCTAAGATTATCATTCAAAATTAAGAACACTGAACAATGCATAAAGATTAACTTATGATGACATGATGCATAGAAAGAGAGTCAATCCAAATGAAAAGGTCCATCTTTTTCTCACAACAGGAAAAACATTCACGCTACTTTTGATTGTACAAGGTTTACTAAGGCACTGCCATAAACAAATAAATATAGATATCACATTTCCAAAGGCATTACTTATGGCTTCATAGGAAAAACAACTTACAATATTGGCGGAACAACAATACATTCTGCACCACACCTCCCAATCAGCACAAAAACACTGACATCATTGTCATCAAAAAAGTTGGAAACATTATCAGCATTTTATTCACACTTACAACTAGTAATTTTTTATGAAATTTCGCTCATTGGAAAGAGCATTTTGCAATTTGTAGATCAAAGACTACAAGCAATCAGTGAAGAAAGTCCAAATACTTTTGTTTTGAGAGTAAAGGCTTTGAATGATGAGTTGGCTTGCATTCACGAGAGCATTAAGGAAGAAGAGCTTGTTCAAGTTATTTTTTATGGCTTGTTGGATGCTCATGCTAACATTGTACAAAGTCTTTCCATTCAAAGAACTTCTCCAAGTTTGATTGATCTTCAAGAGATCATGATCAATGAAGAATATAGACTTCAAGCAAGAGGTGGATCTTCATCAACATCTCAAGTTGGAGAGGAGGCTATGTTCATCAAGGGCAAAAACAAAAGCAAGTGGTCTAAATGGCAAGATCAAGGGGAGGCTTCTTCAAATGGCAAAAGGAAAGATAGGTCAAAGCTCAAATGCTTCTATTGTGGCATCAAATGACACTTTGCAAGTGAGTGCTACAAGAAAAAGAGAGATCAAGGTGACAAGCAAAGTAATCTTACTCTTGATGAGGATGGTTTGGATGTTCAAAATGCAAATGATGATGCTTTTGTGATGTCTTCATATAAGGGAAGCTCCTTAGATCCTGCTTACAAATCACAAACATAATGATAACACACTATGGAGAAAGAGATCTCTTAAGATCGGTATAGTGTTTAGCTCTAACCTGAGCACTTCATATACTATCCTTAGCCACTTGCAACATTTCTTGCATATCATGCAAAAATCTTCTGGATCGTAACAGACTTCATCTCAATATTTACTGGTTGAAAACCGTACATAAGTATAAAGGGACTGTAACCTGTAGCAGAATGTTTCCTGCTATTATATGCAAACTCAACCAGTGGGAGATAATCTTCCCAATGAGATTGCCGATGAGAAACATACATCCTTAAAATATCTTCCATAGTTTGATTAGTCCTTTCTGTCTGGCCATCTGATTCAGGATGATCAGAAGAACTTAAACTCAAAGAAGTTTCAAGTTTTTGGAATACTGCTAACCAAAAGTGACCTGTGTACTTAGGATCTCTATCACTAACATTGTCACTTGGCAAACCATACAACCGAAATAATCTTTCAACAAAGATATGGGCTAAAGCAGAAGCCTTTATAGTTGACTTGACTGATATGAATGCAGCTAACTTAGTTAACCGATCCACTACAACCCAAATAAAATCATTTTGTCGTTGGGTCTTTGGAAGTCCAACTACAAAATCCATTGATATGCTTTCCCATTTCTTATCTGGGATATCTAACGGATGCAACAAACCACTAGCCTTATGGCGTTCAGCCTTTGCTAGTTGACAGAGTTTGTATTTAACAACATATAACTCGACATATGGCTTGAGCTTTGGCCAATAAAATTTCTCTTAACCAAGTCCAGAGTCCTGTGTATACCGGGACGTCCTACACAGGGTATGTCATGACATTCAAACAAAATCTTACGTTTGAGCTGCTCATCACCAGGTATGCAAACTTTTCCATTCCGAAATAGTAATCCATCTCGAATGGTGAACTGTTTCACAATCTTCTTATCTTTCTTACTTAGTTGAGTCCCGTGTGTTTCTGACTCAACATTGTCCACATTTCTTCCGATTTCAATAATGTTACAAATGTGACCAAAATGGGAATCTGATTCATATTTTCCTCTCAGCGAAAGATATAGATCCGTAGAAATCTAGGTGAATGACAATTCGTTCAGTTCACCAATCCGACTAAGAGCATCTGCAACTTTATTAGAGTTGTCTCTTATGTAACGGATTTCATGATCAAATTCTTGCATCAATTCAGTCCATCGAGCTTTTCTCCCCCGAAGATCATGTTGATTACAAAAATACTTAAGAGGCTGGTGATCCGTATACACTACAAACTTACTACCATACAAATAGTGTCTCCAGGTTTTAAGTGCATGGATTACAACAAACAATTCATTATCCTACGTAGTATAACGCAACTGAGGACCAGTGAATTTTTTGCTCTCAAATGCTAGTGGCCTATCCATTTGTAATAGAACCGCTCCAACTGCAACATCACTTGCGTTCGTTCTCACGATGTAAGGTAAATCTGGATTTGCAATTTGTAACACGGGAGCTAAAAGAATCATTGTTTTAAGTTTCACAAAACATTGATTCAATTCCTCGTTCCAAACAACAGGCGGACTAGGTTGATTCCTCTTTTTCGTTTTATTAACAACTCCTTTTGTCAGATTATTAAGCGGTGCTGCTAATTTAGCATAATCCTCAATAAATCTCTTGAAGAAAAGTGTAAAACCTAAAAATGACTTTCTTGCCTCACAGTTCCCAGAATTGGCCACTCAATCACAATCTTGATTTTATCCTCGTCAATCTTGATCCCATTTATTGTGATCTTACGACCGAGATAAAGCAACTCTTGCTTAAAAAATTCACACTTGGACTCTTTAGCGTAGAGTAACACCCGACGGAGTTTCATCAAGATGATTTTTAAGTGTTCTACATGTTCCACCAAGGATTTACTATAAACGAGAATGTCGTCTAAGAATACAACCACAAACTTTCCCAAATATGGACGAAATAAATCGTTCATCATTTGTTGGAACATTGTTGGAGCATTTGTTAATCCACATGGCAACACTAAGAATTCATAATGATCAAATTTGGAACAAAATCCTATCTTTTGGACATCTTCCGCCTTAATTCTTATTTGATGGTGCCCTGTCTTGAGATCTATCTTGGTGAAATACCGTGCTCCACCCAAGCGATCTACAAGGTCATCCATCATGGGTGATGGATATTTATTTTTTTATAGTCACTTTATTAAGCCCCTTGTAATCCACACACATCCGGAAACCTCCATCTTTCTTCGCTTAAAGAAGAACATGAGCACCCCATGGCTATTTACTAGGTTGTATATGTCCCATCCTCAGATAGTCTTCTCTTTTATTCGAAATCTCTGTCTCCTCTTTCTGAGAGAACCTATAAGGTTGTCTAGAGACAAGTTGACTTCCTAGAATTAACTCAATCACTTGGTCTATTGATGTAGAATAAACCATGAGGTAATTCATATGGAAAAACATCTCGAAATTCATTTATGATCTGTTCTTTAACTGCTTGTTCATGATCTAAATTTACTGAGTTAAGAATTGTTGAGAATTCACAACCATTTAGATTCATTACAGGAATATATACAATTGGAATAGCACATATTGAAAAAACTTCATACTCAGAATAATCCAATGTTTCCATTTCATTAACTATAGAAATTTGATCCAACGGATTTACAAAATTACTGCCAAATAATGTAACTACCTTATCACCCTGCTTGCAAGTGAGAACATGCTTCTCAAAATCAATTAACAGAGAAGGCGACTTACTAAATAACCACTCATAACCTAAGATTAAATCGGTACGAGCTAGGTCTAAAACATGAAAGCTAACCAATTTCGTGTGTCCTTGCATCAGAACTGGGAGCTTTGGGACTTTTATGTTCCAAGTCTCCAACTCTACTCCTGAAGCTAGATAAACTTTATATCTATAATTGATGGCTTCAGTTTCCAAGCTGAGTTTCTGCACAAGACGAGAACTAATAAAATTATGAGTTGAATCACTATGCAATAAAATACTCACTTCTTGATATTTAACTATGCCAATTAAAGAAAGGAAAAATAGATCTTTATGTGAATGTGCTAAAGCAATCTGAGTTGAAGCTTCTTTGCCTATTGAATATTGGGGTGAAACTATAGATTGTGCAAACTATTTGTTCAATAGATTACCTCACAATGCACTTGCTGGAAAATCACCTTTTGAAGTCTTGTTTAAGAAGAAACCTAAGGTAGATCATCTTAAAGTTTTTGGATGGGCTTGTTTTATTCATGTACCCTTGGAAACAAGGAAGAGAGATGATCCTAATTCTACTAAAGGGATCATGGTTGGATATGCATCCAACAAGGAAGCTTATAGAATCTATGTTCCCTCTACCTCAACTACAATTGAGAGTAGGGATGTTATATTCCATGAGCATCAAAAATACATTCTTGAAGAGGCCGAGTTCAAAGATTCTCACAAAGATACTCCAATCATCACCGTTGAAGACTATCATGGAGAGATGGGGCTGAGAATTGAAGAGGAGTCACCTCAAATTTTTTCACCAAGGAGATCTCAAAGAGAAAGATCCAAGCTTAGAAGGCTTACTTATGAAGATAGAGGCAAGCAAGTGGAACTCAGCTCCACTAATTGTGCTTATTTAATTTCACATGAGGAGCCAAAGGATGTATATGATGCACTCAATTCGAAGGAATGGTATCTTGCCATGAAGGAGGAATATGATACTTTGATGGCCAACAAGACATGGGAGCTTGTGGATCTTCCATCCAACAAGCACACCATTGGTTGCAAGTGGGATTTTCAAGTCAAGTATAATCAAGATGGCTAGGCTTTGTGCAAAGGGTTTTTCTCAAGTTTATGGACTTGATTATGAAGAGACTTTTGCTCCAGTTGCAAAGATGGTATCAATTAGAATCATAATCTCCATTGCTTGTTTTTTCAATTGGCAAGTTCTTCAACTAGATGTCTCTAATGCATTTTTAAATGGATATCTAGAAAAAGAGATTTATATGGATCAGCCTATTGGGTTCATCCATGACAAAGACAAAGTCTGCTTGCTCTTCAAAATTCTATATGGACTAAAGTAAGCTCCAAGGTCATGGTATTCTCGACTTAACACCTTTCTTGAGTCACTAGAATTTAATCTTAGTAACTATGATCCTTCCTTGTATGTCAAGTTTTTTAATAGAGATATTGTCATCCTTCTTATTTAACAGAAAGTTGTATCAAGTTAGTTGAGGAAACCAAGATTGCACTTGAAAAAGAGTTCAAGATATCTCTGCAACCCATACATTGGTAATCTTTGATGGTAAATTGAGATAAAAATTGATCGAGGACTCACACTGTCAAAATAAGCATGTATCCACATTTAGGATACCCTTGTATGTTTTTGCCTCAAGTCATGCACCTTCCTTGAGGAATGGTGACAACATACCAAGAGCTCCTGTTAGGAATTTTGTGAGTCTAGTAAAGCAACAGTCATGCGCATTGATAGTCCATCTAAAAGATTCCTTGTGGGCTTTGTACGTACATAATAGATATGGCAGAGAGTCGTTCCCCATGAAGATGTTGGGTAAAAATCCATTCAGCTTTTCCATGACATAAGTGATAGTTTCCGTAACAAAGTTTTCTTATAATTAGGAAAGGGGCTGAAGTCCGGACTATTAAGTCTATCTAAGGCAAGCTTCCGTACAAGGAATTTACATATGAAACTGGGATTGTGTTGCGCCTTGTCCATGCCATTGATGTAGAGCAGATTTTGAGCCATAATATTTCATTTTTAGCAGTTTGTATTTTTGCAGTTGGGTCCTTATTGCCATACAACCAAGTTCATTTTTTTAAGAAATCCATGGCAATGTTTTTACATAAAGTTGCATGCTCCCTTATTGTTTCTTCATTTAAATGTTCATGCGTAGGCAAAAGTTTGATTAACTTGAACCACCCATCATAAAGTTCAGAAGCCACCTCATTCACATTGTTTTTTCTTAAGGTAATATGATTGAGACCCATCTCTAAAGATTTACGTAAAATTGGGCTCTTAACAATATTGCTATCCGTAGAAATAACATGCCCAAATCTATTTGCAACGAAGTTCTTGAATCTTTTAAGAGATAAACATTCACATGAATGTAAGTTTTCTATATCAAAATTACAGAAAACATCATAGGAAAAATACCAATCATTTTTGACACTTGGTAGGTAAGCCCAACCGAACATAATATCATGAAAGCGTTCATCAACAACAGTGAATAGTCTGAATAAAACATGAGCATTAAAAGTCTTCACATGGACTGCTTCAAAACCTCTATTGCGGTAACATAGATGTACAAAAGAGCTCCCTGAACCACTGCTAGTGGTTAGCTGTATACGTCCTGTCGCTGAGATGCTGACTTCTCTCCTTTCTGTCCTCCCCCCATCCTGCACACCGATTAATCTTGGTAAAAATGCAGCCGTTTGATAGGTAGGTCGCTCTTTGTGCTACTTTGTCCTTCCTTTCTAGTAAACCGTCTTCTTTTTCCTGTCTCGGATGTAGATACTACGGAGTTTGGATTGTTGAGATTAAAATTGCCCAATGAAAACATACCTTTAGATGGCACTGATGGGCTGAAAACTATCATGAATAAATCCATTACTTATGCGTTCAAACATTCTAATAAGATGTTTCTGAGTCTCAAATGGGAACAAGAAAGGGATGCCTTTAAATGATCATGGAATAATAAAAAGTCGGAAGGGTGGTACAATGTAGATAAAAATCTCTTATGCTTGTGGAATGCCTTCCTATAGACAATTGTATTGTCAGGTTAGGAAACAAAACCTAGAGACAGATTCGTGGTATACCGATGGGTGTTTCATGCTCACCTAGTTGGTGTAATCGGTACCTTGCGTTCTTTAAAGCTCAATTTATTAAGAGATTGGCCAAGTTGGGTCTCAAATCAGAGATGAATGTCTTCTGTCACTCGTTTAGATATATTGATGACATTTGCTTCATTAATAATCCCATTATTGATGCATATATGGACAGAAATCAGATTAGGGTACCAGATAACCCTTTCTGGATTTATCCTTTAGAGTTTCTTGAAATCAAAAAAAAGTCATGTGAAGCAAACACCACCAGTTTTTTGAACATTTTGATTACTTTTAATCTTGACACCGGTGTGTATCAGCTTTCTAAGTTTGATAAAAGAAGAGACTTACCTTTTCAATACTTACAATACATACATCTGGCTTCCAATAGGCCAGTCTACAACTTGTACAAAGTAATTATTTCCCAAGTTATTTCTATTATGTATTGCTGCAACGATCACGATACTTTTATTAAAGAAGTAGCTATCTTACTAGACGCTTTTCAGAAAAATGGTTTTATGAGGAAAAAGCTTTGTCTTATCATTAACAAACTGCTTTTGACTAGTATTTTTCTTGGTTTGTCCTATGATCTACCACAGTGTATTAAAGGTCTGATGGTGGGCAGTTAGCTATCCCTTATGGGGAGCTAACTACCCCCTAAGGGATTCACTAGTTGCGGATCGGTTGGTGGGTTCTCTCTCTCTCTCTCTCTCTCTCTCTCTCTCTCTCTCTCTCTCTCTCTCTCTCTCTCTCTCTCTCTCTCTCTCTCTCTCATGGACTCTTCTTTATCAAAACTTACTACCACTATACTAACTCGTGCGGTTTTGTGTTGTGGGATGGTGGCAGGTATCAGTTGGACGTTTTGAGAGTAATTATGCTATATGGTGCTTTACTGTATTGTATTTTACTTTTCAACTTTACTGTACCTTGTTGGTTTATGAATAAAGGCTTCAAAGGGTTTGGTCTTGCTTTGTCAAGAGGAACTATGTGAAATTCTCTCTCTCTCTCTCTCTCTCTCTCTCTCTCTCTCTCTCTCTCTCTCTCTCTCTCTCTCTCTCTCTCTCTCTCTCTCTCTCTCTCTCTCTCTCTCTCTCTCTCTCTCTCTCTCTCTCTCTCTCTCTATGATCTCTTGAACAACAAATTCCAAATTTTTGGTATCGAAAAGTTCTGGGTATTGAAAATTTTGAATTCTGGGTATCAAAAATTTTGGGCTTAAGGTATTGAAATTTTTGGGTATCGAAAAATTTTGGGGATCGAAAATTTTCGAATTCTCCGAGTCGATCCCATATTGAAAACTTCTCATTTTGGTATAAAAAAATTCAGATCTAGATATCGAAATTTTCTTTTTATTTCGGGTATCGCAAAATTTCAAACTCTGGTTATCAAAAAAAATTTGGAAAATTCTGGGTATCTCAAATTTGGACTCCTCCCTCTTTAGACACCTTATAGGGATCTATACTTGACACTCATACACAAGATTGAATACAAACAAAATTAAGTTTCACTATAGAATTGGTCAAATCTACTCAAAAAATGAGTATTTGAAAATGTGCAGGCACTTATATATTTACCTCTTCTTCACATATTTGTGAAATTACAGTAATTTTTGGACCATAAATGGAGCTTCAAAGATGCACAAGAGTGATTATGTACTTGCTTAACAATCTATCAAAAAACTAGTCAACAAAATCTTGATCTAGATTGACAATTTGATAAATAACAAGCATTGATAATCAAATCAAAGATCAAGAATATAGAACCGAGACCACTCGTGTGAAGAGCAGCCTGTTGTATGGCCTGTAGATAGTGTTTGAAGTGTACTAAGTGTTGGTTTCATTTAAATAAATAAAAAACAATGTACATAGAAAGTAAATTCGAGATTGCCAATGTGCTCAAAAAACAATCTATCTCCTCACTATGGAGAGATGGAATACATAGCAAAAGTGACTTCCTTTGTAAAGTTAGGTGAATTACTTAGAATTTGCTTTGCACAGGAACACAGATCATGCTACACAGTAACACAGACAGAAAACACTCTCCTCAGCAAGCTCACGTAACAACTGTATTTCACAAAATGAAATTACACTGTACATATAGTTGTTCACTCAGGCAACCCATGCATGACCCGAGTTGTCGTTGGTGGGACGCGTGTCCCGTCGACTTGCCTCGTGGCGAGGCCAACTGATCCTTATCCACCGATAGGACCCGCAGTACAGTAACACAATGATTCTAACTTTAATTCTAACTCTCTCCCTTAAAGTAGAGTCACTTTTTATACAGTCATATACATAGCTTTAAAGTCAACAAACTTAAGTATAGAAAGCTTTGATCTAAATTTATCAAAATTTTCTCCAGTAAGTAGATTAGTGAAAATATCAGCTAGTTGTTCTTCTGTGCTACAATAAACAACATGAATTTCACGACTCAACAGACTCTCATGTATGAAGTGATACTGAATCTCAATGTGTTTAGTTCTTGCATGGAACACTGGATTCTTTGCTAGCTGAATGTCACTTTGACTGTAAAGTTGTGGGATTTTTTTGCTTCATGCCAATTTCTTCCAAGATTTGTCTCAACCATATAACTTCTTGTGCAGCACTACACATTGCCTTATACTCTGCTTCTGTGGTGGAAAGAACAATTGTACTTTGCTTGTTACTAGACCTAGAAAAGCAATTACCACAAAACTGGAATATATATCTTGTGGTGGATCTACGATCATCATAGTCACCTCCCCAGTCCGCATCCACATAGCCACACAACTCAGGTAAACCATCATGCTTTCTGTAAATCAAGCCATACTCTGAAGTGTCTTTCACATAACGCAAAATACGTTTAGTTGTCTTCCAATGTGTTTCCGTAGGTGCTGCCATAAACTGACTTACAATACCAACAACATAGCATATATCTGGTCTAGTCGTGGTAAGGTAAATCAAGCTCCCTACTAATTGTCTATATAGCGTAATATCAAATGATTGTGATTCATCAAGCTTAGATAGCTTTTTACCTGGTTCAATAGGAGTGTTTACTTGTTTGCAATCCTGCAACCTAAACCTGTGCAGCAACTCTTTGACATACTTCACCTATGTTAAACCCACTTCATGTCCTTTTTGCGCAACTTCAACTCCAAGGCAGTAATGCATCAGGCTGAGATCTATCATCTCAAATTATTCCATGAGGTCTTTCTTGATCATGTCTATCATCTCTTGATTATTTCAACATAAAGAGCAATCAAAGCAACCATACCATCAAAGCATAAGACAATAGATTTGGATCAGAATGTGTTCTCACCATTCTCTTTGAACGAAAGTAGGCATCAATCCTGCTATACCACGCACATGTGCTTGTTTAAGACCATAAAGCGTTTTCTTCAAGCGACATACTTTATTTTTCTGTCCTTTCGTTACAAAGCCTTCAGGTTAATCCATGAACACTTCTTCTTCTAACTCACCATTTAGAAAAGTAGATTTCACATCCATCTGATGCAAAGGCCAACCAAAATGTGAAGCTAAAGCAATAAGTAGACGTAGAGTATTCCACTTACAAACCGACGCAAAGGTCTCCTCATAGCCAATGCCTTTATTTTGTGCGTACCCTTTGATCACCAATATTGCTTTGTGCTTTGCTATACTTCCATCTGCATGGTACTTAGTCCTGTATACCCATTTGCAACCAATGGGTTTCTTTCCAACTGGTGGTTCTACTATGTCCCATGTGCTATGCTTAGCAATTGACTTCATCTCCTCTCCCATGGCCTTGACCCAAATGTCATCATCCTTCGCTTCACCATAAGTCGAAGGTTCTTTGTTTTGAATAATGCTAGATAAAAGAGCATAATTTGTTTCATACCTTTCTTGTAGTATCTTATATCTTGTTGATCTTTGTAGCTCTCCCTGGTTAGATGATCCTGCAAAGTCATCTATGTCGCGGCTCTCCATCAATCTCTCAAACAACTTAGGGAGCTTTCTGTCAGGTGATCGGCTTCCTGGTGAAAATGTATCCCGTGTACATCCTTCTCCTTGCGTTTGTCACCTGCAACTTCAATCCTTCTTGCACCAAAAGGTTTGTCCCTACCTCTCCAACCTGTTTGCTGAGGTTGAGTAGTAGTATCTTGAGATGTATCCTCATGTTCATCACTCGGAAGGTCAATGAATGGATCATCATCAGGTGGTATCCTCACTATACCATCTTTCCCACTGGATGTGTCTATCTTCTCAGCATCCTCGTCTTCATACATCTTGGATTCATCGAAGATAACATCACGGCTTATATGAATTTTGTTTTCGACTGGATCAAAACATCTATAGCCCTTCACACGATTATCATATCCTAGGAATATGCACTTGATAGCTTTTACATCAAGTTTACGTCTCTCTTCCTTAGGAATGCGTACAAAGGCCTTACATCCAAAGATTCGCAAGTGGTTCACCTTTGGCTTCTTCTTCGTGAATGCTTCCTCAGGTGTTATCTTTGGTATGGCAATGGTAGGACTTCTATTTTGAAGATAGACTGTTGTGCTACATGTTTCTGACCAAAAATCTTTTGGTAGTTTCATCTCAGCTAGCATAGATCTGGCACTTTCTACAATCGTACGATTTTTGCGCTTAGTTACACCATTGAGAGCAGGAGTATGAGCTTGCGTAAATTGTCTTTTAATCCCACATTGATCACAAATATCATTGAAGTCATTAGACTTATACTCACCTCCATTATCGATCTTAGGACTTTGATCTTCCTACCTGTCTGATTTTTGACCATTTTTTAAGCTATTGAAGTTATCAAATGCATCTGATTTCTTCTTCAAGAAGTAGATCCACGTCTTACGTGACATATCATCCATAAAGGTCATGAAATAAAAGGCTTTACCTAAGGACATGGTCCTCATAGGCCCGCATAAATCTGTGTGGATTAAATCCAGGATGTTCTTTGCTCTCGCAACAACCCCTTTATTGAACTTCTCTCGATGCTGCTTCCCATATACACAAGATTCGCACATCGATTTCAAGTGATCTTCTACGGTAGGCAATCATGTTACCATCTCCAATTTTCTCATCAAACTGAGGCTTTCCAAGTTCAAGTGACCAAGCCTCTTGTGCCACAACTCAGTTTGCGAAGGAATGGACGATACAAGTCCATGTTGTCCCTTGATTGTGGCATTCAACCTGCACAATTTTGTATTGGGCTCTCTTACTCCATCCGCAATAACTTTGAACTTTTGGTTCGCATCCTTCACAAAGCAACAATCATGGGTGACTTCTACTTTCAACTTTTGATCAGTAATGACTCCAACAGAAAGTAGATTTTTCTTCAAATCTGGTACGTAAGTACCTCCCTGATCATCATGCTTTTGCCATCAGGCAGTTGGATTGAAACTGTGCCTATCCCCTTGATCATGCACACCTCACCATTTGCTTGTGAAACAGATGTTCCATTATCCAACACCTTCAGACTACTGAATCAATTCTTGTTACCTGTCATGTGTCTTGTGGCTCCTGAGTCAATATACCATGCTTGATCATCTTGATTAGATGACAATGCAGATATAAAGATGCTAGAGTCTTCAATCTCATCCTCATCGACAAGGTTACCTGCTTGTTTTGATTTTCCCTTGACTTGTTCCGCCAGGAATTTGTAACATTCACTCTTCCAATGGCCCTTTTTACCACAATGGAAGCATTTGTCTTTCTTCTTAGTTTTGCTGGAAGATCCCTCATCCTCTTGAGACTTGACAAATTGCTGCTTAGACTTCTTCTTGCCCTTGCCCTTGTCTTGTTTTTGGAGTGTCGCAACTGCCTGATCGTCAGTATTTTGACGTCTAGCTTTCACCATTTCTCGTCGTTGCTCTTCCTGCATCAAGATTCTTGTGAGCTCGTCAAAGGTTGGCAATCTTTCTCTTGATGCTATTCCGCTCACAAACATCTGATAGGGTTCTGCAATGCCACATAATGCATTATGCACAAGCTCCACATCACGTATGCCATCACCAATAGAATGCAGTTCATCTCTCATTGTCTTGATTCTGGTCATGTACGTCTGAATGTGCTCTCCTTGTTCCATGCGAGCACTATTCAACTTTGACTTCAAAAACATGATTCTTGACGGATTTGACGTCTCGAACTGTTCCTTTAGCACATCTCATGCCTGTCTGGGTGTAATAGCATCACAAATGTGAATAATGATGTGATCCTTCACTGACAAGTTAATGAAGGTCAAAGCTTTCCTCATCTTTTTGTCGAACACTTTGATGTCTGCTTCATTTGACAGTCTTCTCTCATCACCTGTGATGACTTCCCACACGTCTTTCTCCATCAGTATGTTTTTCATTTTAAATTTCCACACTGCATAGTTGGAAATCCCGTCCAATTTGCTACTTTCACTCAAAATGGACTCTCCCATGTTTGCCATCGCAAAACTGCTTGAAACTTCTGCCTTAGGCTAAGAACAGTATGTCGAGGCCAACAGTGATGTCAAAAGTTGAAAATAATGACCTGCACTTTTTTTCTTACCAGGCCACTCGCCGCTTTTCCACCAATTTGAAAATCAAATCGGCGTTGCCTTCTGAAATGCACTTTGTCGTCAACTCCCAACAACGTGCCCAGTGGAATGGTGAAACCACTTCTGGCGTACTCCGATCACTTTCTCCACTGCAATGACTTTGTTTTGTTGTACCGTACTTGCAGGTACAGTCCGGGTGCCCTTCGTTTGGAGGTTATAGCCTTTCGTTTGGGTCAAAACGGGCAAAGGACCCAAAAATAGGGAATTTTCTAGTTTTTGAATTGTTTCTTCACCTTGAAGAAACTTCACTCTTCACTTGTGAATGGACCCAACTCAACTTTCAGTATGAAAATTTTTAATGAAGTTGAAGGCCAGAATGCACTTCACTTCTTCAGGGCCCTGTTCAAAACTCATCCAATGGCTGAACCAAATCTTGTGGTCCAAATTTCTTTCTCATCACAGATTTTGGACCGTCGATTCATTTGACACCTCATCCAAAGGTCCAAACTGCATCTGGGCATCGAACCATGCTCCTACAGTCGCTATGGTCTTCAATACACTAAGCTGACTATTGCGTTGGGCGTGCGAACATCCCGCGACCTCCCTGCCTGCGGCCGCGCCTCCTTTCTCTGAAAATTATCAGATCAAACTCTCCTGTGGATCATTTTGAGCACGATCTAAGGCCTGGAGGAAAAGTGGCTTTTTTCACCTTTTTACCGCAAATCTGCTAGGTTAACTGCATGGAGACAAATCTCTAACATATACCTCAGAATCTCTCCATGGCTGGTTGACAATGTGATTAGCTTCCTTCCTGTCCTTACGACATCCAAAACGGTGCGCAAACAGCGAAGAAATTACCAGTTATATATAAAGACCGTAACTCCAAGCCTGGTTTCAATTTTCAACTGGCTTCGAAATTGTCAATTTTTCACCAATTTTTTCTCTGTCTGATGCTATGCACAGGCTAATAATCTCTCTGCTGAGCTTAGCAAGTCTCTATAAATTAGAAACCGTGCACCAGTGCTTCTCTTTCCGTCTTCAACCCGCCGTAAAACCCCGAACTCTCAGAAGACAGTTCTCCCGAAGCTCTCTTCAACGGTGACACTGTACTGTGTACACTCCCTGTACGGCTCTGATACCAACTTAGAATTTGCTTTGCACAAAAACACAGATCATGCTACACAGTAACATAGACAGAAAACACTCTCCTCAGCAAGCTCACATAGCAACTGTATTTCACAAAATGAAATTACACTGTACATATAGTTGTTCACTCAAGCAACTCATGCATGACCCAGGTTGCCGTTGGCGGGACGCGTGTCCCGTCGACTTGCCTCGTGGCGAGGCCAACTGATTCTTATCCACCGATAGCACCCGCAGTACAGTAACACAGTGATTCTAACTGAATTTACAGCATGTAATAAGGAATTTAACTTGGCTCTCTTGCCCTAATTGCAACCCTAGCCTCATTCCTAGAGTCATGTCAAAGTAGGTAGCTAGTTGGTCAGTTTTCACCTTAAATCTAGGATTTAGGTCCTATAAACTAGGAGTCACTACCAAATTGACTTAACCTACTCTTTAGACTTGACCTAACCTACACCAAGACAGGTTTCCCACGTGGATCCATGGACTCACACGTGTGGGACCCACTTACGTACATTTTACACGATGCTACATGGTTTTTGGGCAATTCTTCACACTCCTCGAATTTAGCTTGATCTATTTACAACTCTCTTGCTAGATGGATGAATGCTTTTAGAATTGTCTAAAAAATTGATCTACAAATAAGAAACTTTTGAGACTCCAATAGAGAATGATGTCCATGAAGGATCTTTCACCACCTCTTAAATGATTCCTTACAAGATGTTCCACAAATGTGTCTATATACATATAGCACACTTCAAACACTATACGTCATGCCAAGCCATGGATTCCAAGGCATTTTGTGCACTTGAAGATACATCAATTAAACCATTAAGTGCATACATAATGTTGCCAAAGACAACTTGCCTTGCTTGATCCATATGATTGCACCTTGATGGATCCATCTTGATACTCATGGTTTTTCTTGGAGTCCTCGGGACTTGAACTTGCTCCTCCACTTGACTTGACTCCAAAACATCAATGAATTGAATAAGGTGTTGATCCAAAGGTGCTTCTTCAAGTTTCAAAATTTTCCACTTTTGAAAGATCACATTTCCACCATTGACAACTTCCTTGGTGGAAAACATGTAGATTCTACGGGACTTGACAAGTTGCGAGTAACGGATGTGCGAGTTTTGCGAGTTTTCTTGGTTTCCAAATGACCCTATGTCGGGGAGAACAATTCTTTGTAAACTGGCCAAACAAAATCGAAGCCAAGTATTTTCTCATTTGCACACTTCATGGAGAGGTAAAAATCGTAAAAAAATTAATATACCTTCAATGTATATTGTTTGCTTGGAATACTAAGCTAGAGTTATCATCAAAACAAACAATATTTAAACAAGAATTGTTGGTACTGGTTTCCAATTTGGGTCTTGCGTGTCTCTTGAAAGTCCTATTTGCAAGCACAGGCATTTTATGGCTAGCAATTGAAAACATCCACTCTAGTAAATCGGAGCATTGAGCAATACAACAACCTCAGAGGACTTGAATTTTAGTGTGCAATCAGAAAATGACATATAGTGGTTAGCTAGTTTCCAGATATAAGTGTTCTGTTACTTTCTACCTACTTATTCTATATGCATAAGAGTTTATAATCTAGCATTGCATACCCGTTTTATAGTGCCAACTTTTGAGTTATAAGTTTTATTTATGTGATAAGGAAATTGCTAAATAACCACTCATATTCCCAAATTAAATCAATATGAGCCAGGTCTAAAACATGAAAATTCTCTATGCTCTTGTAACAAAACTGGGAGATTCGGCACTTTCACGTTCCAAGTCTCCAACTCTGCTCCTGAAGCTAGATAAACTTTGTATCCTTGATTACTAGCTTCAGTCCCAAACTGAGTTTCTGCACAAGACGAAAATTAATGAGAAATGCTCAATCTCGGTTCCTGCAGCTATAACTCGGCAAAAAAAATTCTCTTTGATCTATTCTCACTCAAATGAAACCAAATTTGGAGGTACAATCACTAGATTAGCAACTAGTAGCAAGGACAAAGTCAATACTACTCAAATCTAGGATCTAAGCTTGAGAAAATCAAATCTAAAGCTCAATTTTGATTAGGCTCTGATACCATGACAGAATTTTACAGCAAAATGAATCCCAATCAATTCTAAAAGTGATGGAGGATGCACAAATCAAAGATCTAGATCCAAACTATGAGTTAGAATCAAGACTAATATACAAAAATCATTCACTAGTAAAAAAAAGTACTAGTCTGATCCTTTGCATATAATTCACCATAGGATTTAATCCTATCAATTACAATTTTTCTGGTAAAATTGTATTGTTTTTTTTTTTTTACTGGTTTGGCATTACTCCATCAATATTTACAAAAACTATCAAAACGTCAGAATATGAAATTACATGAATGGAAATCCTACTAATAAGATTTCAAAAACTCTTAAACTCTTTCCAATCAAGATTTTACTACTCGGATAAAGAGTTCTGTCACCACTCTTCCATCTGGCCATGTTATATTGTTTGACGGTTTTAAATTCAATTTTGACAAGTATCTTGCACAAATGTTCACTTGACTCACTCTAGGGCTTGCTTTTTCGAATGTTTGAGGTTCGTCTATGAAACCACAAAATTCGATGGCTATATTTGTTGAAACATCCTGACCAAACCTTACTAGTGGTTTTCGTTGTCTTTCAGATCCTCTCACAATTTGTATAGGTCTCAAATTCAATTCTGCATTTTTGGGTTCGACTTGTTCTGCTTGAATTTGAACTGGTGATTCGAGTCTTTTAGATACTCGAATTTGAACTCATTCTGAATCACTACTATGTCCAGATGGTAATCCTTGTTCATCATCTGCTTGCTTTACTTCTATTGTTGGTAACTCATAATAAGTCGTGAGAATTTCATACCCGACTAAGTCACTGTCTGCTATGTACTTTGACTCATCAAATTTGACATTTTGAACAACTTTTATTCTTCAGTTTTCGGTATGTAGACTCGATAATATGAAGAATGTAACTCGAATCTTACTAGAAAACCTTGTTCTATTTTTTCGTCGAGTTTCTTTCTCAATTTGTCTGGTATGTGCATATAAATCGCACATCCAAATGTTCGAACATGAGCCATATTTGGCTTCGACTTCCACCATATTTCGTGAAGAATTTTATTCGGTATTCTAGATTTCAGAATTCGATTCTGAAGATAGTTTGACGTAGCCACTACTTCCGCCCACAACTGCTTTGGTGCTTTCACATGAGCCATCATACACCTGGTAGCTTTCATTAGTGTACGATTTTTGCATTCGGCAATTCCATTGTGCTGAGGTGTGTATGATGCAGTCTTCGTATGCATAATACCTCGATCAGTACAGAAAGTTTTGAATTCATTAATAATGTACTCACCTCCTCGATCTGTGCAAATTTGCTTCAACTTGTTGCATGTCTACTTCTCAGCCCAATTCATATACTCAATGAATTTCTCGAAAGCTTCTGATTTTGTACGAATAAAGTATCTACAACGAACTTGCTAAAGTCATCAATAAACGTTATGAAGTATTTTGCATCACCTAAAGACAATACTCCGAATGGTCCACAAATATCCGAATGTACAATTTTCAGTACCTTAGTTGCTTTATAAACATCTTTATTGAAAGGTGTTCGAGTCATTTTGCCTTTAAGACAAGATTCGTAGGTAGTTCGAATATCTCGACTCTTGGTTTCGACTCCTTCAATTCTCTAACTCTTGTTGGCTTGGTACAAGGCTTCCATGTTTATGTGACGTAACCTCTTCTGCCACTGAATATCTGTCGATTCTTGAGTTTGATTTGCTTGTTCGACTCGAGTTTGAATGCTCAAGTGATACAAATTACCATCTCTGTTACCTTTAGCAACTAGGTTATTAAAATCTTCATTGAACAATTTACAAGAGTCCCTTGTGAAGGTTATTGACATTCCTGTGTCGACTATCTTTGCTACGGATAGAAGATCTTTATCAAGAGTAGGAACATAGAGAACTTCCTCTAGTTTCTTGTCACCCTGATTCGTGTCTAACCACAATACACCAGTTCCATCAACTACATGCTTAGAACCGTCTCCAAGTATAGTGAATCTCGAATAATCCATCTTCTTATACTCAGACAAAATTTGTTTCGAGGAAAAAAAAAATGAGGTGGCTCCCGAATTAAGTACTACTTCTCAATTTTTTAAATTTGATGAGCAACATAGATCAACCCAAACATACGCTATTGAGTTTCTTGTCGTCCTCTCTTCTGCTGCTCTGGAGCATTCTGCTTTGTCTTCGACAAAATTTGAATCTGAAGGTTCGTTTTGATTCTACTCCTTCTTGTTCCTGGGATTTTGATAACAATCTACTGCTGCATGACCTCGTTTATGACAATGAATACAATCAATCTTTGGATTCAACCAACACTTGTCTTCTGTATGACCTGACTTTTGCATCTGTTTCAAATCTTCCTATCACCCGAATCTTTCTGTTGTTTTTTCTATTGTCGATCATTTGTCTTGGATTCGTCTGAACGATTTTCATTCTTTTTAAAAGACTCCCTCTTAGACTTAAACTTCTCTAAAGATTTATTCTTCTCAGTAAATAAAGCCTTTTTCGAATCACCATTATCGTCATAGCGTTCGCAAGCTTCTACTTCCTCTTTGACTCCATCTATTGCCTTCTGAAGTGTCATAGATGAATCTTTCGCCAGTAAAGTTCGAGTTGTGTGGAATGACCTGGGTAGGGCTCGAAAAAAATAGCTAAGCTGTTTTTCCTTTGAGATTGCATTTTCGGTACCGGAATTCTGCAAAGAAATAAACAGATCCTTTATCTTTCGTAAGAAAGTGGTCAGATCTTTGTCGTCCCATTGTAGGCAAGTCAATTGGTCTTCCAAGAACATGATTTGATTATGGGATCGAGTCTCATTCTTGGTTTGCAATTCTTCCCACAATTCTTTCACGTTTGAAGTTGATGAAAGATCTAGCATTATGTTGTCGTTCACTGAAGACGCAATAATTGTTATAGCTTTGTCATTTTTCTCCTTCCATTCACGAAGTTCTTTGCTAGGAGTAATTGGCTTCTCTTCTGTTGGTTCTACCCATTGCCAAAGACCTTTGCCCTTCAGTATAAGTGAAGCCTTTAACTTCTAGATTAAATGATTTGAACCTTCTGTATCCAAGATCGTACTAATCTTAGACTGAATGATGTTGATTGAAGACATTATATAATCTTCCGAATAAACTCCAGATATGGCTGTTGATGAATGTGAGATGCTCTAATACCACTGTAGGAGAAATACTAGGAATTCTTCTTCAGAAAATACGATGAAAGTTTGAATAAATCAAACTAATATCAGTGTTTGCAATCGTGTTTGATTCTGGTCTATGTACTAATAGAGCAGTTTCTACTTTGATTGAGTAAAACATGTAGATTTATGATATATATGTGTGAGTGTGATAGACAATTTTAGGTAATCTGAAACAATTGAGAAAAAACATATGTTGTAAACTTTGATCAATCGAATTTTTATAATTCTAATTCTCATCCTTTTGTATACATTGTTAGAGAAGTAAGTTTAGGTCATGTTAGGTTTAGGGCACTTCAAATATTTTTAGGTAACGTGAAGAGTCACGGGAACTGAAACGCCATGTTCAATCAGAACGTCACTTCGCTCAAGGTGATGCAATCCATTGATTACAGATCATCGATAATACAAATGCAGGACCAACGATGGAGCACAAGGTCCAGCGAGTTGTAGACATCACCAATACGCTCCGAATCCACTTAAAAATGTGTTGTAGGAATCACATTTCCCATACGATCAAACTTCTTGTGAAAGTAGGGTTGTGACAACAAAAGAATCTCGGACTACTTGCCCAATTGATCACTACTAACCAAAATTCCGAACAACATCAACTTGCAATAAACCATCCCTTACTTCACAAAGTTCTCAACACTAAAGTTGTACTTATTCCGAACAAACAACGCGTATTTCACATAATGCAACCTCTCATGGCAAGCAACTCTCCCTAATACTTAACCAAAACATCACACGAACCATTAAGTCTTAACACTCAGCACACTCATCACACAACCTTCAACACTCCTCACAATCCATAAGACTCAAGGACCAACTCTAACTTCAAAACAATCAAACATTAATCATTGAGATGTAAACGATTCATTCACTTCCCACATGTGCATGTCTCTCAACCTTCAACTACAAATGATCACACTCCAGCGCATCCTTCAACTATGCAAGCAACCAATGTAAGTATTATCAACAAACAATCCACCACCAACTTCCAATAACAAGATAACATTCACAATATTAACAACTCTTCCCACCATAGGTACCAACACCATCTAATAGGCAATCAACCACAAACAACTTCGAACACTCACAATGAACTCTCCCAACCAACTCACAATCATTCTGCAATGATCCCATCTCTCAAAATACTCTCACCACTCTCAAGCCATTGGCATTGACGACCATCACTCAAGATTCAGCGTAGTACTCTCCCAAATGGCAATACTAACATGGGAAGCAATGAAACTACAAGACACACAAAGTAAAGTTCACCTAACATATCCCACACAAAGCACTAGCATTGGTTAACAAGAAGCAAGACATATCAGGCAGCCAAACAACACTAAGCAACAAACCCAACCTCTACTAACAAGCATGGAGCAATACAAGACAACAACAACATTCCACATTGTCAAGCTACTCTCAAAACTATCAACTCCCCAATTAACAACTCCTAAAAATACTAATCCACAAAAGTACTAATATTTGAAATACAAGGAGTTGGCTGCTTCTTATAGGAAAATCCAATGGATCCCCCTGAATCCATATTTCTCGGTTCCGTTTTTACCCGAAACTTTTCTTTCTCGGTTTTTTCTTTTGTGGTTGACTTTTGTGGCATTCATGACTAGGGCTCCCACGACAACACGGTTTCCTTGAAAAATACACTGAGTGATCATATATTAGTAAAAAATGAACTCAATACATGGTGAGATTTTAGCACAATCATACCGGCTATTTTTTACAATTGGCCATTTTTTTGAAAAGCCGTAAAATATTTACCGGCCGTTTCTAAGGCCGCAAAATTTGCTCTAGCCTCATTTAGGACGGGTTGGGACCCATTTCTACTGGCTCAGTCTTACAAAACTTGACCACAAAATATTTTTGACAATTTTTTTGAAAAGTCAATTTCTTACTTTTAAACTGTGTCTAGCCACTTTAAGGATGGGCTGGGACCCAGTTCTAAGGCAAATTTGTGCCAAGTTTTCTCGAATAGTCAAGTTTTACATGCCGATTTTTTCTAGTTTTGCAAATTTAAACTTCAATATTAGCCCGATTTTCCATGCAAAAATATCGGCTAACATTGGCGACTACCATTGGAGAGTATGGTCCCCATACGGCAGACCCAGAGTCCTTGGTTTCGCAGACCAGCTCCTGATGGTGAATTACATTTAGTGGGCTCAGCACCTTTGCTAGGTGATGCTAACCACAATAAGTTGGTTCAATGTCTTCAACAGCTTCCTACCCAAAGGCCATCGATTGAGCCCTTAGAATCCATCTGCAACCAAACTGGATTTAACCGCAGCATCTTTGAACAATTTGGTGTCTTCATACCTGCAAAAACCTACCTGTGACCTAAATGACAAATGCTCCCATTCCCATCAGATGTAAGACAATGCCCACTTTTGGACCCATGCATGGAGGGATATGCAAATGCAAATCTCAAGATTGGAGATAGGATGATATGGATGCAAGTCAACAGTATTGTGTCTAACACCGTGTCATTGATGTGTGTGTGAATGCATATGCAATGAGGCTTTGGTGCCCCAATCTAAAACCGGTGCAGACTGGTGATTACCAACTTTTTTTTTTTTTGTTTAGATATTCAACTTATATTATCTAAGAACTGATTTGACGGGGAATAACCATTTATCCTCTCTATACGGAATCTTCTCTCAAGCCCTATATTGTGACAGTAGTCCATGTAGGACAACTTACTGTCTTAAGATCCAATACACAAGATGGTAAAAAATATTGGTTTTTCGCTAGTCTATGGAATCAATTAGGAAAAATTGTCCTCACCTCTTATGGATGTGCGAGGCGTCACTCGTCCTCACAAATTGGTTCGAGATATGATAGAGACGGTTGAAGTCTTCTTCTTTTTTTTTCTTTTTTTTTTTTCTCTCAGTCTTCCTTTCTCTATCTTTTTCAGTTTTCTTTTTCTTCTTTTATATTTTTTTTCTTCTTCTGTGCTTTACCCATTAGGCGATGGAGTCACTCCCTACCCCACTTTATTGTTTCTATTCCCAACTTTTTCACTCTTACCCTCCCTTTTATGCATGCCCATATAGGAGAAAATATGTAACGCCCTATGCAGCTCAGAGTTTATGCAGAATGTAGGGGTATGGATGCATGAGACGGTCTTGCAATCAAATGTCCAAGCACATTGTGCCTACATGATGTAGTGCAGCGTGAGTGAATGGAGTCAAGTCAACTGAGATATATGTAGATCACCGTTTACAGTGTCTGTGAATCTCACATGCAGTAACAACGAATCTCATACTGAAACAATTTTTTTTCTTTTTCTAGTGGTATTTTAAAACAAGATAGAATTTTGGCCCATAAATAAATATACTAAAACCAAAGCGGCAAAGTAAAATCAAACTTACCACCCCTCAACTGCCCCATGTGAAATCAGGGATAAGGGTGTATTGTTGTCACCTCACCACATTTATCCAGCATCCACCCTGTTGTCTGGGTATTCATCTTCTATGGTAGGTCTATCATGACGTATGGAATAGGAGGCTAAACTATTCAGATCTCTCAACTGATATGGGTGATTTTGGTGTACGTTTGCATTCCATGGTAGAAATGGAAGATCTGCGTCTACCACATCGAATATCCTTCCCATATCGAAGAATTTATCCATGCTTGGAGGTATAGTATTCCTTATTTCATCTCTAATTTCTAGTTCAGGCCCCTTGTTCTCGATATCTTCTTCAGAGACATAGCTTGGCATGCCTCCTTTCCAATGGAATATATCCATCAATACCTCTTGGGTTTCTTGGATACGGTTTTGGTACCCATCCTCGTTAGTATGCATCAATGTACTCTTGTTCGCCACATTCTTATGATCTTCGAATAGGTTCTGTATATCATATGACTCCTCCTGATTAATGTCATCAAAGATAGGTGGTTTAATAACTTCACTTTTCGGAAATGCTGGAGTTGGATCTATGGTTCTGGATCTAGGGGGTAGTACTAGTGGGTTAGCACATATTGGCTCCTCTGCATTGCTATCGTCGTCCTCGTTAGGAGGTACAACTTGATCTGCCTAATTGCTAAATATCATTGGTAATGCCTCCTCAGACTTAGTGGCCTTCCCAAGACTCACCTGCCAATTACACCCTTCCATCCACTCTTTCCTACGTGGGTCTGTCTGTAACTCGCTCCGGGTTGCCGTTAGCACGCTTGCCCTAGTCCCCTCAAGGATGAGTGTTCCTATTGGGTGTGTCGAGGGACTGTTGTCGTTGGTCTCAACTTGTCTATCCTGAGAGGTATTCTCATGATATCTAGACCACAGGTCTATATTCTTACTAGTCTGGGCTTCTTGATTGGCTAGCCCATAACGGTGAAAATTTGACCCACTCCCCTGTGTCCCTCCATAATCCTCCGCAAAGTTAGGTAATAACTCAACGCTACTTGGCACTCTCTCTTCCTCAACACATTCTGCTTCGGAAAACTTTGAGGGTCCAGTCCTCTCGTAGGTGTTATGTGGTAGTCTTGTATGATGTAATTCTCTCATTCTTGGCAACTTGCGCCCTAGTGTCTGTCGGCTACTATCTAGCATCGAATTTCTCATGGCCTGACATTCACGTGTGGTGATGTGTGCTTCCTCTACAATCGTGGCTCTAGATATCGCCTCTTCTAATGATGAGACTCTAGATTGGCGTATTACTAGCTGGATATTACTTGACAGTACTCTCAAAAAGCTATCAAGTAGTAGTTGTGGAGGTAATTCCATTGTAAAATGCAGGTCTAGTTGGTGCACTAATTCTTCGAATCGTCTAGCATACTGATGCACAGTTTCTATAGATGTTTGTTGTATGGTAGCTAGGGCAAATATCAGACTATCTAGATTATAAGTGCCTCTGAATTCTCTAAAGAATTCCTGATATTACTCCTCAAGTGTGCTGATAGAAGCTCTAGGTAGAGTATGGTACCATCTTCTGGCTGTTCCTACCAAAGTAGTGGTGAACAATATCATCTGATGCGCATGACTCACCCTATTCACGAGCATTAGTGTTTCAAAATCCTCGACATGCTCATGGGCATCTTCGTCCTCATTCTCATGAAATTGCGGTAGGAGACCTACTATTTCAGGTATTCCCCCAGTGTCATTTGGGACAACTATTGGCTTAGTCACACTCCTTACTCTCGAAATGATAGGCGTAGGCCTAGGTGCTAGCACAGTCGGGTGAGCTATGGGCTAATCATCATTCTCATCTAAAATTTCTTCCACGATAATCTTCTTGTCATGGTTGGTCTCGATCAAATTTAAGTTCAATTCGATCTTACTCTCTGCCATTGACTCAAAGCTTGGGTCCCCCCTTATGACTTCTTCCTTAAGTCCTTCATCCAAATTTGATTGAACTTTGTTTTTGGACGTGGCTTTCCACTCAAATATTGTGTCCTCCTCCTCTGGAGTTGGCTCAATTTCATTTTCCGACATGGTCTCCCACTCCGATCCATCACTATAACTCTCAACTGAATTAAGCATCTCCTCCTCACTGTCATAATGTGTCGAGGGCTCACCTATCTCTACTCCTAGCTGGCAGTCATCTGTGTGGGTATCTGACTGTGTTTCCCATTCTTGTAGTGATAGCGCTATTTTAATTCTGTAAATCACTGGTGCTATCCTCATGATCTTCAAGGAAAGATATGTTTGTGAGCTCTTGTGGTGGCTGTTCTTGAGTGTCAACTACTTTTGGGAGTATAGGAGGTGCATCTTCTACTAAACTCCTGCTATCTGCGGCTAGACGTGGTCCTCTAGGCAATAGACTAGCCTCTTGTAATGAAATTTCTATAGCCAGGTCTAGTTCTGTGTACGAGAATCCTCCTAGGTCTAGTTGGTCCTTTGGCTGGCTGTGGCTCTAGCTGAGGTTCGATCAAGAGGTCTTCTAGTATGACGTGCTTGTCTTCAGAGTCCATGTCTAGCCCTATCGATGTAAGGTCTTCTCTTTCATACTCTTTGTGATCAAGGGCCTCTAAAAATGCGTCAATGGCATTGGTAAGTCCTTCTTCGGTCATTAGCTCTAGTATCCATCGATATATCAGGCTCATAGAGCATTTTCTTCCCCTCTAATTCTAGAGGAGGCATTTTATCCTCACTTGCCAAGTAGATGCTTGTGCCTAGGGAAAGTCCCAAATCGTCTCCCGCCATATCTACTTTCTCATTAGACGCGTCTATGGTTAAAAGTCCACAAAAAAGTTTCTCAATCCACGAGAAAGATTCCATTGTTATCATACGAAAATTATCCATTACTTTTAGAGACTAATGTTGATAGGACCTGGTGGGCAGCACACTTTATTCCACTACCAACCTCTGTTGAGTAGTGGGTATCATAGAAATTTCCACAGTCCAGCTAGGAATTCTACCATCTTGAGGTACGAGGTCTTCATTAGTTCTAGCAAGGGTTATGTGGTACCTCAGGCTCCCATCCTATGGCTACTGAAGAGCAAATCGGTTAAGTGCATGGCTTCCTAAACACACTAGTAGTGGAATCAGCGCTTGTACGATGCTAACCACCTTGTCTAGTGGCTATATGGTAATCACATTGGTGTAGTAAAGTCATTTGGTTTTAGTTCGTCGTGGTATCCCTATTATGTCCTATCTAGGGTGATACTCCTTTCTATCGGGTAAAGGTCAACTTGTACAGAGTGTGCGAGATTCGTGTTTCTCCCAACTCATCCCATAGATCTCCCAAATCTCGTTAACTAGTACTGCGTACGTCCTCACTAGCTCTACCAAGTCACTAGTTTGTTGGATTCTAATTGGTCCATACCCATGCACAGTATTCATCGATGCTGCATACCAAGTGCCATCTTTCATGGATGCTAGTGTTGGGGGAACATAGGGTGGTGCTGTATTTCGGACGATGTGATCGGTTTTTGCTTCTAGTTTTGGAGCTCGTGGTCTAACCTCAATCTTTGGCTTCATAGTAAATCTCATATCATACAAATGTCATATGTCTGGCGAGTCAATTCGCATAATGGACCAATCAACAAATGGCAACTAGCAACGACAACATAATGCTATAACTGACAAGGCCCTCAGGCAAATACTCTATTTGTGGGATCAGCACACATCACTGTGTGATGCTAGCCACTTCGACTTGTAGTAACACGATACTGATTTTTAGATTGCACAGACATGCTAGCTTGGGGCCGACGGTCTAAACAGTAGAATCATTCTCAAGACACGCAATCTAGGACCTATAAAATTTGTAGACTATTGGTAGTATGACAACTAGTTCTTTGTAGACCAGTGATACGAATAACTACTCTTTCAAACATCTCCTAAAAATATTTCGACTCCCGGCAGACGCACCAATGTTAGGGCCCATTTTGACGGGGGGTTGGTCTAGCCAAAACGTCCCAAAAGGGTCAAGGGGCCCCACCTCTAATGGCAGCTCAGCCCTACGTGAGCAATAGAGGATTTGCCACTTCCAACCCTGATGGCCTTCTCTATTGCCCCGTGCTCCCCAACCGATGAGAGTTTTCCAGGCTCTCAAAGATACGGTTGCAAGGAGGGGGTGCTAGCACTTTTGGTACAATGATTCACTAGTTTTCTAGGGTTATGTTCCGTAAAAACTTCTGATCGCTAATTTGCATTAGGATCTCGCTAATGCCTCTTTCCCCATTGAATTTGGCTTACAATTAGAAATAATCTTACATGGGCTTGAAACCAATTTATTGCCTATGATGTGCTCATGGGATGCAAGTTATACGCACCGCTTTGTTTGATAAGCGGTGGTATTTTCCCCAACTGTCGGGTCTAGGTATTTTGCTAGACAGTATTGACAGTGGGTGTGACTAGTGTGACACTTTAACAAAGGTGGTTCAGTTCATACGCTTCATAATTGACAAAAACGGGAAAAAAAAAAAAAAAAAAACACTTCACAACTTGACGATTCCGTATAGCAGTTTAACTAGTAAGTAATACGCTAGACGGTTCAGCAAAGCACAAAGTCGTATAAAAAAACACCTTCCTGAATTTGTGATTGTCATACTATACCAACAAGGTTAATATAGATTTTGTAGCAAATAGTGTCGTTCCCATAGATGACAGTGTTAAAAAGTTATGTTTTTGGTACAATTTATGACAAGTGGTTTTGAGTGTTATTCTGGTTGTCGACAGACATTAAAAAGTAACCAGTATTACTTATATTTGGGTGTGTTGTGTTGATAATTTTCAGAACAACAATCTGGCCTCTATCAAATCGAATGAACAGTGTTCTACAGATGAGATGTTATCAAAGTAGTACAACAGTACTACACTCTGGCTGATAAAGGTGTCAGTGTCAATAGAGAGTTGAGAAATGTTCGATGTATTCGTGATTGTACAAACAATTAATTAATCGCGTTCGCAAACGGTTCGTTTCTAGACAGAAGTCCTCAACAACTAAAGTCCAAATTAATGGTTAAAGAAAACGAATGGTTTCAGAGCACATTAGAAACTTATGTCAGTGACAATCAGGAAAACAGATCAAAGACTCGATTCTTCAGACATGGACTGTCATCTCATATGCATACATACAGCTTTATTCAATGATTGTGTTAGATTGTACCAAAGATAGTTGTTATTCGAGTGCCGAAAAGAAAGCATTCGCGACAAATAAATAAGATGACTTTAAGACAGTTTTTAGAGCATGCTTTACGGATACACGGCAAATGACTGTGATGCACTAGAGAGTCTGTCTGATCAGAGAGTAATTCATGTAATGTGTTAGAGATTGTTAGCAGACTCAAGATCACTCACATTCAGCAGTGCAGAGAACAGAGATAAGAGAGAATAACTCACAGAATTGTATTCACTTCTTCAATCTCTTACATATGCATAAACTCTTCTCTCTCAGTGCTCAAGACTGAAGTGTGAGATCTATATATGTTCTTCGAGACGAACAAACACATCTCTTAAACAACAGGTGTGTCGCTCCCGCGAAAGGGTCTAGTTAACAATTAGACTATGTATACGTTCAATTATACCATAAAAGGTATATTTAACTAAGAGTTAAAGTAACATGTCTTTTCGTATCTAGTCGTTTTGTGTGGACGACCTAGTAAAGGTTATCCAAGGCAATGTCTTTCCTATTAAAGATCTTGTCCTTTGTTACAAGGCAAGTACTTAGGAGATATATTCCCGAAAAATGACTTAGGCCTCTTCATGATTTATACTTAACCAGCTCATATCTTCATTTTCGAGTATATCATGCCATATTTATGTTGATATTCAATTTTTAACAATAAGGTGCCATCACATATATCCTCTTCCTCAAATGTGAAACGTCCTCGTGAACATAACATCTTCTTTTTTAGGATTATTCTTGTAACATTCTGTTCTTCAGATTTTCGTTAAGGTGAAAACATATTTTTTCATATATTTCTTCCTTTAGATATTTCTTTGTCTTAGAGAATATGTGTCTTGTTGTTTCTTTAATTGAATAGGTTGTTTTGAGTTGATCTTTGAATTGTTGATGAAAATTGGAATCAAACTTCAAAACATCTTTAAACTTCAAAAATTCAACATCCCATAAAAACATCAGCGCAACAAAGGCATGAATGAATGTTTTATGAACGTTTCAATTCTTCATATAATTTTTGAACAAACTCCAACTTTTGTTGAGCTTTGATCAACAACAAGTCTTCTTTTGATTTTGTGTAACGGCCAACTGGTAAGTTGTCGAATTCTTCTAACTTGACCGGGAGCAATGTTTCATCAAATAGCTTATGAATTAACTTTGTATCTTCGTCTGAATTACTTCGAAGGGTGACTTATTTACAGTAACGAGCTGAAAATCTAGTAAAAGAGTTTTCAACATAAAGATTTTGAACGAAAAATAATGTCTTTGCCGCGAAAGTACCAAACTGCCAAAATGAATATGTACAAAACTGTTTGTAGCGAAATGACTTCCTTCTGTCTTGTAGATTGTGTCAAATTTTTGCAAAATAATCTACAAGATTTCGCTCCCAATCCACATAACGGCTAAATAGTTCTGGATAAGCCATATTTATATTAATCAGCAACCCGACATCGTCGAATTCGCGTAGATCTCAACAACTTGTGGCTTGTACAGCTGAAACTGTGACCTTCGCTTCCAAAAATGTCGCTTATTGTCTTCGTTCTGCAAAAATTGAAACTCTTTAATTCAAATATATTCTAGAGCATACATAGCCGAAGAGCCTATGTATAGCTCTACTAATCCAAAAGGCACGACCTGGAACTTACCCTGGATTATGCCCCAACAGAGACATCATTTCTATTCGATAGAGAGCTGGGCCCATAACCAGAGAAAGTCGTCCTTCTCCCAAGGTCGCTTCCATTCGTCAAAGGCGATGCCTACTGCGCCTGGTAGCATCATGTAATCCACACGCCATTGCAATTCAACATTAAATGCATGTGGACACCGTTTCCAGAAGCGTTCAGCAAATGCACGGAATCTGTTAGCACATACCTTCAACTGATTGCGTCGTGTTCGCTCAGTGAAGAACAAACCATCATAGATCTGATTTTTGGCTGTGGGCAGCGATCAGAGGCTGCAACAGGTCTGATTTTTGCCTCAGATGAAAAAGGTAGGGCCCAAACAAGGTTTTGAGGTCGCCGACGGGCTTTGCGCCTGATTTTTCACTGTAAACAGCGATGGGGAAGCCACAATTGATCTGATTTAGGACCGTAGGCCTCAAATAGGTCGCAGACAAACCAAGTAGGTTGCAGATAGGCTGTAACTAGGCCTCATATAGACTGTGCAGGTCGCTAGCTGGCTGGTACAACCCATAAATAGGTGTAATGGGCTGCTGGCAGGCTTTGCAGGCCCAAAAACAGGTCATAGCATGTCTTGGAAGTTACAAAGAATTGAGTTTTGGCTACAGATGGCCGTAGACAAGTCACACAGGCATTTACCAGGCTATGGGCAGGCGGTACGGATCATGGGACAACAAAAGAGCCTGCAAACTGGACAGCGATCAGAGGTAGAAAACTTCTAATTTTTTGTGATTTCCAGTGATGGGCAAGTCACAGTAGGCCGCAAACATGTCACCGTAGGTCTAAAACACAGTAGGAGGCTGCAAATAGGGCTTGGAGGTCACTTACAGACTGGTGGTTGGCCGTTGGGATGGCTGCTAGGCTGTGGACAGCGAACTAGTGATGCAATCCATTGATTATGGATCACCGATAATACAAATGCAGGACCAACGATGGAGCACAAGGTCCAGCGAGTTGTAGACATCACCAATATGCTCTGAATCCACTTAGGAATGTATTGTAGAAATCACATTTCCCATAGGATCAAACTTCTTGTGAAAGTAGGGTTGTGACAACAAAAAAAACTCGGACTACTTGCCCAATTGATCACTACTAACCGAAATTCCGAACAACATCAACTTGCAATAAACCATCCCTTACTTCACAAAGTTCTCAATCCTAAAGTTGCACTTATTCCGAACAAACAACACGTATTTCACATAATGCAACGTCTCATGGCAAGCAACTGTCCCTAATATTTAACCAAAACATCACACAAACCATTAAATCTTAACACTCAGTACACTCATCACACAACCTTCAACACTCCTCACAACCCATAAGACTCAAGGACCAACTCTAACTTCAAAACAATCAAACATTAATCATTGATATGTAAACGATCCATTCACTTCCCACATGTGCCGGCTATTTTTTACAATTGGCCGTTTTTTTGAAAAGCCGTAAAATATTTACCGGCCATTTCTAAGGTCGCAAAATTTGCTCTAGCCTCATTTAGGACGAGCTGGGACGCATTTCTATTGGCTCGGTCTTACAAAACTTGACCACAAAATATTTTTTCATAATTTTTTTTAAAAGTCAATTTCTTACTTTTAAATTGTGTCTAGAACTTTAGGGGTGGGCTGGGACCCAGTTCTAAGGCAAATTTGTGCCAATTTTTCTCGAATAACCGAGTTTTACATGCCGATTTTTTTTAGTTTTGCGAATTTAAACTTCAATATTAGCCCGATTTTTCGTGCGAAAATATCGGCTAACAAACTTACATGAAACACTGGGTGTGCAGTCGGTTTTCCTTGAAGATCGAGTTCATACGCCAAAGAACTAATTCTACGTACAATCTTGAAAGGTCCATAATAATGGGTACACAACTTATAATGCTTCCCTATACGTAACGTCTTAGAATCTTTTGGAATTCTAAGATATACCCAATCATCAACTTTAAAATCTCTTGGAGATCTCTTAACATTGGTATAGTGTTTAGCTCTATCCTAAGCATTTCGGATACTATCCTTAGCCACTTGCAACATTGTTGCATATCATGCAAAAAATCAGCAACCTTCTAGATCTTAACAGACTTCATCTCAACATTTACTGGAGATCTAGGTTGAAAACCGTACATAAGCATAAAAGTACTGTAACATGTAGCAGAATGTTTCCTACTATTATATGCAAACTCCCAGTGGAAAATAATCTTCCCAATGAGATTGCGTGTGAGAAACATACGTCCTCAAAATATCTTCCATAGTTTGATTAGTCCTTTCTGTCTGGCCATCTGATTCAGAATGATCAGAAGAACTTAAACTCAAAGAAGTTTCAAGTTTATGGAATACTACTGACCAAAAGTGACCTGTGTACTTAGGATCTTATCAGTAGCAATGTCACTTGGCAGACCATACAACTGAAATAATCTTTCAACAAAGATATGGGCTAAATCAGAAGCCTTTATAGTTGATTTGACTGATATGAATGCAGCTAACTTAGTTAATCGATCCACTTCAACCGAAATAGAATCATTTTGTCGTTGGGTCTTTGGAAGTCCACCTACAAAATCCATAGATATGCTTTCCCATTTCTTATCTGGGATATCTAACAGATGCAACAAACCACTAGCCTTATGACATTCAATCTTTGCTAGTTGATAGAGCTTGCATTTAACAACATACAACTCGACATATGGCTTGAGCTTTGGCCAATAAAATTCCCTCTTAACAAAGTCTAGAGTCTTGTGTACACCGGGATGTCCTGCACATGATATGTCATGACATTCAAACAAAATCTTACGTTTGAGCTCATCATCACCAGGTACGCAAACTTTCTCATTTCGAAATAGTAATCCATCTTGAATGGTGAACTGTTCCACAATCTTTTTATCTTTCTTAGTTAGTTGAGTCCCATATGTTTCTGACTCAACATTGTCCACATTTCTTTTGGTCTGAACAATGTTCCAAATGTGACCAAAATGAAAATCTGATTCATATTTTTCTCTCAACGAAAGGTATAGATCCGTATAAATCTGGGTGAATGACAACTCATTTAGTTCACCGATCTGACTAACATCTGCAACTTGATTAGAGCTGTCTCTTATGTAATGGATTTCATGATCGAATTCTTGCATCAATTCAGCCCATCGAGCTTTTCTTCCCCAAAGATCATGTTGATTACAAAAATACTTAAGAGGCTGGTGATCCGTATACACTACAAACTTACTACCATACAAGTAGTGTCTATCAGCTTAAAAACTTGCAAACACTCAATCAAGTCTAAAAGTGATAATCCAAACAGTCTTAAATGTCTTTGAGAGTTCCATGAAGCCTTCACACAGCTCCTATGAAGCAGTATGGGCTGAGAACCATATATTCTTGATTTCTAGAAGTCAAAATTGCTACAAACTTGATGGAATTGAAACATAAGCCTCTACCCATCAATTTATAGGTTTGATAGCTTGTTGGGAAGGTAAAAAGAAATACAAATCATGCTGTAAAAAATCCAGAATGATCCCCTTATGGATTTAGAGAAATTCAGCCTCAAAAACTCACCAAAATTGGTCAATTTCTGACAATTTTTGACTTCCTACAAACCCAATTGCTAGAATTCTTGGCTCTAACTTCTAGGACAACTTCAAAAGACTATGATTCATCTTTTTCCCAGCTTCAATTGATGTTCAACAACCTCCTACCATCCAACTTCATGAAAAAACAGACAAAAATCATGAATTTTAGCCCTTTCTAGGTTTTTTCACCATGCCCAATTGGAATTTAATGGCAAGAACGTTTTTCAAATCCACATGCAATCCAAAATACAGAGTTATAACCAACCAATTAATCTGAACTTGTTGGATTTTGAATTCTACCATCAATTTTGTGCCAAAATCATGGAAAACAAGCCAAATTTGGCTTCAAAGGAGCTTAGAATCCAAACACATAGGAAGATTCAACATGCAACCTGAATTTCAACTACTTCAAAGTGAATTAACTTGCTAAAATTTCATATCCATAACTAGTTTTGAGCTACACATGCTAAAACTCCAAAAAGACACCAAAATTGTTTTCCTAGCACAATTCTCCATAAACCACAATGAAATCTAAGAGAGATATGGATCATGCAAATTGAAATTGGAAAGATCCACCAACTTGCAACCTTGCTCTTCTCCTTGGATGAGAATACTAGTTGAATACCACCAAGCTCCAATGAAAAGCACCACCTCTCCAAACTCGTAAGCCTTGCTCTGATACCACTATAAGGGAAGCTCCTTAGATCCTGCTTACATATTACAAACACAATGATAACACACTATGGAGAAACCACCCAACCAAGTAGAAGCATCCAATCAAACTCTAGAAGCCTCACCCCCAAGCCAAGGAACAAGAAGCATGAATGTAGAGTGAGAGCCTGGCAATGAATCCACAACCATAATGAGGAGTAGGGCTAGTTCGGACCCAATATATAGAGCCAAAAACATCCTGGGCACATAGCCATGCATAGCCCTAAGATTCCTATACATAGATTCACCTAAGCATGGACCAACTATTCATAGAATTGCTACTGATAGCTCTACACATGCATACAATGTCTCATACCTTGTCTAAACTCCATTTAGTGTGTTCTAGGCCTCACAAGGATATTAGTTACTTTCGGGTCATGTCTAGTATAACGTGGCATAACTATCAACTTGTTTCACTGGAGTACCGTGTATCCAAGTCTAGGAGTATATTGTCTCCTATGTACTGGTCATGGACATAACATTATTGTTCTAGACAGTTTATCTGTCGAGTTTGTTTCGAGTTCGAGTTTCGACTTTGAACAAGAATAAAAATGTTTCGAGTTCAGTTTCGAATTCGAGTTCGAGTTTCTCAGCCTTTTTCAATCAGACTGTGCACTTTGTTGGTAGATCCGAGATTTGTCTGTTGAGGTGTTCTACAGGACACTATATCTGAATCTTGTGCAAAAATTAGGATCAGCATTACTCCTTCCAACCTTCAACTACAAATGATCACACTCCAGCGCATCCCTCAACTATCCAAGCAAACAATGTAAAGTATTACCAACAAACAATCCACCAACTTCCAATAACAAGATAACATTCACAATACTAACAACTCTTCCCACCATAGTTACCGACACCATCTAATAGGCAATCAACCACAAACAACTTCGAACACTCACAATGAACTCTCCCAACCAACTCACAATCATTCCGCAGTGAACCCATCTCTCAAAATACTCTCACCACTCTCAAGTCATTGGCATTGAACGACCATCACTCAAGATTCAACATAGTACTCTCCCAAATGGCAATACTAACATGGGAAGCAATGAAACTACAAGACGCACAAAGTAAAGTTCACCTAACACATCCCACACAAAGCACTAGCATTGGTTAACAAGAAGCAAGACATATCAGGCAGCCAAACAACACTAAGCAACAAACCCAACCTCTACTAACAAGCATGGAGCAATACAAGACAACAACAACATTTCACATTGTCAAGCTACTCTCAAAACTATCAACTCCCCAATTAGCGACTCTTAAAAATACTAACCCACAAAAGTACTAATATTTGAAATACAAGGAGTTGGCTCCTTCTTATAGGAAAATCCAATGGATCCCCTTCACAATGCCATCTTGCCATTCTTCATGCCCTTCAAGCCCTCTTTGCCATTTGTCCCCAACCCATTTGATAGTACACCTAGTGGCCTCCATAAGAGAGTGGGGGAGTTGTATAACCTAGAGGCCCAAAATGTCAATGGCTAGTGGGTGTACCTCCCAATTTTTTTAGCCTCCAAGATGTTTTGGCATTTATTATCCAAATTTTGGGTGAGGCCCTTTTTCAACCACTATTTTTAGTAGGCGGCCTTCATTTTCTTTGTGGCGCATTTGTTTTTTTTACCTTTCTTCGATTTTTCAAAGGTGTGCACCTATTGCTCATTTTTCTGGGTTTTTGGCCTGTTGGGTAGCTACTTGGCTCGCACATTCCTTTAATTGCCCGTAAATTGTCCAAACTTTGTCGTTAGGGTTTCTGTGATTCCTTGACACTTAATCCATATTTTCCGGTCCCATTTTTACCCGAAAACTTTCTTTCTCGGTTTTTTCTTTTGTGGTTGACTTTTTTGACATTCATGACTAGGGCTCCCACGACAACACGGTTTCCTTGAAAAATACACTGAGTGATCATATATTAGTAAAAAATGGACTCAATACATGGTGAGATTTTAGCACGATCATACCATTCCCCTTCGCTTGAAGTGTTCATCAATGCAAGTATTTGTAGGACACCGATTCAAGATGTGCATAGCTGTGTTGTAAGCTTCTGTCCAAAAGGTCTTTGGCAAACCCTTGCTTTTGAGCACTGCCCTAGCCATCTCAACAATAGATCTGTTATTTCATTCTGCAAATCCATTTTGATGTGGTGAATAAGGTGCTATAGTCTACCTCTTGATCTCTTGATCCTTGCAAAAATCAATAAATTCTACTGGAAGGTACTCACCACCTCCATTAGATCTCAAACTCTTGATGCAACATTTTGTTTGCTTTTCAACTAATGTCTTGAATTCCATGAACTTATCAAAAGCATTTAATTTCTTGCTTATGAAATAAATCCAAATGCATCTACTATAGTCATCAATGAAGGTAATAAAATAATAGTAGCCACTAAGAGATCTAGTCTGCATTGGTCCACATAGATCACTATGGACAAGATCTAGGATGCCACTGGCTTTCCTTGCTCCACTTTTGGAAAACCTCTCTGTGTGTTGTTTTTCCAAAATGCAACATTCACCGATTTTTCCTTCAAAATAAATATCAGGCAACCTCTAGATTACCTCTTTTGAGAATCTGTAAACTTTGAGCACTAATATGACCAAATCATTGATGCCAAAGATCGCTTCCACTATCAACAGTGCTTACCATAGATTGAGCAAAAGATCTCGCATTCAATTTGTAGAGTCGATTTCTATTAATTCTATCTCTTGTAGCAATCACTTTGTAGTGATTCTTGATGTCCTTGATGAGACATTTGTCGCTATCAAACTCAACCTTGAGCTGTTGATCAACCATCATCCCAACTGATAGTATATTGTTGGCTAAACCATGTACAAATTGCACATTGCTTATCCGCTTTATCATCCTACTGGCCAGCTTTACTGGTACCACTCCAAATCCTTTCACATGTAACAATTGGTTATCAGCTTGTCCAACTTCATCACCATCGTGGATTTTCTTGAATTCTGAAAACCACTCATTCCTCAAAGTCATGTGCTTGGATGCTCCACTGTCGATGTACCAGGTATCCTTGGCTTCATCACTTGTCATTAATGCTGTAATAAATAAGTCGAAACTCTCACCTGCATCATCCTCATATTGATCATCATCAAATTGATGTTGATCAAAATAATTGCCTACCTGCCATTTGCCTTTTTGTTGAGCTGACTCCTTTTGTTTCTTGAAGCACTCATGCTCCCAATGGCCAGGTTTGTTGAAATACCGACAATTCTCAAGTTTCTTCTACCTTGGTTCACTGCATCCTTGACCTCGACCTTGATGCCAATTGTCTCGATTTGGACCATCATTGGATTGCTCTTGGAATTGTTGGAATGATCCACTATTTGAGTTTCCACCTCTTGATTGGTGTCTTCCACAACCAAATCTACCTCCACGTCCTATGACTGCAAGACCTTGATCAAATCCCCTATTGCGATGACTAAAGTTCTCTTGACGTTGTTCTTTCTGCAAAAGCAATCCACCTAACTCTTCGTAGGTTGGAAGATCTCCTGTGTGTCTATACTTGTCACAAACATCTAATGTGACTCATAACAAAATTTTCAGAATTCATATGTGTGGGGATGATCCACATGTATGATAGATCTAATTAAGCTTTATGATTAGCACAATAACCTGATTCTAGATTGATTAGCAAGATCTAGTACAAAAGTTATGGCTTAACCACAATCTAGCATGCTAGGCATCAGAGAATGATAGCAATAAATCATAAATGAGCAAAAGTACAAGAAATTAGTGTATTAGCATTAACCTCAGCACGAGTTAGAGAGAGAAAGATAGAGAGATATCAAACAAAAATTGTGTGGATCCAAAATGGCATGAGATAGCTACAAAGCTTTGGTTCTTCATCACAAAATATGAGGAGAGCTACATATTTATGGAGTTTGAGGTAGCTCGAGGTAGAACCACATCCATCCACCTTTTGATGACATCTAAAGTGAAAACTAGAGTCTATGTGACATTTTTCACATCTCATGCATGTATCTCTACCTACTTTTACCAAGTGACCTAGTTCTAACTAGAAATGTACAAATCATCATGCATGTGTCCAGTTTACTTTGTGCATGCCTTGCATGTCACTATGGATCACTTACAATTAACGCATGTGAAATGCCACAAGTTTCTACAAGCATAATCTTGCTAATTCTAAGTCTACAATCTATATGCAAGTTGTAATCATCAAACTAGATATGTCAAATTCATATAGCTTGAGTTCTATCTAGGCCAGACTTGGAATTTGCATTTATGGAACAACATACTTGCACGGTACAATGTTTGTAGCAAGCCTAAAGTCAAGATGGATTATTTTTCCGTTTCAACACTCCTCCTAAAAACAATCTATATTGACTTGAACATGGATCTTGATATTACTCCAAGATTGGCTCTATGCTTGATGAAGGAACTCTTGCTCAAAGGTTTGGTGAGCATATCTGCAATACAAGATGATGTGTCAATGTGCTCTAAGTAGATTTTCCCTCCAATGAGCTTCTCTCTCACAAAGTGATGTGCAACTTCAATATGTTTGCTCCTTGCATGGAATATTGGGTTGTTGGCAAGAGCTTGGGCTGAAATGTTGTCACACATGATCATAGGGAGATCATCTTCCATGATTATCTTTAGCTCCACTAGCATCCTCTTGATCCAAAGCACTTCCTTTGTTGTGATACAGTATCTTGCTTTTTGGAAAGCCAAGATATCAAGTTTCCTCCAAGATATATGACATAAGCACTTGTAGATTTTCGATCTGCTCTATCACTTGCAAAATCCGAATCTGAATAACCAACAATAGAAAGATCTTCACTCTTATACAATAAACCATAGTCAAAAGTTGAAGATATATATCTAAGCACTCTCTTGGCCATTTTCTAATGATAAACAGTAGGATTTTGCATAGCCTGGCTCAACTTATGAACACTAAAGCTTATGTCAGGTCTAGTTATTGTGAGTCAAATTAAGGAGCCTATGAGACTCCTAAAAAGAGTGATGTCCACGAAGGATCTTTCATTACCTTTATTAGGATCTTTTACATTTTGTTCCATAGGAGTTTCTATACTCTTACAATCTAACATATTGAACATTTTTAACATTGAAAGAGCATACTTGGATTGACATACAAAAGCTTTATCTTAAAACATGAAAACAGTCTTTTGTTAGCTTATGAACCAGGTAAAAGGTAAGGGTTTAGTACTATCCCAACCAAGGAATAGTCGGAGTTACACCTCAGGGTGCAGAGAGAGAGATAAACAATTTCACATAGTTCCTCTTGACAAAGCAAGACCAAACCCTTTGAAGCCTTTATACATAAACCAACAAGGTACAATAAAGTTGAAAAGTAAAATACAGTACAGTAAAGCACCATATAGCATAACCACTCTCAAAACGTCCAGCTGATACCTGCCACCATCCCACAACACAAAACCGCACGAGTTAGTATAGTGGGGAGACATGTGTCATAGCTGAGCGTTAGTTGTTATCCATGTCCAAAAGAAATTATACTACTCATCAGCGTAAATAGCATTTTAAAACATAGTCCAGTATTCCCAAACACAAAGATGATTTTATAGCAATAAGCCAAGCCCCTCCGTTACAGCATCAGGGCGAGTGCCATGCTAATCAGTTTTTGGACATTGGTCCGTATCAGTTTAATTTATTTATAGCACAAGTATGAAAAGTTTTCACCATATATATTGCTTATCGCTAAAAGACATGGTGTGAACACGTGTGCCAGTGTCAGAGCAAATCCATGCTATTTTAACCTGTGTGACTTAAGAAACATCATGCACTACTGTCCATACTCCTGAGCATATCCATGATTTCCAGTCGTATCTCACCATAGTCTGATATAACAACTAAATGGGTATTAAATTGCATATGCCATGGTTGAATATTGTAGCTACGAGTAAAGTTATGTTTATCATACCTCCATATCCATCCCGTGGTTTTTCTTGGACTCTTATATCGGATAGGCTTCATTTTATTGATGAGGTTCTCATGGTTTTTATAAGGTATCTAGGCAGATCTGTGCCATTCTAATCCTTCTGTAAAAACCGTTTATCTTACACAAATCCATGTTGTCCAAGATAATCTGAGGAGAAACCTTGCTTTGGGACAACATGGTTGTCATTAAACATAGAAAAATTATATTACCTATGAAGTGATACAGTCGAACTAAATAGAAACCAAGTAATTTCTATGTTTTAGGATCTTTATTAGTCACCTAGAATGGAATATATTTGTAAAGAGACACCTTACCTTTTGAGTATAGGTAATGCTTGCAAAATATGAAAACTGTTCAAAAAACCCTTACTTGGATGGTTGTAGCAGTGGTCTCTTTTGAGGATGCCATGTTTAGTCCCCTCGAGTGCTCTTGCCTTCCTTATTCTTAAAACGCTCATACCGTTATTGTCAGCCATTGTGAAAGCGATAATAAGTACTCTAAGGAGAGCCCATCATTCATAGCTTATACAAATCTGAAGTGAATGGTTTCATGTGCATACCTGTGCAAACGCTTATCGCTTTATGGTTCGAAACCGAACCTAATCGAAAATAGTAATATTTGATTAGGTAGTAGTGATACTCGATGCTACAAAGAGTGCAAGTTTAACTTGTTAGTGCTTACACATAGTAGTCTTCCCTGTGAAGAAGCAATCAATCACAAGTATGATAACGAAACTGGTTACAACATGAGGTATACTAATCATAATCATCATGTGCCAGCATCTGAGTTGTATCTTTTGATAATAGTATGATACTACAGTAGCTTTGTTTCTGGAGTAAGTATGTATGTGGAACAACCACACATTCATGCTGACCTTTGAAGGATAGTAAAACATACTACAAACTGTAGTTAACAGACCACATTATCATCCATTCAAATCTATGATATGTAGTTTGAATCCATATAACCATTTATGAGATAGGAAATGCTTCATCGCTGGTCATAATGAAGCACTTGCCTCAACCTACAATACACGATACATAGCTATCATTATCATGCATTTTGAAGTATGCGAAAGGAATTCGTGGTTCATCGCTGGACAGCTACCCATAAGTATCAACTTATTGATTATCTTGCTCAGGACAGATCGCTGCAGGTCCATCGCTGGACAACAACCTACCCATCCTCAGCAAGACTCTCCATTTTTTAGTGAGCTTCATCGCTGGACAGCGGATAGAATATGGAGTACAAATCATGCCAAAAACAATAATATGAACCCTCACTGATCCATCGCTGGACAACGGATTCATACCTTCCCATTTATCATCAACCACATCTGATAACTTTCATGAGTATGGAAGAGATGAATGCAAATACATGATATGAGCCAAAACCACATACCGTAGAGTTTAAAGCAGATAACTTCAAGCCAGGGAGGGCGCCATCTCTTCCAAACTTCTTCTCATCGTAAAGTAGAAGAAACTCCTTCGAGAACAAGCTACATATAGTGGTTCCGTAGGAAGTATCGTGGAAGCTCCCCTTCAACCAAAAAATGTGGGAAAATTCTTTTTGAAAAAGTATCAACAAGTGGGTTGGCAAAAAAGTTTAGGACCTTCATATCATAACTGTTTGTTTATAGCGTGATTAAGGGTAGTAATTTCTGATAAAGAAGAGTCCATGAGAGAGAGAGAGAGAGAGAGAGAGAGAGAGAGAGAGAGAGAGAGAGAGAGAGAGAGAGAGAGAGAGAGAGAGAGAGAGAGAATAAAAGTATTCAGAACTATAGCAAACAACACTAGACTTGATATAGCATTTGCAATATACAAGCTAGGCCAATTTAATCAGAACCCAAGATCGTTGCATTGGAAGTTAGCAAAAAGAGTAGTACAATATCTCCACGAAAGACTATGAACTGTGTTATTCGAAGAAAGCTAGATTTTGGATCGAATCTTATCGTGACGCAAGCTGGGCATCCATGAAGGATGATAGCAAAAGTATTTCAAAAGGTTGTACTCTAGCATCTGGCGCAGTCATACTTTGGATAAGCAAGAAGCTCTAAGTCATTAGGTAGATGTAAATTTCAAAAGTTTCGTACTCTACTAGGAATAGAAGAATGTAACTTCATTATTGAGGGAGAGTGTTAGAAATCAATGATAAACTTCATTGTTACACTTCTTAGTTACTGTTTACAGTGTACTTTATTGTTGACAACTATTACCAACAGTAACTACCTGTAGCCTAGTCTATTAGTCCACTCCTAAGTTTTCTCTCTCTATAAAAATTCAGGGTTTATTTGTACATTTTACATTCAGTATGTAATACAGAGTAAGAGAGTTTGAGAGTGTGTTGGTGTGTGTTCTTCTTCCTCCTTGTGGTGAATGCTTATGGTGAATGACTAATGTTGCTTATCTGATTATTGACATTATCATGGCCTCCAAAGACTCCTCACTCTCACTCCATCATTGTAAGCCCTCAAAACCTTACACGAGTGATATTTTCTTGATCAGTATAAAGAATTATCCTGCAACTCAGCTTGGCCAAGGAAATCCTCACTAACCTTGGCTTTGATCTTACATATTTCACTAACCAGCAGAATGAGAGTTTGGTGCGAGCAACATATTCCACTTCTTCCGAGGAATTCCACTCTTTCCGGGTAACCTCGAGGATGGCAGCTATATCGTCATCGATCTCTCTCCAGACCGTCTCCAGGGCATTGGCTTCCCTAACACTGGGGAGACAATTCATGGCAAAGGCACAAGCTATGATCCAAACTACTTCAAGAAGTTCACCCCAATCACCTCCACCTTCATCTTCTCCACAATTTTGGGATCTTCTTGCCTATAACTCTATGCCTTACACTGCTATACCCCAAGGCCCTTCCTTACCAAATTACGTTGGCAGATGATAGAGGGGATTAACAATAAGATTTACCAAACACGCTAACAACAATATCGCTTATAGGAAGATCAAAAGATCCAGGCCGAAAAAGCTTCGATTGGTGTGGGACCACCAATCCAATAAGGAAGGGGATAATGTTAGCAAAGAAAATATAAAAATAAATAAAACACCGTGGCATGTGTATTGTAAGTCCACATGTGAGTAATTGTTAATAAACTTCTACCATGAAATGTGTGCTATGAGACCATGAGTAGAAGCTTAATAAGTTCTAAACTTCTAAACTAGGAAACTTAAGCTTAGAAAGAAAAGATTCCAAGTTAACTTAAGTTCTAAGTTTAGAAACTCAAGTTTCTAAGTTAGAAGTTGTAAGACTTAGAATGGCAAGTTAGAAGACTAATCCCATAAGTTAGTGGAAAACTTATGGAAGGCCCTCTTGCTATAAGAAGAGAGGCATTTTCCTTGTAAATAACACATTGAGATTATGCTAAATTTTAATCTTGTGATTTGATCTTTCTATTACCTTGTGTTCCCTTTGGAAGGTGAATAGCTTGAGGGAAGGTGCTCGGGCCTCCTCTTGCCTCCTTTTCATAGGATTTATTTGTGGCATGATTTTTATGATTTATGCTTAGTTAGCTGCAATTATTCTATCATTTCCCTTTGGGTGTTAGGTAGGTTTAGATTAACGGGTTTGCTAGTTGGGCAAGCCTTAGCAAAGCCCTAGATTAAGCTTAGTTAAATTAGGTTGTTAATTTTAGTTTTCGAGCATCAGTTGGGAAAGCCTTGATGCTCCCTCTCTCTCTCTCCTTCTTGTTGTAAGTTTTATGTAGATCTTAGGAAGTGGACGACCGGTCTACCACTACAATACAACCGCTACAATCCATGGCTAAATCTAGGATAACTATAGTACAAAGAGGGACGTTTCGCAGCTCCCTGGAGGCGTTTCGCGAGCTTTTGCCTCCGTTTTGGACGTATTTTAACTGGAAGCAGCCGTTTCGACTGGTTGTGGTGGCATTTCAGATGGAAATCGGGCGTTCCAGAGCCTTGTCCCGTGTTTTGGGCCATACCAAAGGCTTCGGATAAGCACAGACAAAGACAACCCATAAAGTCTTTTTTAAGGCAAAAATCACACTTTTAAAACCAAATCTTCACTTAAAAATGTGGTTTTGAGTGCAAATCCACACTAGATTGACTTGTACTTGGACCTAATAGCTTCCAAAAGTCATCATTATAGAAAATGAGGCTTAAAATTTTGATTTTCTGTTACAAGGCTATTCAAGCAAAAATACACAAAAAATACAAAAAAAAAAATTGCCCAAATCTCCACCAAATGAACTAGGAGCCGTTCTAAACTGCTAGTAACACTCTTTTAAAAAAAAATGAAAGCACAAAATGTTCCCTAGAAATTCATTGAGCAGGTTTTTGATTGAAACTTATTGAAAACTTGCACTTTTTCACAAAAACTATGAAGTATTGTAAAAATCTTCCCACTCAACATATTTTCAATCTAATTGATGCTACCTTGGCATTTTTGATGCCTCTGGGACTGTGTCTTCGTTTCCCACTGATGAATCTGAGCTCCAAAATCTGCAAAATACACCAAGGAAGGATTTCTTCCAACTTTTTGCCTCTCCTTGCTTTCACCTCCTGTGAAAGACTTTCTCACTTCATTGCAGAGCTTGTGACAAGTTGTATCCACTGATTAGGCATGTAGGACTATCAGAAAAACCATGTCAATAATCAGATAAGCAATATCAATCAATTACCATAAGCAATCACCACAAGGAGGAAGAAGAACACACACCATCATTATTACTAACTGAATGTAGAGTACAATAAACCTTGATAGATAGGGAGAGAAAACTAGGAGTTGACTAGCAGTCTAGCCTACGACTAATTACAACTGGTAATAATTGTCAACAGTAGAGCACATCGTAAACAATAATAAGTTTATCATTGATTTCTAACAAAGGTCGGTCCACTAAAACTTGATAGATTGATAGTGCTTCTAGTAAGTACATTACTACAAAAGTAATGACAAATCGTACACCAACAATTTTGACTGGTATATCTTTTACCATTCCTCTAGGCCTGTGACACTTGACCGATCTACCAACATGATTGCAAAGGTTGCAGATTTTAGTTTTGCAAGACCCCACTGTTTGGTAGAGATTAGATTGACTCCAGATCCTCCATCTATTACGACTGGCTCTTGATCAAGATGCTTATGTTGAATTGGCAAGGTGATACTTTGTTGTTCCCTTTCCTACGTGGCTCCTACATTGAGAACTCATTTGACTCTTTGAATCTCGCACACTATAATAGTTCATGTTGGATTTTGGTCTCGGTCTTGGTCAATCGATCTAATAGTACTTCTTTGGCATGATGTACCAACCACAAAAACTCTCCCAGAGTTATATACATCTTGCTAGAAAGGATATTCACAATCAGCTCTATTTGTGGAATCATTGATTTTGTCATCTTGAATAGTTCTTCAGGTTGATATAATTGAGTATTCACATCGGTTCTTTTATGAGATCTTTGCAAGATTAGGTAGTTTTGCTAGTACAACTAGCACAGGAGGATTCTCAACAGCAACTTGACCATTGTCTTGTGTTTCAATGGATCCAAATATCCGAAGATGATCAACTTTTGGCTTCTTCTTATACAAGAATTCATATGGTGTTTTTCCTTCAATAGCATATTTAGGCAATCTACTACACAAGTAATTGGCACAAGTTAGAGCCTCACCCCACAATGACTTTGGAAGATGTGCATCCAACCTCATAGCTTTTGCACACTCACAAAGAGTTATATTCTCCACTCCATTTTATTAAGGTGAGTAGGCGTATGTGATCTCCTTCTTGATGCCAAGTTGCTCACAATGCTCTTGAATCTTTGTGGAGATGTACTCCCCACCTCCATCTCACCTCAAAGCCTTGATCTTGACATCAAACTAGTTCTCTACAAGAGCTTTGAACTTCAAGAAAGCATCAAACACCATAGCTTTTGAAGATAAGAGGTAAATCCAAGTGAATCTAGAGTAGTCATCAATGAAGGAGACAAACATAGTATCACCACCATTGTGCTCCTAGTTGATGAACAATGAGCATATGAGTGCACAAGATGAAAAAGATGAGTGGATGAAGCAGTAGACCTTGGAAATGTTATTTTTTTGTTTTCTTTTTCAAAGCACATGCTTCACAAGCCATAACCCATTTGCCAAAGTTTTAGGCAAACCAATTGCCTTCTCCTCCTTAATCATGGATTGCATGGACTTGAAGTCAGAAGAATGGCCCAACGTTAATTCTTGTAAATTTTTACTTGGGTAGACATGATTATTATCCAAATTGATTTTTGAATTGCAAATCCTATTGCCGACATTTGTTTAAGTAGATTTTTTAAGTTGTTCAAATGATCGGTCATCTTTTTATTTTCTGACATTTGTTGTAAGAAAAGTTTCTTTCGTACAAATAATTTAGCTCAAACATCGCTAACATCATAGAGAGTATTTAGAATGTCCCCTATTTCTTTGGAATTTTGGGGTTTGCTTACATAACCAAGAAATGAAATTTGAATATTCAAGATTAGTAAAGCAAAGACTCTTCCCTCCTTTACCTTTCACTTTATAAGTGCTTGTTGACTTGTTAGAGGTTATTCCTTCATTTCTTCTATTACTTCTCACAACTCTTTAGCCAATAAGACTCTCATTTTAAATCTCCACATGTGGTAGTGATCCATCTAGTTTGTAGATCATCGATATTATATTGCTGGAGGAATCCATTTGTGGATGATGGCGACAAATACAGATAATGAATGATATATTGACGGTAGTATTTCTCAATCTATAATGGTTTAAACAGTAACCTACTTTAATCAGTCTATTAACATTCAGGTAGTAATTTGCTCTGATACCATGTCGAAACAATAACCAAGCACTGATATCATACCAAAGAAATATGATGGAAGGAATTAAAAAGTGGATGTATGTATACTCTAAAACCCTATTCTAAATGACTAGATAGATATATCTATCTATTAGTTCCATGATTATATAATTTTTTTACGTATTTACTATCATATTGCTATGTATGGCGCTTCATGCAAGGAGTAGATTTTTTCTCTTAACCATGTCATTTGATGCAGTTCAAGCTTGTCTTGTTTCATGTGATGGTCCAGGTGAAAGGGCTTGGTTGGTTGCACGTCCAGTTATCCTACTTTTGTGACTCAACAATGTCTTGTTTATTTTGTACCAGGTTGGGGCTTCCACATCTAGTATTAATCGGTCTCTCTAAGTATTCGTGTGGGCATGTATTGGATTCCTTGGGTACTCACCTAATGCGGTGCCCCTTAGGTGGAGATCGTATAGTGTCACATGACTCCATTTGTGATGTTCTTGCTGCTATTGCTCATTCGTAATCATCTCGTCAATGTGTTCACCTCGTTCTCTCGCTTGTCAGGACCTTCTTAATCATTCCTCCACCATGCAAGGGGCTGTTGCATCTCACGCAGCTCAAGAGATGGAGTGAGATTACAATTATCGTGCACATGGTGAAGATTTCATCCCCTAGCTTTGCAAACATAAGGATGTCTTCACAAGATATTTAATGATTTTTTGTCATTATGTGTGGAGCTTGTTGTGAAACACCAAGGACAAATGTTACGTTACCATCTGTCATTTTATCTTTCTATCGTCAATGTGTTTCTATTGCTTTGCAACGTTTACAAGCACTTTCAATTCTTTGACAAACTCAATTTGCAAGAGCAACTGCTTCAAAGCTTTCTGCATTATCTATTAGTGACACTATTTTAGTTAGTGATTTACATCAAGCAGTTGAAGAAATACCCTGGTGCATTTATACATAGAAAAAAGTAGTAGGTACATTGATGAAAAAGATAGATACACCCCGAAGGGGAAGTTTAAGCAAAAGTAAGTTCAAACAAGAGCGAAGCTTGCAATAAAGCTCAGATGAATCCAGATCTTGGCATTAAAAATAAAAGTGCAAAAACTATGATGATGTCAATGGGAGTCTGCCAATTGACTACAGCAGATCAGTGTCGTGAATGGTTTCGTAAATTGATTGTTTTCGCGAATGGATTCTTTTCGAGTTCGCTTGGTTTTCTTTTGTGGAAGCTTTCAAGATCCTAGGCATGCAACTACAGATCACAGAACATAAAACATTCTAGCAATCAAGACGACGAAAAACAGTGAGATGGAGAAGAGAGTGATTGTATTATCAGTTTTTGGGTTTTGAGTGAGATGGTCAATCATTGGCGGCCTTTCATGCACAACTATTTTCTTCTCTCTATCTTCTTCTATTCTACTCTTCTTCTCTATTATGTGTTGATCCAAATTGTGTATATATCGCCACTGTGTGGAGTTTACAAGACAGCTAAACAGAGAATTACAAGATAAGTAAACATTAATCAACTAGTTAGTTATTCTCTGTTATGTCTAACTCTTTCAGCTGAGCGTGAAGTACAAGACACCACGCCCGTCAAGCTGCCAACTGGCAGCGCGAATTGTTTTCCTTTGTTTTCTTTTCGTTTCGTTTCATTCTGTGTCTTTTGGTCCTCGAGGTATGTTTGACTTTCGCTAATTGTTTGCCCTTCGACCTTCGCTTCGCTTCGCTTCACTTCGTGACAAAGTTGCAGGAGTTCACAATTTCTGACACTCCCTCTTGAACCTTGCAACTTTGTATATTTAATCCAATTGTCTTTCTTTGCTTTTCAAAGTGTGGTTTGTCGATCGGCTTCATGAGCAGATCTGCAATCATGTCTTCAGAATTTATGTACTGGACCTTGAGCTCTCCTTTTGAGATCAAATCTTGAATATGATGGTACTTCAGAGGTATATGTTTTGTCTTTAAATGGAAGACATGTTCTGTGAAAAATGCAAAAATAAGCTTGGTAGAGGCCAAAAATCTTGTATATAGATAAACACACATGTGTGGAGCATGTTCCCACGTGTGAAACTAGTGTACTTGTCATGTACCATAATAACATATGTTGTATATATGATTTAATTCAAGTTCTAGTGGCTAAAATGGCCAAAAACTAGTTTTCTAGACATATGACACATGGCATCAATCTATTGATTGCATGAGCTACATTCTTTGGTTAGGTGTCATATCTCATGTGTAGAGGACATCTCACACGTGTGGAATAAGCTGAAGTAGGCTAATTTTGACTTCTAGAAGATTTCCAAGTAGATCTCCATATAGAAGGAGAAATGGACCAAAAGTGCTCAAAATATAACGTTTTGTCCAAGTGTCAGTTTTGCATGATGAATCATCATATGACAAAGCACCTTCACACACGTGGGATCAGAGGGATTATCAGTACCACGAGCTCGCAGTTATTGTATATATAGAGCCACATTTGGCCATAATCAGTGTGAGACACCAATCTTGGTTTTGGAAGCAATTTTGAGTGATTCTCTCCATTTGTCTACATTTGTTTTGATTATTTTGAGGTTCTATCAATGTGAGCTTGATTTTCAGGTTGAAGTCCGTACTCAGACAATGTTTCACACATGTGAAACCAGAAAGTACACCTACCTTCAATTAATGATTGTTCTTGTTAGGATTTTGTGTCTAGAATTGATCTAGATAGATTGATAGATCAAGTAATCTGACAACCAATCCCTCTTGAGGATCAGATTAGGATCCACTCTTGGTCCTTTTTGTACTTTTTGCACATGGTATCAGAGCCTAGTACAAGAGGTTTTGTTGAAATTGATAGGGTTAATCCAAATCAAAGCCAAAATTAGTAGTTTATTGAAAACTAGTCAAATTTTGTGTAGCGAGTTGGATTTGATAGCTATCCTCAAAATTTTTGGTCCAGATCTTGTTTTGGGCTATAGGAACCCTTTTCACACGTGTGAGGCTGTACAACTCCGATTTTGACTGAGAAATTTCAAAAATTTGTACAATTTGACTCACATACCCAATTTGAGTGATTTTTGGTACAAAATGAAACATTTTCTATAGTAATATAATCCCTTGATTACTTCTTGAATTAGATCAGCTAAAAAATTAAAATTGAAGCTTGAATTAGGTGCATTAATTGATCATCTCTGATTTTTTGAGTGCATGTTGAAGTTGAGAGTGATTTTGCCAAAAATCATAGATTAATGAGTGATATGCAGAGTGAGAGGATGAAATCCATTGTACCATCACTCTAGATTTGTTCAAGAGTGATAGGGTCAAGTTTAGAAGCATCAATTTGCTAGAAAACATCCTTGGATCTATCCTCCAAGTGAAACCTTTGAGAGTTTCTAGTGCATATAGAACATCTATGCAAATCTTTTGTAGAATTTGACATAGATTGGCTTAAATTGAGAGTTCTAGAAAAGAGATTGAGATCCAAGTCACATTGTTCAACCCTACTCAATTTGTTTGAGTCATTGTAAGTTTTGAAAAGAGTCATTAAGGTGTCTATGGCAAATGTGTAGAGATGCATGGTTGAGATCTTTGTGAATCTTTAGTTGTCTAATTTTTAAGCTATGTGAAAGATTGGTGGTATAGTTTGTTTTCAAATCGAATCAAATTCATTTTAAATCTCAAGAGTGAGATTATTTGGATCAAGAATGAGTCCAAAAGAAGTGATTAAGTTTGATTTTCATGTGTTTGAAACAAAACCATGTTTTGTTCAAGAATCTCAGGTGTTGAGAGAACTAGTCAAGTGAAAAGGAAAATCTAGGTGTCAAATCTTTTCATATCCATTTCTACTTTAAAAAAAAAGAGTCATTGGTATTTGATAAGTCCAATAGGATATTGGATCTTATATCTTTTGTGATCTGATTCAAAGATTGTGCGCTTTTGTCTTAGTGATCAAGCAAAGTTTCCAAGTGACTAGTCATTAGTGTGAAGATTGATTCTTAGGTTTGTGAGCTAGATCTTTTGTAGATCATTCTAGATTATTGAAAATGTTCAAATCTAGTCTCTTGAAAGTCACAAATTACATTTGTAGAATCATATCACAGGTTTTTATTCACATGGCATCAATAGGTGGCATCCTATTGAAGGAAATAAAGGATCCTAAGTGCAACCTTTGTGGCAAGGAAGGATATTTTTTCTCAAGATGCTACAAAAAGAAAACCAATCCATCCAAGAAGAACCAAAGCAAGGGGGCCGAGGAGAAGGATGGAGCTTCAAGTTTGAAATGCAAATACAAGAAGGACAAGTCCAAGGAAAGGTGTTTCCTTTGTGGAAAGGTGAATAAGGCTTGGAGTCTCACAAGGACTTGCAAGATTTGTCTTCAAGAGTCCATCACAACACACGTCAAATCTTTTGAAATTTTTCATTTGGAAGTGCATTGTTTGGTTCAAGACGCAAAGATAGATGTCACTTTCATGAAAGTAACTTGGATTTATTTTATGTCCTTGGAAAGTATTTTGCTTGGAACTTTAGATAAGATCAAACTTATTGTTATGATCCAAAAGAAATCAATCAAGAATAAGGAGCAGCAATCACAAAATGAAAATAGTTTCATATATGCTATCATGTCAACTTATGAAGAACCATTTTGCTTTGAAGAGATTTTTGTATCTCAAAGGTGGATTAAGGCAATACTAGTTGAGTGTGATGCCTTAAAAAATAGCAAAATATGTTTTCCTTGTAAGCTTACATTAGCTATGAAGTCAAAGAAATGGAAATATCTTCATAATGTAGGATCTTTTGGTTTTAATAAGATCATGAATGATGTGTTCATTCATAAAGATGAAAATTGTAAGTTTTCAATCTTAAAGGCAAGTTGTAAACTTCTTATGAGAATAAGTGAAGCATCCAAAGTGGACACTTATATCCATAAGCAAGTAGTTAGCCTTATTGAGATGGAGATACCTTTTGATTTCAATATTGGAAAAATCATCAAGATTTGGTGATTTTTGGACTTATGTTTCTAGCATAAGTAATCTTGATAATCATAGGAAGTGCATATTGAATGGTCATACTTGTTGTGATCATTATGAGACATGGAGGTCTCGGATTTCCATAAAAAATGAGCACTATGAAGAGGATCTTAAGGAATCATCTCAAGGTTCAAATGTGCCAAGGATTGAGGAGGAGAATCTTTCTCAAGGTTCAAGTGTGCCAAGGATTGAGGAGGAGAGACCTTCTTAAATTCTGATTCCAAAAAGAAACTCAAGAAATATGGTTGAGTCCATGTGGCTCACATTTCAAGGGAAAGAGGAGCATATCTCATGTGGTATACATCACATACTTACTTCTCTTATGTCATTTTATAAATCAATTTGCTTTAGTGAGATCATTGCATCTCAAAATTGGAGTAAAGCCATACTAGTTGAGTATGAAGTCTCTCTTGAGAACATAGATGATGTTCTTCAAAGGTTGAAATTGATTTCAAATCAATTAGAAAGCAAATGGTTATTTCATCAAATGTATGCTCTTAAGTCATGTAAGAGCAAAAGTGATTTGTTCACTCATAGTTTGAAAATTTGTATTGAGGCAAATTGTAAACTCTTTATGAGAGTAACTCCATAATGAAGTATTTAGCCTCATTGGATCTGAGATTAGCATGATAAACAAACATGAAGATATGATGCAAACACTTTGTTATTATAGCATGCATAGTCTTGCCAATTTGGATGAGTCTAATTCTCTAGATCGTGGTAGCATGATGGTAGATCTTTGTGATCCTAATAAATAAAAAAGAAATCTTTATTTTCTCATGAAGGAGCATGCACATGAAGAAGGAGCAAGCCTCAAGGTCAAGCATCTACATGAAAATTGGAAGGAATCAATTTTGGAGGTGCTAGGATGGTGCAAAGCTCTCAAGCTCAAAGAAGCACTATCATGGATATGGTGATTTCAGATCAACATCAAGCTCATTGGCTGATCTTCACACCTTTTGAACCAGCAAAGACCAATTCAGCCCATGGAGTCAAGTTCAAGATCATCATGTTTTCCATCAAGCTAGATTTACCAAGCTAGATTTTCGAGGAGTGTGAAAAATGCAAAAATAAGCTTGGTAGAGGCCAAAAATCTTGTATATAGATAAACACACATGTGTGGAGCCTGTTCCCACGTGTGAAACTAGTGTACTTGTCATGTACCATAATAACATATGTTGTACATATGATTTAATTCAAGTTCTAGTGGCTAAAATGGCCAAAAACTAGTTTTCTAGACATATGACACATGGCATCAATCTATTGATTGCATGAGCCACATTCTTTGGTTAGGTGTCATATCCCATGTGTAGAGGACAGCTCACACGTGTGGAATAAGCTGAAGTAGGCGAATTTTGACTTCTAGAAGATTTCCAAGTAGATCTCCATATAGAAGGAGAATGGACCAAAAGTGCTCAAAATAGAAGGTTTTGTCCAAGTGTCAGTTTTGCATGATGAATCATCATATGACAAAGCACCTTCACACATGTGGGATCAAAGGGATGATCAGTACCACGAGCTTCCACTTGTTGTATATATAGAGCCACATTTGGCCATAATCAGTGTGAGACACCAATCTTGGTTTTGAAAGCAATTTTGAATGATTCTCTCCATTTGTCTACATTTGTTTTAATTGTTTTGAGGTTCTATCAATGTGTACTTGATTTTCAAGTTGAAGTCCGTACTCAGACAGTGTTTTACACGTGTGAAACCAGAAAGTACACCTACCTTCAATTAATGATTGTTCTTGTTAATATTTTGTGTCTATAATTGATCTAGATTGATCTTAATCTCAAGTAGATTGATTGATCAAGTAAACTGACAACCAATCCCTCTTGAGGATCAGATTAGGATCCACTCTCGGTCCTTTTTGTACTTTTTGCACAAGACCTTGGGCCAGATATATGGCACTTTGAGAATCCATCATCATCGTGCATGGTTCTGCTTGTGGTATGCCAATTGTCTCCAACATCATCTGCAACCAAACTACCTCGTTCGCCATCTTTGAAGCTGCGACATATTCAACTTCGCATGAGGATTGAGCTACCAGATTTGCTTTTTGCATATCCAGTTGATTGCTGCTCCGCATGCCATTGAACATCCTCCTGTCACAGACTTGCTGTCATCTTTGCAGCTTGCCCAACTTGCATCACTGTAGTGGTGCAGCTCGAATTATTTTCCTTCGCTGTCTGCTTTGTAGGTTAATCCCATATTTTGGGTACCCTTCAAATATTGCAGGATTCGTTTTGCCATTTGCCAATAGGCCATGCCAAGATTGGAAGAGAATTGGCTTAAAGCATAGACAGAGAAAGCCAAATCGGGTCTGGTACAAATTGTAAGGTACATCAAACTATCGATCATGTTTTGGTAGGGTATACCTTCCATCTTTTGTCTTTCCTCCTCTGTTTTCGGCAATCCTGCCTCGTTAATCTGGCACCAGCTCTCATTGGTGTGGCTTTTTCTTTGCAGTCCATCATTTGTGATGCGAAAATAATGTGCTCAAAGAATGCAAATTTCAGCTAAAACTCTGGTGACAAACTGATAAAAGGTCTCTTGAACGATTCGCGAAACTTTATCGAAACTCGAATTATTTCTGTTCGAGAATAATTCACGTTGGATCAATCAAGCTGTATAACACAACAAAATGAAATGAGACAAAATCCAAACGAAAACGAATCGAAGCGAAACTTAAACGAGCTCTGACATTGATTCATGCTGAAAGCATAGAGATCGCGAAACGAAACGAAACGAAACGAAACGAAAGCATTCGCGAAAAGATCAATCAAGATCTGTAACGACACAAGACGAGACGAGACGAAACGAAACTTAAGTGAGTTCCGAAATTGTTTTACGCTTATAGCCAAGTGATCGCAAAGCAAAACACGAAGCGAAAGCATTCGCGAACAAAATCAGTTCGTCAGGAATTCAGATATGATTGCTGGTCACTAATGGCTATATCATTCCTACAATCCTTCAGAGTAGACAAACACTGCTGATCTACGTTAACAAATTATTATAGCATTCAACAATATCAAACCAATGTGTGGAATTGAATAGACAAGTGAATCAGACACACAAATAGTAGCAGACAAAAATACATTCGAGATCATACAATCATGCAAATTAATATGTGCATAACGACTACAATATTAACTATTGATCTTCTGATTTTTCAAGCATTGTGCGATAGATCCACACAGTGCATTGGCATGAGAGAAATACAGTTCTCTCACAAATAATGTCTCGCTTACTAGCAGACTTCTGGATCTACATATCCTCTCCAAAACTGTCTCGCTCACAAGCGAACATGTATTCTATATTTTTATCTTCTTGTCTTGTTTTTTAGCTTGCTTACAGTATTATGCATCAAACAGAAAGTATATAGTTCGCAAACTTTTTCGTGTCATGTCGTGTACTTACAAATTAGAAAGATTAAACATTTGCAACTAATTGCGAATTACAAGAGTGACAGATTAGCCACGATCTAGAGTATTTCTGCTGATGTCATGATATCTGATCAAATATTTGTACCCCATGGTACTTGGCTGATCTTCTTGATCCTTTGAGGAGCGCGACTGATTTCGTGTCGTGTCGTGTCGTCTTTTGTCAAAAATTCAGGATTGAAAGCTAGCAAAGCTTTGCCATTAGAAACATTTTGTTTCTTCAATTCGATACTGCTTCAGCACTTTTCTGGCGTATCCTGACTGACTCAGATGCATTTCGTCTTTTATTCGATCTCTTCTGATCTCCAGCCCAAGGCACTTTGTTGCTTCTCCCAGATATGTGATTTGATAATATTTCGAAATCTGACTCTTCGTTTTCTTGATCAGCATTAAGGAGTTTTCTATCATAAGATAGTCATCCACGCAAATAGTTAGAATCACAAAATCTCTTCCTACTCTCTTTATGTAGACATTATGTTGTTTAGGATTGAAGTCTAAAGATTTAAGAAGACTGTCAAGCTCGTGATGCCTGCTTCGGACCATAAATGCATCTCTGCAACCGGCAGTCATATTGTCGATTGTCGGGGTCTTCAAATCCTTCAGGCTGTTTCATGAAGATTTCTTCCTTTAGATCTCCGTGGAGAAAGGCTGTTTTTACATCAATCTGATGAATTTCCAGATTGTGTTGTGTAGCGTATGCAAGGAGCAGTCGAATGCTTGTCATCTTGACCATTGGCGAATACGTGTCGAAATAGTCGACTCCGTACCTTTGTGTGTAGCCCTTTGCGACAAGCCTTGCTTTGTTACGTCCAAGAGTGCCATCTAGTTTGATTTTCTTTTTGTCCACCCATTTGCAGTTGACGATCTTTTTATTTTCTAGTAATGGCTCTAGTGTCCATGTCTCGTTCCGCCTCATTGATTCGATTTCCTTTTACATTGCCTGCTTCCAGAATTCTCCCTCTGGACTCTGGACAGCTTCTAGATATGTACTTGGCTCTTCAGTGAAGCTGTGTACTCGTATTATGTGTCTTCACTCCACTGAAGATTGTCAATGTATCGATCTGGAGGTCTTCTTTGTCTTGCTGACCTTTTGAATTCGATTCGTCGCTACTCGAATGTTTCTTCTTTGTTGGGTTGATCTTCTACTTCCTGCTGCTCTAGAGTCTGGGGCTCACTATTCTGATTTGATGCTTGCCCTCGATCTCCTCTTGAATTGGCAGTATTGTGAAGATCTCATGGCCTTTTTCATCCTTCAGTCCAGGGAATGTGGACTCATTAAACTTCACATCTCTACTCGAAACGTGTAGAGTCTATACACTTGTGATCCGTTCGAGTATCCGACCACGATTGTTTGCCCTGATTTTTCATCGAGCTTGTTTCTTTTTTCTTTTGGAATGTGCTTGTTTGCTGTGATATTTTGAATTTATCAATTATCAAGGTAAAACAACATGCTTCTTTGTGCTATGAAATGCATTAGCTAAGCAATATATAAGTTAAGATCATCCAAAGTATTGGTGGGGACAAAGTCTTGCGTATACACCATGCTAAAGCACTTAATAATGAACTCACGATAAACTAGAGAAAAGGTATGAATTATTTGCCTCTCCCAAGACATTATATACACAAACTATATATAAAAATCCAACTAGAAGAACCTCATCTTCAACTCAAGTGCATGCCAAGCTTGAACATGTCCTTGAACCAACACAAGGAGGAAAGCACTTGATAACTAAACAGTGTTTTGCAAAGATTTGGACCAAGCACCAAAAAGTTTTATAACAAAAGAAAGAGCACATGCCATTTTCCAACAACTAAAATTCATCCATCGTGACATAAGGCATAAAGCCCTTTAAGAGATGTATATTGATGCTATACCTCGCCGGAATAGGATATGAGGGAGATAACATTCATCTCATAGAAAATTCAAGTATCTTCGAAAGTAAGATGCACTAAGTACAAAACATGGAAAGGTACGCGGGAGGAGATATTTATTCCATGGGGAAACATCGTCCACTCAAGTAAACGTGTCTTTGAAAGTCAAAGATAATCCTATACCTCAGCAAGTAAGAAACACGGAAGAGTATGAGGATGATATATTCTTTCATGGAGGCACACAACCTCATCAAGTATCGTGGAAAGCTACAAGTACACTGGTCAATTTAACTAAGATGGAAAAACAAGAAACAACAGTGGGCAACAAAGAGAAAGATGAATAGGCATTCAGATCAAAGAGTGGCATAATAAATGAAGAAATGATGCAAGCATTTGAGATATGAATATAGCTTAGGAAAACTTACACACATGGGAGATTCAATTGAAGGAAATGAGTTTGGAATTTCAGGGCCTGCTTATTGAGAATGATGAGCTATGGATGTGGCCATGTTTAAGCAAAGGAATTGGGTTTGGAATTTGAGGGCCTGAATATGGAGGACGACGAGGTAAGGATATGGGTTGAAGAACAACAGCGGCATCACCCATGAAGGTGTAAAGTGAAGGAATTGGGTTTGGGATTTCAGGGCCTGGATATGGAGGATGATGAGGGATATGCGTTTTAAAGAACAGGCATGGAAAGGTAAGTGGAGGAATTGGATTTGGAATTTCAGGGCCTGGATATGGAGGATGATGAGGTATGGATATTGGTTTAAGAGGCATGGAGGTGTAAGTGGAGGAATTGGGTTTGGGATTTTAAGGCCTGGATATGGAGGATGATGAGGTTATATGGATATGGGTTGAAGAGAACTTAGAGTCATGGAGGTGTAAGTGGAGGGATTGGGTTTGGAATTTCAGGGCTTGGATATGGAGGTTGATGAGGACCAGGCGGAATGGGAGGATCAACAGGTGGAGGAATGGGGCCTGGAGAACCAGGAGGAATGGGGGGAATCTGAGGAGGGGGAATGGGGGCTGGTGTTCTGGGAGGATTGATGGGGGGAGCTTGAGGAGGTGGAGTAGGAGCTGGGACGCCTGGTGGCATTATAGGAGGCGTGTTGGGAGGATTGATCGGAGGACCACGAGACATGCAAATCACTACTGTCTGTGATTGCGATCCCTGATCAAGGTGCTGAAGTGGGGTTGGAATCTCTGTGGGGGTGGATGCAGGTGGAACTTCAGGAGGAGAGGTGAAAGGCACTTCCATGGGGATGGTGGGGATGGGATCTTCTGGGACTGAGGCAGGAGAGGCATCGGGTGGCGGAAGGGGATTGATCTCTGGCACAACGTCTGGAGATGGCGTGGGCTCGTGGGTGGGAGTTGGGTTGATCATTGGAGCTTTTGGTAAGTCTGGGATGGGCAATTGATCAGGAGGGATGAACTCCGGGAGCTCGGAGGGTGCAGGAGATGGATCCCAGGGCGGAGATGGATCTAGGGATGAGCGGAGGCAAACAGAAGGATCAAAGGGAGCGCGAGCGGCAAAACTTGGCATTACATAAATCACAGGCGGAGGCTGCACGACAAAGGACACTGGCTCCGCGCTTGCTGAGCTCAGAAATGCGCTTAACGCTGAGATTGGTCGCCGCGCACCGCCCACCTGGGATATCCTTGAACTCTTACTATCATCTGACATCCTCTGATGGTAATCATTCCCATCTTGAGTGCAGCAAATGTAAGGCCCTCTATTTCTATGCAGAAATTTGTACAAAACCGATGAGATCTGAGATGCTTTGCAAACAAAAGTAGAAGATGCGGAAAGATGCACCTGTTGCCTTGACATTAGAGACGTGGGCGTGCAACAGTGAGTAGCTATAGCCATCGCCAGCAGAAAGTGCATGGGGCCCTTGAGGCGGGTCACAAACGGCATGCCAATGTTACGCGGAATATCAGTCTACCAAAGCCTTGCCCTCAAAGCCTGTCTGGACATCACTTCCTGATTAAAATGTTTAGGAGATGAATACAGTCTAATTGGTATCTGCTGCAGCAACTTTGAAAATTTATGGGAGTATCGTGCTCATCACATCTGATCCACTTCTCTACTCTACATATCACGCAATCAAACTTTGGCTTCAAATCCTGTCTGGAAATCACTTCCTAGTTGAATTTTCTGAGAGCTGAATAATCTATAAGAGCACTGTGCTCATCACATATGATCCACACCTCCACTCTCAATCTCAGTTCACCAACACCTTGCCCCTCAAATCCTGTCTGAAAATTACTTCCTGATTGAACTCTTTCATAGCTGAATACAGTCTAATTACTATCTGCTGCTGCAGCTTCGGAAATCCACAAGAGAATTGTGCTCATCACATTTGATCCACTCCACTACTCTGAATATGAGTCCATCAACACCTTGCCCTCATGTCATGTCTGGTAATCAGTTTCTAATTGGACTCTTTGAGAAATACAGTCTGATTGCAATCTGCTGCTGCATCTAGAAGAGTATTGTGCTCATCAAATTTGATCCACGCTCTACTCTCAAATATCACTCCACTTACCCTCAAATCCTATTTAAAAAATCACTTCCTGATTGAAAGGATTATTCTTGAACTGATCAATTCAGTGTAATACCTATGAAAATAATGCTATATCTATCTATCTCCTGCAGCTCTGAAATTTTTACAGAACAATATTCATGTGCAGATATGGGTGCCTCTGAGAAACCCAAATCATACACAAGCTAGTCCAGCTTGTGCTCCCTCGCTGAGGAGAAGAGCCCACCACGACATGTGGCTCTACAGGTGGCAAGGTATTTTAAATTCCATGAATAATATCACATACGCGTGTCTTCTTTACATACGTGTATATATGATATACCTATATACGCACGAGGGATCCTGCCCAAGGCTTTAAAGTGCATCCGGTGGATTCCACCCAAGAGCCTAGCAAACCACCAAGCCTCAGCTCGGTTTATGGGGTGGAATACATGAAGTAGTAGTTTGAATTTTGCTTTTGTTATACTAAAAGTTTGTCATAACCTTCCTCGTGTTGATGTCAACAAGAAGAGGTTTCGCGTAACCTTTTGGTAATGACATCATCGTTATTTCGAAAATAGGTTTTGTTAATTGTGCAAAAATCCAAACTATTACGAAAGGATTCAAGCAAGGCTACCACTTGCAAGCGCCTACCACCTACTTTTATTAATGAAGGATGGAAAATCCCCATCAATATACAAAAAGATGGAAGTATATAGAATGATAATGCCAAACGGCAAAGAGAAATTAAGCTGAAAAGTTTAATAAAACTTAAAACATTTAATTAATTACTCAAAACGAGGGAAAGCAGCAAAACCCAATTCAATTTTTTTTTTTAAAACGAGATTATATATCCATATATGGACTGTAGGCAGGAGAGAGAGACATAAAAAAAGTAAGCAAGGGAAATTTCTGAGCTAGCAGCGTTCTCTGTTTTCTGTCTTTTGGATAGAGCAAAAGGACTAGTGTCTCTTCCCAAAATAAAAAACCTGAGACAATTCAGACAAAGTGAGAGTGGTTGGCGCAGATGATTCGACCTAGCATGCAGCTAACGGTCTATGTGAATGCAGTAAGGGTGTTGGCATTTCTCTCAACTCACACTGATTAGGAGATACCCAAAAGTCTTTGGATAGTAGCGTTGAAGTAGATCATAAGCTTTCGCCCAGTATATTCACGGTCCAGGAATTGGCAGCATGTGAGACATCTGATTACAACCAGAGGTAATCATAAACCCCAGTTCGCAATTTTCAGGGCTTTATAGAATTTTGAAGAGCATATTGAATGATCCAGCTATCGGATCAAGTTCATGTAAAACAAAAATGGTCGGAATTGTCCTGTCTAGATTCTGACCGACACGATTGTACAGATTCAGTCGAAATCAGAAGATATAAGTGTTTTTATGTAGCAGCCTGCAGAAGTGAAATCTGGCTCTTTGTCTCCTATAGCAAAACATTTGAGGCAACAAGATTGAACGCTACTATACAGTTAAGATCTCTCACTTGGCAGCAAAGGTAGAGCTTGCAAATCAATTTCTATTGCTGGTCTTTCAGAGTTTGGTGAGCATTTTTGTTTAGGCAAGTCCTTCGGAATCTATTGCAAAAGGTTTACAACGGCCGATGGCTCCATTGAGGTTAACGACATTCCGTGTGAAGAAAAATCAAAAAACATATAAAAGATCTCAGTTCAGTTGGTGAGGTGGTCCCATCATAGGGATCCCTTTGTACAGTTATTTTCATGGCTTCGGACATCTGTCGACTTCGTCCTCTCAGTCACAAACGACCTACTTCCACTATCTCTCCTCCTCCATACTCCCCTCCTCATTCACGTCAGGCTATGCTTTTTGTTGATGGTTCCACTCTTGCCTCAACACCCTTCGTTCCTCCTTCGATCAGCTCTTCCCATGGCATTGTTGCCCCCTCGCTTGGTTGTGAATCTCCTTCGACCCTTGTTGCATTGCCTTCTCAACCCCCTGAACGGTGTCCTTGCCATGCTTGTGGTCGTTTCTTCTCTCCTAGAGTAGGTCTTTCTCATCACCAGCGTTCTTGTCCTGCGTTGCTTCAATCGTCTCAAGATCGCCCTCCTCTCTCAGCACCCCATTCGTCCTCTGCTTCAGCTTGGTCTTGGATTTCTTCCCTTGACGTCCTTGGCGCTTTTCACTTGGGCTTCCCTCATCCAAGGTTCTACTTTCATATTCCCCTCACTCTGTCGTGAAACTCAACTTGCTATGCATCTTCCTCTTGATCGCTTGGCTATTGACCCCTTTGACATTGCGACTTGGAATCTGTTTCTTCTTTTTTCTCTTTGGTGCTTAGTCCTCCCTCCGAAGGGTGAGGATGCTAGTCATAGAGAAACTTATGCTCGCCTTCGTCGCTTTCTATCGGGAGACTGGGAAACGCTTCATGATGAACACTTTGCCCATTGTCAGTAGGCACTTGTTGCTCGCAACTCACAAGACTCTCAACCTCAAGGCGCTCCACCTCTCCACCGTCGCCTTCATCGCACCCTACATCTTGGGCAAGTTGGTGAGTATTCTCGTGCAACTCGAGCTTTAGCTCCTCTCACACCCGCTCCCTCTTCTGTTGATATTGTTGCTGCTCTCCAATCTCTTCATCCTACTTCTGAAGGCATTCTTCTCTTATTTGTGGAGGACCCTGATGTTGACTTGGTGCTTGATCATGATTCTTTCTCTTGTGCCTTCCATCATAGTCCTATTCGCATTATGGGTGTTCCTTTTGGGTCTGCTTCCTTCAGCTCTGCTTTTCTTGGTGAGGCTCTCTAGGAGGATGGTGCTCATTCAGATCTGCTTCCCCGGTTGGGCGACACTCAGGTCGCGTTTGGCATCTTGACGTCTTGCTTTATCCAGCGTCCTTCTTATCTGTTTTGGACTTTCCCCCCTACTCGAGACTTTTTGCATCTTCTCTCTTCTTTTGACAACTCTATTATGGATGTTTTTGGTCGCCTTTTGGGCCCGGCTTCTTTGGATAGTGTGGAGACCCTTTCAGCTCAGAACCAGGCTTGGTTACCCATTTCTTGTGGTGGGGTGGGTCTTCTCTCTGTAGTTTCTTCTGCACCTACAGCTTTTCTTGGGAGTTGGGCACCTGCTTTGTCTTCTCGGTCCCTTTCTGGTTTTTGCCCTCTCTTGGTGGATTGCATTGCTCATGTGGATAGTGTTTATCTGTCTTTTCAGCACCTCCTCATCATTGCGTGAGTGCTGCTCCCCCTCTCTGTCCAAGCTTGTATTCTTCCTTTTGAGCAACTCCTCACTTGCTCAGATCACCTGCAAGAGACCCTCTTGGAGCACGTGCACAAGCAAACCCTTTCTAGCATGCTCTCTGAGGTCCCTTTGGCGTTGCAAGTTTGGCTTCTTTCTTGTGCGGGTCCAGGTAAGAGGGCTTGGTTGTCAGCTCGGCATGTTATTTTTTTTTCTTTCGGTTGTCTTCAGCCATCTGCTCTTCATCTTCGTTTGGGGCTACCTCATCCTTCGTTCTTGGGTCTCTCCAGGTGTGTTTGTAGTCACCCTATTGATGCTCTTGCTATCCACCTCCTCCGTTGTCCTTTTGGGAGTGAGTGCACAACTACACATGATGTTGTCAGAGATGTAGTAGCCGCTATAGTTAGAGATGGAGGATTCCATGTCCTCATAGAGCAGTCTCATGTCCTTCCTTCTACCGCGTCCCACTCTTCCCGTAGGCGTGTTGACATTGTCCTCTCTCGGGATGGGCTTTATACTTTGGCAGATGTTGTTGTTGTTGATCCCACACGTGGTGACCTACTACCTCGCTCTACCTTTACTCCAGGAGAAGCGGCAGGAGTGGCAGCACATAAGAAAAGAAAAAAAAACTACTTCGACAGGCACCCTACTGATGCTTTCATTCCCCTAGCAATTGAGACTTATGGCACCTTGCATCGACACTTTGAGGATTTTCTTCGCATGGCAGAGCATCAAGGTATTCCTGGTTATATTTTCATGGCTTCTTTCAAACAACATATTTCCATTGCCCTGCAACATGCCCAGGCCCTATCAATTCTGCAACAGGCGATGGTGGCTAGGTCTGCTACATCTCATCTCCCTTCATTAGCCGACTCACCACCTCTTTACTTCTGATTATTAGAAATTGTGAACTCCTGCAACTTTGTCGCGAAGCGACACAAAAGTCAAACATACCTCGAGGGCCAAAAGACATGAAACAAAACGAAACAAAAAGAAAGCGAAGGAAAACAATTCGCGCTACCAGTTGACAGCTCGACGGGCGTGGTGTCTTGTACTTCACGCTCAACTAAAAGAGTTAGCCATAATAGAAAATAACTAACTAGTTGATTAGCGTTTACTTAACTTGTAATTCTCTGTTTAGCTGTCTTGTAAACTCCACACAGTGGAGATATATACACAATTTGGATCACCACATAATAGAGAAGAAGAGCAGAATAGAAGAAGATAGAGAGAAGAAAATAGTTGTGCATGAAAGTCTGCCAATGAGTAGAACATAGTGATTGAGCTGAGTGTCAGGCCGCCAACGAACGAGACACTGACCATTTCACTCAATATCCAATAACTGATAATACAATTGCTCTCTTCACTATCTCACTATTTTTCGTCGTCTTGATTGCTAGAATGTTTTATGTTCTGTGATTTGTAGTCGCATGCCTAGGATCTTGAAAGCTTCCGCAAAAGAAAACCAAGCGAACTCGAAAAGAATCAGTTCGCGAAACCATTCGCGACATGGTATCAGAGCACTAAGGTTATCACTGCGTGATATTTGAACAATGATTCTCTAGGCAACACAATATGGCTACAACGATCCAGACGAGAATAGCAATCAGTCTTGATGGCGAAAACTACAGAGTATCGAAATTCAAAATCAAAACGCTTCTGAAGGGTGAAGGCATCTGGTCAGTGACCGAACTCACAGAGGTGCAGCCTCCAGAGGGAGACCGAAGGAGAGCTGAGTGGATTAGAAAGGATGAGCGTGCAATGGCGATCATCATTTCATCCATCAATGAAGAACTACTCATGCAGAGTGAAGACTGTGAAAGTAGCCATGCAGCATGGGAAGACTAAAGCAGAAGTACAAAGTGAGGACTGTCGCTTCAATGATGCATCTTCACAATCAGCTGCAATCCATACGATGGTATGACAACTAGTTGCGTCAGCACTTTGAGAAGATCATAATGATCTTCGCTCAATTAGCTACATCTGGACAGGAACACCAGGTCCCAGCACCACAACAGTTGATGTACTTCATGAAATCTCTACTTGTGTCCTATTAGTCGTTGAGAATGCTCATACTGAGTCTACCAGATATGACATTCGACAAAGCAATCAGTCTTGTCGTTGATGAGAGACTGATGAGGGACGAAGGAGAAGGAAACAACGATCAGGAGAAAGCTCTCTTCACAAAGGAAAGGAAGAAGAACAAGAACAAGCCCAGATTCGACAAGACAAAGTCTTTGAGCAGAGGCAATGACAACCAACAATCTTCTTCCTGTGATCATTGTCACAAAATAGGACACACAGCCAATAGATGTTGGTTCAATCCAACAATACCTTGCATGCACTACAAGACGAAGGGGCACTCTACATACGATTGCAAATTCAACCCAAAAAGAAAAAATAAGGCTGACAAAGCGAATGTTGCAGAGTCATCCAAAGATGTAGACAAAGGTGATGAAGCTTTCACAATACTCGATGAAGCTTCAACAAGATACACAATGATAGGTTTACCTCTACAAATTATTCTACTTGGAAGGTGAGGATGGAATCTTTGTTTGAGAGAGACCTACAAGAGTAGAAAAGTCGTCGATGCCCAGGCAGAGCACATAAAGCATTGTCATACCGCCATTGCCGCCCTTCCTGAAGCCCTCCTTCTCACGTATAATGAGCTGTGAAAACTCTATTACGACTGCCATCAATACCATCCCGCCACTCTCATCATCTGCTATAACGTGGCTTTGGTGTTAAAAATTGCAAAACATATCTATCATATGTTTGTTGATATTTGGGGGTCCTACCCATGTAAATACTTTGTACATATCCAAGGTATGTGAATTGGGCACATATCCTTGTAAAATAGGGCGAGTTTGGGTTAGGTAGATCAAGTTCCAATGACATGCATAAAGTCTAGTTGGTCTAGTATGACATGCAATGATGTTGACAATGTCTAGTTTGACATGCATGTAGAATTTCACATAGAATTGGACAATATGGACTTGTTGGAACTCGAGCCACAATAAATGCATTGTGTCCTAAGTTTCCATTGTGACATGCGAGGCATGCAAACACTCTTATGGACACATGCATGTAGTATTGTACATGGCTAATTGAGAAATTGACATTTGGAGAAAGTAGGTAGAAGTTAGGTGCAATCTGTGCATGCAAGCAGTTAGGTGTCAAGACAATAGTAGTTTGCATTTGAATAGGTGTAGGATATGCATTGAATGCAAGGAGTACCATGAATTTTGGCTCTCCTATATATGTACATATCATTCTCATTCATTTCTAATGAAGAATCAAGCATTGGTAATGTCATAATGTCAAATTTGGATCTCAGTCTATTTTGCTTGTAATTGTGCTCTCTCTCTCTCTCTCTCTCTCTCTCTCTCTCTCTCTCTCTCTCTCTCTCTCTCTCTCTCTCTCTCTCTCTCTCTCTCTCTCTCTCTCTCTCTCTCTCTCTCTCTCTCTCTCTCTCTCTCTAACTCGGATTTTGTGTCTTCTTCATACGTGATCTTGCTTGTGTACTTTCCTTTTTTGTGAAAAATTAATGTAGCTTTGATCTGTAGCATTCTCGGATTGCTCTGCAGGTGATCTGTGTGCCACCACAAAGCATGGTAAAGATCATTCACACATTTCTTGTGGTTCCCCACACGCGTGAATTTGCTGCTGGATTTTCATCATGGTATCAGAGCCATACCATGTTTTGAATGCTACTAACATAAGATGTATGAGGAATTTTGTAACAATTCAAGCTAGGAAGCTATTTAGTAGTGTTTCGCTATCTATTCTTGAACAATTTTCGGATGAATGAGGTTAGAACTGATATTTTCAGTCCAGAACAGAGGATGTACGGAATTCTGACTTTTCACATGTGTGAAAACCAGAATACATCATTTGACTCTATCTCCTTTATGTTAGATCAAAAGGTACTGACATTATAGCTTGTTGGAAAGCTAGAAGAGCCCTCTTTCCATTGCAATTGGTTTCAATTCATTTTGATGACCCTAGTAGGAGTTATAAGCTCTTAAAGAAGCACAAGGAGAGACCTAAAACCTGAGTGGACACTTTTTGAATTGATTATATTGCATGCATGATTCATCATTCACGGTTTTTGGTAATCAATCTGAGATAGAATTGGATAAGTCAAGATTCTGTTGTCATAGTCACATCATTTCACACAAAGGGTTGTGTTTGAGTTGAATGTGTGTTTCTAAAGTGTTTTCTCATTCATTTGAAACTTATGGTAAAATTTGACATCATAATTGTAAGTGCTTCATCAGAAGATAGAGGCTAGATCCAAATACGATGTGATTGATTTTTTGTTGTGAGCAAGGACTCACTAACTGTTGCAAGTTTCTGCATAGGATTTGGTAGAATACCCAATTGTTTTTGGTTCCTATTGTAAAAGAGAAGCAACACATTCAAATCCATTTTTTGTGCATACTAATTCAACAAACTCGAGATCTAGACAAAATTTTGAGTCATGTAACACATTGTTTCATACAATTTGAGAGTATCTGAGTCAATAGTGTTGTCTTTAAGCATTTCATACATGCCAAAAGAAGAAAGTACCAAAATTTGTCTATACTCCAATTCACTTTGAGAGGTTGATCTAGTTTGTCTTGTTTTGGTAGAATATTTGAGACCTATCTCAAATGCAGTTGCAAGATTTTGCATAAGATTTGGTAGTACACCCAATTGTTTTGGTTCCTATTGTAAAAAAGAAGCAACACACTCAATTCCTATAGTTATAAGTGTAGCAAACATATTTTTGTCCAATTTACAAGAAGTCTTCACATTCATGGCATCTGTAGGAGATTTTCTCTTTGAAGCAAGTGAGAGACTAGATACCTCCAACTATTCGGTTTGGAAGGATAGGATAGAGTCTTTGTTGATTCTCTATGGTGTAATGGACATAGTATTAGGAATTGAAGTTGAACCTGAAGCTTATGATGAGGCTCAGACATTCAAGAAGAGACCAAGGATTGCTCTTCATATCATCAGATTGAACATCTCTGATGAGATGTTGAGAGAAATAAGTTCGTGTACCTCAGCCAAGCAGACTTGGGAAACTCTTAAGAACAATTTTGAAGCAAAGATCACATCAAGACTTTTTACTCTTAGAAATCAGATCTTTTCAAGTTTTCAAAGAGTTGATGAAAGTGCTTCAAGTTTTGTAATGAGAGTTAAAGATCTTCACAAAGAGATAGCATGCATAGGAGATACTCTAGAGAACAGTCAACTTATTCAAGTAGTCCTTAATGGACTTAGAGAAGAGTATGTAAATGTTGTGCAAACTTATGCTATCAAGGAGGAGCTACCATCTATGGAGACTCTTCATGATATTCTCATTACTAAAGAATGCATGCAAAAGAATAAGCTATTGAAGATCAACACACTTTCAAGAAAGGATGGCGGTTGTGGCAAAGCTCACTTTGCCAAGATCAAGTCAAGAGGGAGGAGCAAGAACAAATTTTCTCAAGCCTTCACCAAGGACAAAGCAAAGGACAAAGACATAGGAGGAGTAGAAGATGATACAACTCATTCTTCTATCTTCAAGAAGAAGACTCAAGAAGATCAAGCCAATTTTATCATAGAAGATTCACATGCAAGTTGTGGAGAGACATCTCTCGTGTTAATGATGTATCTTGATATATTGATAGTGGTGCATCATCACACATGAGTTGCACTAAAAGTTCTTTTGTTTCTCTAGAACCTTTTCAAGAACTTAAAGATTCAATATACACAGCTGTTGGTGATGCATGTTCAATTGAAGGACCTGAATTTGTTCCTTGAATCTTGCATCTTCTATGAGTTTATCACTTTCCAATGTACTTTATGTTTCTAATCTCACAAAGAATGTGATTAGTGTTGGAAAGTTATTTGATGATGGTTTTGAAGTGGAATTCAATGTCAATAATTGTTTCATAAAGAAAGGTGATGAGATCCTAGCAAGTGGATCTAGATATGGAGGCATTTTCAAGTTAGATGTGCATGAAAATGAGACTACAGGTGATGTTGCATTGATGATTTGTGTTTCCAAGGAGGAAGTATGGCATAGGAGGTTGTATGTTTTCAATTTCAGATCTATGTCTTCAATAGTCAAGGAGATCAAGCCAAGAGTGGCTTATTCTATGGCAAAATCACATATGAATCCATATTTGATGTCTTCTACCAAGACAAAACATCCTATGGAGTTGGAACACTCAAATGTTGACCTTTCTTCATCTATAAGCAAAAAAGTTGTCTCTTGCTTTTCTACTCTTATTGATGGTTTCACAAGTAACCACTGGCTATGTCTTGTCTCTTCAAATTTCATGGTGCATGTGTATTTTCCATTATGCAAACCTTTTTGGAGTTATGAAGCTAATGGAAGGATTGCACTATATGGAGTCTTGTTCAACTATAAGCCTAAGGTTATGTACCTTAGTGTTCTTGAAGGTTATTGCTTTGCATGTGGTTTCTTGGGAAGGAAAGAAGGATGGAGATCCTAGTCTATGGATCATGGTTGGATGTTTATCCACCAAGGAAGGCTACATAGCCTTTACACTCTCTATCTCAAAGGTGTTTGAGAATGGAGATGTTATTGTTTTTCATGAAGATCTATTTTCTATCTTGGAAGAGGCTGAGAGCACAATGTCTCTTATTGCATCAAAAGTTCATTCTATGGAGAAAAGCCAACTTATGATGGGGTTGAGGTTTGAGGAGGAGTATCCTCAACATGCATGTCCAAGAAGATCTTCATTATTGTACAAGGCCGAGTCCTTGTGTTCCTTATTTCATGGAAAAATAAGGATAAGTGAAGGTGGTATTCATTCTATTCTACTCACCTATGGTTCTCTTTCTTTGGTTGATGTTGTATCTTGCTTAGTTGAGATTTGTTCATCTCAAAGATCAAGTAAGACTATTCTAGTTTTTAATTAAGTTTTTAGTCTGGAATTAATTCTTGGTGACTTGATTATGTTTCCAAAAAATCTAGAAAGCAAGATATTGTACCATCATCTGTATGCTCTTGAATTGAGTAAGAGCAAGAATAAGAACAAGCTCAAACATATTGAAAAATATGTTCCTTCTTTTGAAGAGGCATGTTGTAAACTTCTTGTGAGGTTAAGTGAAACATCCACTAAGGACACTTACACCCTCAAGAAAGTATTTAGCCTCAATTTGATCAAGTTAGAGTATGGTTCAAGATTAGATCCATTTTGGATAGAGTTCATAGAATTTGGACTAGTAAAGCCAGTGTGCTTAATCTTGAATATTGCTCATGGTATAATGTTGATCTATATGATCTTTGTGATCATGATGAGGCATGGAAGCCTCAGATTTTTCAGATTCTTATGCAGCCCTCTTCATGCAAAGGACCTTTGCAAACCTAGGATCTATACCAGGAATGGAGGAGGCATATCAAAATAGTGACAAATTGGTGGAAAATTTTTCTAAGGCATTTGGAAAAGATTTCTATCAAGGAGATCTTATCGTGGATTTGGTAAGCATGCTGCTATGATGGATTCTTTGTTCATTCACTTCAAATGCAAAGCAAAGAATCCATACACACAAAGAATCTTCATCAACATCAGATAGATATATTTTAAGGAGTGTTAAAAATTGTAAAACATATCTATCATATGTTTGTAGATATTTGGGGGTCCTACCCATGTAAATACTTTGTACATGTCCAAGGTATGTGAATGGAGCACATATCCTCGTAGAATAGGGCGAGTTTGGGTTAGGTAGATCAAGTTCCAATGAAATGCATATGATTCATGTTTGATCAAGTTCTATTAGAGTTTGTACATTGGCAAGATTGGTGGAGTAGCTTGTTTTGTAACCAAAGATCTTTAGATAATTTGGATCTGGATTGATCCCAAATCTTTCACATGGTATCAGAGCTTGTGTTTCAAGTTATGAAGGAGGAAATCACATTTTACAAACATGATTCTTCATCCCTTCCAGAACGTATCCTTCGGACTGGATCATGTAGATATTTTCTTGTATCACTCCATTTAGATAGGCTGTTTGTACATCGAGTAAATGTACTTTGAGGTCAGCAGCTGCAGCATAAGACAAGAGCATTCGGATCGACAAATGTTTGACGACTGGAGTAAAAGTCTCACTGTAGTCAACATTCGGGATCTGGGTGAATCCTCGTGCTACCAGTCTTGGCTTCCTTCGATCAATGGCTCCATTGGCATTGTATTTGATCTTAAAGATCCATTTGCAATCAATGATATTGTAGCCAATAGGAGCTTTGACTAATGACCATGTCTGGTTCTTGATCAGAGAGGAATACTCTCTATCCATAGCTTCTCTCCAGAGATCAGAGTCTGGGTGGCTAAGTGCCTCTTTGACTGTCGTCGGTTCCCGCATCAAGCAACAGGTAGACTCAGGAGTATACCTAGTGGGCTATGTGCGCACTCGGCTTGATCTTTTGGGAAGATTCGACTGATAAACCACTCCTGGGATTTGTTGTTGGGTGGCAGCAATATCTTCGTCTGATTCATTGTCTTGAAGTGGGTCGACGATAGACACGCCTGAGCCAGAAACTCAGACGGTCATGTCAATGGCAGGTGATGGAGGTTCTTCTTGAGCAATGTCCTTGCCTTTGAGGTCGACAAACTGATCCTCGATAAAGACTGTATCCTTGCTATACAAGATTTGCTAGGTATCAGGATCATACAGCTTATAAGTAATGTCAGACGAAGTATATCCGATCAGGATGGTCTTGAGACCTTGGAAGTCCAATTTCTTCCTTGTGTCCTTTGGAATCTGCGCGTAGGCAATGCACCCAAACACTCTTAGGTTATTCGAAGAAGGCTTAGAGCCTGTCCACACCTCGTGGGGTGTCTTGTCTGAGAGGGCCTTGGTCGAACATTTGTTTTGGACGTAGGCCGCAGTGGAGACAGCTTCAGCCCAGAATCTTCTGGGCAACGATGCATGCAATAGCATACATTTGGCAGATTCAACCCATAGTTTAACCCCTCCCCATTGGATTGAAGCCCGTACTACACAACAACTCACCCAGTTAGAGATCCAAGCCCCTTCCTTGCCCTCTTGATTGCACCAATTAGGGAGGCACAAAAAGGTTCCAACAATTGAGGAGGAGCCTCAAGTCCTTCAAGAAGTACAAAGATATAAGAAGAGAGCTACGATGGCTCTACATTATATCAAAATGAATGTCTCTAATGAGATTTTGAGAGATATTGGTGCTTGTATCTCGGCCAAGGAAGCTTGGGATGCACTCAAAGCTATCTATGAGGCCAAGAATACATCTAGGCTCCTCACTCTTAGAAATTAAATATTCCAAAGTTGTCAAAAGAGTAATGAGAGTGCAACTAATTATGTATTGAGAGTAAAAGACGTTCATAGGAGCTTGCTTGTATTGGAGATTCTATCAATCAAAGTGAGCTAATTCAAGTTGTAAGAATCACCTTGTGAAGATCGTACTAGAACCTGTTGCAGACAACCAAAAGGACACCCGTGGAGCAAAACCACCCAACCAGCAAGAAATGGCTAGAACAGAAGATGGCAGGTATACCCTACCAAAACCTAATCGGTAGTTTGATGTACCTTACAATTTGTACCAAACCCGATCTAGCTTTCTCTGTTTATGCCTTAAGCCAATTCTCTTCCAATCCTGGCATGGCACTTTGGCAAATGGCAAAACGAATCCTACAATATCTGAAGGGGACCCAAATATGGGACTAACCTACAGAGCAGAAAACGAAAGAAAAGGATTCAAGCTGCACCACTATAGTGATGCAAGCTGGGCGAGCTGCAAAGATGAAAACAAATCCATAACTAGAGAATGTACCATAGGGTGTGGAACTGCAATCAGCTGGATATGCAAAAAGCAAACCTTGGTAGCTCAATCTTCTTTGTTTGGTAGTTTTTTTGAAACTGCTTGATAGTTTTGAAGCTATTGTATAGTATATACAATGTTGGCTATGGTTTGGTACTGTTGTTTTTTGTTTGGTGCTATTTTGTAATAATTCGGATTTTCATTGCAGAGGGAATACGAAAAGCTGGAGTCAAAATGGAAGGATGCTCAAAGGCACACTGATTTTGTGAACCTCATGCAAGAGAGGATCAGCCGGGGGCACACATTCACTTTGTTCCTGAGACCCCACGTGGTGGGTGGGACAGACTATATCCATGCCCTTGGGTTTTGCATTGCATGCGGAGAGTCTTTGGACTCTACCTTTCTTCTGGGATCATTCATGTTTGCCTGCAAGCATTCTTACCATCCATTATGTTTTGCTGTGACCATAAGCACCAAAGACTTTTGTGTGAAACCAAGGTGCAGCGAGAAGATCCCGGAGGAGGCCAATGCTTGGGCTCACAAGGGGCTTGGAAAGAGTAAGTTTCTTTTGGTGCTGGTTGTTTTGGTACTCTTGGAGTATCCCAACAACGATATTTGTTACTTTGGAGAACCCTGGATTTATACTTATAACATGTTTCTGAGTCTTTTCATGTTTCAGAGTACCAGCTTTGGTTCTCTATTCTTCAATTCTGGTATGATAGACAGTTTTTAGTTTTAAACTGATTGGCCCTACTTTAGCAATAATGGATTTTAGAAGTTTTAACCAATTAGTAAAAACTATCGATCTTTAAATGTGAGTTCTTGGGTACTATGGCAAAATATATTCAAAGTACATATTGGGACTTTTGGTTCTTTCCTTATTTTGAGAGCTCACCCTTTGCAATGCAAACATCATTCTTCAAGATGAAACAAACACCATGCTTAAAGTGGACATCCAAATCACTTTCTAAGAGTAGACCAACACTAAGCATATTCTTGGTGATTGATGGTACATAAAGCACATTTTCTAGATCTATGCATTTTAAGGATTCTAGACACAAAGAGACAGTGCCAGCACCATCTATCCTACACTCTTCATCATTTGCAGTAAAGACAAACTTTTTAGCATCATTGAATGAGTGTAAGATTGAGAAAAAGTCCTTTTCACAAGACATGTGGGAGCTAGCCCCACTGTCAATCCACCAATTGTCTCTTGAATTGCTATTGCTTGTTGGTGAGGATGTAGATGCCATCAAGAATACATCTACTTCATCCTCCTCCTCCTAATGTGTAAGGTTTCCTTGTTTGTCCTCCTCCACTTGTGCTCTTAGCCTCTTGTAGCATTCAGATGCATAATGCCCCTGCTTTTCACAAAAGAAGCATTTCTGCTTTGACTTGTCCTTTGAGCTTGATGCATCATCCTCTTCTTTGGCCTCCTTTGGATGCTTCTCCTTTCCATTGGTAGTCTTTTGCCCTTGAATGAGAAATTGAATTTCTCACCACCATCCTACAAAGACAAGGAACTCATCCTAGATTTTGCATGGAGCATCCTACAACCTATGTCAAATCTAATCAATGGCACTCAATCTCGGTAGCTTATCCTAAGATTTCCACCAAAAATTACATCAAAAGCACACAAATTGAATTTCTTTGGATCAAATGAATACCATGCATTAAATACAGCTTTCGAGGTGCCCACACATGTGGACAATACGGATTTGGACCTCTACCAAGTTTGGGATCAAATCTCCTCACCAAAGTCAAGATTCTAGCTTGCCCTCTCAATACTAGTTTTTAGCACCAAAACTTGCTAAAAATGAATTTGCATTAGATCAATGGCTTATGCTCTTGTACTTGGCTCTGATACCATGTGAAAATATTGTACTTTAGGACCATAAATGGATCTACAAAAGATCCACAAGAGTGATTGGATGCTTGCTTAACAATCTATCAAAAAACTAGACACAAAAAAGTTGATGTAGATTGGCAATTTGACAAACAACAAGCATTAACAATCAAAAGCATTGATCGACAGTGAAATCCAAACTTACACATGTGTACCATAGGCTGTAGTACAGCCTTCAAGCTGAGAAACCAGTAGAAATTTGGATCACAAAAACTCAATGTACATAGTGGAGTAGCTTGAGATTGCCAATGAGCTCCAAAAATTTTCTATCTTCTCACTATGGGAGCTTGCAATACATAGCAAATTCGACTCCCTTTGTGAAGTTAGGTGGATTTCCAGCATGTAATAGGGAGGTTAACTCAACCTTTTTTCCCTAAAATGAAACCCTAGTCTATTTCCTAGAGTCATGCTTGGTAGATAGCTAGTTGGCCAATTTTCACCTTAAATCTAGGATTTAGGTCCTATAAACTATAAATACTACCAAAATGACATGACCAACCCTATGGACTTGACCTAACCTTCATTAGGAGTGTATTTCCGCATGGCATCTTGGCCTCACATGTGTGGAATCCACTATGTACAAAATCTACATTATACTACATGGTGTTTGATCAAGCTAGATTTGCCAATTTTTGGCAATTCTTCACATCTAACAAAAATTTCACTTATGATTGGACCCTTGACTCTTTGCCAACACATTGACTTTGATCACTCATCAAATCTAACTTTGACACTTGTAAACAACGTAACTAGCTCAAGGTACATCATAATTGACTTTTGGCCTAATGATGACAAAACATGTATACTTGATTATTTGACCTCTAAAGCCAAAAATGGCCCTATCAACTAATGACATCAAGATGCTTGACTACAAAACTTTATGACACCAAAGCATGGGTTGAATCAATCCAAGATTGGATCTATGTTCTATGAATGAACTCTTGAGTAGTGGCTTGGTGAGTAGATCGACAATACATGAAGATGAATCAATATGCTCCAAATGGCTCTCTCCTCCAATAAGCTTCTCTCTCACAAAGTGATGTGAAACTTTGATGTGCTTGCTCCTTGCATGAAAATTGGATTATTGGCAAGGGCTTGGGCCGAGATGTTGTCAGCTAAAAGCATGTTTTGGTGGTACAACATGGACTGTCAAGTACACTACCTTTTTTAGGTACAAATGCACTCAAAAAAATGTTTATTGTTTAACATCTTAAATTGGGTCCACTAGAGATATGAAGAGACTATGATTGTTTGTAACAGATTTGCAGGTGTGTAATTGTAATAATCACTTAATAATTACTTCTATTGTGGGACAGTAGGCTACCGGCTTCTCTCTCTCGCTCTCGCTCTAGCTCTCACTCTCGCTCTAGCTCTCGCTCTCTTGCAATCCAGCTCGCTCTCTCTCCTTGCATTTGAAAGATATCCCGTTGTAGCTCTCTCTCTCATCGCGTTCACAACATCTCTCAGTACTCTAATATACCTCCTCCTTGCTGATCGTGCTCTTTCTGATCGCGTTGTGGCTGATCTAGATCTTTCTTGCTGATCTTGATATGTTTGATCGAGCTCTTTGTCTGATCGATTCCAACATGAATAGTTTTCAGGACAATAACATATATTTCACAAATTCAATTGCGGATATTCCGGTAGCTTTTCCTACAATGCATGAGACGTACACAAGTGACCCCAACATGGAACCTCGTCACTATGCCGACAAAGTTGCAATGACGGATTATTGGGCTGGTAAGAAACGCGAACAAAGATTGAAAGAATTTTTTTTAGGAGGCTTGGAGATCAACCTTCAGAAGATGATGCCAAGACAAGAAAACGAATATGTTTAGCTACAACAAAATATTGGCGAAGACATACATAACAATTTTCAATAGGTATTCAGAGGGAGATATTCCAAGAACTACTTCTACAACCAACTTTTTGGCAGCTGCAAATATCATCTAGTACTGTTGAAAGCAATCTTGTTTCTAACATGCGTAACACCCTCAGTCAAATTAAGGTGCCTCACTCGGCAAATGAACTCTTCGTAAAGAGATCTTCGCTTGTGATGGTCCTAAATAAAGTTGATAGCACAACGAATCCCCCTCATTCGAGAATTGTAGGTGCTTTGGGTGTTTATCACAGAAATATTGCTACAGCCAGTTCTTGCCTTAACATTAAGGATGATGAGGAGGTTCTGCCCTTGAGTGCATGTCAGAGACAATTGCCTAGAGGTGCCATAATCATGGCTCGGGTCAAAAAAATGGTGTATGCCTTTTGGATCTCAGAAATCAAGTGTCCCCCAACAAACAAGACATATGCCGACAGAGGATTGGAAGAAAGAGTGTTGTCAGACATCCAATACATCTTCTTGACGACACTCAGGTTCTTCATTTATTCTGGATTTCCATTTTCTTAGTAATGTTGATATTTTGCACTGTTGAAACTAATCTTTGATACTCCTGTTCTTTGGTTCTGCAGATACACACTCCACCTCTTGCTGTTTGGAACTGTTTTGTAGTTTTTTACTCAACTGATATTTTGCTCATTTGGACTTTTGGGACAATTGGTACTTGTAGAAGCTTATAAACAGCTATTTATTTTCTATTTGGTACTTATGAAAACTTGTGCAAGATATATTTTTGCCTAAAATTTGGTACTCTATATCATTTTTAAATAGCTTTACTTTTTGCTGTTTGGACCTCATGGAACATTTTGTATTTTTGGTGTGCATAAAGTACTGTTGTTTGTTGTTCATTGGCGCTTTTGATAGTTTTGGTAGTTTTTGAACGTTTTCGATATACTAGCAATTAGCTATTTGGTGCTTTTTAATATTTCAAGGAACTTTTAGGCATTGAATGTTTGTGTTGGTACTACTGGAACTTATCGTGAAACAATTTTGATAATATTCCATTCCTACTTACTACCAAATCAGGCTTTTTATACTAAGTCCCTAAGTTTTATTTTTAACATCTACCAAATAGGTACTATTTAGACTTCTCGTGACCATGTTTTACGCATAAAACTATTAAATTAGGTACTTTTTTCTTTATATTTATTTGGGTTGGCAGCTTGCATACAATCCTTTGTTTTCTTTTTGTTACTATTTTAGTTTTACCAATTGGTGGAATCTAAGCTTTAGTTACTAACAATTTTACAAGATTTGTACTATTTTTGTAATGTTTGCTTGTTTATGAAACTTAAAGATTGGTACTGATGGAACCTATCGTGTTAAATTTCTATCCTCTAGAGACTACCAATTAAGGTACTTTAACTTTCTGCTTGTGTGGTACTTTGGTACTATAAGATGCTTTGGTGCTTTGGTACTACCTATATATGATGCTTTGGTACTACCTGATGGTACTTTCTAAAACTCCTAGTACTACCAGTGATTGACAATTTGGTACTACCTGTATATGATGCTTTGGTACTACCTACAGGTACTTTCTACTACATGTAACACGATAAGACTTCTTGAATATAGATCAGTGGTAATGAGATTCCTCCTCAAGTTCACTTTGAAGATGTTAACAGTGAATTTAATGCAGAAGGAATCTTTAAAAATTCGAGTGAACCAACATTGTCTTGAGTTGCACCAGTGTTGGGTACTAATTTTACATATTTTGTATTTTTTTGGTACTATTTAGACTTCTCGTGACCACATTTCTCTATATTTATTTGTGTTCGCAGCTCACATACAATCCTTTGTGGTCTTTTTGGTACTATTTTAGTGTTGTTTACCAATTACTGGAATCTAAGCTTTAGGTACTACCAATTTCACAAAATATGTACTATTTTTGTAATGTTTACATGTTCCTGGGACTTTAGAGTACCAAAAATGTACTTTCTACCGCTCTGGTACTTTGTTGCTATAAGAAGCTTTTAAACAGCTCTTCTATGTGCACTGAGGGTTTGAAATCACTTATGTCGTGTAGTACGAAAAGACTTCTTGAATATAGATCATCGGTAATGAAAATACTTCTCCACTTTGACGATGTTAACAATGACTTTAATGCAAAAGGAATCTTTAAGAGGTTTCGAGTGAACCAACACTGTATTGAGCTGAACGAGTGTGTTTCTCAGTGTATCCTGAAATACAATTATAATTTATGACATGGTTTCAGCAGATTTTGTTAGGGAGAGTGAGAGCGAGGTGTATATATATATATGTATATGTGTGTATATATATATATATATATATATATATATATATATATATATATATATATATATATATATATATATATATATATATATATATATATATATATATATATATATATATATATATATATATATATATATATATATATATATATATATATATATATATATATATATATATATGTGTGTGTATATATATATATATATATATATATATATATATATATATATATATATATATATATATATATATATATATATATATATATATATATATATATATATATATATATATATAGAGAGAGAGAGAGAGAGAGAGAGAGAGAGAGAGAGAGAGAGAGAGAGAGAGAGAGAGAGAGAGAGAGAGAGAGAGAGAGAGAGAGAGAGAGAGAGAGAGAGAGAGATACAGTTAAAGATATTCAATGTTCCCAATTCTAGGAAGGGTGTAGCCCTTGTTTTTTTTCTTGTTGAAGGCATGGTATCATAAACGTTCTTTGTTGGACATGAAACATCCACAAGGAAGGCCATGCTGGTGGGAGGGAGCATTGTGGTGACATTCTAGAATAAGATACAACCATATGGTTTGGGAATTTTGACTAACAATGTTTTTTTTTTCTCATTTTCTCTCGTTTGATTTATATTGCTATGAATTCTACACACAGATTATGTTTGGTTCAATGTTCAAGTCGACTTGGATCAATTTACCTGGTAATTCTTAGGCTTATTATTAGTTCTTTTAGTAAGTGTAAGGTTTTTAGGCCACAGGTTGAGTTGTTCCAAAGATTCAGAAGGGCTCACCCAGAAGTGCAGATATCGCTTAGATGCTTTGAGGCATTGAAGCCTTATTTTGTTCGGAAACTGAAGGAGCGGTACACCTGTTGCTGTCTGTACCATATGCAAATGATGTATTATAGGGAGGCGTTTAATCATATGAGACAAAACAAGTCTGGTTATCATGGAAAGGATCATGCCTGCACATGTTCCATCTTCTACAAAATTCAGGAATCGAATATTTGCAAAGCAAACCAATCTGTTTGCCCTAGCATCAACAATATGTGGGAATCGCTTTTATGTGCAAAGCCTCCTAATTCAAAATACCATGCAAAAAAATGCTTGTTCGGGGACTGCAGTAAATGCAGCATTTGCACATTGCCATTATGTCCCTCTGAGACATCAGTGGACAGTAGGGAGTTGTTTGTGAAGATCTTTATAGGCGTTGTGTCAGGGTTTGTTGATGAGGGCGGTTCTATAAAAAAGAGAAAGGATTTGGTAGTGCAAAGAATGCGGAGCAGTGCTTTTGTTGACCTGGTTTCAGCACACCTGAAAAACTTCAAAAGCATAACTTTGTGTTTTGGTGGCAGTCACAACAATTTAAAGACTGCTTGCTGAAAATTCCTTCAGATGTTATTGTTTCAATCATTGACTTTGCGGAGAATTATTCGTTCAAGATGCAGAACGAGATATAGTCCATGCACTGGTGGTCTAATTAGGTCACGATACTTGTGCACATAATGTATGTCAGAAACTCTGCAGGTGCAGCTGGAAAGACTCTTCATTTTTGCATATCAGATGATAAGCTCCATGACACCTTATTCGTACAGCACTGTCTACTACTTCATGACAATTTTTTGAAAGAGAATGGGTATAATCTAAGGTGTCATTGGGTGTGGTCAAACGGTGCAGTGTCCCAATTCAAAGCCCAAAGGTCTTTCTTCTTCGTGGCCAGGTATATTTGTTGGGGGTTCTCACTATCTATTATTATTATTACGCTGTAGTTTTTAGGTTCAGATAATACCAAAATTGGTACTGAACTACAAGACTTTAACTACATAGTCCATCTTGTAGTACCAAACTACATTGTTCTGGAGTACCAATTTTGGTACTACTTCCCTAATAGATATAGTATCAAACTGGGACTATACGGGACACCCAAAATAGTACCAAATTGGTAGTAGACATGACACCAGGTTCAAAACCACGGGTATTCTTTGCAAGCACTGTTTATCACAGCCAACATAAAAATAACAAATCTAACAATTTATTCACTTTTTGGCAAGATATTATCACTTGACAGGTCTACAAATGATGCATAGTTTTTCTGCCTTAGGCCATGGAAAAGACGAGCACGACGGAGCAGGCATGGTCATCAAGAGAACTCTCACTCACGAGGAGTTGAAATCAGATGGCTGGCCCTTGAAATGTGCAGCAGATGTGGTCGCATATCTGAAAGAAAGATTCAGGCCAAAAGGAGAAGGTCACAACTGTAGTACAAGAAGGATTTTTGGCTCGTCAACAAGGATGAAGTGCAACGTGATGTGAAATGGGATTGTCAGCGCACCACAGGCTCACGCTCGTTCCATTGCGCTGATGGATATTCCCAGGATAGTCCATGCTCACTATGATGTCGCACATTGTCATGTTTCTGTGATTCATGTATTACAAGGCAATGGAGAAGATGCAGGAATAGACAACACATGGAAGAGTGAAAATATATGTTTATCCAGCCATTGCCAGAGTCAGAGGCAACTAGCAGCAACGAAGACGATGACGTTGGAGATAATGACGGTGCTTATGGATCCATGCCAATGCACAATGATACCAACCTGCCCATGTATGAGAGAAACCCTGATAGCTGGGAACAATTTTGCGATCAAAGCAGCAGAGAGATGAGAGGATTTCTACCTTCTTAAATGCACCAAGACGATGTACCAAGCATCAACAACATAGAAGGATGCATGGCACAACGGAATTGTTAGAGGAGGGAGAGTAGTTGAAGGCCTATACTATGGCCAAGTCGAAGACATGATCAAGACATACAACCTTCCATCTATTCACACTTGGTGAGGGCAATCCGGTTTCCCATGGAGCCTATCCCTGGATATCATAACATGTTCCAATTATCCACCGATGCGTACAAAAACATATACAACAACATGCCATATGAAGATTGCTTGAAATCAGGATGCAAGTAACATTTGTGCTTTATATTGATTCATTTGGTACTTTCATATTACCCGTTTTGAGATCGATGAGTACCAATTTGGTACTTTGGATCACTTATCTATCAGTAATCTGATTTTTTTATTAATCAGTTCAGGCTACGTTTTTTGGTACTATCGGAGTCTCAATCGTAGTGCTTTTGGTATTGACTGAAAATGTCTTTTCCATTTGAAAAACACGTACTGCTTGTTTAAAACTCCAAAGTACCTGTTCTTAAATTACAGATTTTCTATTTGGTACTTGACTACCAAATTTGGTACTATCGATATACCAATTTGGCACATTTGTAACTGTCTGAAATTGCACTTAAGTCTCAAAAACAGGTACTTCCCATGGATCTTTAACTATCTTTAACACCTTTAATACCCCTTCACTCTTAAGCAAAAACTAAAAACCATCCAAGGAGCACAAACTATAACTTTAATAAACTCCACCCAAAACAGAGAAAGCCAGATCGGGTCTGGTACAAATTGAAATGTACATCAGACTACCGATTAAGTTTTTCTAGGGTATATCTACCATATTCTATTCTTCCTCTTTCATTTTTGGGCAATCCTGTTTCGTGAGCTTGGCTCCAGCTATCATTGGTGTGGCCTTTTCTTTGCAGTCCATCATGTGGTACTGCCTTAGCACTTTTCTGGCATATTCTGACTGACTCAAGTGCATTTTGCCCTTTGATCGATCTCTTTTGATCTCTAGCCCGAGACATTTTGTTGCTTCTCCAAGATCTGTGATTTCATAGCTTTCAGAAATCTGACTCTTCGTGTCTCTGATCAGCATCAAGGAATTTTCTATCATTAGCGAATCATCCACGAAAATGGTCAGTATCACAAAATCTTTTTCTACTCTTTTGATGTAGACATTGGAGTCTGGTTGAGTAGGGTTGAAGTCTAGAGACTTCAGAAGACCATCAAGCTTTTTATACCAGGCTTGTGATGCCTGTTTTAGACCATAGATGCATCTCTGCAACCGACAGACATATTGTCGATTGTCAAGGTCTTCATAGCCTTTAGGTTGTTTCTTGAAGATTTCCTCCTCTAGATCCCCGTGGAGAAAGGTTGTTTTCACATCAATCTGGTGAATTTCCAGATTGTGTTGTGTGGCGTATGCAAAGAGTAGTCGTATGCTTGTCATCTTGACCATCGATGAATATGTGTCGAAATAATCAACACCATATCTCTGTGTGTAGCCCTTCGCGACAAACCTTGCTTTGTAACGGCCAATGGTGCCATCTGATTTCATCTTTTTCTTGTACACCCACTTGCAGTTGACTATTTTTTTGTTTTCTGGCAATGGCTCTAATGTCCATGCCTCATTTCGCCTCATCGACTCGATCTCCTCTGACATTGCCTACTTTCAGAATTCTCCCTCTGGACTTTAAAGCTTCTTGGTATGTTGCTGGCTCTTCAGTGAAGCTGCAATACTCGAACTGCATGTCTTCGCTCCATTGAAGATTGTCAGAGTAGCGGTATGGAGGTCTTCTTTGCCTTGTTGACCTTCTAGGCTTGTTTCGTCGCTGCTCGAACATTTCTTGTTCGTGGGGTTGATCCTCTGCTTCCTGCTGCTATGGAGTCTGTGGCTTTGCATTCTGATTTGATGTCTGTCCTCGATCTCCCTCTTGAATAGGCAGCAGTGTGAAGATCTCATGGCCTCTTTCGTCTTTCAGTCCAGGGAATGTGGACTCAGCGAACTTCACATCTCTACTCGAAACAACCTTCTTCGTGGTTGGATCGTAGAGCCTGTAAACATGTGTTCCATTCGAGTAGTCGACCATGATTGTTTGCTCAGATTTGTCATCAAGCTTGCTTCTTTTTCCTTTTGGAATGTGCTTATATGCTGCACATCCAAACATTCGTACGTATGACAGATCAATCTTTCTGCCTGTCCACATTTCGTATGGTGTTTTGTTTTTCAGCACTGTCATTGTAGATCTATTCTGCAGGTGTACAGCTGCAGCTATTGCCTCAGCCCAGAATTGACCGGGGAATTGAGCTTGTGCCATCATGCATCTGGCTCCTTCGACTAGCGTTTTGTTTCTTCTTTCTACAACACCATTGTATTGTGGTGTGTATGTAGGAGTGAACTGGTATTCGATCCCTTGTTTTTTGCGGAATCTTGAGAATTCTTTACTTTTATGTTCACCTCCTTGGTCAGATCTAAGAATCTGTATCTTTTTCGAGGTGTGTTGCTCTACAAATGCCACGAACTTCTTGAAGGAATCAAACACTTCGGATTTCTTCTTTAAGTAGTAGATTAGGGTCATCCGGCTGTAATCATCTATGAACGTCAAAAAGTATCTCAAACTTGAGAGAGAATCCATCTCCATTGTTCCACAGACATCATAGTGGATGAGCTCAAGAACTTGCTTGGCTCTTCTTCCCTCTTGTGTGAATGGATTCTGATGTTGCTTGCCTTTCTGACAAGCTTCGTAGAACTCGTTTCGGGCCTTGAAATCTTGAGACTTGTGACCATGTCTTTTCTACTCATGTCATACAGGCTTCTCATGTTCAGATGATACATTCTCCTATGCCAGAGTCTGATCTTCATTTTATGATGCATTTAATATGCTATCAGAGTTGCTGATTATTTTGGCCTCTTTCCTTTCGTGAAGAGAGCCTTCTCTTGATCACTGCTTCCCTCTCCTTCGTCTCTCATCAGTCTCTCATCAGTGACAAGACTGACTGCTTTGTTGAATGTCATATCTGGTAGACTTAGAATGAGCATTCTCAGCGACTGATAGAACGTTGGTAGAGACTTCATGAAGTACATCAGTTGTTGTGGTGCTGGGACCTGGTGCTCCTGTTCTGATGCAGCGAGCTGAGCGAAGATCGTTCTGATCTTCTCAACATGCTGATCCAATTGGTTGCCATCCCATTGTATGGATTGCAGTTGATTGTGAAGGTGCATGAATGAAGCTGCAGTCCTCACTTCATACTTTTGTTTTAATCTTTCCCACGCTACATGGCTGCTTTTGCAGTCTTCAATTTGCATGAGTAGATATTCATTTATGGACGAAATGATGATCGCCATTTTGCGCTCATCTTTTCTGATCCATTCAGCTCTCCTCGGGTCTCCCTCTGGAGGCTGCACCTCTGAGAGTTCGGTCACCGACCAGATGCCTTCGCCCTTCAGAAGTTTGATTTTGAATTTCCAGATTCTGTAATTTGCACAATCAAGATTGATTGCCACTCTTGTCTAGATTGTTGTAGCCATATTATGTTGTCTAGAAGAATCACTGCTGAAATATCAGTAGTGATAACTTGTGGGCTCTGACACCATGTCGCGGAAGCGGAAAATACTGTTCCGTTTCGCGAAGGCGAAACTGTTTCTTTTCGTTTTCGTTTTCGTTTTCGTATTCGCGAACGTGTCTTTAAATTTCCTTTTGCATGGAAGCTTTTACAGGAATCTAGACACTCGATTGCACATCACAAAACACATTTTATTCTAGCAATCAAGACAGACAACACAAGACAAGGAGAAGCACGAAAATAGAGTGACTGTATTATCAGTTTAATTTTTAGAGAGAGATCGTCAGTGTCTTGCTCATTGGCGGAATGACACTTTGCTCTTTCGTTGTGTTCTGCTCATTGGCAGATTTTCATGTACAACTCTAGTATTTTTCTTTTCTGCTCTACTCGCTACCTCTCTCTCTCTATCTCTTACAAATATTTCTATCTATTCAGATCTCTTCATTATGATCCAGAAGGGATAGATTATACCTCCACTGTGTGGAGTTTACAAGATGGCTTAACGTAGAAATCACAAGACTAGTTAATGCTAATCAACTACTCAGTTAGTCCTCGTCATTGCCACTCGTTTCACCTGGGCGTGAAGTCTACAACTCCAAGCCCGTTGAGCTGCCAGCTGCCAGCACGAAAGATTCCCCTTCGTTTGCTTCGTTTCCTTTGTTTGCTTTTGCTCCTTTTGTTTCTTCCGTAATCTTTCGTTTTGCTCCCTTTGCAGTTTTTGGTCCTGGAGGTATGTTTACGATTCACGAATGATTCGCAAATCGTTCGTGCTTCGAGTCAAGGCACGTTGATTGTCGCGAATTGTTCTCGTTTGACCTTTGCTTCATGTTTGTGCTGCGACAAAGTTGCAGGAGTTCACCATTTCTGACATGGTGCTCCTGCTATCTTTGGGTCCACATGCTTTGAGCATGATCATTCCAATGTAAGGACCAAGATTATCCTATTTCAATGATAGGAATAATGGTAGTGTTTTGCTCTTCAAGTAGAGAATGTAGAATCTACTTGTTTTCCATCAAAGAAGTTGTCAATGGTGGAAATGTGATCTTTCAAGAGTGGAAGATTTGTAAACTTGAAGAAGCACCTTTGGATCAACACCTTATTCAAATCATTGACGGTTTGGAGTCAAGTCAAGTGAAGGAGCAAGCTCAAGACCAAAGGTCTCCAAGAAGAACCATGAGTATCAAGATGGAGCCATCAAGGCTCAATTATATGGACCAAACAAGGCAAGTTGTCTTTGGCAACATTATTTATGCACTTAATAGTTTAATTGATGTATTTTCAAGTGCACAAAATGCCTTGGAATCCATGTCTTGGCATGATGTTTAGTTTTGAAGTGTGCTACATGTATATAGACACATTTATGGAACATCTTGTAAGGGATCCTCTAAGAGGTGGTGAAAGATCCTTCACGGACATCATTCTCTATTGGAGTCTTAAAAGTTCCTTGTTTGTAGCTGGACTTTTTAGACACTTCTAAAAGCTTTCATTCATCTAGTAAGAGATTTGTAAATAGATCAAGCTAAATTTGAGGAGTGTCAAGAATTGCCAAAAATTGGCAAATCTAGCTTGATCAAAAACCATGTAGAATAATGTAAATTTTGTACATAAGTGGATTCCACACATGTGAGTCCAAGATGCCACGTGTCAATACACTCCTAATGAAGGTTAGGTCAAGTCCATAGGGTTGGTCATGTCATTTTGGTAGTGATTCCTAGTTTATAGGACCTAAATCCTAGATTTAAGGTGAAAATTGACCAACTAGCTATCTACCAAGCATGACTCTAGGAAATAGACTAGGGTTTTATTTTAGGGCAAATGCTGAGTTAACTTCCTTATTACATGCTGGAAATCCACCTAACTTCACAAAGTAAGTCGAATTTGCTATGTATTCCAAGCTCCCACAGTGAGAAGATAGAATTTTTTTGGAGCTCATTGGCAATCTCAAGCTACTCCAATATGTACATTGAGTTTTTGTAATCCAAATGCAAACAAATCAATCTCTACTTGTTTCTCAGCTTGAAGGCCGTACTACAGCCTGTAGTACACACTTGTGGGCTCGGATTTCAATGTTGATCAATGCTTTTGATTGTTAATGTTGTTGTTTGTCAAATTGCCAATCTAGATCAACTTTTTTGTGTCTAGTTTTTTGATAAATTGTTAAGCAAGCATCCAATCACTCGTGTGGATCTTTTGTAGTACAGTACTTTCACATTAGATGGGTCCAATCAAAATCAAGGGATGATGAATCACTCATCCAATAGGATTAGAGAGGTGCTAAAAAAGAGGTCCAATAGGAATTGAGCTTGGACTACCTCGAGATACTACATGTACTTTGATTTCCTTCATCATCAATATTGAGTTTTTTAGAGTAATTTGAGAATGATCAATTTTGAGTGTATTTCACTCTCTCTCTACTTGAGGCCAATTAGTTGCATTCTCTCTCTACCCGAGGGCAACAATTTTTTGTACTTAGTTTTTTTTATGAAGACTTCCCATATGTGTGAAAGTACTTTGGTGATGATTGTATGCATGTAGATTTGTGTCTTTGCCTTGGAATTTGACATAGATCTTGAATTTCAATCTATAGTTGATCTACAGTGCAAGAACAAAGCTTAGGAGATCTTAATCACACAGTAGGGCATTCCCACACGTGTGAATTTTCACAACTGTGGCTCAAGGGTAAAATGGATTGACTCTCAGTTTCCAGTTGGTTGGGTGGTTTGGCTCTATAGTAGTCCTTTTGGCATATGCAGCATGTTCTAGAGGATATTCACTTGTGATCGTTACAATGGTATTGAAGCTTGGTTGTGCACCGATCCAAAGATGGAGATACTTTTTGTTTTTTTGTAGCTTTTTGATAGTACACCCTTGCTTTTTTCTTCCTAGTGGTAGAATTGACCTCCAAGTAAGTGGCTTCTCTGATTCTTGATTGCTTTCATTTAATGATCAGTGTTATGGACTTTTTCCATAGACATAACTATAAAGCATTTGATTTTTTTCTAATTTTCACTGTTTTAGCTTGAATTTCATCAAATCTATTGTATGTAAATGCTTTTTGAAATTGTACTTGTTTTTTTCAGTCATTATGATAGGTTCTAATAATCGCATGCTAATAATATGGTCAGTATTAGATCAAGACAATATGATTTGGGCTAAAATTGACTTGTAAGAATAAATATTGAGCATAATCAAAACCTTTGGCACTTGCATATAGGTCATTTACAATAGGCATGGGACATGTCATCAAAACTCCATTTGAAACATAAGTTCTTTCCATTTATGATCTCAAAAAATGAATTCATATCATATTAACAATTTTAAAATATTGCTTGAACAAATGGCTGCAATATGTTTTGTAATACAGGACTTTGATGCAAGCATCACCCTTTTTCTAGTCCACCACTAGCCTATGAGAATTGGGTAATGGCTATATTCACTAAAGCAAAAGTTACTCTTTCATGAGTAATCGCAATGCTACTCTAAGAGGAAACTCGGAGGAATGGTTCTTCAGCTAGCATGAAATATGAGTCTCAAACTTTATATTCCAAGAAGGACACTAAAGCAAGGAAGAAGAATAATACAACAAGCAAGACAAGAGCTTCCAAAAACAACATCATTTAAATTCAAATCAAACGATTATGGAGCTAGTCAACATATGACAAAGCATAAGAAATGGTTTCAACAATGCAAGTCTTATTACACCAAAAATTTTGTGCATCTAGGAAATAATAGTTCTCCCCGTATCACTAGTTAACAAGCTTAATCATTGTTATTATATTTCCACAAAAGTTCTATATATTGTGTATCTATCAAGAAATATCTACTTTGGCATTATAGGCTTCATCATCTTAATCACAAAAGCATCATGCTAAACTTAGTTCATGATCTTGATTATTTTAGTAATGCCAATAATTTTGTCATGAAAGTTGCAATTAGACAAGCGCACTCCATCTATTAGTATACATCTAATTTTGTCATGAAAGTTGCAATTAGACAAGCACACTCCATCTATTAGTATACATCTAATGTAGAAATCAGATGCCCCGAAATACTTTAGAATATTCAAAGCACAAGCTGAGACACAAACTAACATGAAGTTGAGAGCACAAAGTATTGATGGTAGACAAGAGTGTATCTTCAATGGATTCAAAAAATTCTGTTAGAGTCAACAAATTATTTGACAATTGACAACAAGCTACTCTCCATAATCCAAATAGTACAAAGTCCTAAATGTATGTTGGCACATGTATCTCTTTTTTAGAAGATTTTTGAGCTGAAGCTACAGACAACTGCATACATGTAAAAATAAATGCACTACTAAAGGTTTGATCAACCAAACACTATTGAGGTTTGGGAACTGGTATCAAACCATCTCTCAAAAATTTTAAATTTTTTTGTTGCATAGCCTTTGCTCAAACTACAATAAAGCTTAGGAAAAAGCTTGTTGATGCCTCCAACACGAAGTCTATTTTTGTCGGTTATTCTTTAAAAAATAAAGCTTTCAAGTCACTATGACCATGTAATTGATAGAATATTTGTCAACGGAGATGTTATATTTCTTAAATATCAATTTATGAATTGAAAGGATAAAAAGCAAGACTTCACACTAGTTTATGTGCCTACTACTAGTAACACTGAATCTCAAGTGTCTAACCCTAATGCTTCAAGAGTTCACTATTTTTGTAGTAAATTTGAAACTTGAACTTGCTATTCCAAGAAGATCAACAAGAATCAAAACTCCATCAACCAGATTCATTGACAAATCTATATGTTACTTACAAGTGAGTGAATTCTTGTCAATGGGGATCTAGAGCTTTCTAATATAGATCTTCAAAAAAAAGCAATGGATAGAGATTACCAATCTTTTTCAAAAGACCATATCTAGATTGTCATAGAACTACTAGATGACAAAAATATTATTGACTATAAGTGGGATCTTAAATCCAAATGCAAAGCAAGTTCTAACATCGATCACAAGAAACCAAGAATAGTGACAAGATTTTTTCAAATACCCAATATTGACTATTCTAAAACTTTATCCAATTGTCAAGCATTCTTCTATCAAATTATTACAATATATATAACTACAACAAATCTAAAAATCCATCAAATTGATGTCCAAACAACATTTTTGAATGTAGTCATGTAAGACGACATCTACATATTTGAGTTTGAGGGATATGAACTCAAAGGCAAAGCATATATAATCTATAAACTCCATAAGGCACTATATCGAACGAAACAGCTGCTAAGAACTTGCTTTCATAGAATCAATTTTTTTTTATTATTGAACATAACTTTCATTTATTATAATCACATTGTACGTTATGATACATTACTTTTCATAATAATATCAAATTTATAGAGGATGTCAAAAAATATTATCTCGAAAATTTCATATGACAAACCTAGGTGAGGCTCAATATTCCTTCAAGAATCAATTCCACATGGACCAATTCAAACAACTGATTTCTATCAATTACCAAGGAACATTCATAATTTATTACTTGAAATCTAATTTCTTGAATTGCAAGTTTATTAACCCTCCTTTGGATTCAAAATTAAATTCGGCTAAAGAACACTACCTTCTGACCAATGAAAAAGAAAATCAAATGAAAGAATATCCCTATCATGCGATTATAAAATCTCTTATGTATGCAATGATTTGCACCATGCCTGAAATCACATTTGCAATCAACACACCGAGTCAGTTCATGTCAAATCTTAGACTCATCCATTATAAGGCTTTTGTTAAGAGTCATGACATATTTGCAAGCTACCAAGCACCATAGCATCTGCTATGGTAAATCAAATGCAAAAAACATACTTGCTCTACAAGGATGCAGTGATGCTCACTAGTAAAGTGACATAAACACACACACACACACACACACACACAAATCCACTTCAAAATTTGCCTTTTTGCTTAACATAATGTAGAGTAGATTTGTAGAAAATCAATTTTGTGAGAATCTTGGAAGAGTTTTATCTTCAAAGTTTGCATTGTGCAAAATATAAGATGTTTGTTAGAATTTAAAGACTGTGTGAAAATATCTATAGTTATAAATTGTGTTTTGTTAAATAAGATGGACATCTTTTGTTTAAGGTTATTTTTTCTTACATAGTAATGTCTAATCTCAACATGTTTATTCCTAAATGAAATCTAAGAATAAGTGACAAAGCTGTAGTACTTTGATTGTCACAATACCAAGGAGCTATAATAGATCGAGTAGTTCTATGTCAAATAGTAAGTGTTTTAATCATATGGCTCTCTTAATTGCACGAATAGCAACTAGATATTTTGATTGTGGAAGGCAATGCAATGGAAATTTGCTTTATACTATTCCAAGATATCACAAAAAGCCATAATAGGTCAACAAAGTCGCAAAAGACACTTTTTCTTAAAGGTCATTCTTACTTTTTTTAACCAACAATTATGCAACTATAAGACTACCAAAAGCTCTTGCTTTCAAACAATGACAAAGGTGGCTTATTAACTATTGTCTTAAAAGCAATTATTGTTACAAATGCTTGGCAGCCACTATTCCTACTTGTATAATATATCAAAATCCATACATCATTCTTTGTCTCCAACACGGCTGCAAAGCCATGTCGATGTTTCATCTAAACCTCCAACAAAAGATACATGTCATATGTTGTAAGAGAGACTTGGTCCAATAGTTGAGTAACAATGTTAGACAGTAGTCTAATAGTAGCCTCCAAATACTTGCCTATATATCAAGGTCTTACCACATGGCAAGTGATGGTGAGTCACAATCGCATGTCAACTTAAAATGTGTCAGCTAAAAATGTGCTTGAGGGAGTGTATGTGTGAGCCTTAAAGGAGGTAAACCTCATTCATTATTAAGAATCTATGGTTAAAAGAAGACTAGCAACAATGAACTCTTAGTGTTTTACCGTTGTAGATCTCAAAATATTAGTGAACGATATGGCATCCAACGTGTTTTGTTAGTAATAGTCTGTTACACTATCTCACTTGCTCTCAATGTTGTATTAGAGGTTGTTCATTATGCTATCTCACTAGCTCTCAAGAAGTCTGTCATTTTGCAAGTGAATTAGTAAAGAAGACAATCAAAGAGATATCATTTCTATTTATGCTCCCTAGACATAAAACTATTCATGGGTCGAAACCCTGTATGTTAGTTGCTTAAAAGTCATATCATGCTCTCCATGGCTTATTTCTTTGATTACAATACGACAGCCATCACTTATGTCAGCCAATAATAATATTATGCTTCTAGCAATTTAGCCTGACTCGAGCATCTTTCAAAGTCACACGGTCTCAAGAGTCCAAATCGGATTCAAGTGAGCAACTCCATTCTACGCCAAAGATATCTCACTATCAATTGGAATGTGCTAAGGAGCATACATCTCCCAACAACTTTGAGCAAAAGCAAATCATATTATCAAGAAGCTCACAAGGTAAAAGAAGTGGTAAACCCAAAAAACAAGAAGCTCGTTTGTGGAGCTCTCTTTTCATCTCCTTGAGTTCAAGTTCAACTCCACTCAGTTCCACAAAAAAGGACAAGCAAGAAAAAAATGTTATCTATAAAGAACCGTTCCTTGATTCCATCATTCATCTCCCACACTAGCAGAGATCTATATTCGATCAAAGTCAGGCACCTTCTTCTGAACTTCTGACAATCACTGGATTGTAATCAGTAAATAGGGTTGTTATGGCATACACATTGATCAAAACAAGCTGCCCGTTGATCAGAGCATGCTTTTCTTTGTATTTGGTTTGTCCCATTTTGGGCCGAAGTGTCAAAACCTAGTACAACTTAGATTGCAATGACCCTTCTTCATAAGTTCCTTTTCAAAATTCTGAATGACTAGGTAAAACTAGGATGAGGCCAAGCAACAATAAGATCAAGTATCTGTTGTACCATACAATCTGCAGATAGCAAAATCCAGTTGCTCTTAAGTTTCTCCAATTCTTGGTCATACTACCGTCAGAGGCTACTCATATGGTCAAAAGTTGTCTCTTATCTGTTGAGCAACCATATGCATGTTCCTTCTGAATAGTTCCAAATCACTTGGCCTCAATCCCCATGGCTCAGACAGATCCGGTGACAAAAAATTTCACAAACAGACTATTCACCACATACATGAGGAGGCTATCATTGACTCTAATAATGACAGCCTGGAACAGAGCTACAAAAACAATTTCAGGCAGGAATATGAACTAAAACTGAAATTCAGGAAAAGAAATTACATACATGAATGGCAGAAAATTTCAAGAATTACCTGGCAAACACAATAATCATGATGAGCTGCAAGTAGCAGCCTGAGCAGATGGAGCCTGAGCAAGCAGGAACCTTTTTTGAAGCATATTTCAGCATCGATACAGACAAAGCGAGAAATGAAAAATTAATTCTAATGCCCTAACAAATCTTTGTAAATTTGAACAATATGAAGCACCTTCCCTCCATTTCCCACAAACCAGTCACGAACCATCAATTCCACTACACACACCAAGGACTATAAACTATGACATCCTTATACAGCAGCAGCAGCAGCCATGCAAGAGAAAAGATATTACATGTCCTGGATGTCCAAATAAACACAAGTGAAACGGGGATGTGCTGGAGAGTCAAGACCTCCTCACACTTACCTTTTATGATCCCTAACTGTGAAGCTATGTTAGCCTAACTTCAAAAACACTAACTTCAAAGTCGACCTTTCTTGTAACCAGACATATAATACAGAATAAGCAGCCAGTGCCTCCCTGCAACGTACAAAACAGATGGGTTCCTTAAAATGATTGATGTATAACTAAGACCACAATCAAGTGATCAACGCAAGATGGCCACCATGCTTTCTGAAAGCACACTATCTTTGGAAAGGCATCCACCAATGCCTTCGACTTTGCACCTCAGTTGACCCCCCTGTTTGCTCAATCCGATTCTCCTGCAAAAAATTGCTCTGCTGTAATCTGGTAATTCTCCCATTAGATTGCAAGCCTCCACCCATTACACGGCTACCAAGACATATTACCAACACTAGACCAACCATACTAAGTACAGGTCCCGCTGCAAGTGAAAACCAGCCTCTCCTGGTCCCTCGCGCTGCCACCTGTCTATCAAGAGGATTTGCAGGCAAACCACCACTGTCATGCTCAATTTCACATTCTCGCTCCATATCCATATTATCAATATTATTATCCATAACCTCTGTACTGTTTCCACCCCTGTCAGCAACTATCTCTGATGCTTCTTCATTACCATCTCTACCGCTTTCCTGAGCATGCTCTGGAAAACTACTCGTTTCTACACTGGGCTGGTTATTAGGTCTTGTTGGAGAGCTTCGCGATCTATCACGCTTTTTTCTTTGGTCTTCATAATCAGGATCGTCAGTAGGTAGCTCATAACGGCATACAGGACAAGAATTTCTTGAGTTTAACCATGGCAAAATACAATCATGATGATACAAATGAAGGCAAGGCAATTGTTTAGCATACTCACCAAGTAGAACTGCATCCTTGCAAATGGCACACACAGCAGTTCCCTCATTTAGGTGAAACTGCTCTATTACAACAGATGGAAGGCCATCCACGGCTGACTTTGCAGCTGGAGGTGCCCCTCGCTGGGAATTGTCATTTTCAGCCAACTGCTGCAAAAGCTGCTCAAATTCCCTTGCATCAACATAATCTCCAGGGTTTCCAACATACATTGGGCCATCTGGAAGCTCAACTCTTACTTCAACATTCCGACCCACCATATTTTGCAACAATTCTAATAGATAGTGATGAAGATTTTGCTCTACATTTCTAACCCTAAAACGGAGGTTCTGACGCTCGCGCACTCGAGGACGTTGTCTATGCTGTCTTTCGTGCTGACTCTCAGCTGTGGGTCCATCATTAGTAGCAACAGTAGCTTCTCCATCTAACTGAGAATTTGATCTTTCTCGTGTTGGATTATCAACTTCATCATCTGTGTTGTCAATGTCGTCATCGTCATCCCCATCATCCTCAACCTCCTCCCATTCCTCTGGATCATCATCCTCACCGCCAGAATGCCAACCTTCTAGCTCCAACTGAACCCCCTCCTCATCACTGTTGTCATCTCCATCTTCATTTTCATTTTCTCCATCATCATCATCATCGCCACCAGCCTGTCTTTGGACCCTTTGTCTGACAAAGACGATTCTTCTAAGATTCCTTTCATCTGAAAGGTTTTGAAGAACTTCTGAAAGGGAGGCACCAGCATCAGCTTCAGTTGGTAGCATGAATTGATCTTCGTTTTGCATCACTCTCTCTTCCATTGCTGCTGGTGGAAAAGTTTGAACAGGCCGATCTAGCTCAGAAATATTTTGACCAATAGCATGGACTTCAGCAATGTTTTCATCTGCTCTTTCCTCCCATGAAACTGGGGGAGAACTTGGAGGTGGCTGTACTAGTTCTGATGGATTTGGACCAACAGCATGGTTCTCATCTACAGCTGGCAGAGTTGTATCATTGAACGGAGTGGCTTCACTTAGGAGCTGCATCAGCTGCATTAGTTGGTGTGGGTAGAGGTGCTCCAAGGTCTCAGACAACTCAACCGTGGGTGTTCGAGTGCCACCTCTTGCACGACGCCGCCTTCTTGATCCTCGCTGAAGATCGGGTTGAGCTGTTGTAATGACCTCAATAAATCCATTCCTACATTCTGCACAGACAACTCCTCTTGACCTACTATCTTCCAAAACCCCTTGCTCCCTCAGAGCAACAACCTCCTTATTGCACTGATAACACCAGTATTCACTACGCTCGGGATCAGCACCACCATTGCCTCCTGAGCCATCACTTAACGAGCGGTCTGCAGAACCAGGCCCTTGTGGATCATCCATAGGTTGCTCTCACCAACAATAAACAGAGATTGGATATTGTAGAACTTTACAGATCTTCACCAAGCCACTCACGGAATCAGAAAAACATTTTTGTCATCATTCCTGGAAAAGGAAAAACACAGCACATATTGTCAGCAAGATGAGCATCTGCAAACAAAAACTGACAACCCATCGCAAAAGCAAAAATTTCTTATAAAGAAAAAGTAATATCAGATTTCTCCCCTTTGTTCTGAAGAACTGATAGATCGGTTCTCTCTCTCAACTCACAGCCGCTTGAACCTCATAACCCTTTTCTCATGATACTAGTATGTGTCAGCGACTACATAAACTAAAGATCCTCTATTCTTGAAAAAGATTATTGGAGGCATAGACGAGATATAATAGGTATGAGACTGAGTTACAAGAAATTCTTTCCGAACAGAAATTTGAATAAGCTGTTCGATTGCGTCTTTCCAATCCTTTGAGAAAGAAAATTTTTCCAATCCAGATGAACAAACACAATAAATGCTCAGGACGAAGCAGATTAGGGCAAATGTTGCAATTGCTGAATGAACACGCCAAGCAAGCCGCAGATGAGAGACAATAAACATACCCTTACCTACCTGCGCTCAATCTTAGCAAGCAACAAAAGCGAAGCCAACTTAAATCCTAAGCTGATACTTAGACCTACTTCGAATATGTGAAGAGATGAGGATGAAGAGGCGAGCCCAAAGATATGAGATCATCAGGAAAAAGCCATCGTCAATTCCGAAAACCAAATGCTGCCTGAGGCTGATAATATAGAGATCAAAAGACGAAAAACAGCAGCCGCATCAGAATGGCTGGAACCTGAACAACCAAACGCCGCCTGAGGCAGCCGGGATCACAGAGCTCCAAAGACGGGAAACAGCGGCAGCAGCAAAATGCCTGGAATCTGAACCAAATACTGCGCAGCAAAAGCGAGAACGAGCGATGGCAGACTGCAGAGGATCGCGAGGGATTGAAAGGGGAAAACGATCGAAGAAAGGATCGAAAGGAAGGCGGAAGAGAAAAGATAAACGCAGAACCAAAAAGAAGAAATAAAAGGCGAGGAGGAAGGGGGAGATCGTCGGTACACGATGCCGCCTAAGGCCGCCCATTTAGATGCTTGCCACGTGTCGAATCGGCTACTTGGAATCCTCCTTGACGTTCATTTTATGTACGTGGCAAAATCTGAATGGTGTTTGAGATAATCCAGCGGTGGTTAGGTTAAAGTCCTTGCGTGCCACTGAGAGGGCGATGGTGGAATTAAGTTGAAATATAGAGAAATTTGAGATCCGCTCTTTAGGGGGTGTAGCTCTATTATGTGGGTTTCTAGCATTTTTAAATTAGAGGGACCAAAGGGGTCCAAGTGCTCTCAAAATACTAATAGACAATCCACATGTTACGCTCGAACAAGAATATAAAGGAAAACCGTGTGATCGTGACTAACTCATGCTAGTGGCCCCAAAGACCAATTGATGTCAAATCTAATGTACCTTCTCCCCCTCACTTGATAGAGATAAGCATTGGTGCCAATAACCATTCTTGGTTTTATCTTTATGCCACCAATTACAACCTTTTTCTTGGTTATCTGACAAAGGTTATATCACTCATGGATGCTAGGCTCATTGTTATGCTAATTGTTGTTGTGTTGATTAGCTTGCTTGGATGGACGTTAAGGTCTAGATCCCTGGAGCTCATGTTGGCATGGTGACAAGTTGAGTCATTGTTGTGCTTTGTGTTGGACATTTAAGTTGGATTAGTCTCTTGGGACAGTCACCTTGTGGAATCAGTGCTAGCTTGCACGATGGCCTTTTGTGTGTTGATGGTTGGTTTGATTTATCAAATGGTTGAGCACAAGAAGCTAAGCCGGTTTTCGTAGCTCCCCTCCCACCCTAGAATTATCATAAAAAGTGACATATGACTAGGAGACAAAATTATTTATATTCCAAAGACTATGAGTGTGAGTAAGAAGAGGGATGATATCACTAGTTTCATGGAAGATATTATGGAGGAAAGCATTGTCGTTCGAAGCTAAATGAACAAGAGGACCATCAATAGTATGTCTCAATTGAGAATTAGATCAAGTTAAGATGCCCTTCTTCAAAATATGGTGGGAAAGCTTGTGTTGGTTGTACAAAAGATGGGTTATGCTACATAAAAGGTTTCGGAACACGAAGGCATTCATAGATAATCTTTTGGAAATCTTTCAAGGCATAAGAAGAGAGAACTTTGCCCTTTAGAAATAGCTTACGAAATAGGAAAGGTGGGTAGATTTAATATCATTAAAGGAGACCTAAAAAGGAGCATTTGAGGTAGAGGGCCTTGATACGAGCAAGGAAGTATTTAGGCATACCAATTTGATCACATCAAGAAAATAAGTAGTCCTAGCTTATTCCAACAAATGCTTTGTCTAGCTCAAGTCTAAGTAACATGGACTTGACATTATTGATAAGGGTATGATCAATGAGAGATTGAATGTGAAAGATAGTGTTGAAGATGTTTTTGCTTTAACTGTAAATAAATTATTCAGGAGACCATATTTTAGCCATGAATGGAGGCAACTATTGGCCAAAAAATTAACAGCAAGCTTGTGAGAGGTTTTGAGCATGGTAATGTGTCTAGATTTTTTAATGTGAGTAGGATTATAACTTTTCAAGGAGTTTCCAGTGAGAGCCACCAAGGAAAGAAACAAAGTGAAAGATGTTCATGTTACAATTGAGGAGATCACAACTGAGCTCATTTCAAGTTACACACAAGAATAAGAATGAGAGGTGTACCATCATGGCATAAAGCTTCCTTGTCTGAAAGCAAATCATATATGGCATTGAGTTTTTTCATGCAAATGGGAGCATCAATGGAATCAACCTCAAACGGGCCAATAACAAATTTGTAGAAAAACTCAAGGATGTTGGCAAGGGTTCAAAATGTCTAAGGCTTAAGTGTTAGATTTTACACTTTTTACCTTGTAAATGTAAGTAGTTTGATATCTATGTGGGTCTTCACGGTCTTGAAGATGAGTTCTCCAATCTAGTACAAAGTTTTGCCATACAAGATTCCCTACCTTCTATTGACAAGCTCCATAGTGTGTTTGTGGCCGAGGAGAGTAGGATCCTACATGTGAGACAAAGGATTGGTTCCCTGAAGCTACATGATGGAGATGAGAAGGCAAACTTCTCAAGAAAAGGCAAGACAAAGTCCAAGAAGAAGATCCAACACGAGGAGGCCAAGAGTAATGATCAAGCATCTAGCTCTAAAGGTGGAAAGAAGAAAGACAAAGCCAAACAAAAGTGCTTCTTTTGTGGAAAGAAGGGGCACTTTGCATCCGAGTGCTACAAAAAGAAGAATGCACAAAGTGAGAGCAAGCAAGGCAACCTTACCCTTGAGGAAGATGAGGATGAAGTTGATTCATCCTTGATGGCATCTACACCAACAAGCAAGAACTACTCCAATGACACATGGTGGATTGATAGTGGGGCTAGTTCCCACATGACATTCCTGAAGAAACAAAACGTTTCCGTTTACAAAGCCTTGCTAGCTTTCAGCCCTCAGCTTGACGAAGATGTTCGTGAACACGAAAGTCAGGAGACACGAAACATGAAAAGTTTTGCGAACATGAAAGTCAAAGGAGACGATCATGAACGGTTTGTGAACACGAAAGATTCACGAACGAGAATCTTTTGCGGTCTGACACGAGAATCTTTTGCGGTCCAGTATGAAAGAAAGGCAGACGAGCAAAACGAAACCAATGATGGAAACGGAACCAACGATGGAAATGAAACCAACGACGCGACACGAAAAATGTCGCGAAACTCGTTTTGCCCTCACGTTCCAAAGAGTACCAGCAAAGATCACGCAAGTACCCAGAAGTACAAATATCTGATCTGATGGCATAACGTCAGCAGATACACTTTAGGTAGTGGCTAATCTGCCACTCTTGTAATTTTTTGATTAGTTGTAGATGTTTAATCACTCTAATCTAAAGGTTACATAGAGGAACTATATACTTGCTGGATGATATTTGACAAGTGATGACATAATACACATACAGTGCAATAGTCTGATGCTAGTAAGCAATCAAGACGAAAGAATAGAATACATGTCTGCTTGCGTGTGAAGACAATTCTGTCTAGGATCTGTAATCCAATTGTCCGCTAGTAAAGCGAGACGATTGCTCGTGAGAGAACCGTGTTTATCATGCCAACACACTGTGTGGATTTGCATGCAGTGCTTGAAGAAATCAGAGAAAGACCAATATAGATGATTTTCTTGTTGTGTCTGATCTCGAATGCAAATGCGTCTGCTGTTAATCGTGTGTCTGAGTTTTTCTTGTTCATTTGAATTTCGCACCTTGGTTGAACCTATGTTGAATGCTGTATTAATTTTATAAACGTAGATCAGCAGTGCCTGACTACATTCTAGAGGACTGTAGGAGTGATTCAACTGGTAGTGTCCAGCGATCACATCTGAACTCCATCTGAATTGTAAGAGGATTGTGGTTGTCGCGACTGTTTCGCAATTTCCTCTCATCTCCGATTCTCATCAATGGTATCAGAGCTGGTCATCTTGTCATATTCTGACATAGCCAAGAAGCTAGCAGATCCAGGAGGCCAAGCATTCAAACAAATACCCATCAACGAGGAAACAGATCCAAGAAGCAATGGCTTCAATCAGCAGCATGCAGAGCAAGATCTGCACAGTACTTGATTCTTTAGGATCTAACTTTCTAGCCTGGAAAGTTAAGACATCACTCATACTCAAGGGAAAAGGTTTATTCCCCTGGGTGGATGGCACAGAAGAAATGCCTACAACAACAGACAAGGAGCTGTGCGAATGGAGGGAGAAAAATGACAAGGCAGTAGCCTTGCTATCATCTTCCATCGAAGATAGTCTCACACTTGACCTGGCTACACTCTCCAAAGCTAAGGAGATGTGGGATGCATTTCTCACAAGATTTCAGATGAAATCAAGAAGTCAAATCATGATGCTGGAAGATCAGCTGACGAATCTATAGTGGGATGGAAAAGACCTCACTTCTTTCATGAGAACGATGAATGATATGTTTCTATCACTACATAACTCTGGAGCAGAGAACGTTGTGTCAGCTGAGAAGCAGCTCACGTACCTATTGAGAGCCTTACCCAGATCATTCCAGACAATGAGGACCCTGCTCGCGAAAGATCCTACCATGAACCTCGAAAAGGCGATTGTCAAGATTCGAGAGGAAGTCGAGGCTAGAGAACATCTTGATCACAAAGATGGTTCTGACCAGGCCCTCTACGACAACAAAGAAAAATCGAAGAAACAATTTAAGCCTAAGAGGGAGTCGAATCAAAGGCAGGATCGTGACCAATATGTTGACAAAGGCAAACAAGTGGATCTTGACTCCACTAATTATGTTTTTTATGTCTCTCATGAAGAGCCAAAGAATGTACAAGAGGCACTCAATACCAAGGAGTGGTATGATGCCATGAAGCAAGAGTATGATGCATTGATCACCAACAATACTTGGGAGCTTGTGGATCCTCCATCCAACAAGCATGTGATTGGTTGCAAGTGGGTATTTCGGATCAAGTTCAATCATGATGGCACCATCAACAAGCATAAAGCAAGATTATGTGCCAAAGGATTTGCTCAAATCCATGGTCTTGATTATGAGGAGACCTTTGCACCCGTTGCAAAGATGGTGACAATAAGAATTCTTATTTCTCTTGCTTGTTTTTTCAAGTGGAAGGTGTTCCAATTAGATGTATCCAATGCTTTTCTAAATGGACCAACAAAGACATCTGGAAGACCAAAGGGAGGTCGAAACAGCAAGGTGCAGACAAGAAGACTTGCGTGAGATGCAGAAGAGACGAACATACAATAGATACATGCTGGCTCAATCCCAAGATTGAGTGTATCCATTTTCACAAGAAGGGTCACGCAACCGTGGATTGCCGCCAGAACCCGAGAAACAGGTTAGCACAGAACAAACAGGAGAACAACAATAATTCATCCTATGTCGAGGAGCCCAAGATCTCAAAAATGGGCAAAGAAAGAACGAACATAAACTGTTCGACCGCTTACCTCAATGAAGACGTGTGTGCAGCATCAACATCTGACACACATGAGGTGATCCTAGATTCAGGAGCCACCTCACACTTCGTGACATCAAGACAAATCATGTTTGATTTCAGAAGTGCAGATCCTTCAAGATTCATAGTTCTTGGAGATAGATCTAGACATCAAGTGAACGGTATTGGTTCACTATGGCTCAACACAAACGGCAGAGACAAACGACTCTAAGACGTTCTGTTCGTGCCTACTCTGCAACAAGACTTGCTCTCTGTAGCAAGAATATCAGATGCAGGGATGCGTGTAATGTTTTCTGACAAAGCATGCAATGTGGTTGATGTGAAAGATTTTAGATCCTTAAGATCCAATCTACTTGAATGATCTTTGGTTAGAAAGAGAAATACACTACCAATCTCAGCAATGTAGAAAAATCAGCATCTACAGACAATTTGAGATGCAAACACTAATAGAACTTGATCAAACTTGAATGAAATGATTATGTACTGTTGCTGTCCGTACAAAACCAGCAAGCTACAATATTTCACACGTGTGGATCCAAAAATAGCAAATATAGATCATTCTACACATAGAATTGCAAGCAATCACCAAGATAGTGCACCAATGGATAGTAGAACCCAAGAGAACCATGTGTAAGCATGAAATGAGATAGATAAGAGAGAAGATCACTCTCTCCACGAGTTACATCCCTTTATAACAGGTCCAAACCCTATTTGGCCACTTGGCTTTCCCACCAAAGTGCTAACCCTACTAATTTTGGGTTTAGATTCAATGTACCCAACTATTCAAATTGAATCTACTCAAACTCGCATTCTAACTTTCCCACACTTTCAAAAAGTGTCTATTCAAATGAAATTAAGACTAATGAACTTTGAAAAGTCAACCTCTAAGTCTAAAACAAGTTTTGGCCTCAATATGCCAAATGTGAAAATATTGCAAAATGTGATGAAACTAGTTGAATCTTTCACACTCCCCCTTCAACTACTTTTAGCATAGACTTTGATAATACTCCAAGTGAAGTCCTATGCTTCATGAACAAGTCTTTTCCCAATGCTTTGGTGAAGATATCAGCTACACATTCCCTTGAAGACAGATGTTGAAGCTCCACCTCCTTTGCAATGACTCGCTCCCTCACAAAATGATATTGTATCTCAATATGCTTGCTCCTAGCATAGTTTTTGACAATAGAACTTTGATCCATCATAAGAATGACCTTATTTCTAAAAATAGATCTCCTTTTAATGATCATGTAATGCTCAAAATAGAAACAACCATAATTGATATAGAGAATAGTGTCCACTTGGGATGCTTCACTATTTCTTACATCAATTTTACATATCAAGATGTAACTAGAACATGAAGAATCAAATAGAATGTAAATGAGATTATTCCACCATGATTCCAACTCTGAACTCTCTGGAAAAATACAGCAAACAAACAATAAATGTGAGTGATCAACTTTTGCTTTCATGTCTCCTCCTCCTTTGTCCTTTGTTGCCTTATATCCACCATGATACTCCATGAATGAGCTTTCATCTCCATCGCCAAAAGATGCCATCAAGCCTTGATGACTTGACCATGAATGAGTGACATAATGAGCCTCCAATAGCTTCATTTCCATCAGCAAAACCAGCCAAGAATGCTAGTACAAATCCAACATCAAAACAATGTTCACCAATGTAGCTAGTTTTACCATATCTTGACAATTTGCACACATCCACATGAAAATGCTCAAACATGAGATAGAAAAAGTAAAGTAAACATAAACAACACTTCCTTGCTGCTCCTTTGACCTTACTTGAGTCTTCAATATGCTGTAAAAATAGAACCATAATACCTTTGCCAATTACCTCTCCTTTGATGCTCTTGACTTGCTCCAAATTGCCAACTTCCCTTTTGACTAGTTGAAGCGTTTTGAGACGAACCTCTTGATCTTCAAATTGAACATCAAAGTCATTGAACAAAATTTGTTTTCCAGATCCAATACTTGATTTTACAGCAAGATAACATCCATGCATATCTCCATGTACACAAGAAGATCCTCCAAAAGATGTTCCATTCTTCATAAGAGCTCGATACTCAAGATCCATTGCTTGGATCCACTCCTCTTATTTCCTTGCTTGATATACACTTGTAGGCTCATCCAAAGAGGTTAGGAAAGCAACATAATTTCCAGAAACTACTTGCTTACCCTTTGGATCATATGTGAGCCTTGAAGGTACTTGTCTTTCTCTTGATGTTCTCCTTGGCTTTTGACTTGATGAAGGTCCATCATCACCACCATCCAAAGTAAGATCCTTCTCATCAACATCAAGAATGTTAGATCCATCCACTTTACCATCAATCATGCTTGAAGACACCTTTGGAATGTTCCCCTCATAAAAAATGACATCTCTACCAATAATCACTTTGTTAGTAGTAGGAATGTAAACCTTGTAGGCTTTACTCACCTCACTATATCCAACAAAAATACCTCTTCTTGAAGATGGATCCTCCTTGGTCCTATCATCAAGAGTAATGTTGACATAGCATGTGCATCCAAAGGTTCTTAGAAAGTTGACACTCGGCCTCCTCTTGAATAGCATCTCAAAAGGTGTCCTTCCATCCAAAATAGCACTCGGCCACCTATTGCACAAGAAATTGGCACACAACAAAGCTTGATCCCAAAGTGGTTTGTCAAGATTAGCACTTAACCTCATAGATTTAGCACTTTCACATAAAGTCCTCTTCTTCCTTTTAGCCACTCCATTTTGTTGTGGGGTCCTTGATGTTGTATACTCCCTCTTGATCCCATGCTCATCACAAAAGGCCTTGAACTTGTTAGATATGTACTCACCACCATTGTTACCTCTCAAGCACTTGATCTTTGTGGAAAATTGGTTCTCCCTTGCATTCTTGAACTTGACAAAGACATCATACACTTCATCCTTGCTCTTTAGTAGATAGATCCAACAAAATCTACTAAAATCATCAATGAATGTTACATACATCTTAGCTCCACTATTGCTAATTGTAGTAAATCCATGAATATCCGAATGTACAAGTTGAAAAGGCTTTGTAGATCTAGAAATAGATCTAGTATAAGCTAGTCAATGTGACTTAGACAAAGCACAAGACTCACAAACATGCTTGTCATTACTTAAGGAACTTGGAAGACCAATCACAACCTTCTTCCTTGCCATTACCTCCAATGACTTGAAGTTGAGGTGTCCCATCCTTTTGTGCCAAACCTCTTGAATAGAAATTTGCTCCCTTGCAACACATCCAACTTGGTTAGCAATAAGACAAGCATCAAGTTTGAACAATTTCCCTTGCCTTTTAACTTTTCCAATCAAGACATCCTTCCTTTTGGTCAAACAAGCATCTCCATCAAACTCCACATTGAGGCCCTTACTTAGAATTTGACTCACACTAAGCAAATTCTTGGTGATAGATGGAATAAACAAGACATCCTCCAAATGAACATTCCTATTTGTAGAGAGAGAAATAGGAATTGTGCCAATCCCTTTGATTGCACACTCACCATCATTGGCCATCTAGATCACCCTCTTGTCATCTCCATATGTCAACAAAGAAGTGAAGTACTCTTTGTGAAAGGTCATGTGTGAACTTGCTCCATTATCAATCCACCAAGGATCTAGATCGCCATCATTAGCAGGCATACATGAAGACATCACAAAAGCATCATCACTTGCATCTTGAACATCCAAACCATCCTCATCAAGAGTAAGATTACCTTGCTTGTCTCCTTTATCTCTCTTCTTCTTGTAGCACTCACTTGCAAAGTGTCCTTTGATGCCACAATAGAAGCACTTGAGCTTTGATCTATCCTTCTTTTTGCCACTTGAAGAAGCATCCACTTGATCTTGCCCTTTAGACCACTTACTTTTGGTTTTGCCCTTGAATTTGCCCTTTGTGAACATAGCATCCTCTTGAAGTGTCGATGTAGATCCACCTCTTGCTTGAAGCCTATATTCATCATTGATCAAGATCTCTTGAAGATCCATCAAACTTGGCAAAGTCTTTTGAATAGCAATACTTTGAACAATGTTAGCATGAGCATCCAACAAGCCATTAAGAATCACTTGAATAACCTCTCATTCCTTAATGCTTTCATCTATAAAAGCTAACTCATCATTCAATGCTTTCATTTTCAAAACAAAAGTACTTGGACTTTCTTCATTCTTTTGCAAACAAGAAAAGATTTGCCTTCTTAGAGTCAACACTCTAGAAGTAGACTTGGATTCATAAAGCTTCTTCAATGAATTCCAAACTTCCAAAGATGATGTGCACTTACCAACTTCTATCTCATTCCATGCTTATACATGGTTCTCTTGGGTTCTATTATCCAGTGGTGCACTATCTTGGTGATTGCTTGCAATTCTATGTGTAGAATGATCTATATTTGCTATTTTTAGATGCACACATGTGAAATACAGCAGCTTGTTGGTTTTGTACAGACAACAATAGTACATAATCATTTCATTCAAGTTTAATCAAGTTCTATTAGTATTTGCATCTCAAATTGTTTGTAGATGCTGATTTTTCTACATTGGTGAGATTGGTAGTGTATTTCTCTTTCCAACCAAAGATCATTCAAGTAGATTGGATCTTAAGGATCTGAAATCTTTCACATGGTATCAGAGCTTGTGTTTTAGGTTATGAAGGAGGAAATCAGATCTATCAATGATTTGGTGAAGATATAAAGTCTAGAGCATGCTAGAGAGGATTCTACACAAAATCGGATTTTTTGCTTTTGTAGATTGGATCTTTTGTGGATCAAAACACTAAATAGGTCAATATACTTGATCAATTTTGATTTTTGAATTCACATAGTGGATTTGGCCGATTTTTGGATCATTGGTTCAGCCTAAGTGGTGGCTTATAGATTGCATATCAAATTTTCAGCATTTGCATGTAGATTTGGAATAGTCAATTTTTTGTGATTTTGTCAAAACCCTAATTTTGATTGGATCTCTAGATAGTGAGGTTGCTGGACTTCATTTGAGTGTGTTTCAATCTTAGGAAGTGGCAAAAGTCATTAGATTGAGGATAGATCATAGGTTGATCAAGATTCCATGATTCTATGTGTCGATTTGCTTGGATAAGTGCTAGAAGAAAATTTGTGAGATAGTTTCAAATCTTGGTGATTTCTTTTGAAAGCATTTGTTGTTGTTCAAAGGAGTGCTTTGTGCATTGAAGCAGGTTGAAAGAGAATATCAGGTCATTGCTGCATGGCAACCTCAATTGGAGTCATGTTGGAAGCCAATGATAGGCTTACCTCAAGTAACTATTCATTGTGGAAAGTGAGGATGGAGTCACTTCTTGAGATGAATGATGTTTTGGATATTGTTGTGGGTTTGGAGGAGAGACCAGCAACACAACAAGATCAATTGAAGTATGACAAGACGACCAAGAAGGCTCTACACATGATAAAGATGAATGTTACCAATGAACTTATTGTGGAATTGTCACCGCCAGCAACAATTCGAGGAGTTTATGTGTTTATGGGGCATGCGAACTACTATCGAATTTTTATTATCTTCTTTGCGGATTTAGCACGACCTATATACAAATTAACTATCGTTCCTATTTGGACAATAGAGGTGATAGAAGCCTTTGAAAAGTTAAAAAAAAACATTATCTTCAGCACCAATACTGCATTCTCCAGATTGGACATTAGAGTTTCATGTTCATACGGATGCCTCAAAATATGCCATTGGATTAGTTTTGACGCAGCCATGTGACTATAAGAAGGATTATCCTATACGATTTGCAAGCAGACAACTTATAGATCCGGAGAAGAATTATTCAACAACAGAACGTGAAGCGCTAGCCATGATTTTTTCTGTTCGGAAATTTCATCACTACCTCATGAAAACGCACTTTGCATTTTATACGGATCATCAACCGTTACTTCACTGTGTAATACTGGGCTATTGCAAGATGGTTATTATTATTGACTGAATTTGACTTTCGAATTGTGGTCAGAAAGGGGAAGCAACATTATCTAGCCGATCACGTTTCGCGAATTGAATCCGCACTAGTTAATACTGAAGTGGATGATGAACTGCCAGATGTTGCGTTGTTCTATGTTGAAGCAGGACCTGAGTGGGCGACAGATATTGTTGAGTACTTGATGCTAGGACAACCGAATGACTCTTTGACAAAAGTATAGAAAAGACAATTGATTCATAAGGCTCAACCTTATCAATTAATTGCAGAACAATTGTATCGTCATGGATCAGATAATATTTTACGAAGATGTGTTTTACCGCATGAAGTACCAGATCTAATCATGTTTTCACATGATGGCATGAGTGGAGGACACTTTTTTACAGATATTACTGTTCACAAACTTTTGCAATCCGGTTGTTGGTGGCCTACACTTCATAAGGACACAGAAAATTTTATTCAGACATGTGATGTCTGCCAGCGAGCACGACGGCCTACTCGACAGAATTATGAACCCTTACATCCGGTTTTATCGCAAGCACCATTTGAAAAATGGGGACTGGATTATGTCGGTCCTATTCATCCCGCTGCTCAAGGATCTCAGGCCCGCTACATTATCGTCGCAACTGATTATATGACCAAGTGGGTTGAAGCCCAAGCTATTAAAGTGGCTGATGCAAAATCTACGGCCAAGTTTCTATATGAAAATATTATAATCAGATTTGGATGTCCGATCGAAATTGTCAGTGATCGGGGTACACAATTTGTTAATCAAACAATAAAGTGTTTACTGGAAGATTTTTTTGTTATACACAGATTTAGTACTCCCTATTATCCTAGAGGGAATGGCCAAGCTGAATCTTCCAATAAGATTTTTTGCATCATTATTACAAAGATAGTTGAAGCGAGTCGCTCTGATTGGGAACATAAACTGTATGCAACATTATGGGCATTCAGAACCGCTTACCAAAATAGTACAAATCAAACACCTTTTCAACTGGCTTATGGTCAAGATGTTGTTATGCCAATTGAATTTTTAATCCCATTTTTACGCATAGCAGCAACAGAACAATTAAATGATGATCAGTCTTTACAACTTCGTCATGAAGTGTTGCACAAATTATGTGAAACCCAATTGATGGCACTTCATGCCTTAGCAGCAGAGAAAGCCTGCCGCAAGGCATGACACGATCGTCGATTGCACAAGAAAGATCTGGAAGCAGGAGATCTTGCATTGATGTACAAAACCAAGTTGATCAAGGGTAAGTTGAAGTTTACTGGAGAAGGCCCGTATAAAGTGAAGGAAATCCTGAACTATGGCGCAATAATTCTTGAGCACTTGGATGGAAAACGATTTGATACTTTTTATATGTTTTTAATTTTTTGTTTTCAGTAACTAATTTGCTGACTTTTTTTTTTAAAAAAGACAGGTAAAAAAAATAAAAAATAAAAATAAGAAAAGACCGATGAGCAAAAGTCAGGCAATCATCAGCATAAGGGAAAGGAAGCACAATATTTTTTTTTTATGGAAAATGACTTATAAAACCACTGTTTTGGGCAGATTTGGCCAATACAGTATCAGAAACCTTCGCTGAGCTCTCAAACTGTACATCCACCCTTGATTTATCTAAATTGAGGTGGGCGAAGATTTCTGACTAGAGAAAATTCAATTTCTGAGTCATGACAAATGTTCAGTGATATTCCATTTTGGGAACCTTCGCCGAGCATCATAACATCATTATGAACCTTCGCCGACCCGCTAGATGAAGAATGTCAAAATTAGGCTGTCCATAGGTTCAGATTGTGAAAAAAACATTTATGACAGTACCTGGGCGAAGGTTCATCCTTCGCCAGCACTGAAAAACGTTCGCCTGATAGGTTCAGATCCCTAGAAACCTTCGTCAAGATTTTTATAGCCTACAGTACTGTACATGCCTGCAAATTTTTGTTCAGAACTGATCAGCCCAACTACTATTCAATGTAATGGACCCACCAAATTCACCTATAAGTTGGCTGAATTCGATTCATTCCTCACTTGTGCTAGCGAAGCTCTTGCGAATTTTTCTTGCGACCAAAGCATTCCAAATTTCATGCATTGCCTTCTGATACACTCTCATGCGGTTATAATTCCTTTCTGATCATCATGTCGTCTACTGATACTTCCCAGTCTTCGCGCTATACTATCCATCGTGATGTCCCATCTGCAACAGACATCATGATTCTTCCTAGCACAAGCATGGTCACTCAGTGGATGACCCTTGCGGAGCCTCTACTTACTGCAATGGGTATTCATGAGAGAGCCTTTTCGGGACACATCAATATGGATTTCATCACCCTTGCCTTCAGTACGTGGAAGGAAGAGAAATCCAAGTTTTATATCACCTTCCAAGGAGCCACACACAAGGTGCGCGTCACTGAGGCCGCACTTGCAGCTATAGGAATCTCATCCGGTACGCAAGCCTCACCCAATCACAAGCACGCCTAACAGGCCATCAAGCCATACATCAACCTCACCAACGATCTGCACTGGACTAATGATGGCTACCTTGTGGAAGCAATCACTGAGCCTTCCATCCACGCCGCTGCCCAGTTGTTGAATCATTTCCTGATGATTGGCAACCTCAGGAAAGACTGCATCACATCTCAAATCCTTCACAAGATAGTGGAGTCCCCCATAAAGTTGGCCAAAGCCTCTCTTGAACCATATAACTGGTTCAAGACTGTTTCTGGTGAGCTAAAGCGAGCTATTAAGGCCAATACAAAGCAGTAGTTCGTCGCTGGCTCTCTATTGTTCCTCTTAGCCACTTCTCAATATAGAAAATAGAATCCATGGCTTCCACCTGGATTCTGTGCTTTCGGTTTACGAAGAAGCACCGGCCGAGTCATCTCACCAGGCCTCAAGTTCTCATAGTCGTCGTCGTCCATGCAACGAGATCGTAATTCCTGTGAAAAATGCAAAAATAAGCTTGGTAGAGGCCAAAAGTCTTGTATATAGATAAACACACATGTGTGGAGCCTGTTCCCACGTGTGAAACTAGTGTACTTGTCATGTACCATAATCATATAGGATGTACATATGATTTAATTCAAGTTCTAGTGGCTAAAAAGGCCAAAAACTAGTTTTCTAGACATATGACACATGGCATCAATCTATTGATTGCATGAGCCACACCCTTTGGTTAGGTGTCATATCCCATGTTTAGAGGACAGCTCACACATGTGGAATAAGCTGAAGTAGGCAAATTTTGAGTTCTAGAAGATTCCAAGTAGATCTCCATATAGAAGGAAAATGGACCAAAAGTGCTCAAAATAGAAGGTTTTGTCCAAGTGTCAGTTTTGCATGATGAAACATCATATGACAAAGCACCTTCACACATGTGGGATCAGAGGGATGATCAATACCACGAGCTCCCACTTATTGTATATATAGAGCCACATTTGGCCATAATCAATGTGAGACATCAATCTTGGTTTTGGAAGCAATTTTGAGTGATTATCTCCATTTGTCTACATTTGTTTTGATTGTTTTGAGGTTCTATCAATGTGTACTTGATTTTCAGGTTGGATTTCGTACTCAGACAGTGTTTCACACGTGTGAAACCAGAAAGTACACTTACTTTCAATTAATGATTGTTCTTGTTAGGATTTTGTGTCTAGAATTGATCTAGATTGATCTTAATCTGAAGTAGATTGATAGATCAAGTAATCTGACAACCAATCCCTCTTGAGGATTAGATTAGGATCCACTCTTGGTCCTTTTGTACTTTTTTCACATGGTATCAGAGCCTAGTACAAGAGGTTTTGTTGAAATTGATAGGGTTAATCCAAATCAAAGCCAAAATTAGCAGTTTTTTGGAAACTAGTCAAATTTTGGGTAGCGAGTTGGATTTGATAGATATTCTCAAAAATTTTGGACCAAAACTTGTTGTGGGCCGTAGGAACTCTTTTCACACGTGTGAGGCCGTACATCTCCGGTTTTGGCTGAGAAAATTCAAAAATTTGTACAATTTGACTCACACACCCAATTTGAGAGATTTTTGGTGCAAAATCAAGCATTTTCTATAGAGAATCTAATCCCTTGATTAGTTCTTGGATTAGATCAGCCAAGAAATTAAATTTGAAGCTTTAAATAGGTGCATTAACTGATCATCTTTGATTTTTTGAGTGCATGTTGAAGTTGAGAGAGATTTTGCCAAAAATCATAGATTAATGAGTGATATGCAGGGTGAGAGGATGAAATCCATTGTACCATCACTCTAGATTTGTTCAAGAGTGATAGGGTCAAGTTTAGAAGCATCAATTTGCTAGAAAACATCTTTGGATCTGTCCTCCAAGTGAAACCTTTGAGAGTTTCTAGTGCATATAGAGCAACTATGCAAATCTTTTGTAGAATTTGACATAGATTGGCTTCAATTGAAAGTTCTAGAAAAGAGATTGAGATCCAAGTCACATTATTCAATCCTACTCAATTTGTTTGAGTGTTTGTGAGGTTTGAAAAGAGGCATTAAGGTGTCTATGGCAAATGTGTAGAGAGAGATCCAATTTTCTAAGAGTTCCTTCCTTTGTAGAAGGCAAGATCTAGAAGCTCATTTTGTGTTGTTATTGGTGGAGAATTTGTATTCTCCTAGGTGATCAAAACTTTCTAAGTGGCATTAGCTCTTTGAAGCACAATATCTTAGTGAGAAAAATCACAACTTTTGATTTTGAATTTCATTCCAAGTCTTAAAAAGTAGAGTAATTGGTGGAATCCAATAGGAGTGATTGAATTCAATTTATTGAGCAAACATTGACATAGTATGTATGAAACTCAAATTAGTTCTATTCAACTTTCTTTGTGAGAGTGTGAGGGTCAATTTGAGATCCCATTGGATGTCTAGAATGAGGAGGAGTCCATATTTGAGTATTCATGCATGGTTGAGATCTTTGTGAATCTCTAGTTGTCTAATTTTTTAAGCTTTGTGAAGGTTTGGTGGTATAGTTTGTTGTCAAATCAAATCAAATTCATTCTAAATCTTAAGTGTGAGATTATTTGGGTCAAGAGTGAGTCCAAAATAAGTGATTAAGTTTGATTTTCATGTATTTGAAACAAAACCCATCTTTTGTTCAAGAATCTCAAGTGTTGAGAGAACTAGTCAAGTGAAAAGGAAAATCTAGGTGTCAAATCTTTTTCATATCCATTTCAACTTTCAAAAGAAAGAGTCATTGGTATTTGATGAGTCCAATAGGAGATTGGATCTGATTTTTTTAGTGATTTGATTCAAAGATTGTGTGCTTTTGTCTTAGTGATCAAAGCAAAGTTTCCAAGTGACTAGTCATTACTGTGAAGATTGATTCTTAGGTTTCTAAGCTAGATCTTTTGTAGATCCTTTTAGATTGTTGAAGATGTTCAAATCTAGTCTCTTGAAAGTCACAATTTACATTTGAAGAATCGTATCACAGGTTTTTATTCACATGACATCAATAGGTGGCATCCTATTGAAGGAAAGAAAGGATTCTGAGTGCAACCTTTGTGGCAAGGGAGGATATTTTTTCTCAAGATGCTACAAAAAGAAGACCAATCCATCCAAGGAGAACCAAAGCAAGGGGGCCGAGGTGAAGGATGGAGCTTCAAGTTCAAAATGCAAATACAAGAAGGACAAGTCCAAGGAAAGGTGTTTCCTTTCTAGAAGGTGAATGAGGCTTGGAGTCTCACAAGGACTTGCAAGATTTATCTTCAAGAGTCCATCACAACACATGTCAAATCTTTTGAAATTTTTCATTTGGAAGTGCATTGTTTGGTTCAAGATGCAAAGATAGATCTCACTTTCATGAACGTAACTTGGATCTATTTTATGTCCTTGGAAAGTATTTTGCTTGGAACTTTGGACAAGTTCAAACTTATTGTTATTATCCAAGAGAAATCAATCAAGAATAAGGAGCAATCACAAAATGAAAATAGTTTTATTTATGCTCTCATGTCAACTTATGAAGAACCATTTTGCTTTGAAGAGGTTTTTGTATCTCAAAGGTGGATTAAGGCAATACTAGTTGAGTGTGATGCCTTAAAAGATAGCAAAATATGTTTTTCTTGTAAGCTTACATTAGTTATGAAGTCAAGGAAATGGAAATATCTTCATAATGTAGGATCTTTTGGTTTCAATAAGATCATGAATGATGTGTTCATTCATAAAGATGAAAATTGTAAGTTTTCAATCTTAAAGGCAAGTTGTAAACTTCTTATGAGAATAAGTGAAGCATCCAAAGTGGACACTTATATCCATAAGCAAGTAGTCAGCCTTATTGAGATGGAAATACCTTTTGATTTCAATATTGGAAAAATCATGCCAAGTTGTGGTGATTTTTGGACTTATGTTTCTAGCATAAGTAATCTTGATAATCATAGGAAGTGCATATTGAATGGTCATACTTGTTGTGATCATTATGAGACATGGAGGTCTCAGATTTCCATCAAAAAGAAGCACCATGAAGAGGATTTTAAGGAGTCATCTCAAGGTTCAAATGTGCCAGGGATTGAGGAGGAGAATCCTCCTCAAGGTTTAAGTGTGCCAAGGATTGAGGAGGAGAGACCTTCTCAAATTGTGATTCCAAAAATAAACTCAAGAAATATGGTTGAATCCATGTGGCTCACATTTCAAGGGAAAGAGGAGCATATCTCATGTGGTATACATCTCATACTTACTTCTCTTATGTCATTTGATAAATCAATTTGCTTTAGTGAGGTCATTGCATCTCAAAATTGGAGTAAAGCCATAATAGTTGAGTATGAAGTCTCTCTTGAGAACATAGATGATGTTCTTAAAAGATTGAAATTGATTTTAAATCAATTAGAAAGCAAATGGTTATTTCATCAAATGTATGCTCTTGAGTCATGTAAGAGCAAAAGATTTGTTTCACTCATAGTTTGAAAATTTGTATTGAGGCAAATTGTAAACTCTTTATGAGAGTAAGTGAATCATCTTCTAAAGACACTTATCTCCACAATGAAGTATTTAGCCTCATTGGATATAAGATTAGCATGGTAAACAAGCATGAAGACATGATGCAAACACTTTGTTATTATAGAATGCATAGTCTTGCCAATTTGGATAAGTCTAATTCTCTAGATCATGGTAACATGATGTTAGATCTTTGTGATCCTAATAAGTCAAGTGAAATCTTTATTTTCTCATGGAGGAGCATGCACATGAAGAAGGAGCAAGCCTCAAAGCAAGCATCTACATGAAATTTGGAAGGAATCAATTTCGAAGATGCTAGGATGGTGCAAAGCTCTCAAGTTCATCAAAGATGTCAACATCAAAGAAGCACTATCATGGATATGGTGATTTCATATCAACATCAAGCTCATTGGCTGATCTTCACACATTTGAACCAGCAAAGACCAATTCAGCCATGGAGTCAAGGTTCAAGATCATCATGTTTTCATCAAGCTAGATTTTGAGGAGGAGTGTGAGAAAAAGCAAAAATATAGCTTGGTAGAGGCCAAAAGTCTTGTATATAGATAAACTCACATGTGTGGAGGCCTGTTTCCATGTGTGAAACTAGTTACTTGTCATGTACCGATAATCCATATAGGATGTACATTATGATTTAGTTCAAGTTCTAGTGGCTAAAAGGCCAAACAACTAGTGTTTCTAACATATGACACATGGCATCAATCTATTTGATTGCATGAGCCACATCCTTTGGTTAGGTGTCATATCCCATGTTAGAGGGAAAGCTCCACACATGTGGGAATAAGCTGAAGTAGGCGAATTTTGAGTTCTAGAAGATTCCAAGTAGATCTCCATATAGAAGGAAATGGACCAAAAGTGCTCAAATAGAAGGTATTGTCCAAGTGTCAGTTTTGCATGATGAAACATCATATGACAAAGCACCTTCACACATGTGGGATCAGAGGGATGATCAGTACCACGAGCTCCCACTTATTGTATATATAGAGCCACATTTGGCCCAATAATCAATGTGAGACACCAATCTTGGTTTTGGAAGCAATTTTGAGTGATTCTCTCCAGCTGTCCTACATTTGTTTTGATTGTTTTGAGGTTCTATCAATGTGTACTGATTTTCAGTTGGATTCCATACTCAGACAGTGTTTCACACGTGTTGAAACTAGAAAGTACACTTACTTTCAATTAATGATTGTTCTTGTTAGGATTTTGTGTCTAGAATTGATCTAGATTGATCTTAATCTGAAATAGATTGATAGATCAAGTAATCTGACAACCAATCCCTCTTAAGGATTAGATTAGGATCCACTCTTGGTCCTTTTTGTACTTTTTTCACAATTTCTGGCTCGCCTTCCGCACCTCGACGACGGTACTAGGCATATCTCATCAGCTGCACTTCACCCCCTGCTACGTTTCGCACTGAACTTCCATTCCCCTCGTCTCTGATGCTTCCCTTGCCTCTTCTCCCATACAAGGACATTCTGTGACCATTGGGCCCTACCATTCCCATCACGGGCGACCTAGGCCGCCTCCACCCCGCCACACCGAAGCAACCTCACCCAACACACAGTTTCTTCATGGATATGTTCGATGATTCCGACCCCCTTGAGGCCACTGAAATCTTTGAAATGCCCCAGAGCCCGGCGCCCTTTGAGCCCCAATCCCCCTGGAAGAGGATTCGAGCATATCCATAAGCTATTGTTGGTGTCGAAGATTCCAGTCAACAACCACCCACACAAGGTAGCCCAGCCACACTTCGGGTCGATACAGCTGTAAAGTCACCAAAGCAGTTCGACGCCACGGTGCCTGAAGGGTTTGAAGACGAGGATATTTTTGAAGATGAAGAGACCTTGGCACCTAATTCCACGCCCTACCAACGACAGTACCATCAGGGGTTTCCTGCTGCTGCCACCTCCACGACTGTCGATTCTGGTGATGCTCTCGGGTTAGTTTCAAAGCCTTGGGGCAAGTGATCCAGTCTATGCTGGATAAGAAGAAGGAAATGGAACAGAGGATCTCTGATTTAGGATCCGAAAACACTTTGATTAGCCAAAAAATTGTCCAGCTGGGATCGAGAGGTGAAGATCGCCAAGCAACATGAAAAAAAGGCTGAAAGCGAAAAGAAAATTGGCCCAGCAACAAGCTGATCGCTTGGAAACCTACATCAGCTCCCTACAAAATGCCCTGACAACCGCACAGGATCAGGTAGATAAGACAGTGCAAGATGCCAAGCAACAGGTGCAACTGTTGAAGGGGCCATTACAAATGGCCGAACAAGATCGCACACGGCTTCAAGGTGAATTGGGATGCGACCACCCTTGAGCGTGATGCATATCTGCAAACACAAATACCCGATCATCCGGTCACGCCGACGGAGATTGCATATTTTGTTCAAGAAAGTGGAAACATACAAAGTGGCCCTTTAGGGATTCCAAGGCCGCTTTGATAGGTTCAAAGGAGTAGCTTCAACCGAGTTGGCAAGGGCAAAAAGAGACCATCAACGCCTATGAAAAAGCCATCGCTCAAGTTGTTGGAAGCCGGACCACAAATCCCTGTCCCCGGTCATGGCCGCAATTCTCCCCTTCGCACCAAGAAGTTGTACAGATGGATATAGGGGTTTATTCGAGCATGGACCAGGGGGGGAGCTCCAGATCTAGCAGATCAAACCGCCAACTATAACGGCAGTACAAGCGGGTCCATCCTCATCAAGGACAAGCCATTTATTCAGAATGGTCAATCAGCGTCGAGGACTAGATCTAGACCTTCTTAAAGCAGCATCCACATGAGTTCTCGCATGGTGGATGGATTCTCAAATTTAAGACCTCCGAGATCGAGGCCGACAAAGAATTGGACAAAATACCTGCACTGGGAGAGAAACCGGCATGGAGAATCACGATTTTTGAGAAAACTCCGAATCAATTAGGAGTTACGTCGCTAGCCCTCGCCAGTTGCGGGGTAGGTCTTTATTACGTGCCAATGCTGTGAAGCAAGAATGGAAAGATTTGGGATTGGCTATGGATAAAATCACCATCCATATGCCCAATTGGCCATCATCCACCAGCCTTACAGCTGAAATATTTCAGTGGACTTCCACCGGGCCTTACAAGCATATCAGAGAGAGTATGTCCACTCTCCGGATCCAACGGTGCGACAATCGGCAATGTTTGCAAAAGATCTAACTCTGTTGGCGTCAATGGCAACCAAATGGGATGATTGCCTTCCTACTCTGGCATTCGATCCAAATAAGCCGATGGCCTCAGAGCAAATCAAAGATCAGCTGCCGATTGCTCGACTGTATTTCCGTGCGGCTATGATGGGAGGCTCTTGGGAATCCCGCTTCACCTCATGGACAACTTCCAAGTGGATTGCCGGAGCCCACCCATTGTTTCATGTCGCATAATTTGGATTTCATACTGCACGCCTTGACTTTATGGAGAAGGTGCAGTATCATTTAATTATGATTCGGCGCGAAGCCAATAAAAATCCCCAATAACTGCATATTGCAGGTGTCGTGGGACCGCCACCAGTTTTGGTGGGGGATACTGTTGGAGGGTTTGTGGATCCCAAGGCAACCCTAACCCTAGTTAATAGTAACCCTAGTTAATATTAACCCTAACCCTAACCCTAACCCTAACCCTAGTAGTGCGAGAGGGATTTGGCACCCTGCATGTGTAAGTCCAACCCGATGACCACATAGTTATTTGATTTGATTAGTTAAAAGTCAATAAAAGGACTTTAGGCCTTTTTTGCGAGACTTTTAATGTCGCAGGGCCTAATTGTCAAGTTAGTGAATAAAGTTGGGTTTCCCTCCAATTTTGATGGTTCCCACACTTTTTTAAATTTTAATAAAATGAGAGGCAAGACTGGATCAATAGGATTCAGAGGCCAGGGTCCTCCTCTCTACTATAAAAAGGGACCAACTCGAGTTGTTCCTCATGTTCATTTTCTCATTTCAATAAAGTAGATTGGTTCTCTTTAGAAATGGATTGATGAATGTCCTTGCTCTTCCTCTCTTCTCCTCCATTTCTCCTGCTTTCTTTGTATTTTACTAATTGTTGGATCTGATCATTATTGGGATTGCTATTTCTTATGCTTTTTGTGAGAGAGAAAGGGAGAGAGAGAGAAGAGTAAGTTTCTATCATTGTTGTTGATTTAGGGTTAATGGAAGTAGGGTTAATGGATGTAATGTTAACGCTTAGTGTTAATGGATGTTAGTGTTAGATCCTCCATTCATGTTGAAATCTGAACTATACTATCGCTCTCATGGGAACGAACCTACGCGTGACAACTAACTTCGTCTCTTTGATGCTAGATTGACTAGATCTTGAATTCAGGTTAGGCAAGGAAAGAAACCCACTACACTCGTGGAGAGAGTGATCTTCTCTTAGAGAAATCGGTGGCAATACCATGTCTTGATATCACATGTCCAAGCACCACTCCGTGAGAAACCCATATCTGGCATTTTTCTAGATTTAGAGAAATATGATATTTGCGGCATCTTTCAAAGACTTTCTTCAATCGATCCAGGTGGTCTGTATCTATACTATGAACTCCCAAGTCGTCCAAGTAAATTTCAAGGAATTTCTGTAGATAATCTTTAAAAGGCAAATTGCATTACTCTTTGGAATGAACTTGGTGCATTACAGAGTCCAAACGACATTACTTTGTAAGCATAGGTTCCCCATTTTGTTGCAAAAGCAGTTTTGTGGCGATCGGCAAGGTGCAAACTACAATCGATTTCTGATAAGATATGCAAATATTCAAATGGCCAAAGAAAGCTTCAAAATTGCTAATTTTATGCTAACCGTGGCTGCTCACCTAAAACATTTGAGGTCAAAATTTGGATGTACCTTAAAATTCTAAAATAATCTAAGGTACTTCAAATTACTAGGAAATGCCATAAGCTATCTCCACATTATAGTAGTCCTTACAAATTACAAGGTTGTAAAGAAAATCAACTTTGTCACTTATCGACTAAATCCTCTAATTGGAGTTAGAGTTCATCTTGTATTCCACATAAGTCGTTTGAAAGAATGATATAATAGAAAGAATTACTTGTTGGAGAATTTGACTACCTTTGTACTGATGGTGCAAGAGAAGATCATCAATGTTTGTTGACACTAGAGAAATTGGATGGTTTCTAAATGTTTGATACACTAGAAAGGGAAATCAAATGATGAGGATGGTTGGGGAGAGGAAAGAGTACTTAAGACTAATCTTTCTAATGATCTCATTATACGAGATGGAACACTAGTTTGGAGCCATAGATCATCCGGGTGCCACATGTCAATATTCTATTGGCACAGGGGAATAAAAAATTGTTGACCCACAATAGATGTTGTCATGATATGACCATGTTGGTGGAGGTGACCCCACCTATACTATGTATATAGAGGTGAATCTCTATGATCTTGGTATTCATCTTCTATTAAATAATGAAAAGCTCTTCCCACAAGATTAGGCCATGACAACATCTTGCCTTAATGTAGGTAAGCAAGTTGAAGCTAGGCTATAGTGGGATGAGATGTTAGAGCATAGACCTAGCCATTGATATATCCTTCTGAGATGTCCATTCTCCCTACAATCTACCGTTCTCATACTTAAACTTTGGCCAATAATTTTTTGTCATTTGCCTACATAGGTATGGGAAGCCTTCTAATTCAATGTATTGTCTCATTGTCCCCTCCCAAACTAGTGAGTTATGGATTCATCACATTGCCCACCACAACTTGGTGCATCATCCTAAGCATATGCCTTAGTTTTGCTAGTTTCCTATCTTCATTTTGACTAGTAATATTTTTCAAAATTGGGCCTTCTCCCAAGTGTCTTCCCAAAATGCACTTCGCAATGCCATATCCAAATACACATGCATCGTACAAAGATATGAGAGTCTTGTGCCCTTATCGTACTAACTAGTTGCCATGTTTCAAATTTGACAAATTAGTGCATGGAGTGTGGGCCCCATCCACAATGTTCAAAGCTTGTGTACATCATTCAAAGATATATTCAACTTTGAAAATTTCATCATTTCATCCAACGTGAACAATTTTCTCGACACAACGTAGTCTTTACTTATTGTTAGCATAAATTCTCTCTAGTGAGCAATCTAGATGTGCCACCAACTCACCCTAATTTGCATTTATGCCCGCTTATAATTCTTGGGCTTTTCAATCTTGACAACTTGTCTTGGATGAGAGATAAGATCAAGCATGATATAAGATGCTTTGACATGATGATGGGAAATTTAACTAGCAATATTATTACATGCTATTACTGAGAAAATAATTAAAATCAAAACATCCCCATTACATCTTACAGAATTGAGAGCATCCAACAACCGAGTTTTCCATCTAACTAATAAATTGTAACAACTTGAACTATGTAATGTTTATATCAATGCTCACATGGACAACCATACAATCTCTAAGCATGACAAAAATCACACACATGAATATGGAACTCATCAAAGATGCACAATGGCATAGCCTCCATCTCATAACGATCTTACATTCATCCCATCTTACATTCATCCACATGAATGATTGGAATTTTTGTACGTATTTAGGCTTTAGACTCCATGCACAAGGCCTTTGCATGAGTGTCGCGTGTGTAGGTGACATGTCTAGTTAACTAATGAAGTGCATGAGTGATGTCCTTGAAAACTATAGTCTAGTTCACATGTAATTTATTGATGTGCCAAATCTCTAAGGGTTCAAAGTTCTAGGAATGATATGCACAACCCTAACCGATTTTTATTTTTTTTATGGCAAGGCACAATGGGCTATCTCAACAATTGAACTAGAAATGAGCCTTAGTGCAATGTCCTAAATTAACAAAACTAGACCATATTATTTTATTCACTTTGAAGAATCCCCAAGTTGACTTTGATAAAATAACTACTATTAAACAAATTAGTAATTGCTACTAAAAACAACTCCTCCTCAACCTCTTATCGTGTTTTGCATATAAGATTGTAGCTAAGGCCTTGGCCTTATGAGTTTTCCACTTCTTGTTTAAGGTGCTTTCTCTTGTGTGTTTTGGGTTTGTCAAAGGTAGAATTTTTGACACAATTCTTAATACTTGGGTTGCAGTTGTGAGCACTCCATCTACATTAGTATCCTGCTATAGTGTCAAAATTGCATCTAGACAAATTGTCTTGATAATATCGATCGAAAAAACATATTTGCCTATTGTGAGAAGATAGAGATCATGCCCTACTTTTGCCATTGAAGAGGCTTTTTACATCATCACAAGCTCTAAAATTGATTGGGAATACATGTTTGCCTATTGCAAGAGAATAGGAATCATGCCCTAGTTTTTAACAATTGAAGAGACTCTTTACAATTCTGCGAGATCTAGAATTGTTGAAGGAAGTTTTCTTTCTCATATGTTGTTCATCTGATTGTCACATACCATCCTTCATTAAACTCAAATTGTTCAATAGGAGACATGTTATTGACTTCCAAGATCAATGAAGTAAATTGAGCAAGATAAGTTTTTAACAATCCTATTTACTCCATATGTCTTAGATATGTGAGAGCTTCAAAGTCCACATTTCTTGGAATAAAGTATTTTTGGAACACGTTTTCAAAGTGCTCCAAAGTAATAATGTTCTTACCTTATCTTATTTAAGATGACACTAGCACCAAAGTAAGATGTCATTTTTAGTAGAGAAACAACATAAACAATCTTTTGCGTTTTGATAAGTATAAGTGTCTCCAAATTTTATTCTAGTTTAATCAGTCACTACAGAACAATACGACAATTGTGTGGACCACTAAAAGATTCAAGAGATTTACTGTAGAGCTTCTTTCCACAAGAGCTCGACAACAAGTGATATAAGACCTTCATTTTGTTCATCATTGGCCGTAATGGAGCAAGGGTGGCGATTCTTCATCAAATCAAACTATCCGAAAACTATTACGAAGTGAGAGTGCGTCTAACCTAGCTCATAATTGGTCAATCATTGCTTGTATTCGTGCCACATCGGTAACATGACTTTGTCATTTTTTGTTGCAAAGAATGTAAAAAACAGACCAAACTTCTTTGAACTACACGTAGATTAGACATCTCGAGACAAAGTTATCCTCAATTGGAGAAAAGCTGGATACTAGACCTAAAAAGGGTGACAAGGGAGGGTAAAAATTCTAAAGCTCATATGTTGATCACACAAGATATTCCAAGTAATAGGTTTGTCCAAAGCAAATATATTTTCGCCATAGATAGAGATGGAAAATTGGGGGATCTCAATTTTTTTGGAACCTGAAAATTGGTTATTTGGAAATTTGACCTTTGGGACCCAACATTAAGGTTTTGACCTCAAACATTCATCCACCACTAACGTCTTCTGTCATCTTTTCCTTTGTATCTTAGTGGCATGATGGTAAGGCTGTAATGGCAAGTCTTTTCATCGAGCTTATAGCATGACTTGACGATAAGGCAATCTGTAGTGCAGCACAGGAAGCTATATGGTTGAGACAGATCTTGGAAGAAGTTGGCATGAAACAGAAAAATCCCACGACTATACATAGCGACAATCAGAGTGGCATTCAGCTAGCAAAGAATCTAGTGCTTAATGGGAGAACCAAACACATTGAGATTCAGTATTACTTTATACGTGAGAGGCTGCTGAGTCGTGAAATTCATGTTGTTCATTGTAGTACAAAAGAACAACTAGCTGATATTTTCACTAAGCCACATGTTAAAGAAAAGTTTGATAAGTTTAGATCAAAACTTTTTGTACTTAAAGTTTGTTGACTTTAAAAGCTATGTATATGACTGTATAAAAGTTAGACTCTACTTTAAAGGAGAGAGTTAGAATTAAAGTAGAATCAGTGCTACTGTATTGTGGGTCCTATCAGTCGATAAGGATCAGTTGGCCTCGCCACGAGGTGAGTCGACGGGACACGCATCCCGTCAACGACAACTTGGGTCATGCATGGGTTGCCTGAGTGAAGAAATATATGTATAGTGTAATTTCATTTTGAAAAATGCAGTTACTACGTGAGCTTGGTGTGGAGAGTGTTTTTCTGTCTGTGTTACTGTGTAGCATGATCTGTATTCCTGTTTGAAGCATATTCTAGGTCAATGTCCATAATTTTCTTGTAGTATTTGGATGATCTAGCTCATCACTTTAGATTGATTGTATCGATAGCACTTTGGTTGACTTCCTATTGTCTTTAATTTCACTTGTGCTATTATCCATTGAGAAAATTTCAAAATCATGATCTCTTTTTGGTGCTAGCAAGCTATTTAATTTTTGAGAATTGTCCACTTGTGAACTTTTTGGATGATCTAACTAATCACTTTAGATAGATAGCACTTTTGTTGGTTTCTTGTTGTCTTGAATTTTATCAACCTCCCAAGTACTTAGTTTTTTATTTTTTCCTCGCTTTTCTTCTGAATTCTACCTTCACTCATTATATCCAAGCAAAGTTTCATTCATGTGATGTATCTCCACGAAAATTTTGAATTATGTCTACCTTCTTGTCATGTAGGTTAGCATGATATTAGAAATTGCAAGCAAGTTCCAAACATACAAATTGAAATCGAAGTAAAAATTACACGATTGAAAATATAGGATTTAGTGGCCAAGATTTGGAGCTTTGTGGTAAAAAAGAGACAACAATTTTCCAGAGTATGAGATCCAAAAGGCCAATATGATATCAACGAAACATAAGGACACAAAATTGGAAGTGAAGCAATATAATGCACACCCCTCAAACAAGATGGTTGTCATCCAAATTATGAGAAATATTAGAGAGAAATGACACTCATTCCAAAACCCCATGAAGTAATGTGAGGCTTTTTCTAGCTCTCACTAAAAGCAACTAGATGTTTCATAAGGCCTTATCATAACAATTTCTCGATTTCTAGCAACATTGATCTAAGATATATTCTAGACTTATGTTCCAACTCTTGAGGGCCCCACAAGCTGCAGCTCTTTGGGCTTGACAATTCTATATTAGGAGCAAAAATGAGAAAGCATCAAAGTCCAAGGAAAAGCCAATATGTTAGTCATGAATGTTTCAAACTTAATTAAAAAATTGTTTACAAGTTGCTCCTACCACCAAATTCACTAATCTTTGTACATATCCAATGGGTCAATATGTTCGATGTTAGGTACCCAAATTGTTTCTCCAAATACTTATTCAATTTTTCATTTATTGCCAACAATAATTAGACTTTTTATTTCTCCTCTCACTTGCATGCTCCAATTTATTTGTTACTTACTCACCATGCATGGAGAAAGGAGATGGCTTGACAAATTTTCAAATGAGTAAGCGATGTTGCCAAAATTACAAATGAAATATTTAGGTCCTATATGCTAAGAATTCTTGCAATATGGTCAAATCTTGTCAAATTTTGGCACTTGGCATGCACATAAGTTGATAGGTGTCTTCACATCTATATGACCTATTTTCCAATAATGGTTCCAAATATGGGTTATTCTTTTGATTATTAATCTATCAACATTGCCAAACTTTGAGTGTTGGCAACAAACTACTTTGACCAAGAAATTGTGCAAATTTGGTGCAATTATTCAAAGCATTACTCATTTTTTCATTCATTACTAATTTCATGGAAAGTTCAACTTTTGTTTATCTAATCTTGCTATTGAGTAAAGAAACAAGGAAGACTAGATAAAGAAACAAGGATGAGATTGTTGAAAATGCAGCAAAAAGACTCTAATCAACCTTTGAAATGATGGAGGAAGCACCTTGAATGGATCAATTGAGATCCTATAGCAAAAACACCAACCAATTTAGTGTTTCCTAGCTTCACCTTGGCTTGAACTCCACTTGAAGGCTCAAATTCATGCAATATCCTTCACACATTTGAAAGTATAGACTGCCACAGACAGAGTACAATACCTGAACTTCCAAATCAATCTTACAATTGCAAAGTACTCAGCACAAATAGCAAATATCAAACATCTAGATCACCAACAACATTGGTAGATTGAAAACCAAATATTTACTTATAATTTGATGGAGAAACCATCACATATTTATACATTAGTAGCTCGAATCTAAGCATTTTAGGGCTTCTCGGTACTTTTCATAACCTAACCTCAACATCCAACCTAATTGATCATTGGATCCACCCTAATTAGGGATCTTGTCCTCGAGATCCAAAAACAATGAAAAACATACTATTTTTGGCTCCTATTTTCTCTCTACCCTATCTAAGCACTCTTTGGCCTTATTTCAAAGGTGCCTTTACAATGTAGGATGTAGAATAAGACTTTAGAAAAGCATCCTATGCTATTTGGCATGTGTGGCATCTATTTACATGGCCATCTTGCCAATTACAATGCATGTGACCAAAATTGGGCCAAACTAGCTTGTGAATTTTAACACCCCTCACAACTAGTTTGGATCTAACATAGATCTACTAATCACTCCAAGAGAGGTTCTTAAGTTTACAAATGCTATTCTTTGAAGAGGTTTAGTGAGTACATCAGCCACACATTCACTACTTGATACATGTTCCAAAGAGACCTCCTTTGCTTGAACCTTTTCCCTCACAAAGTTAAATCTCTATGTGTTTGGATCTTGCATGGAAGATTGGATTTGATGCAAGATGTTGAGCTGAATTGTTTCCATTATGGATGATTGGTAAATCCTTTTGATCCATAATCTTTAGCTCCAAAAAACTTCCTTGGTTGTTATAGTAAGTGCCTTGTACTGGGTCTCGGTTGAAGAGCATCAAGTGAAAGATCTATCCTGACTTTCTTGATTCCAACAATACTATCATCACTAAGGATGATGTCATCAACATATATTAACAAGAGTACAATACCGTGACCATCAAACTTAAGATGCAAGCTAGGATCATATTCACTTTGAGAGAAACCAAGTGAAATAAGATAATCACGTAGTCTTGAATTCCAAGACCTAGAGGCTTGTTTCAAGCCATAGATGCTCCTTTGTAGCTGACAAACCTTGTCCTCCAACCCGAGTTTGATAAAACCTTGGGGCTGCTCCATAAAGATGTCTTCTTCCAAGAAACCATTAAGAAAATCATTTGACACATCCATTTGACAAAGCATCCATCCAAAATGAGAGGCAAGAGCAATAATTAACCTTATTGTGACCATCTTGGCCAGAGGTGTTAAGGTCTCCACATAATCGATGCCCTCCACTTGTGCATATCCCTGGCAACTAACCTTGCCTTGTGTTTGCTTATGCTTCCATCTGAATTTAGCTTGAGTTTGAACACCCATTTACATCCTATTACATTCTTAGAAGGTCTATCAACAAGGATCCAAGTGCCATTATCCATCAAAGCATTGTACTCATCTAGCATAGCTTGGTACCATTCTTTTGAACTCAAAGCATCTTATACTCTTGAAGGTTCATCAAAACTTGACATAAGAGCAAAAGAAGTGGATGGATTAACCTTAGCTTGCTACCCCTTTCTTGGATATGTGAGCCTTGTTGGCTCCATTCCTATCCTTGATGATCTTCTAGGTGTACTTGGTTCAAGCTCCTCCTTAGGCTCCTCCTCAAAATCAAGATCATCTTGATTCTTGGCCACTGTCCTCTTGATTGTTGAGATGGTTGAGCCATCATCAGGCTTGTGCATATTGTATTCATCAAATATTACATCTCTAGATACCACAAACTTATCCAAGGATGGAAGATATACCTTGTATCCCTTGCCTGAGTTGCCATACCCGAGCGTGATCCCCTTTGTTGATGATGAATCTTCATTTGTACTTGTCTCCAAAGTTTCATGCACATAGCAGAAGGAGTTTTACCATGAATAGATCTACATGAAACTCTATTGATCAAATAATTGGCACAAGTGAGTGACTCACCCCAAAACGACTTTGGCAAGCACGCTCTAATCTCAAGGCTTTATAACATTCACATAATGTTCTATTTCTCCTCTCGGCCACCCTATTTTGTTGAGGCGTGTAGGGACAAGATAGCTCCTTCTTGATTCCCTCTTCATCACAAGAGGATGAGATGTTTTGGAGATAGAACTTGAAAAAGACTTCTTATGTGCCTTGGATAGTGCATATGCTTCATCCTTTGCTAAGGACCTTGGAAGGCCTAAAGCAAGCTCCTCCTTGCACATAGCCTCAATGGAACTTGGATTGATGTGTCCAAGCCTTTTGTGCCAAAGATCAAAACTTGACAACTTGTCCCATCTAACTTGCAAAGCTTTCCAAGTCTAGTGCCTTTAACAATAATTTTGTCTTTATTTTTTATGTGACAATCATTAGAAGTGAATTCCACACAAAAAGCATTATCAACCATTTTCCCAAAACTAAGTAGATTCTTAGTGATGCTAGGAATGTCCAAGACTCCATCAACATTGACTCTTTTTGAGGATCCTAAGCAAAAGGGGATGGAACCTACTCCTTCTATCTTACAAACATCATCATTTTCTGTAAAAATAAACTTGATAGGCCCTTCATAAGACAAAAGAGTTAGAAAGTACTCCCTCTTGCTTTGTCATGTGGGAACTTGCCCCACTATCTATCCACCATGGATCTTCCCCCTTGAAACTTGATGAAGAGAAGCTTGACATCATTAGTGAGTCCTCATGTGGACTCTCCTCCTCCTCTTGTTTGATATTTGCTTGCCCTTGTGCTTGCTTCTTCTTGAAGCATTCCGAGGCATAGTGCCCTATCTTGCTACAATAGTAGCATTTGATCTTGGACTTGTCCTTCTTGGTCTTGCTTGGAGTTGAACTTGAAGATCCATCTTGATCCTCATTCTTTGCTTGGTTCTTCTTGAATGTAGTTCCCTTTCTCTTGGTCTTGCCATTGATCTTGATGAAGATTGCTTGATCATCTCCATCATGGATAGAAAGTCTATCCATCCTTGCATTGAAGTGTTGTCTCCTATTCTCCTCAGCCATGAGGACACCTTGGAGGTCTTCAAGTGATGGCAACTTGCTCATTATAGAGTATCCTTGCAGTTAGAGAAATCTACACAAAGGCCATTCAAAATTATTTGTATAAGCTCATCCTCCCTTATAGATTCTCCTATAAAGGAAAGTTCTTTGTTTAACTCCTTGACCCTTAGAACATATGAATAAGCACTGTCTCCCTTCTTTTGGTAGCTTTGAAAGATTTGATGCTTCAAGGCAAGCAACTTTCTAGTGTTATTTGACTCATAAACCTTTTGAAGGGACTCCCAAGCCTCTTGGGCCGAGATACACTCTCCTACTTCCTTTAGGAGTTCATTGGCTACATTCATTTTGATACAATGGAGGACTAGTTTGCACCTCTTCTTGTATTTAGTGGATTCTTGAGGGTGGATGGGCTCATCCTCCTCACCACTCACTATGTCCATCAAATCTTGCATTACAAGGATTGATTCCATTCTTAGTTTCCAAATAGAATAGTTTGATTTGTTCAACCTATCACTAGAATCCAAAAGATAAGCATTCATGGATGCCATCTTCCCCTAAACAAGAGATTGAATCTATAAGAATGGATACACAATAGAAAGGATGCAAGAACTAGCTATCCCACTATCTAGGGACCTAATAATGATCAACAAATGAATTATCAACAAGATACTATTGGATTTTGAGCTTAACCAATTCTATTGAAAAAGATACAAAATGAAACTAGCTTGCTTGAGGTAGAAAAAATGGCCAAAATTGACCACTCCTTGATCTAAACTTCACAAGGCTTATAAAGATCCAATCAACCTGAGAAAAGAAGATCTAATTGCACATAAATTCCACTCTATTAAATCAAGGTTGAACCTTTATATAAGAATCAAAACAATCTACTTTCCAAGCACAAGCTACCAAGATGACAATTTTGACAAAAAAAAAATTTGATCTTAATGATGAGTAAATGCAAAATGCTTTGGAATAAACCTAAATCACACTTAGGAGGTCTGTCACACACCTGAGAATAACCTAAATCAGCTTCAATACTTCTATCTCTCCAATGCTTGAATGCTACTCCTCGAGATTTACTCCAAAACTCGCCTTGAATCAAATATGAGAAAGCAAGTAAAACTTGCTAATTTGATCTTGTAGATAAGAAATGATTAGACCCTTGTTTTATAAGCCCAAAAATATCTGAATCAAATCCTACAAGGACTTAATTTGATTAAAAATTGCAGATACAAATCATAGATAATCATAAAGAATCAATCAATGCCTTGAATTGATCAAAATCTATGATGGTAGTGAACCAAATTGCAAGAATTTAGCCCATTTCATAACAAGGCTCTAATACCATGTTGAAAATGCAACACAAAGACTCTAATAAACCTTTGAAATGATGGAGGAATCACCTTGAATGGATCCAATTGAGATCCTATAGCAAAAACACCAACAAATTTAGTGTTTCCTAGCTTCACCTTGGCTTGAACTCCACTTGAAGGCTCAAATTCATGCAATATCCTTCACACGTGTGAAAGTACGGACTAACACAGGAAGAGTACAGTACCTGAACTTCCAAATCAATCTCACAATTGCAAAGTACTCAACACAAATAGCAAATATCAAACATCTAAATCACCAACAACATTGGTAGATTGAAAGCCAAATTTTTACTCATAATTTGATGGAGAAACCATCACATATTTATACATTAGTAGCTCATATCTGAGCATTTTAGGGCGCCTCTCTAATTTTCATAACCTAACCCTAACATACAACCCTATTGATCATTGGATCCACCCTAATTAGGGGTCTTGTCCTCGAGATCCAAAAACAATGAAAAACATACTATTTTTGGCTCCTATTTTCTCTCTACCCTATCTAAGCACTCTTTGGCCTTATTGCAAAGGTGCTTTTACAATGCAGGATGTAGAATAAGACTTTCGAAAAGCATCCTATGCTATATGGCACGAGTGGCATCTAATTACATGGCCATCTTGCCAATTACAATGCATGTGACCAAAATCGGTCCAAACTCGCTTGTGAATTTTAACAGAAATAAAAAGCATCAATAAAAATTGGTTAACTCCAAAAGTCTTACGTAGAGTACCTAAAATGTCTTGAGAGTTTTTTTTGTGTGCATTACTAGTGTCATAGTGAAAGCTTCAAAGTATATTTATCTCTTCTTATTAAGAGATCAAGGAATGACCAAAAGAAGGAAACGAGTCACAAGGATCCAAAAGTATCCATATAATGATGATTTGCAACTTTTATTACTCAATTTCTCCATGATCTTTAAGAATGATTGTACTTTTCTAAATTTCATAGGTGAATAGGATTTGACACCACGCTCGATAGTGCATATCCAATCAAACTTTGCATATGATTCAATTGAAATTGCATATGATTCAAATGTTGGTGGAATAATGTGGCGCATTAACTTGCAAGTTCATCCACCAATGATTTTGAACACAAATCTTCCTTCTTAAATCCCAATGATGAACCATGTCGAATCCAAGGTTGATGAACCATGTCGAATCCAAGGTTTAGGACATGAAATAACTGCAAATGAAAGATTTGAGTTCACACAAAAAAATAAGTTTTCCTTAAAAAAGAACTAAATCTTGACTTGTAATTGTACGTTTCCAAACACTGCCTTCATCTCCATCAAGTTTCATTTCTCAATGGACTCTTATTTCATTGCAATCATTCTATTTTTGTCATGACATACCTTCATTTTCTTAAGTTGAAGTTGCAACAACCTACAAAAATCTTTTATAAAGGCATGCACTATAACGTTGCTTCTTTTATAACCACAACCTCAAAAACTTCAACCACCATGGAACATTTTTCCATAGGTTGGTGCTTTATCTCTCATGACTTTTTTCTTGTGTATTGTGTTCTACTTTAGTTGTACATTGACTCACTTCGTTTTGTTTACTAACAAGCTATTTTCATTTGCTACAACTAGTTTTCTCTCATTACGACTTGTTTTTTCTTATGAGCTTCCTTTTGTTTGCCTCCTTGGCCAACATCATGCCCAACTATGACATGGTTTTCCAAGCTCTACACATCTCTCATCTCAACAAATTCTCAAGGAATCCAAAGAAGGCATTTTAAACTCGACATTGGGGATGCACTCTGCACAAACGATTTAAGTCTATGCAGCTCTAATACCATGTCAGTAATCTACAATACTAAGGATTGCAAGCATCCCATGACATGAACACGATCAAAAGAGCAATTTCAACCATGAAAAGCAAGAGGCTTTACATCATATTCAAAACTTCTTTGTTCTCCTCCCTTGCAATGAGAGTTACATACAATGTCTCCAAAAAGTTGCTTCATAGTTATTTCACATCTAGACCCTTTACCTATAATAAGACAAAAGCGCATATAATCAAAGTGAAATCTACATTGTCATTAAAATATTTTTTATATAGTTGAAAGCGCATGATGGTTAATGCTAGTGGTGACTTTGATTGGTCATACATGTATTGCTAGTTTTAAAATCGTCCACTATGTATACTTGTATTTCTCATAGAACCTATAGCAAGTCACAATTATGTTGGTCAATATAAAGTCTTCTAGTGATCAGAGCCTTCACCAAGTGACATCCAGGTGTTTCCAAGATATTGTTTACAATATCTATGTTTAAATTCTATGCCTTTTTGAAAAACACCACCAATCTTGAACATGTACAAGCATTGTGATGACAATGGAGTGGATTTCCCATGTGCAATATGCACACATCACCGTCAAAGCACCAAATAAACTCATAAGTGCCATTGTTGCTATACTTTTATAAACTGTTTCAATTTTGGCATAAATAACAAATAAAGAAACTAAAATTTTCAGTTTCTGCAATATTCAATCTAGCAAAATTCTACTACCATGCATAGCAATAAATACAATACCACAAATTTGATTGAAATCCATTTTTTTTACTACACCTAATCTTGGAAAACCAGTGTTCCAAATATAGAATAGTAAGAGTAAATTCGCAAAACTCGAGAAATTTTCTCACAAAGATCATATAGGACTTCAACTAGACCTTTGAAACTATAAGATTTGGATGTGGTTTGATCTGTTCTGCAGGTGTACTGCTGCAACTATTGCCTTAGCCCAAAATTGACTTGGCAATTGAGCCTATGCCATCATGCAGCTGGCTCCTTCGACTAGCATCATGTTTCTTCTTTCTATGACACCATTATATTTGGGTGTGTATGCAGGAGTGAATTGATTTCTATCCCCTATTCTTGGCAGAATTTAGAAAATTCTATGCTCTTGTACTCACCTCCATTATCAGATCTGATGATCTGAATCTTCTTCGAGATGTGTCTCTCTACAAATGCCACGAACTTCTTGAAAGAGTCAAACACTTCAGATTTTATCTTTAGGTAGTAGATCGTTGTCATCCGGCTATAGTCATTAATAAACGTCAGGAAATACCTCAATTCTGAGAGCGAATCAACTTTTATTGGTCCACAAACATCTAAGTGGACGAGCTCAAGAACTTCTTTATCTCTTTTTCCCTCATGTGTGAATGGATTCCGACGCTGTTTTCCTTTCTGACAGGCTTCGTAGAACTCAGTATCGGGTCTGGATATCTTCAGACCTGTGACTATGTCTTTCTTGCTCATGTCGTAGAGGCTCCTCATGTACAGATGATACATTCTCCTGTGCCAGAGTTGATCTTCATTTTCTGATGCATTTAGTATGCTATCAGAATTGTTGATTATCTTGGCTTGGTAGAGATTTCCTTCTTCGCATCCAACTATCAGCAATTTGTTTGTTGTTTTCTCGATCATTCGGCATGTATTGCCATCAAATAGAACTCGAATTCCAAGATCTGCCATCTTGGAGACCGATAGCAGGTTTTTTTCAGTGAAGGTACGTAGAGTGCTCCTAGCAACTCTGTTTAACCTGACAATGTTCGCAGCTATAGAGTCCCAATGCCCTTGACATCGTGTCGACTTCCATCACCTAAAATCACTACTCTGTTGTTCTCGAGTTCTCTGAAGTCGATCAAGAATTTTTTGTTGCAGGTGATGTGTGAGTTTGTTCTTGAATCAATGACTACATCGTAGTCTTGGGATGGAACTCAAGAAGAAACCACAAAGATATGAAAACAATCTAGCCTCTCCTTTTTCTCTTTCTAGCAAATCCTAGCACATAGAATCTTGATCTCTTGATCACAATAGATCTAAACACAATATAATGAACTTTTGCCAACACCTAAGATTGAAAGACACTCTTGAAAAAGTCCAAAAACTTAAAATCAAGAGATCCTATCAAACTTAGGGTTTCACCATAAATGCAAAATATTGAATCAAGCAAAATCTACATGCAAAAGCTAGAATCTAGATATCTCATCTAATAGAATGTAGCATCCACAATGACAACCACATTCTAGTAAGTGGTTTCAAAAATTGGCCATTGTTAGCAACTGTGCTAACACAGAGAGAATAAAAAGAAAGAAATAAAACTCTGTGGCATGTGTTTTGTAAGTCCACATATGAGTATCTGTCAATAAACTTCAACCATGGCATGTGTTTTGTAAGTCCATGAGTAGAAGCTTAAAATAATAATAAACTTAGACTTAGAACTTAAACTTAGGAACCTTAAGCTTAGAAATATTTGTCTTACATTTTCATAAGCTAGAAACTTTGAAGTTCTAAATCCTAAGTTAGAAGTTCTAGAATGGCTAGAAATAAATTAGTCCCATAAGTTAGTGGATACTTATGGAAGACCCGATCGGGTCTCCCATGTCAGGCGAGATCCGTTGAATCCCCGGGGAAGCAGGAAATTCGCCTCCCATCACATAGCTTCTCCATGTGCCATTTTCCTAGGAAATTTTTTTGTTCATTACAAGTTTTGTAGCGAGTATTACTATGTTTATCAAAGAAAAGTTCATAAAAAAATTACCATTTTCTTATGAAAAACTCATGATGAAAAACAACACCATTGAACTTGTCATTTCATAGGCAAATTTAACAAGGCTATAAAGAAACTTAGTGCCAAAATGTTTTTCAATGATTGTATATTTGTTGTAGAAAAAATGAAAACCAATGGTGTTGTGAAGCCATATAGATTAAAGGTAGGAAATAACAAAAAAACATGTTCTTAACCCCCCCACCCCTCCGGACTTTCCCTCCCAAAAATCCCACGGGACTTTCAGGCTTTTTCATCTGGCCTCGCACCCGTGGCCTTCTCCTACTCGCAATCAGCCTTGTTGCTCTTCACCTGCTCGCTAATAGCTAGGAGGATGCACATATCCGAGGACAATCCAGAGAGAGAGAGAGAGAGAGAGAGAGAGAGAGAGAGAGAGAGAGAGAGAGAGAGAGAGAGAGAGAGAGAGAGAGAGAGAGAGAGAGAGAGAGAGAGAGAGAGAGAGAGAGAGAGAGAGAGAAACATTTCACATAGTCCCCCTTGACAAAGCAAGACCATACCTTTTGAACCCTTTGTTTTATAGAATAATAGGTAAAAAAAATTGCATGAAATCTTATTGTACATAGTACCATAAAGTGAAGCAAGCTTTAGGACTCCCAACTGTTACCTGCCGCCACCCCACAACACAAACCGCACGAGTTAGCATAGTGAGGAAGATAGGTGTCATAGCTGAGTATCAGTTGTTATCCATGTCCGAAACAAAATTCATGATAACACAACAAAATAATCATTCAAAATGTAGTCCAATAATGTGTGGTGATGAGAGATCTTGTGACTTGTCCATATTCCACTTAGAACGGAGAAAATTCATCTAATGACTATGCAAACAAGGTGATGTTAGAAGCAATACAACTCCATGAAGTTACACACAAGTTGTATGCTAGTTGTACATAAGTTTTCTTATATCTTGTGTAAAACAAAGTATTACATGTAATTTAATTGCATGTAGTGAAATAGAGCATAAAGAATGCCAACGTAAGAAGCAAACATGTATTTAGTACATGAAGGAAGAAGGATAGCAACGTCATTTTGTATCCTTATACTTGCATCTCATAAAGTGCTTCAATAACCACTAAACGCATAAAGAAGCAATCATAACGACATCATCTTGTAAGTATGTCATAAGAATAACTCAAAAAGAGATCATTATTCATATTAGGAGGGCACAAAAGCTTCCTATCAGATCACCCACTGATTGGCCTTCAATATTTACACAAAGTATGAGGGAAACCATATTATAGATGGGCGCGATACTACAAAGCAGTCTAACGACTATTTGCTTTACCAAAAAAATGTTTGAAACAATGAGAATACTCTCATTCGTGGGGGCAAATGCCTTAACCATTCCAGCGATTGTCTAGTTCACACAAACTATTATTAGAAAGTAAAAAGAACATTCTTTATGGGCACCAATCAAGCTATGTTTTAGCGACTGTCTACAACAAGTAACCTCTTCTTAAAGAAGAGAAGAAAGTTTCTTTTAGTTGGGTGCATTTACTTCTATTATCATGAGACTAATGTAAGCCAAAGTAAAAAGAAGTATTGTTGTTACAACATAGAGAAACAAGTTGTAAGGACAACAATCAATCCAAATACAATGGTGTTGATTACCTTTTAGTGGGCCACTAGAAATCTATAGTGAGGGCGCAATAGATCCGTAATGAGGGCGCAATAGCTTTGTAGTGAGGGCGCTATAGATCAGTAATGAGGGCGTTGTCAATCCGTAGTCAACAAGCTCATAAGATTAAGAACACTCGTAGTTTTTCAAGAGCAAGAAGATAGCCTATTGTTCTATGAACGTTCCCACAAGAAGTAGAATGAGGGTGTACCAAAGATTTGAAAATACTACCTTCCCTTAGCTATTCGCAAACACTCTCATTGCATTGTAGCCCACCGTTAAATTGGGTCTATTTTGAATGGGTTAATCCTAGCCATATAAGGGAAACTTGTGGATGAAGTAAAAACAAGAAACCCATGTTTTGCCAAAATATATATGGTTTTAAAATTGATGCTCGAGTATTTGTTATTACATGGTGTATTGGTGAGTATTCAGCATGAAACCAAGAAATGTTTTTTGGTATCATGGATAGGAAGTGATAACTTATGCATGTGGTCAGCTATGACACCTATCTTCCTCACTAAACTAACTCGTGCGATTTTGTTTTGCGAGATGATGGCAGGTAACAGCTAAGTTTTCTGAGACTTGCTTCACTTTATACAACTTTGTGTAACCTGTCATGCTATAAGACAAAATGATTCAAAATGTTTGGTCTTGATTTGTCAAGAAGGACTAAGTGAAATTCGTGTTTCTCTCTCTCTCTCTCTCTCTCTCTCTCTCTCTCTCTCTCTCTCTCTCTCTCTCTCTCTCTCTCTCTCTCTCTCTCTCTCTCTCTCTCTCTCTCTCTCTCTCTCTCTCTCTCTCTCTCTCTCTCTCTCTCTCTCCCTCCCTCCCTCTCTCTCTCTCTCTCAATGATTGAGAGAGAGAGAGAGAGTTGCAGGGCAAGAGTGCACGAAGATGGTGTTGCAGGATAGGAGGGCGCATTCTTTATGTTATGAATTGTTTTTGCCTTCATGATAGTGTTTGAATGTAGGTGGATCGAAGTAAAGAAGTTTTATGACAAGATCTACTGTACTGGCAGATCCTTAGTCTCACTGCTTTGTTTTGCAGATGTATAAATGCAAGAATCGTGCATTTATAACTTGTTAATCCTGAATAGCAGAAACCATAACATTAAATAAACTAGATTTATTCTTTTTTAGGTTTATAGTTTTGTTTATTGAATTGCCAAAGTGCCTAAACTTATCTTCTGAATAGGAACATATAGAAATTAGTTTAGAAGATGATCAGGAGCTTGTTCTTCTGGAGCAAACAAACTTTTTGCACTTTGCTTTATGAGTTTCATGAATTCAAAAAATAGCCAGAAACCAAAATGTGGTTAAAACTTGTTAAAAGCAAAGTTTGGGATGAACTTTGCTTTTTATTTCACTTTTTCAAATCATGAAAAAAACAATGGAAAGAACTGGAAAAGTTGTGAGTTTGCCAAATGTCTCTTTCTTGGATTCTATGCTGAAACATTAATAATTTTATAAAATAGAACTTTTAATAAATGGTTTACAACACCAAAAAAATGTAAGCACTCATTCTTAAACAATCTTTCCATTTTATGCCTAAAGAGACAACATCCTAAATGGCCATAGAAGACGAGAAACAACCAAAAATTGAAAGCACTCCGACACTTACAAATAAAAATACTCAACTTATGTTGACAAATTTGAAAGTGAACCACTTTCACACTAACAAGACGCCACATGGACGTGCCGAAGTTGCATGTCCACATCTTGTACCAAGGTACCACTTACAAGGTACGAATAAATGCTAACTCCATGGTCATCGTCGACATAGTTTCCGGTGATCACCAACCAATTTTCCATTGCCAAGCAAAAAAACATCATCAAACCTTACGTAACCAAGACTGCCACTGAGATCCCAGTCCAGACTAACAACGGGTATTCGATAGAGGCTATGAATAATCCCATAATTCAAGCAGCTACCTATCTGTTGAACAACTTTTTGGTTGTTTCAACTTTCCGCAAGGACCGCATACAATCCATGCTGCTTAGCTAGATTGTGAAGTCCTTCATGGAGTTTCCTAGCCCCACAGTGGCGACATACGACTGGCATACTTTCCTTTTGCACGAACTCTCCATTGCTATCAAACCTAACACGCACGACTATATCGCAGCAGGGCCCCTGCTTTACTTTTGTCTGTGCACTTCTTAAGGAGAAGGTACACGGGTTTAACCGATCCTCTGTGCTTTCTGCCACCGTCCCGCACACTACACTGTACCCTCCTTCTGATGCTTCCACCTCTCATCAACCCGCAGTTACTGACACAACAGCCAACAAATGCATGCATGGCGCCGCCCTCTCCTCATCAAGTCCTCCTACCACCAGATGATGTACCGCACCTCCGCAACTAACCACCACCACTTCCACAGCCACAGTTTCTTCTTCTGCTCAACCCACCACCTCCACTACCACATTTGCTCCTATTCTTCCTATTCCAACGTCCTCTACCTCCACTCCCACCTCTTCCACTGCTTCCATCACTATCGCTTCATCCATACCCCCTGCTTCTGCCTCTACTCCCCTGCTCCAACCCCCTCGATTCACAGCTCTCTCTCCCGACACTCTGTCGTGGATGCAACTCATCAATCTCTCGTCGCCTTGCCAAGTCTCTTCACTTCCCTCGTCTCCATCCATCCTCCAAACCACCCTCTAGTTTCCCTTTCTACCTACCATTCCTTCTTTCGAGCAGTCTGTTCTTACATCTATTTCCACCATCGCCACTCCTCTCACACCTCCCACATCTCCAGTGAAGGCTGCCAAGGGCGACAAACTGTTGCCAGCCGCCCTACATACATCAAACTTAACCAACTCGAAGCTTCGTTACAAACGAGTAACATCCATTCCAAGCAAGTGGTCTGACTTACATCAGACTTAACCAGTTGAAAGCTTCGTCACGAGCGCTGGAAGCCAACCTGGCGCCACGCCAGACTAGACAGCCATAAACAGGTAACTTCCACCCAAGCAAGCCATCCAACTCAGCCGATAGGTTAGAGCCCGTTTCCCAAGAGCTTAACTCATTCACATTCATGTAAGGAACACTCAGAACCACAAGCCACGACAAATATGGAGACAACCAGTTCCTACACCAAATGGTCCCGATAGCATACCGCTGGTGCCACGGACCGAATGGTCCCGACGGCATAACGCTGGCATCCCGGGATACGACCCTCAGCTATGTGCCAGATTGAAAAGTTTGAAGCGGCCTTACAACTGGTGCTTTTACCGAACACTGAAACCCAGAAGGTAATCAGAGTCAGTTTGAGAAAAATCCCACTTTATCGATAAATCTGAGAAGGTGACATTTCAAGTGTGTGACCGACCCTAGTCTCCGGGGCGCTGGCATGCCAAGGCGAGTGCCAAGACAACATTCCAGCAAGGGAGGCTGAGACTTGGTTGGAGCTCTCCCTGAGTCGCAACCCGCACTCCCCTATAGTATTGGTGGGATTGCCACCTCCCCTCATACCAAGTATCTTGTCTAGTCTTTTGATGCTTTGATTAAGCAAGTACATAATCACTTTTGTGGATCTTCTAAGATCCATTTATGGTATAAAAAGTATTGTACTTTCATACAAATCATGGCATACATGATCCATTGATAGGGGTATTTGCACATCTCCTCCTTTTCTTGCTTAGTCTTCGGGCACATATCCTTCAATAGTTTGAATCTTGGATCCTAGGCAAATCTATCAACTTGCAGTCTTCCATGCCATATTTGTGAAGTTCATTGGTTCGATACCTGTGCTGGCTTATAGCAATTATTCTCCTTGTTTTGTCTCTTGTGATTTCCATGCAGAGTAGGCAGTGTACTAGGCCCGAATCAATCATTTCGAATTCCTTCAAAAGTAGAGCTTTTGTCTCATGCAATATCTGATTCAAATTGCTAGTGATAAATGAATCATCAACATATAGTGCTATTATAACATAGCTAGAGCCTCTATGCTAGCGATACATGTTTGAATATGTAGAATTGGAAGTAAATTGATGTTGCAACAAGAATCAATGTATTTTATTGAACTAGGCTCGAGGAGCTTGCTTTAACCCGTAGAGAGCTTTCTGCAATTTACAAACTTTGTGCTCTTGGACTTGAAGGACGTAACTTTCTAGCTTATAGATATAGATGTCTTCTTGGATGTATCCATTGAGTAATGTTGTCTAGACATCCATTTGATGAATAACTTTCTGCAACTGCAATAGCTAGTAATGTTCTAATAGATTCATGTCTTTTCACTAGACTAAAGGTCTTAGTGAGATTTATTCCATAGATTTGTTTGTAGCCTTTTACAACTAGTCAAGCTTTCCATCTAGATTAAACTTCAACTTGAAGATCTACTTAGTATTGACGATCTTCGCATTCGGAAGAGGGTCGACAAGACTCCAGGTCTTGTTCTTCAATCAAACAATTGTACTCAACGTTCATGGCTATATGTCAAATGTTTGCCTCCCTTCTTGTAAAGGTCCAAGCATGAGAAGAGGTGCTCGGACTCGTCCATTCTTGACAAAAAAAAAAAAAAGAATCAGACTTGTATACTTGTGAGTGTTGGGTCGGATTACATGAGAAGAGTTGGTAGAGCTAGTACATGTCCAACCTATTCTTAAAATCTTAAATGATTCGCTCAAAAGATTCCTTCATATTTTTGTACAAGATTAAACCCAACAAATGTTATCCTTTATGGGGAGATTATATGTTGAGGCTACATTTGATGGCACCTTCCTTAGAAATGTGTTGAGGCCACATTTGGAGGAGTCCGTGAACCCAAAAATCATTGAACCTCATATTATGAACTTTAAAATTAAACCCACCTTGATTTTTTTTGCATAATATAAATTTAATATTGACCTCACCTCTTTTTTTGGCATGTTATGAGATCTAGAGTCCCAAAAAAAAAAACATTGGGCCCAAAAAAATGTCGTAAAAAAATTTGTACATTATGACTCATAAAGATGCATGAGTGAGACTCGTCAATAGATTTCAGCCATAAACAGAGGTTGTCATCACTGTCCTTGAGAAAGTTATTTTAAGAGACCTTTACACCCGGTTCAAATGATCGTCCAACTATGCCTCGGTCTAACAACCTCTCCCTAATTTATGGCCGTTTTATCAAGTGCAAAGGTCACTAAAAACACCATTAACAACTTCTATTAATTTTATGGCCATTTTATAGAATGCAAAGATCCTAAAACATTACTCCAATACAAAAACAAACAACCTCACCATAATTTTACAATCGTTTTATCAAATGCAAAGGACACAAAATAAAACATGAAGGGCCTTTACATAATTTTATGTTCTTTTTACCTAATGCAAAGGTCACTTAAAAAGGATCTTTCCCCTTAGCTTATCTCATAATCATTCATGTGAGAACGCACTAAGAGTCAACCAGCCCTACATTCCTTGATCATTTCAAAAACACACGCGTGACATGTTGTGGTTAGTCAAGAGAAAGTTTCATCTCAACCGTCCATCTATAATTGCGACGTCAAGTATCCTTCATCCGACGGCTAGCTACAATCTTGTAACAAGTTTCACCACCTTGGGGGGGGCGCTCAAAAAAAGTTTTATCTCAACCGTCCATCTATAATTGCTACGTCAAGTATCCTTCATCCGACGGCTACCTACAATCTTGTAACAAGTTTCACCACCTTGGGGGGGGCGCTCAAAAAAAGTTTTATCTCAACCGTCCATCTATAATTGCTACGTCAAGTATCCTTCATCCGACGGCTACCTACAATCTTGTAACAAGTTTCACCATTTTTTTTTTGGGGGGGGGCTCGCATCTAACGAGCACGGTGGCCCTTTGGCCCCGGTGCCCTCCTGACCACAGGTTTTTTTTTTTTTTTGAAAATTGGCTGCCTGTACGCCATGTGTCCAGGCAGCCAATCTTTGTCCCAAAAGCATTCATGTGAGACTATGGGAAGGGGAACTCCCCGTAGTCTCACATGTGTGTGTGTGAGAGGCACGCTGCCCGGCACCATCTGCCCGGCGCCACTACCCCGCTGCCAGGCGCCACCTGGGGCTGCCCGGCGCCACCACCCGCTGCCCCGACTCCCGGCAGGGCGCTGCCGCCACCTGGCCCGCTGCCCGAGCGCCCCAGCCTGCAGCTGCTGGGCTGCCCGACGCCGCCCCGGTGCTTGCCCGCCCAGGATCCACCCTGGCGCTGCCCAGTAAAATCAGGCGCCCGCTGATTTTTGACGGGCATTGCGCGGGTGACACGCATCAACCGCGGTGGGGCACCGGGGCCAAACCACTCCCACGCGCGGGCAGTGCTCTGTGCTCAGCCTGTTAGCACAAGTAGCCAACATGCCAATGAAGGATACCAGTGCTAGCACAAGTAGCCAACATGCCACTGAAGGATACCCAGTGCATAGGACGTGACTTGCTACGGGCGCATTGAAGTCTTTTTATTGGCTCCAGCTTCCGCATGTGGACAGACTGCATCACTGCTAGAATTTTTCTCCCTCCTCTGTCAATCAGTCTTGTTGGGAAATAAAATATTCCATCAAATCTGATGACTCCCACGGTCCCACCGTCCCAAGGGCCACCACTGTTGGCCTATATGCAGATTGAAAAAGCTATATATCGAGATTGATTCGTGGCACATAAGCAGATTGATTCTTGATTCTTTGCATATAACCAGATACCTGAGGGCCAAGCTACAATACCAAGACTGACAAGTTGACAACGCTACGGAATTAGGTATTAACCTAATGCAAATCTACAATACTGTTGACGATGCAACAAGGCAATAGATCATTGACAGAACACACACACCTACTGCCTATGGTTGTGTACAATATAAAGTACGGCTGCTACTAATAGAGTTTTTGGAGAGCATGGCGTTTTAAGCTAGATATGAAAATGTTTTTAATCAGCCTCCCTAATGTGTTGTAAATCTTTGGATAAAGTGGTGAGCGTCTTTGGATGCAAATGATTTAAGGGAATATTGCCCTTATGTCATCTGCTGAAGATTTTAAATGTTGTCCATTATATAATAGTCTGATTAAGCATTGCCAAAAGTAAAAATTGCCAAAAACTATTTGTTGAATCAAATACAATGCTTTATTCTCAAGCACTGGGTGCCACAATAATAAAGAGCTTAACTGCTTTGAACTTTGTCGAGATATGACTTGACAGCTATAGCCACTCCGAAAATTGCCAAAGGAACAATATATGTGAAGATCCAAATGAGCACCCTAGGGCTCTCATCATTTCTAGGTGGAGTCACTGTAACGACTCTGTGTGATGATTTATGAGCTACTGAAGACTTAGGATCTGCATCGCCTATGTAATATTCCTCCATCATTGCTTTTGCACTGCTGCTGTGTCCAACATCCTCGAAATCATCCGTAGCATCTTTTCCTGGGATGGCACATCAATAAAATTTTAAATAAAAGCATTCATACCGATATATTTGATAATATGAAGAATTGAGGACTGGTTCTGAAAGAACTTTCATGATATGTAGCTTAAAAAAAAAGTTAACTTCCAAGATTATAGGACATTATGTATACTACTTGTGAAAGAAACTTCCTGACATATAGCTTCGAAAGAACCAATCAAATTGCAAGATTTCTGAAAATATCAAATATTATGAATACTGCTTGTGAAAGAACCTTCATCACATGTAGCTTTGACATAATCAATCAGCCTGCAAGCCTTCTAAACATAACGGATATTATGAAGACTGCTTGTGAAAGAACTTTCAAGACAGCTTAGAAAGAATCAATCAAACACCATAAAATGGCTTGTCAGAAGACCAGCAGAGACGGTCGAGCCAGGCGTACATACCAGCCGCGGAAATAAGAACTTCTTCTCCTCCTGGATGATCTTCTGAAAATTTGCTCACATCATACACCTAATAAAAGTGATTAGCGAAACTTGACCACAATAGTTTAAAACAGTATGCTCACAAACTAATACTAGACAATAGTTTTAAGTAAGATGCTCACAAAGAAATCAATTTATTGGACGCATCACAATTATGTGACCATGAAAGCAATGATCTGTGTGACACCAAAGCTTTTTCTATAAACTGATGCTGAACTACAGAAAGGAGACGCTCGGTTAATTTTCACTCGTATGTTCACAAAAAACGACAGAAGGATACACCGGAAGAATATTGACCAATTCTACAACGAATGCAATGAGCTGAAGATGTGGTATACCTTATTTGCTACGGAAAATTCACCTTATTCAGGGGTTTCAAAAGGCCATCGAAGGAAGACAGAGAAAATCATCGTAAGAAAGACACAATGAAACCTCAGAGAATACAAACCTTTCCATGAATGAGCAGCCAAATGTCTTTCGCTTTACTATGGTTGAAGATCTCAGCGTGGGTGAGCTGCTGCATGTTGACTTGCGATCTCCTCACAGATTTTCCCGATCTTTAGATTTCTGTTCTTGCCTTCGTAAATGCAATAATTATGTAGCCGAGATCGGCCATCCACGGAACCAAAAACGAGAGATAGAGAGAGATGAGGATTGATGCACGAAACATACTTGATTGGGCCACGTATGCTTTCAGGGCGGCTGGGCCACTTTAAAAAAAATTAAAATCTGAAGAGACACACTTAATAGAGATATTGATACTTTTGAAAGAGGGAGATAGATTCTTGCATTTTCAATGTAGCAGGCTGAGCAACAACGGGAGTGCCGAATATTGTTACAAGCTATAGCCCACCAATTCTCTCAACCAATGACGTAATGCCACATGTTCGCTATCACTCCTCACGACTGCGGCAGGCCACCTCAAAAGAGTAAATGAGGATGCTTCTTGATAATATGAACAACTCGAGGAATATAGAATCTAACTTGGGTTGGGTAACACAAACTTGGATTAGCGTATTAAGCACCACCAGTATAGTGATGGTGGTGGGCTCACACCCATCTAAGAGTGTGAGCTTTTTCTGTTTCGATTGGAATGCTTGCTGCTTTTTTTTTATCCGATTTGCGGCAAGAAGCCTTGAAAGTAATGTAGTTGATCCAGCCCAGATGCAGTTTTGATTTGTACGGTCGCCGATTCAGGAGTAGAAAGAGTTGCAGGCTTTGCGGCATTAGTGGTGATCAAGGAGCTGATTACGATAGTAGGGCGACCTATCACAGCTAGATTTCTTCAAATTTGGATAAGCAAGCAAACAGTTAGAGCTAATAACAGGTCAGCACACATTGTAGGGCAGCCAGTCACGCGTAAGTCTTTGAAAACTCATTCTACTGAAAAGCAAAGCTTGCACAATTCGTAGCAGGGTCTTGTTGGCCAACAAGGAGGCTTCACACTAATTTTTGGAATCTTCGGAGGCAGTGGCGGGATTTTTACCTGTCAATATGGTTCCTCAAGAATCTTCTCATCCTTTGCAACTCCCAGATTTCATTCCTCTTGCTTGACGTGGAGAAAAGAGATCTGCTTCCCCTTCAGAGCATCCTTCTAGTGCTTCCCCTTCATGCGCGCGTCGTGAAGCCCACCGTGATGTTGCAAATTCCTTGCTTGTTTTCCTCTGGCCAGGTGGTGCCATACTGTCCGCCCCATCTTTGCCACCAGCTTTCTTCCTCTCTTTCACTTTCTCAGCTTTCTCCTTCTTCCTCTTCTTGCCTGATTCCGATTTGCAGCTCTCAGAATCTCATTTTCTTAATGCTTTTCTACGCAACCCTCATCTGTCAACTGGGGGTCCTTCTGGTATGGTTTTCGAGCATCTTCGTGACTGTTTTTCTCCTGACGACTCTGCTAGCGGATTTGGTTTTCTCTTTCAAGTTTGCTCTTCCGTAGCATGTGGCCATATTCCTCTTTCTATTGCTCGTATTCTTGGTGCTGCTCGTTTGATAGCCTTGGATAAGCCTGGCGGTGGAGTGCGTCCCATTGTTGTTGGAGAGGTTTTGTACAAGTTGGTTTCTAGGGCTCTTGGTTTTCAGCTTCGTGACAGTTTTCATGACCGCCTATTTCCTCATCAGTTTGGCTGTGCTACTCCTGGCGGTTGCGAGACAGTCATACATGCTTTGCGTGCTATCTTGGATCTTCATCTAGATTGGATTGTCCTTCAAGTGGATGTTAAAAATGCTTTCAATTCTGTTTCCCGAGGGGCCATCTTCCAAGAACTTCGTGTCGCTCACAGTCCTCTCGCTCAGCTCATCCCGTTTGTTTGCTCTTTTTATTCCATGGATGCGCCTCTATATTTCAGTCATGCTTCTCGCTCAGGTGGTGTTTCGGTTATTTTCATCTGCTGATGGTATCAAACAAGGTGATCCCTTGGGTGGTGTTCTTTTTGCTTTAGTGCACTTTCAGGCATTGCGTGCTTCTTCTGCTGCTTTTCCTTCTTGTTTGTTTCCCTCTATTGCTGATGACACGCATATTGTGGGACCTGCTAATGACGTCTTTCCAGCTTTCCTACATTTCTCTCAGCAACTTTTGGCTTTGGGCCTCACTGTCAATCCCTCTAAGTGCGTTGTTTGGTGTTCTCAGGGCCTCCTTCCTGAGCTCCCTTTACCTACAGGTTTCAATACTCCAGTTGATGGGATTCGAGCGCTTGGTATTCCTATAGGTTTCTCGGATTTTGTGGCTTCCTCTTTGCGGGACACTTTGGGCGCGCATCTTCGTCACGCTGATTTGCTACCAAAGCTTGGCAATGCTCAAGTTGCTCTAAGGATTCTCACTCAATGCTTCGCTCAACGGCCAAGTTATATTCTACGGTGTGTTCCTCCCTCTCCTGATGTTTTGGCTTTGCTACAGGATTTCGATAATACTTTATTAGATATTCTGGGTCGCTTGATGGGTTCAGAATCCTTTCGTATTCCCAATGGTCAGTTCGTTAAGCGACAAGTCTCTCTTCCCGCTTCGTCCGGAGGTGTTGGTCTTTCTTGCACAGCTTCTATTGCTCCAGCTGTTTTTATGGGAAGTTGGGCCCTTGTTGCCTCTGCACTTATCTCTCGGTTTCAGCAGGACAACAAGCCCATTCTTCTTGATTCAGTAGCTCATGTGGAAACATGCATTCTTCCTTTCCAACAACATCTTCGTCCGGCCAAGGATCTCATCTCTCCACATGTGCAAGCTTCTTTGCCTCCTTTTGAGACTTTGCTTAGCCATCAGCGTGCTAATTTTCAGAAGTATCCTTTGGAGTGCTTCGACTCATATGCTTTCACTCATCTTCTCAATGATTCGTCTTTCGATGAGACTCGGGCTCGTCTTTTGTCTTGTGCAGGCCCGGGTGCTGGTGCTTGGCTTGTTGCGCGCCCTGTTGTTCCACACTTGCGCCTTTCTTCAGAGTTGTTTCTCACCGCTCGTCGGGTTAGGTTGGGTCTCCCTCATCCAGTGCTGGCAGGTTTGACAAAATGTTCCTGTGGTCACCCTGTTGATCCTATTGGCACTCATCTCATGCGTTGCCCTGCTGGCAGAGAGCGCACTGCGACTCATGATTTCATTCGTGACGTATTGGCATCTATTGCACATGAGTGTGGCTTTCATGTTGTCCAGGAGCAGACCCACATCTTGTCTGTGTCTAATTCACAGTCGCCTCGACGTCGAGTTGATCTTGTTCTTTCACGTGAGGGGATTCGCACGCTTGGGGATGTTGTTGCTGATCCTTCGCGGCCTGACCTCCTTCGTCGTGCTTCAACTACTCAAGGTGCCGCTGCTTCTCATGCAGCTCTAGATAAAGAGCGAGATTATTCACATCGCACTCCTGGAGAAGACTTTATTCCTTTTGCTTTGGAAACATATGGGTGCCTGCATAAGAAATTCAATGATTTTCTATCATCTTGTGCAAGTTTTGCAGCGAAACTCCAAGGACGTGGGGCCTCACCCTTATCTATCATTATGGCTTATTATCGTCAACGAGTTTCTATGACTTTACAATGCACTCAGGCACTTGCAATACTTCGACGTGCCATAGTTGCAGGAACGGCTGCTTCACAGCTTCCTGCACTACCTTAACTTCCAATTGTCTTAACTAGCGACTTACACCAAGCAGTAGGCTTTATGTAGATACTTTGTGAGATTGTTGCTTTGTTATAGTTGTACAGTATCTCAATTCGCCTTATGGCCTTTACGTTTTCAACATGCATTCCTTTGTACTCTGATGGGTTTTCCCATCTTTTATTAATAAAAACAAGAAGTTCATCTAAGAGTGAAGACATATAGTAGAGAAGATGGTGCCATAAATGTTCTTTATGCTTAGATGGGTGTGAGCCACCACTGCCACTATAGTGGTGGTGTAAAATACGATCTCCCCCCAAACTCAAGCACGATCCACCAACTCCACCTGCATTGGCCCTTAAAGGCACTGCCTAGCGTTTGGCCCCAGCGAGCTACCATGTGCCACATGGAACGGACAAGGGCAACAAATGTCCGTGGTAGGCCTCAAAATTTGTTACTTTTTCAATTTCGAACAAGGAAGCACGTGCTAAGCAAAGGTTCATGCACCATAAAATATTATATGGTTTCAGCCACACGAGCACACACAAGCACCTGAAACTTCTTGGTGGTTCCAAACGTGCCGACAGACACAAGTGCGAGGGCCTCACACTTATTAACCAAATCTTTCTAAGTTATCAGAGAGTAGATGAGAGTGCTTCATCATATGTGATGAGAGTAAAGAATCTTCATCGAGAGTTAGCTGGTATTGGAGATGCTCTTAAGAACACTGAACTTGTTCAAGTAGTCCTAAATGGACTTAGAGATGAGTATGGCAATATTGTGCAGACTTATGTTGTAAGGGAGGAACTTCCATCCTTGGAGACACTGCAAGGTGTTCTCATTGCTGAAGAAAGCAGACAAGAGAACAAGATGTTGAGGATCAACAGACTTTCATTGAAAGATGGTCGAGATGACAAAGCACTCTTCATCAAAGACAAGTCAATAGGCAAGGGCAAAGGTCAACAACACTTCAAGAAGTATAAAGCCAAAGAAGGTGGTGAGGATCAGTCCTCACAAGCTGCAACATCCAGTGGCAAGAAGAAGTTGTCAAAGATCAAGTGTTTTTCTGTGGCAAGAAAGGACACTATGCATCAAACTGTTTTAAGAACAAGAACCAATATAGCAAGCTAACCTTACTAATGAGGATGAGTGTGATGATTTCTACTTTTTCATCTTTTCCTTTCAAGAATGAAAAAGTCTGGTGGATGGATAGTGGGGCTAGTTCCCACATGTCTAGCTCTAGAAACTCTTTCACTAGTCTCATGACATATCTAGGTGCAAAAAGATCAATCTATACTGCTAATGATGTAGAGTGTAGAATTGAAGGAATAGGTAGTATTCCACTACATGCATCATCATCAAAATCTTTTTGCTTACATGATGTACTTTATGTACCTAGACTAACAAAAAATCTCATTAGCATAGGACAGTTGTTTGATAGTGGATTGGATGTCAAGTTTCAAGTAGAGACCTGCTATCAGTCTCAAAGATGGCAGATCTCAAAATTTGAGTCATGTTCGATGGCAATGTATGCCGGATGATCGAGAAAACAACAAACAAGTTGTTGATTGTTGGATCCAGAGAAGGTAATCTCTACCAAGCCAAGATAATCAACAGTTCTGATAACATACTAAATGCACCAGAAAATGAAAATCAACTCTGGCACAAAAGAATGTATTATCTGAACACGAGAAGCCTCTAAGCAAAAAAGACATAGTCACAGGTCTGACCCGATAAGATCCCAATTCTCATCCAATCGCTTTAACCACCACATACCATGCACTAGCTCAACATGTCCTAACTAGATTATTCATTACATTTTTGGCCTAGTTCGGAATGGCGAGGCATAAATAATAAACTCTACACTACAACAAGAATTATTCTAAATCCTCTAAACTAGATATGGACGTGATATTCTTCCCCCCTTGAACTACTTATGTCCTCATAAGTAAAACTTATAAAAAAATTTCTTTGTGCTTTCAGCCATTTCCCACGAATCATCATCCTCAATGTGTCCTTTCCATCGGCTAAAAAACACTCAGAGATAGAACAATTGTTTCGTTGTTTATCTTTCGTTCTGAGTACTCTTTCTGATCTCAAAAGTACACTAAGCTATAAGCAATAGATTTATTTTGAAGATCCAGTTTCTAAGCTAAAGAACCAATTTTCTTTATAATTCAAAATGGTTCACAATATTTGGTAGACAACTTATAATGATTTTTGGTATGCATTGTCCTAGGATAATTTAGAATTAGTCATCAACTTTAAAATCTATGAGAGGTCTCTTAAGATTGAAATAATGCTTAGCTCTATCGTGGGCACTACATGTACTATCACATGCCAATTGCAACGTTTATTACATATCATGCAAGAAATCAACAACTTTTTGGATCTTAACAAACTTCGTCTCCACATTAACCAAAGATCTATATTGAAAACCGTACAAAACAAATTCTTCTAGACTTGCATTATTTTCAGCCAATAATGATTCTCAAATCTAAAAATTGCTTTAACTAGTTGACAAATCCCAAAATATTCAACTATAAGTGAGAATAGTTGTGACCTCGTAAGCTGACTGATTACATCTTAATTTGGCCATTCGCACCTACCAAGGAAACTTTGGATTTGTTGCCTAGGCCTCCAAGGACCAAAACAAATGTATGAGGGCTTGAATAAGAGGTAATTCCACCTACCTTTCAGGTTGTATATTGATCCATAGGCTTCATGCTCTATAAAAAAGAGTTATTCATGATAAAAAAAATCATTAAAAGTGAATTAATTTTTGGGATGTTGGAACCCCTTACAAAAATCACAAACAAGTAATGAAAAATCATATCATAAGTGAATTCAAAGATGTATTTCCATCATAATTATCTCACGGTTTGCTACCGTCTTGTTGGATTTCAATGCTCAGCCTCAAATCCATTTATTAATAAGCATCCTGAAAACTTAACAAAACCCAAAAAAAAAGGCTCGAGTTTTATAGAAGATCGAAAAATCCAGTATCGGATTTTTCTGACCCAATGTATTTGAATCTTTTGTTTGAATAATTTTGCTGCTAACTGTTGCGCTTCCGATCCACGTATCTAGCTCGCTCCCAGCTTCCGCTCATACCCATTGATTTACGACATGGTATCAGAGCGGGCATCCAAGTAATCTGCTTCTCCTCGTGGATTATTAAGTCTTGTTTCTATCAAGACAACGAACTAGGAAGCGCACAAGCAACCGTATTCCGAAATCATTGGTACTACCAACGATCTCGCTCAACCATAATGGATCCGTCTTCTCTAATCGAAAGGATCGATGGAGGGAACTATCATCTCTAGAAGTTCAAAATGAAGGTCATGTTATTAGCCAAGGAACTGTGGGACACATAAGTCAAGCCAGAAGGTGATGCAACCATTATCACCAAATGGAGATTGAGAGATGACAAGGCATTTGCCATGATTACTCTCAATATCAAGGATACACAGATAATTTACATACAAAATATTCAGAAAGCCAAGGAAGCATGGGACATCCTAGCAACCTTGTATGATATTAGAGATGTTACTTCCAAGTTATACTTGAGGAAGAAATTCTTCAACTTGAAGATGACTGAAGCAGAAAGTGTTACAAGTCACATCAACACTTTCAGAAATCTTAGCAAATGGCTGCAATTGGCTCAATCATTGAAGATTCTGATGCTGTTATGACTTTATTATCGAGTCTTCCTAAAGCCTATTTTGAGTCATGATAATTTTGACCCCGGAGCAAATTACTCTATCAAAAGCAATGTCAATGCTTCTATAAGAGGAAATAAGAAAAACTGCATCCTCCTCAGGCTTAGGGTCGGATCTTCAAGTTCTATATTAAAAAAATCAGAAAGTCAGATCCAAAAAGAATAGCAATATACAGTCAAGGTCAAATTTTGGCTCAAGGTCGAATTTTGGCTCTAGATCGAATTCAGGCTCAGGGTCGAATTCCAACTCTTCATCCTTCCAACCAAAGTAAAAATTTTTTTCCACATACTACAAGAGAACTAGACATGAAATCAAAGACTGTAGAACTTTAAAATTTAACAATTAGAAGAAGAAGAAACAATTTCAACAACAAGCAAATTTTGTTTCAACTAGTTTTTTGATCCAGCAACAAGGGGAACATGAAACAACTTTTATGACCAAGGTCAGAGAAATCCCGGTATCTTGATTCAGGAGCAACACAACACATGACTCACCATCATGACTGGTTGAAAGATTATAAATATTTCACCCATTCTCGAGTTGTACAACTTGGAGACAAATCATCACATTCAATCCAGGATGAAGGAACAGTCTGGGTCAAATTTTAGAAAGGTGAAGTCAAACTGCTCTCCAACATTCTCCACGTATTAAATCTGACAAAAAATCTGCTCTTAGTTAGCAGAATCACTGATTCAGGTCGAAAGGTCGAATTCAATGCAAACGGCTGCACAATACTTGACAAATCCCGAAATATTCTAGCTTTCAGAAAAATGAGTGGCAATCTTTACAAACTTAGCCACTGTTACTCCTCCAACAGTCAAGCTCTTCACACTTTCACTTTTGAATCATCTGATATGCTTTGGCATTTCAGATTAGGCCATTTTTCAGGACTAGTACAAGATCCGCCTTTTGTCAGCAAGCCAACTTCTCTATGTGAAAGCTGTATAATCAACAAGCATGCTAGAAGTCCTTTTATTTTTGACTCAGTTCATATTTCCAAAGACTTGCTAAATCTTGTACATAGTGACATTTGTGGCCTGATGCAGACTGCTTCCACAGGGGGAGCTCTTTAAGGGTCGAACAACCAAATTTCGATCCTAGAGTCGAAAATCAAGAAATCGATTCTAACTCTGAAAATGAGTCTAATCAGCAGAGGGAAGAAATCTAGTCAAGAAGGTCAAATCGACCCAGATAGCCTCCATCTAGATTTATGTATGATGCAGCCTGTTACTTTGTGCAAGAACCAAATACAGTTTCAGAGGCAATGTCTACACATGATGCTGAACATTGGAAAGCAGCTATGGACATAGAATTTGATTATCTAATGGAGAATAAAACATGGATAGTCAAATGACAGAAATCCGATTCCATGCCAATGGGTATGCTGAAGAAAGGCTAAATCGATACAAAGCCAGGCTGGTTGCCAAAGGCTATTCATAGATTCTAGATCTGGACTATTCTAAAACCTTAAGTCCAGTAGTCAAGCATGTTTCGATCTGGCTATTACTCTCATTTGCAGCTGCAGCAGATCTTGAAGTCCATCAAATGGATGTCCAAACCGCTTTCCTCGATGGAACCATTGAAAAGGAAATATTTATGTTACAGCCACAAGGATACGAACTGAGAGAAAAGCAACACCTTGTGTGCAAAATTCACAAGGCACTCTATGGGCTGAAACAGTTACCCAGAGCCTGGTTCCAGAAAATAAATGCATTTCTTATTGAGAGAGAATGGTTTTATTCCAAACTCACTACTTCAAATCTGTATCGGATTTCTTTATCATCACCACTCTATATGTTGATGATACTCTATTACTCAGTAACAATCTGAATTTGATGAAGGACACCAAATACATGCTGGCCAAGGAGTATAAAATGACTGATATGGGTCCAGCCCACTATTGTCTCGAAATAAAAAATTTTCGAATTTGACCCAGCAAACTGATTTTTATCAACCAACAGATATTTCACAAATGTACTGAAAAAGTATGGAATGGCCAACTACAAACCAAGTCTCTTTCCACTTGACCCTAGACTGAAGCTGTCAAAGGAACAATCTCCTCAAACTGAGAAAGAAAAGGAGGAGATGAAGCAATATCCATTTCACTCCATCATCGGCTCACTAATGTATGCAATGATATGCACTCGACCCAACCTTGCATATTCAATTAGTTCACTCAGCCAGTTCCTATCAAATCCAATACTAGTCCATTGGAAAGCACTCATGAAGTACATCTAAGTCACCAAACATCTTAGCATATGTTATGGAGGCAGCCAACCTGCCAATATTCTAGAAGGATACATAGATGCAGATTGGGCAGGAGATGTTGATACCAGAAGATCGACTTCTAGAACAACCAAAAGTAGACCTCAGTAGCATTATCATCCACCGAATCAGAATACATTGCTGCCACGAATGCTACTAAGGAGGCAATTTGGCTGAGGCACATGCTAGCAGAAATCGACCTTGCACAGTCACATCCAACAACCATTTTATGTGACAATCAAAGCACCATTGCTCTCTCTCTCTCTCTCTCTCTCTCTCTCTCTCTCTCTCTCTCTCTCTCTCTCTCTCTCTCTCTCTCTCTCTCTCTCTCTCTCTCTCTCTCTCTCTCTCTCTCTCTCTCTCTCTCTCTCTCTCTCAATCTGAGATTTCATTGAGCAAGCATATCGAAATCAGGTATCATTATTTAAGAGAGAAAGTGCAAAGCAGGGAGGTATCATTAGTCTATTGTAGGACAGAAATCAATGGCATTAGATTACTTCACAAAGGCCCTATCAAAGGAGCATCATCTCAGATTCAACGACATGTTAAATTTGAAGATCAAAACTTTCCAAGATCCACATTAAAAGGGAATGCTGGATTTCAATGCTCAGTCTCAAATCCATTTATTAATAAGCATCTTAAACTTTACAAAACCCAGAAAAAATAGAAGGCTCAAGTTTTCTAAAGATTGAAAAACCCAGTATCGGATTTTTACGACCCAATGTAACTCTTATCAAAAATGAATTTTTCGACCCTGGATTGGATCGGATTGAGGCAAAAATTATCCGGGCGTATTTGACACTGGATCGGGTCGAATCGGGTCTGATTTATCTGACCCTGAAAAATCTGACCCTATACATATTTTTTTGACCCTTTGTATAAAAACTGACCCTATGTAATTTTTTTGATACTATCAGTTAGAAATCCGACCCAACGACTTTACATTGATGTTCGCCAACTTTGTACATGCATTTATGGCACAAAGACAGTTGTAATAACTATAGAAAATTCAGTTGTAGATATTTTTAGTTTATCAAACTTACAATCTTCATTAGAAAACTTCTTCTGATATTCTTAGTCTGATTTTTGATTAATCTTTATCAGCGTTATCACGCTCAACAAGCTGAAGTTATAACTTCATGCCATTGTACTCATTGTTAATAATAATCAGAGTGCAATTTGTCCTACTGTTGTTATTGTTCTATTGCGCATTGTTTGATCCTTCATTTGAATTATTTTGCTGCTAACTTTGGCGCTATCAATCCACGCATCTAGCTCGCTCCCAGCTTCCGCTCATACCCATTGATTTACGACACGTCTAGGTCAGTAGACTACATGATGAGATTACTTCCAAGAAGTCAACCTATTTATAGATAGCCTTATAGGTTTTCTCAGAAAGTGGAGATAGAGATTTCAAGTCAAAAAGAAAATCATCTGACATTGTTACGGGATTGAGATTGACGAGGATAAAATGAAGATAGTGGTTGATTGGCTGATTGGTTGATTCCGCAAACTATCAATCAAGTTAAACCGATTGTATCAAGAGCAATCATATAAGCATCATTGATGATCCAAACTACCCTAAACCAAGCAAATAAGATTGAATATAGTGACAAGCCTAAAGGCAAAGGACATGGGCCCACCCAATAGAGCTTCGATTTTTGCAGATTACTTTATCCACAAGAGAGCCAAGGCTATTGACTCACAAATCAAACTAATTAGCACAAATTGAAATTCGTGTTCTACAAATAGGAGATAACTGATGAAATACACAAACTATCAAACAAAACTTTTGAAAGCACTGACTGTTGCAAATCTAGGAGCCAAAGCTAGCTAAAATTAAAGCAACATAAATGTGGAGGGAACAACATGAACATATATTTAAAGCCACAATCCTTCCAAGAATTTTCAAAACTCCCACTCTCCAAACACTATCTACAAAAGCAAAGAAAAATATATAGAAAAATATTAAATTTGTGCTTGCCATGTATTTAAAAAAAGAACAAGGCTTGCAAAGACATGCTGGAAATAATGCATGTAGAGCTCGACCTTATGTTGTTGCTTTGCCAACACTAGAATTTGGAAGCTCCTAGAAGCGTGTTGGATGCAAAACATAAGAAACTCCCTACGTAGGAAAAAGAAGCAACAATGTGTTCCTCCATTTAGAGAGACAAATCAACGGGGTTGGCTCAGCTGGTTAGCTTGGCATCCAAAGTTTCTTTGGTCTCAGGTTCAAGCCTCCCCTTGGAAACCAAGAAGCATTTAGAGAGACAAACGAAAAATAAATAAATAAATATATTAATAAAATAAGAAATACAAAAGCTACTTTGTCCCACCCAGACCCTGGGAAGGACAAGTCAAGCCAACACAAAAATGTCCTTCAGAATCCCTGTCATGCATGTATGGCAGAGCCCAAAAACTCTCACTTTGTACAGCCTTTGTGCCTCCCTTTGAATCTTTGGTGACAAATCAGCAACGGATTTTTCAGAAGACTATTATGGAGTATCTTCACTCTTATTCCTTCGGTCAACCTATCAAAGATTCACCTTCTGATGCAGTTCGAGCTCATCTTCTTTCTTGTGCTGGTCTAGGTGCAGGGGCTTGGCTGGTTGCACGTCCAGTTCTTCCACTATTGCGAGTCAACAATGACTTGTTTATAACTGCCCTTCAAACCAGATTGGGACTTCCACATCCAATATTAATTGGTATCTCTAAGTGTTCATGTGGGCATGTGTTGGATTTCTTGGGTACTCATCTTATGCGGTGTCCCTCAGGTGGAGAACGTATTGTTTCACATGATTCCATTCGTGATGCCATTGCTACTATTGCTCATCATAGTGGTTTTCATGTTGTTTGAGAACAAACACACATTTTACCAAGGAATCTACTCGACGACGAGTTGACCTTGTTCTTTCCCGTGATGGAATTCGTACTCTAGGAGATGTTGCAATTGTTGATCCCTCTTGTCAGGACCTCCTTCATCATTCTTCCACCACGCAAGGGGCCGCTGCATCTCACGCAGTTCAAGAAAAGGAAAGAGATTATAATGATCTTGCACCCGGTGAAGATTTCATCCCCTTTGCCTTGGAAACATACGGTTGTCTTCACAAGAAATTTAATGATTTTTTATGTTTATGTGCGGAGCTTATGGTGAAACGCCAGGGACAAAGCATTACCTTACCTTCCGTCATTGTTTCTTTCTACCGTCAGCGTATTTCTATAGCATTACAACGTTCACAAGCGGTTTCAATTCTTCGACGGGCTCAGTTTGCAGGAGCGGCTGCTTCAAAGCTTTCTGCATTGCCTATTACTGGTTCTATTTTAGTTAGTGATTTACATAAGGCAGTTGGTTTTGAGTAATTAGCTTACTTTTTAGTTACTAATTTACATCGGACAATTAGTTTTAAATATACTATTCTAAGCTTTACTTAGCTTTTGGATAATTTAATTCATTTTTGCCGTTCTTCGGTATTATTTTAAATACTTTAATCTTCTTGTTTGATCATGGGTTTTCCCATTATTTTTAATAAAAGTAGGGATATGGTGGTATGACAAAAGACCATGGATGGGCCTTGTGCCCTTGGGGGGGGGGGGGGGGGGGGCGCGCGCGCCTCATCAAGAGCGGGAAAGAGGGCAGGCCCGCGCGAGACAGAAAGTTTTGTATTTGAAGAAACTGTAGCCCAAACGGAAGAGAAAGAAGCAGAAAAGAGAGGAGAAGAGAAATAAGGAGAGAGTAAAGAGAAGAGAAAGGAGAGAGCAGAGTAGTAAAGGGTCGATTCTTCGTTTGGCGATAATGGGGGAGGTGGCGATGCAGCAATTCGGCAATATTTTGCTTGGCGGCCGTGGCGGCATGGTAAGTTCTCACTTGTTTTTCGTGTGTGTGTGTGTTTCTTTTTTTGATTGGAACCTATGAATAAAATTGCCTCGAGTTCAACTTCCAAGACATAGCTTTTGCTTATTACAGCGGCTTCAACGTCACAAACGACGTGGTACGTAGCTTCAAATAGTTCTTCATAGTTTTTTACTATTGGCAAGCTTTTCACGATCCTCTGTTTGTCAGCTTTATCTTATTTTCCGAAGCTATATTTGTCTGCCTTTGACATTGCGGGCTAACACTTTTAGAAAACATAGATAGGCCAGTCATGACATCCAACGTTTGACTCACTCGGTTGGAAGTTTACTTGCCTTCACGTGCCAGGATTTTAGTTGCTTTAGGCTTAACGTGACACATTTTTTTAGATACATAGACTGAAATGAAGAAGTATCAACTATGCACGTTGATTTTTGTTGATATGGATTTGGCCAAGTGGCAGCACTAGTAAAATACTAACACCTTAGCAAAAACCCTAATCTTCAGAATCAAGTGAACGTTAAGCTCTAGGCAAGCTGTGGATTGTATGTGGCTTTATTAGCTGTAAACCAACATCAATTTCATGAGAAATTTTGAAGAAAATCTAGCATTTTGGAATTTTAAAATGAATTGCACTATCAGCCTGAATTCTTTTCGAGATACTGCTCAGAATAGCAATCTTGATTGCTTGCGCCCCCAATCGAAGGAGACGGAGTTTTATCTAAAATTTGACACCAAGGGTGATATGCTTGGCAACTTCATGGAAGAAAAAAGAGAAAAGATAACTTCTGCAAAGAGGAGCAAAAAATCAGCCAAAGAGGCTGTGCTTTTCAACACCCTATTTTAGAAGAACATATGGTGTGTAGGCAAGCTAGCTCTCCCTTTTTGCACTGCAAAAAAGTGCTTTGATACATAAGTATGAGAGAGAGAGAGAGAGAGAGAGAGAGAGAGAGAGAGAGAGAGAGAGAGAGAGAGAGAGAGAGAGAGAGAGCTTTCATAATCAAATAAGCACACAAATGTCTCGTAGAAGGATGGTTTTTGTCAAGGGAATACCATGACCCTATGTGGTTTACTCATACTCTATGCCACTATATTCTACTGTATTCTTTAACATGTTGCATGGAGAAGTCGTATGCTTGAACATAGTATATACTTTTCTACAACCCTAAACTCGCATCCTTTTTCAAATATTTGGGGTGAATCTAGGTCAAATGTTCTAAATTTTCAATGACCAAATGTGGCCTTGCGAATCAAGTATCCAGGTCACCAGAGATAAAATGCGAATCATGTCTCAAGGGGCCAAGAGGATGTCCATGCATGTCGTGTCTTCATCCTCATTCTTTTCAAAACATAAAACTTAAATGCTGTAGCTCCTATATTAGTGAGTTTCTCAATTGTGATCGATAAAAGTATAGTTTTCAATACCATCTTATTGATATAGTGAGTTTGTCAAATTCTTCCAATGTCAACCATAAAAATATAGAAGATATTTCAAGTATGTTCATGTGCAATTACTCATGTATGCCATATTTTTTGTGTTTGTAAACAATAGTTTTGAAGTCATGTTGTCATGTGAAACATGGTATGAAGGTAGATTTTATGTATCCTTTTTAACAATCAACTACATGCAATTAGTTTCAAATATCTTTTACACGGTGATAAAATTTTGAAATGTCGATGGTTACATTACTTATTTTTTAACTTATAGATATGTTGTTCTTTCTCCTCGATGATCGTACTTGATTGTTGTCCGCATGACAGAATCCTGGCCACCTAAAAATCCACTCAGGGGGTTTCGTATGGAAAAAAGCTGGCGGCGGAAAGGTCGTGGAAGTCTCAAAAGCAGACATCTCTAAATTGAATTGGATGCGTGTGCCAAAGGGTTATCAATTGGGTATTTGGTTGAAAGCTGGCTCCAATGTAAAATTTCATGGATTTAGAGAGCAGGTATTTGATCTTATCGCAAATTTGTTATTTTGATTCATTTTTACAAATTGCACATTTATGTCCAATGTAAAATTTCATGGATCTACAGAGTAGATATTCAATCTTATCACAAATCTAGCGTTTTCATTCATTTTTACAAATTGCACATGGAAGAGAAGATGTTTATCAATTGTTTTGGATAAACTCATATCTTGGAAGTATTGTATTTTAGTGAGTTACATTTTTTTGAAATATGTCTTAGATACAAGTTTTGGAAAATTGAGTAGCTAATTTGTGTGTGTGTGTGTGCTCGTGCGTGTGTAGTCGCATGGTGCATGTACAGATTCTAAGATGCCTTTTGCCTCCTTGCCCTTGGAAAATCGTTGCCTATGGATTGCTAACCTACAACCATATCTTTTTAAAGTTTATAGATTTTGATAATTCAAATGCCCAAATCTATCATGCTAATATGTTCCCTATGGCTCCACAATAGGAGTGCACATCCCTTTATTTTGGAAATATGTTATTATTTTCCCTTTTCAATGCCTTTGATTTCCACCACCTTGTATATATTAGTGCATCTTTCACAAAGCATCTAGTTTCTTTCATTAAACTACACCTTTATGTTTTAATTTGTAAGCATTCCAACAATAATTGAAGTTGTAGCTACTAGCTAGATTGGGTGCATATGACATCCTTTACTTGTCTAATTTCTCCATTAGGCATGTCAAGAGGAGTTTTACTATGCCCTTTTACTTCATTTGAAATTTTTTCTTTAACATATGTTTTGACTATGATTATGCTTAGTAAGCATACAAACCAATTTCGATGATGTCATATGTTTTGAGGCACCACAATCAATATACTTATCGCTCTCATGTTCAAATGCTTGTAAAGCAATAGTGGAAACATCAAAATAGCTCACTTGCTCTTTACCCTTATTAATAGTGATTATCTCAAGATAGTTTCTAGATTGCCTTTTGTTAAATTTTTTTTGATCAAGATGTTTCTTTCAACACTTGAAGGCATCAAATTTACCACAATTGTTGTAGTTGCTAGTTACCTCATGACAAGTTGGATAAGGTTTCTAGAACTTTCAAGGATGATGGATCTAATTGTCTGTGTTCCACTTTTGGAAATGGGTAATTCTATGACCTCTCATCACATCTTCATGTGGATGATTGATGTGATTGATTTGGTCCAATATTTTTATTATCTCTTTGGAAGTGAATTGATGTTAGTAAAGATTGAGTAAAGTCCAAGGATAGATTCACCTGCAAGTCAAATCTACGTTTTGTGGGTCTAATTTTTGAAAGGAACCTTCCCTTAGAGTTCACATCCTAACAAGGCATGAGCATGACAAAATCCAAGGCCTAGCTATGGAGTATCATAACAACATAGTAAGCACACTATGAAAGCTTGAAAGGACCAGCTATGGAGTAGAAGACAAAAGCAAGAGAGAGAACTCAAAGCTCACACCATTCTTCCTCTTGATCACTCATATGATCATCTTGAGACTCCTCAATATGTGTGTGTGGATTATCAAGAATTGGCACAAACTTACTTGTACCCTACTTCTCATGTTCCTCCATAGGAGGTGTTTGATCCCCTTCAAAGATCACATTTCGACTTATGATCCTCTTCCTGCTAGTAAGATCGTAAAGGCTTTGCTTTCCTTACTGTATCGCAAGAAAATACATTTTGCTGATTTTGCATCCAGCTTCTTCCTGTCATCCTTGGGAATATGGGCATATGCCGTACAACCAAACACTCGCAAAGCGCCCACCTTGGGCTTAATGCGGCTAAATGCCTCTTTTGGAGTCTTGCCTTTCATAGCTTTAGTTGGACTTCTATTCAACAGAAACACCGTTGTGTGCATTGCCTCGCCCCAAAAAGACTTGGGCAACTCCTTTGCCTTGAGCATGCACCTTGCACACTCCACTATAGTTTGGTTCTTTCTCTCAGCTACGCCGTTTTGCTGAGGGGTATGGGGAGTTGTAAATTGTCTTTTGATTCCGTTAGCCTTGAAGAATTCCACAAATCCCGTCCTAATATACTCTCTACCCTGACCACCTTTATCTTCTTTCCTGATTGCTTTTCTACCAAAGCGTTGAAATGCAGAAAGTACTTGAATGCTTCAGATTTTTGTTTCAAGAAATAAATCCAAACCTTGAGCGAGAAGTCATCTCTCATCCACAACCTATCCACATCACTTCCTTTTGTTGTATAAGCATGCTGACTAGGGATAGAATTGTAGAACTTGTCCTGCAATCCTTTGGCCACAACCTTTATATTATCACTCAAATCCAATACAAGACAAGAAGTAGCATCAAAATATACATTCATATTTTGTTGAATTTTTAGCAAGTCCTGGTACATATAAGACATTCCTAATGACTTTGACTTATCCTTATGGAAGCTTTATAGGAAATATCCCTTGACCTTGTGTGTTGAGTTGCCACCTAGGCACACTTCTTGTCCATCACCAATCCCCACAAAGGTATCCTCCCCCCCCCCATGAGGGGTCATGTGCTTTGAAGCACCCGAGTCAATGTACCAACCACTTGATGTAGCTTGTGAGGCCAATGCAACAGAAAATAGCTCAGCTTGCTTCGTGTCATTCCGCTTCTCTCTTGCAACACTCTTTATAACATTTCCTCCTTGCTTCTTTGTGCCCTTCTTTTGCTCTCTGCAAGCTTCTTCTTGCACTCAAAAGCAAAGTGACCATATTTGCCATAGTAATTGCAATTCCCCTTCCTTCGAGGTGTGGAAGAGGTAGTAAGTACTTGAATTCTTCAGATTTTTGTTTCAAGAAATAAATCCAAATCTTGCGCGAGAAGTCATCTCTCGTGCCACAACCTATCCACATCACCTCCTTTTGTTGTATAAGCATGCTGACTAGGGATAGAATTGTAGAACTTGTCTTGCAATCCTTTGGCCACAACCTTCATGTTATCACTCAAATCCAATACAAGACAAGAAGTAGCATAAAATTTTACTTTCATATTTTGTTGAATTTTTTGTACATATAAGACATTCTTAATGACTTTGACTTATCCTTATGGAAGCTTTATAGGAATTATGCCCTTTCCCTTGTGTGTTGAGTTGCCACCTAGGCACACTTCTTGTCCATCACCAATCCCCACAGAGGTATCAAACCAATCCCTATGAGGGGTCATGTGCTTTGAAGCACCCGAGTCAATGTACCAACCACCTGATGTAGCTTGTGAGGCCAATGCAACAGAAAATAGCTCAGCTTGCTTCGTGTCATTCCGCTTCTCTCTTGCAACACTCTCTACAACATTTCCTCCTTGCTTCTTTGTGCCCTTCTTTTGCTCTCTGCAAGCTTCTTCTTGCACTCAAAAGCAAAGTGACCATATTTGCCACAGTAATTGCAATTCCTCTTCCTTCGAGGTGTGGAAGAGGTAGTAGAGGAGGATTGTGCTTCTGACATTTGCAAGTTCTCCATTCCTTGCTCAAGTGCTTGTGGTGCTCCTTTGTTTTTAGCTTTACCCTTCTTCTTGTCCTTGGCTGGATTCTGCTTCTTCTTAGAAGCAAAGGCATGCTCTTGGAAATCCTCCCTCTTGGAGAGATTAACTCTCCTCATCTCCTCATGCAACAAAAGACCATGTACCTCTTCATAGGTAGGAATTTTGTCCGTCACAGATATCATCATGACAAAGTTTTGATAAGCGTATAACAAGCTATTCAGAACTATTGGCACCAAGTCTTTGTCAACAATAGCCTCTCCAAGTACTGAAAGCTGATATCTAAGATCTTGAATCTTAGTAAGATGATCAGTAACTGTTTCCCTCGTCTCCATCCCGAGGGTATACAACTTGTTCTTCAAGTAAGAAGTCTAGTTGTATTTGCTGTTTCATACAATGCACAAAGAATGTGCCACACATCTCTCGGCCCTTGGGTTGACCTGATTAGAGGAATAACATTATCCCTTACAGACATGTTAATGATTCTGTGTGCCTTCTCACCTCTCTTGATATAGTCCTTGAGCTCAAGTTCTGATGTTGGAACAGGCTCCTCACCTATCATGAGCTTCCAACATTTTTTATCTTTCAGAATGTTCTTGATCTTGGATTTCCAAACAATGAAGTTAGTGCCATCAAGTCGGCTGGCTTCACTCAGCATGCTCTCTGCAAGACTAGTCATAGGTGGATATAAATAAAACACAGAAGGTAAACTGGGGTTTGCACCCAGCTAGGGTATGCAGCCACTTGCTCAATAACCCTCAGCTTCTGGATTTTAATCTATCCCCTTGTATGGCTGTCCTAGTCCTTGGCCAAGATCCACTTAGTACTTGCACTGAAGTTCCCCCTATAGAAAGCGCCCTCCTACAACCTTGGCTGCTCCAAAAAACTCAAACCATGACAAAATCCAAGGCCTAGCTATGGAGTATCATAACAACATAGTAAGCACACTATGAAAGCTTGACAAAACCAGTATGGAGTAGAAGACAAAAACAAGAGAGAGAATTCAAAGCTCACAACAACTTAATGATTAGTGAAAGAGTAGGAGGGCGTGGAAACCCCTCCAAGCCTAGGGCCACAAATAGCATGAAATGCATAGAAGTGGTCTCTTTCTTATTCTAGCTCTAGACCCCACATGAGTCTTTAACCTACTTGTCGTTACTTGCCTAATCAGCATAAGTGGGGTGTACTATGTTAGTAAATGTTTTACCCCCATGTCTTATGCACAACTTGCAAGTTACAAGTATACAAGCCAAAAGGGGCAAAATAGGCATGATATTTCAACAGAGCAATCCTTTTGATTAGGGTGCTATTGCTCCACCAAGATGGCAATCTCATTGGTCGAGTGATGTAGAATAAAGTATTTATGCTAATGAGCTTTTTTGGGCGATCTACACATCAAGGTCTTTAGAGACTTTGTTTCTAGAATCTATAGAAGCAAATGTCGGAATTCAAGGTGAACTAGAAGCGGAAACATTCACAATGAATTAAGTGATTAACGTTTTATGAACAATCACAAATTATGCATACTATGGAAGCAAAGCAGGATATCAATGGAGACAAATCTCTATCCAAAGAATGTATGTACACAAGCATTGCCACTCTCTCTAGTCTCTCCAGCCTCTTCCTCCTCAGTAGAAAGAGAATGCCTATTTATACTACTAGAGATAGAGAAATCCAATGGCCAATGGTTCCCAATGCGAAATATCCAAAAGCCAACAACCAAGAGCCATGTGTTGCATAGGAGTTAGAAAAGCAAATGAAAAGCCTTGGTATTGGACAGCCAAGTGCTAATTGGAGAAGAAGGTCACTTGCCCCATGGACCCCGCATTATGAGTTGGGCTCATTAAATATGGCATTAACCCCATGAAGTCAAGCAATCCAAGCCTGGAGAAAGCTCTGTACTCACCATACTATCTTTGGAGAAGATTCCACCCAAGGAGAAAATAAATTCTCCGTCCAGGGTGTACCTTCTAGTACCTCGCATCTTACATGGAAACTAGAGTTCGACGTGTCAAATCCAGAGTTTTGCACACAAATTAGGTTTCAAAATCTAGGGAATCCAATTTTAGTGTCAGGTTAGTGATTTCCTTGTCATGCCTTTTCAGTGATAACAAAGCCAAAGCTTACATGTTGAGGATCTAGAGTGTTAAGGAAAAATGCTACCAAGAGAGGAAATCAACCTCATGAGGATTAAATTTTGTCACTTTGGATGAATTTTGCTTTAGTAATTCCTCGTTCCCAATGTGTTAAAAGAACCTAGTACTTGCATGATGTGCAACCAATGTTGCACTAAAACATGTTTTATTTAATGAAATTTTGTTTCAAAAAGTCTGTTTCAAAATGGACTGTTCAAAATGGATTATAAAATTTCAAAACAAAAGTTTGGCTTTTACAATGTTTCATGGGTCCGTTTCGTACATAGTTTCGAAATGCGTTTGAAACGGGAGGTTTAGGTTTGAAACGGAAAATTCTTTTAGGTTTTTTTTTTTTTTTTTGAAATTGTGTTTTTATGTGTCTTTGGGGATTAGACATGTCATAGAAGACTAGTACCAAGTAGATACATTTCATGAGAATGCTCTAGAGAATGCAATTTCAAGAGGAGAAAATGTGTATGGTCGGTTTCCTCAATCAATTATTGATATTGTCATGGATAGGTTGCGAGAATTTGTTCATGCCAGCACAAAGCTTATGGCCTTGAGAAATCATGCTCGAGTGCATTCAGGAAGTATGCAAAGTCACGACCATTAGCATCTTTAGAGTCTTGTAAGAGAGCAAGAAGTTTAGCTTGTGAGGGTTTGCATGCCCATTGCCACATGGTAGTAGGTACTTGATAGCATGTCAACAATTACACCCCAATGCCCATTGCCTAGGCCTTATCTTATAAACTTTAAACCCATGCCTTATCTAACACTCTAACACTCCCCTTTAATGTTTACATTGTCAAGAACTATGCATATGTATCCGCCCATATAATGAAGATCCACAATTCAAATATGAATTGTGGATCTTCATTATATGGGCGGATACATATGCATAGTTCTTGACAATGTAAACATTAAAGGGGAGTGTTAGAGTTTAAACCCATGCCCAGTGCCCATTGCCTAGGCCTTATCTTATAAAGTTTAAACCCATGCCTAATCAACAACCTTAGCTTCCAAATCTTATAACAGAATCTACCACATGATAGAACATGAACTTGGATAGATTCAAGAACTTAAAGAAACCATTTTTGTCTAACTCAAAACAAATCTTCCTAGAAGAATTCATCCCACTTGGTACCACCACATGAACAATTAACTATGACTTGGATGGTATCCAGGAATTACTTGACTCCCCTGCCACGAGCCGCGGCCCGTAGGTGTCCAGTAGTCGCTGCCAGTCGGGGACGGTCATGCTGCCACAAGGGGCAACATTCAAGGTGGCACCATTTTTGGCGCGTTCACCGAGCAGATGGCCTTTAAGGCGAGTGAGGGATGCAGCAAACTCGACGAGACAGTATCGGCAGCGCACGATCTTCTGACCGGTCTTGTTGGCCTTGTCAGCAACCCGCCTGACAATGTCTACCTCGTCCCATAGATCGGAAAGGTCGGATTGCACCATTGCGATGGAGAAAACTAGGGACAAAACGCTGGAAAAAGAACAGCAGGGTACACTGTGTGAGAGACGCTGAAAATGGGCGAAGGCAGGTTCTTGCAAATCAGATGCAAGGCAGGGCGGTCTGTGGGCGAAGGGCGACGCAAATCAGACGCAAGGCAGGGAAGGCAGGGCAGCAAAACCAGTAGCGAAGGCAGGGCAACAATGGCTGGAAAAAAATTGGGAGAGAAGAAGCGAGGGGGGCGGGTAGATTAGGTTTAAGAAAATTTGAAAAAATATTAAGTATTAATTATATTAATATATTATGGTACCGCGGTACCATGACGGTCCCGCGGTACCGGGATCCGCGGGACCTATGCATGATAGTATCAATAATTTCAATAATTGACTGAGGAAAGTGACCATAATCACCATACACAGCTTCTCCTCTTGAAATTGCATTCTAATTTCTCTAGAGCATTCTCATGAAATTGGATGTATCTACTTGTTACTAGACTGTCTATGACATCTGTAAACCCCAAAAACCGCGCCATAAGCTTTGTAGTATGTACTGGCAATGGGCATGAACAGATTCTCGCAACCTAATAACCTATCCATGATAGTATCAATAATTGATTGAGGAAAGTGACCATAGTTACCATACACAGCTTCTCCTCTTGAAATTGCATTCTCTAGAGCATTCTCATGAAATTGGATGTATCTACTTGTTACTAGACTTTCTATGACATCTGCAAAAACCCTCAAAAACACATTTTCAAAAAAAAAAAAACCCTAAAAAAATTTCCTGTTTCGAACCTGAACCAGACGTTTCATACGCGTTTTAAACGCGTATGAAACGACGTACGAAACGCGCCCATGAAACATTGTCTCCAATAAAAGCAAACCCTTCCAAAATATTGTGTTCTTTGAAAAACATATGCATAGATCCACCTTGGCCTCGGCAACAACCAGTTGCTTTTCCGAAAAACGCACTCATCACCTAGGGAGCAGGGACGCCTTTGCTCAGAGCATGCACATGGTCTCTGCAAGTGCTGCACACATGCTTAGCCTTTTTTAGTCCCTTGATGAAGTCCGTTACCATCAGGGCCAAGAAGACCTACCCCAAGCATCTGTCCGTCCTTCGTCCTCTGCAAAACAGTGCCATCCTCTGATTGCAACCTGCACGATCTTCACGTTTTCCAGAGCTTTAACCTGACTAGGGGTGCCTTCCGTCTTGGTTTCCGGAGGATGCCCCAGAGTACCCTGCTGATTCCAGCCCCACGTGTAGAGTCGGCCATCTTCACAGATTGCAAAAGAATTTCTGCTACCAGCAACAACACTGACCACGCTCAGACCCTCCAGATCATTTACACGACAAACCCGATCTTTGTCTTCCAAGTTCCCAAGCCCCAACTGTTCTATGCTGCTCTGACACACGCACACTTGGTTCAGTTGCTGCTCCAGCAACAAAAGGTCCTGCGGAGGAGCCTGCATCCCAGCAGCATAGCCTTCTGCAACAGCACCAAACTCAGCATCACTTGTTCCATATCCAGCGAGCAGAATAAGTCTTTCTCAAGCCTCAGTAGCAAAGATCACTATGTACGATATCAATCTGTCCACGTAGGCTTCTTCACCTCAGTAGAAACAGCAGAAGAAGCAGAAAAACGAGCGCTTTTGTCACGATCCTCCAATGATCTACCCACAAATCCTTCTCTACAGCAGCTCTTCAATCAAACTTTCTGAGCGCATCTGAATCTAACTTTGGACCACGATCTGCAGCGCTCCAACGCTCCAACACCAGCTGTCCAAATTGTCAGCCTCCAATCAATCTATTTCCAACAAAGAATGGATAATTCTCCAGCGACCAGTCTTCAACAAACTGATTCCAGACCTGTGAATTTGACGTTCACCAGCTATTCGATTCCTGGAAATGATTCAACTGATAATGAAACCACTTCTAGATTCAACCCTCAGATCAGAAGCAACCAAGATCCTCCTATGGCTCCGTGCTTTGCTGTCCTACAACAACCTGAAATTGGAGGGAGATTCCATAGATCTCCTCTTGCAGCTCAGGTCTTTTCCCTATAGCACCAGATCTTCTCACAAAGCTGCCACTGTTGTAGATGAAGATCAAGCTTGAGAGCTGGCTAGGCACACCACCTGCACTTGCTTTTCTCCTTTGAAGATGATGGCCAAATCAATCCCTTATGAATTGATTCAGTTCGTTGGAGTACCTCCTTGTTCTCTCAATCTTGAACCACGCTCTGATACCATGTTAGAAAACCGACTTGCTCATACAAGTACCCAAGACAAGATTCCTATTCTGATGAAACAATAGCCAAACACATGAGAGAGAACACCATTGATGAGAAACTCCCAACTATGTCCCATTGCATATGAGGTAGGGCACACTACAAACTTATAGGCTTCGGTCTAAGCTAAAAGCAAAAACAATCTAAAAGCAATTGCCTAATTAATGTCTCTCTATATGGTAAAAGCACCAACACCTATGTATAGCAAAACTTGTCTAACTATAGTCAACTTGACTTCTACTAAATATAGGTAAGGGTCCCGTAGAATCTGCACGCAGGCATGGCCCAATAATCCTAATTTCCTAAATGACAACATTAGGGGTAATAATGTGAACATTAACTTTAACACCCATTACCTGGTTCTTTTTAGTATTAAAAAGAGAAAGAGAAAGAGGTATTAACAACTGAGAAGGGGGCCGTCTATCAGCAGCACACTCTCTGAAGCGTCACCTAGCACGGGATGCATCCCTAAACTGCAAAGTTCCAACTATATATTCAAATTCAGTCTAAGGAAGAACTAGTTTATTGTATAGCAGTCTATCATTCACGGTTACTAGTTTTGATGACTTTGTCATCTGTGATCCATGTATGCTTCCACACCATGACTTACAGCATCTAGCTAGGGATTTTAACACCTGTATGGGTGACTCATTTTGCAGGACATGTCGAGCTTGAGCAACTATTTCTCGTCAAAAATGGGGTTTTTGCCTGAAGAAAAAATGCTTGCAGTTAGTGGTCAGAACTGGGGAGAAATTGATCTGGAAGGTAAGCCAGTCCTGGTCACCACACTGGTTAGTTACCAGCTTAAGAGTATGTTACTAGAATGTGAGCCAAATCTGGTTATATTTTTCCAGTTAATTATGAATTGAACTAGAAGGTGAGCCGTTTCTTGTTACATTTTTTAGTGTTATTTTAGTTCCTGTTGTGCCTCTCCTTCCCTTATCTTTGGTGAACTTATGAGAATCGACAGATAGTTGATCATTGTTTGTGTTGTATGCTGGCAGGAAACACGTTGTCTTTTTCTGTTGATGGGAAGCAGGCGTTTGAAGTCTCAGTAGCAGATGTGTCACAGACACAGACACAAGGGAAGAATGACGTAGTCATGGATTTTCATGTAGATGATACGACATCTGCAAACGAGGTAAAAAGATCAATTTTATCTTCAACATAGTTCCATGTGCTTCACATGGGACTCGGGAGACAACTCTGTATTTAATTCAAATCTTTGCAAAAAGTGGTATAATGAAAATAAGCTTCTTGTTTTTTAAATATCTTATTTGATAAACTGTCTCAATGAACATAAATGAGTTCATCTAGAACTTTGTTATGATTAATATCACATGCGTAAGTTTGTTCAAGGAGCAAACTTAATTGTGAAGTTATGTTTATTGCTTTTGAACTTTAGATTCTCTTGAGTCATGTTAGTCTACAAGGCATGTTCGATGCTGGTTATGAACTCCACAGAGAAGAAGCAAGGTTTTCGCTAAGAATTTCTAAACAAGTTGCAGGAAACATTGATTCACTTAAACGAGGTGTTAAGACTCTTTGCATTGTATCTTGAGCTGTTGGGTTCAAAAGTTTCTTTTGCCTTGCAGTATTACCACTCTGTTCGAAGTTATCACATGTGCTTGAAGTATCAACCAGGCCATTTTCTGTCGATGCATTTGGATCATGTTGGTTGGATTGATCTATTATCAAAATCTCTTCGCTTTTGTTCATGTATGGTAAAAACTTCAAAAGTTTTTGCCTGCTGGTTTGTGCTGAATCTTTCTATCTTAAGTGGAGCATTTTGCTGAGAATGCAATCAGAATGCTGGATGCAGATCTAGAAATGTGAAGTATGAATTGCAAAAAGAAAAAGATTGGAAAAGTGAGCTACACCAGCAGATTCACTTTATGCTGAGCATTGATGACTAAGCAAATTTTATCTTCAGGTTCAACAGTCGGTAGTTCAGTTTCAATCGACGTTAAAAAATGGGCAGATCCATATTGCTAAGATGGTTATCAGTTAGGAGTTGTACTTAACATACGTATCTCAAAGAAGCAAGACTGAAGCTGTCAGTTCAGGGTCTGATAGTTCAAACGGTCATAAGAATGATGGCAGAGTAGGTCACAACTGAGAAATCTACTAGCACCAAAACATTTCAACAATGCCAAGAAAGAAAGCAAAGAATAGATCATGTTGTGTATATGAAAAGAGAAAAGTGGATTTGTAGACGTGGGAACTCTCTTGCTTAACTAGCCCCTTGTGGTGATGGTCTCCCAAGACGTGTTGTCTTGGCCTTCAAGGTTTAAAAACCACTCTTTTGTGTCGCCTTGTAAAATCATGGGGAATAAACGTACCTCCTCTTATAGAGGCTGTCCACAATGAAAAGCAAAAGCTATTCTACTACAATAGCAATTGAAATGCTAATTATGAAGTCTTAACAACAGAAATCTATGCTAACTTGGTTAAAATAGATTTCTATACTATTCTAGCAAAGGTACCTATACTCAAAATAGATAGTACCTATACTAAAAATAGAAATAGGCCTTCTAGCACGTAGGCTGGCCACTACAATCAACCATTAATTCTAACACTCCCCCTTAATGGATAATTGATTATCAATAACACCTAGGAGAGTCCTGAACTTCTCAAATTTTTCACGACCAAGTCCTTTTGCGAAGATATCTGCAACTTGATCATTGGTGTCACAGTAGATCAACTCTACTTCACCACTTTGTAACTTTTCTCGTATAAAATGCTGCTGAACTTCAATATGCTTTGACCTGCTATGAAATACTGGATTCTTTGCAAGCTGTATACAACTCTGATTGTCACACCATAGAATTGTAGGTTCAACTTGTTCTATATGAAGATCTTTTAGAATCCTTCGTAACAAAATTGCTTCACAAGTTGCTGATGTAGTAGCCTTGTACTCTGCCTCTGTAGAAGATAAAACAATTGTTGGTTGCTTTTTACTACTCCAAGATATAGTTCCTGTTCCAAGATTGAATGCATATCCTGTAGTCGATCTTCTATCTTTTGCATTTCCTGCCCAGTCAGCATCAACAAAACCCTCAAGTTTTATTTTTGTTCCTTTACCATAATAAATGCCATACCTGAGTGTCCCTTTGACATAACGCAAAATCCTTTTTGCCGCTTTCCAATGACAAACTTTTGGTAAAGACATGAACTGACTCACCATGCTCACTGCATATGAAATGTCTGGTCGAGTAGTCGTTAGACAGATAAGACTACCTACAAGCTGCCTATAAAGTGTTTCATTCTCACTTTCAGAATTTTCCTCTTTTGTAAGTTTTACACTTGGATCATATGGTGTAGAAATGGACTTACAATCAAGCATGTTAAACTTCTTGAGTAACTCTCTTGCATACTTTGCTTGTGATATGAAAAGACTTTCCTTTGATCTCCAAACTTCAATACCCAAACAATATTGAAGTCTCTCTAAATCTTTCATATCAAACTCCTGTGAAAGATTGTTCTTTATCTTCTCTATTAGTCACTTATTTGACCCTGTGATAATAAGATCATCTACATAAAGAACAATAATGACTATGTCATCCAAATCTTTCATAATATAAAACGTTGACTCTGACATGCTTCTATGAAAATTCTGCTTCGAAAAATAATTGTTGATACGTGTATACCATGCTCTAGGTGCTTGTTTCAACCCATATAATGCTTTCTTTAACTTGCAAACCAAGTGCTCTTTGCCTTCAACCTCATAACCCTGAGGTTGCTCCAGATAAACCTCTTCTTCAAGGTAACCATTCAAGAAAGCACTCTTGACATCCATTTGCTGAATATCCCATCCAAAATGAGATGCAATTGCCAACACTCCTCAAAGTATTCATTTTAGCAACCGGTGCGAAAGTATCTTCATAGTCAATCCCTTCCCTCTGAGCATATCCTTTGGCTACTAATCTGGCCTTATACTTATCTATAGAACCATCAGACTTAAACTCGGTTCTATAAATCCACTTGCAACCAATTGGTTTCCTACCTGCTGGAAGTTCACCAAGATCCCATGTCTCGTTTTTCATGATAGAACTGAACTCCTCATCCATAGCAGTTTTCCAAACTTGTTCTTTTGCAGCATCTTCATAAAATAAAGGATCCTCAGAATCCAACATTGAAGCCATAAATGCATAATGCGTTTCTTCACCATCTTCATGATAGTGTCCACTTGACCGTGTCAATCTCTTAGCTCCTTGTTGACTCGATTCTCCCTCATCCAACATTTGACTATCTTTTATAGTCTCAAAATACCATCTTGGCAACTTCTTTGTAGGTGACGTAGAAGGAGAATATGTATTAAATACCCTTGACCTTTCCTTCCGTTTACCAAGATCCACATGTGTACACACCCTTGGTATAACTTGTGTAGAAGCTGTATCACATGGACCTGTATCTTCCTGAAAATCATCTATAATAGGAGTTTTTGATGAAGGAGAAAATACATCCTCCTCATGATCTTCTAGGGTAGAAGACTCACTTTCTTCAAACACAACATCCCTGCTCATAATCACCTTCTTTCTGGTAAGATTATAAAGGCGATATGCTTTCTCTTCCTCATCATAACCAAGGAATAAACACTTGATTGCCTTTGAATCAAGTTTTTGACGATTATCTTTAGGAATATGAGCATATGCTATACAACCAAAAACTCGTAGATGATCCACTTTAGGTTTTATACTTGTGAAAGCTTCTTCTGGAGTTCGATTTAGAACAGCTTTTGTAGGACTTCTGTTAAGCAAGTAAACTGCTGTACTAACTGCTTCGCCCCACAAATGATTCTTGAGGTTTTTACCTCGTAGCATGCTTCGAGCACTCTCCACAATAGACCTGTTTTTTCTCTCGGCTACTCCATTATTCTGTGGTGTATCAATTGAAGCAAATTGTCTCTTGATTCCATGTTCTTTGCAGAATTCCTGGAACTCTGTAGATATGAATTCACCTCCCTTATCTGAACGTAGAATCTTGATTTGCTTTCCTGTCTGCTTCTCAACAAGTGATTTGAACTGAGTAAAGAACTTAAAAGCTTGACTCTTATACTTAAGCAAGTATATCCATACCTTCCTGGAAAAATCATCCACAAATATCATGAAGTAGGATGCTCCCCCTATAGACTCAGTCTGCATGGGACCGCATAAGTCTGTATGAACAAGCCCCAAGATTTCCTTGGCTCTATATGCTCCATCCTTGAGAAACTGCATACGATGATGCTTGCCCATAACACATCCTTCACAAATTTTTCTTGAAGATACAATATTAGGTAATCCTATTACCATATTATTGTCTTTTAGAACCTGTAAGCTTTTATAGTTCAGATGTCCAAACCTTTCATGCCATATCCTGCTCTCCATACTATCAGAAGCTGCACAAACCTGATGATCCAATGTAGTTGCATCAAGTTTGTAAAGTCGACCTTCCAACAATCCTTTGACCACAACTTTGTAACCTTTGTTTTTGTCTTTGATGAGACACTTCTGATCGTCAAACTCAACTTTCATATTCTGTTTAGCTATGGCAGAAACTGAAAGTAAATCCTTTTTTAAGCCTGGAACATAGAGAACGTTCTTAATTTCTCCTATATTCCCTGAAGGTAAATGTACTCTCATTGTACCTCTACCTTTGATTTCATAAGAAGAATTGTTTCCAAGTTTGACATGTGAATTTACACCAGTGTCATCAAACTGTGTGAACCACTCACGATGTGGTGTCATATGTTGCGTTGCTCCAGAATCAATATACCAACAATCTTCAGAGATCTCTGATGTTGAAGCTGAGAATAACTCGTAGCATCCCACAACTTCACTTTTGTCTTCGTCTTCAATGAAGTTGCTTGACTGCTTCTTCTTGTCTTGGATAGCCTTCTTTTTCCTGCACTCAAACGCAAAATGACCATACTTGCCACAAAAATTACAATTGCCATTTCTCTCTACCACTGAGCTATCCGCCCTGTTTGATAGTTCTCTCTAGAGTGTGGATTGATATTCCAACACCCCCCCTCAAGCCACACTTGGTTGGGGTCCTAGCTGTCACCTGCCCCACAACTTGGGTTACCTAACCATGGCTTTGACACCATGAACTGTTAGGTCTAACTTGGCTCTGATACCATGTTAGAATCGAAGAGATTCTCTAATCGGAGTAGACTAATCTTATTAGTACTCACACAAAACATCAACCACAAGCTGAAGAAGAAGAGAGACTGCAAGAAGCTATGCTTCATAAGCTGGAAACTGAGATAACCATGGAGGTGGGCGCCCAGCTACTCTTATAGAGGCTGTCCACAATGAAAATCAAAAGCTATTCTATTACAATAGCAATTGAAATGCGAATTATGAAGTCTTGACAATAGAAATCTATACTAACTTGGTTAAAATAGATTTCTATACTATTCTAGCAAAATTGGTACTAATACCTATACTAAAAATAGATAGTACCTATACTAAAAATAGAAATAGGCCTTCTAGCACGCAGGCTGGCCTCTACAATTAACCATTAATTCTAACAGATGGTTCATTTTATCTCGATTCTCAGAAGAATTTATTCAAGATGTATCTACATTAAATACTATAGGTGTGAATTTTGAAACAAGAATGCCCACTCTCACCTTCAATGTGGAGACTCTTAGTCGGTGATACAATATTTTGTTGTGACTCGTCTAGGGGAGATTCTGATATCCACTCTAACATAGGATATCCACATCCGAAGGGGTCCCCAGCTACAATGAATTATGAAACATTGCCTTGTACAATGTACTTATACTGGAGGCAAAGAGCTTTGGAGGTTGATTATGAGAAGACCAAACTAATTGATGCATCATGCTAGCTTTACAGACATCCCCAACTTAGCTTGATACTTATTACTAAGTTTGTGTAATGTGAATCATGATTTATCCTCATAAAGAGTCAAATTTCAATAGAATACAAAAAAACCCTAAAGCTGGTTTGAATGGTTCTACAGTTCGAACCTGGCTTGTCCGATTCAAACGCGGTTCGTACCATTGAATCGGCCGGTTCGAACTGCTGGCTCAAACCAGGTATCTAAACATTGCTATTGGGCAAAGATTTCCTAAGTGCTTTTGATTATGTAGTAACCTTGCGTATTCTAGCTCTCTGTTTATGACGTTATGTAGACATATTTTTTGATAATCCTTTGACAATATTTTTTGTTAATCATTGTATAAAGTTCTTTGTTTGTAAAAGTATGGAGAGTTTCAAATTTAGTACTTCATATGGAAACTGTCTGTTTTTTATTGTTCATCTGTACTTGCAAATCTTTTTCCACAGAAAGACACTTTGATGGAAATAACTTTTCATGTACCCAATACAAATGCCACATTTGTTGGTGATGAGGAGCGCCCGTCAGCTCAGGTTACATTTCCTTGGAAACCTATTTCTTGAAAGATTTATAAATAGATCTTGGGCTACTTTAACTGGCATAGCAGTATTTTGATTTACATACTTGCAACTAATCTTAGAGAATATCCTCTGAGTTATGCCCTTGTTATAACTTGCAGGTATTCTGTGATAGAATCTTGTCGATGGCAGATGTAGGGCCGTCAGGTGCAGAAGCTGTTGCTTTGTTTGAGGAAGTTGGTATCCTTACACCAAGGTGCTGGTCTTAGTTGACACCAAATTGTTTACAAGTCTAAACTCTTAAATTTGAAGTTGCTTAGTTTTTTAATTCAGTAGATGACATGTTGCTCTTATGTAAGATAATCTGCTCAAATTTATAAAAATAACCCAGATCCTGATCTTAAAACTTTTTGGTTATTATTCCCAAAGTGATTGTTTTTGTTATCTACTTGTAGGGGCCGGTACAATGTAGAGCTGCACCTGTCATTCTTTCGACTTCAAGGCCAGGCGAATGACTTTAAAATCCAGTACACTAGTGTCGTTCGTTTATTTGTGTTACCAAAGGTATTATGCTCCTAAGTATTGCTTGTAGGAAAGTATATGTTCTGCAAGAAACGAAGTAGGAAGCCGGAAAGTTTCCCTGAAAGTTATTTGAATTCAAAGGCGTCTCGTGTGATTGCTAGACATGAAGTGAACCTTGTGAGGTTTTGCTGATTCATAGGCAGATGATATACTAATCCAAGGACGATATTTCTTATGTATTGTTTTTTGGGTTTGTATGATATTTGTTTTAGTTTTCAAGGATGGTTTTATCATTGTCAGATTTGTCCACAAAGTGATGAAACATGTATGTATTTAAGATTCTATGATGTGAATGTCTTCAGAGGTTTAGCCCCATTCCTGCGGTTTATGTTTGATAATTTCAACGATTCAGTTCATTTCTCTAGATGTACAAGATTCAATCAACACTATCCTACAATTGATGCTAAGTTGCTAACAAATGATTGTCACTGTTGCAGTCGAATCAACCACATACTTTTGTTGTGGTTACATTAGATCCACCAATTCGGAAGGGCCAAACATTTTATTCTCATATTGTCTTGCAGGTTAGTTTCTGTAGTTGCGTGATAATCATGTAAAATTATGATTGTTTATGTTGAGCTCACTGTGCCAATTCATGAACTTTTTTGCTATTAAGTCATGAGCTCTAAGTTTTTCTTACTGACTGCACAGTTTCCAACTGAGGAAGTAACTGAATGTACACTTTCGATCAATGATGAACTTTTGAATACTAAATATCAAGGTCGACTAGAACCTCTTTATAAGGTAAGGCATCTTTGGAGTCCCAATGTTCTGTTTTTTTGAAGTTCGTTTAATTATACTTTTAGGTGGAAATAGCAAGTTATTAGTATGTGGAATAGCCTTTTTGAAAAAGAAAAAAGTTCTACAGTGTATTTCCATGCACACAGTTCATCTGTTTGACAGTGATAGAAAACAAGCATAGGAGGCTCCTATGTTGTGCATTTAAAATACAAATCGAAGAAGCACTTCATGTTATTCTGTAAATATGAATACTTGTACCGAGTTCAGCTTTATGGTAATGTCTTGCAAAAAAACAGTAGGATATTTTCAATGTTGTAAGTGCTTTTCACGGAGGGAAAAACTTTACATTTACTTGATGGTGATGTGGTTCACATCATGTTTTTCAGGGTTTGTCACATGAAGTTTTTGCCTTGATATTACGGGGGCTCTCTGGGTCCAAAATCACTCGTCCTGGAAAGTTTCGAAGCAGTCAAGATGGTCATGCTGTTCGTGCTTCTCTAAAGGCCGAAGAAGGAACACTTTACCCCCTAGAGAAAAGCTTCTTTTTCCTGCCCAAGCCTCCCACGCTGATTGCACATGAGGAGGTAATTTGTTGGTTCCCATTCTGTGTTCCCTGGATATTACATAGGTAAAGAGTTTTCTTGTTAGATATTCTATGAAATTCTCATAGAATGTCTCTTTTAGAAGAATTGATATTATCAAGATGTCGATCTGCTTTTAGTCCTCTTATTTATTTTCTGTTGGTGCATACTGCATAGATGCCAAAGCTATTTCTAACTATAATTTTTTCATACCTAGTAGCTTGCTCTTCATTTTCATAATGGTATTCTTGTGAGAAGCAATCTTTAAATGATATGAAAAAATGTTGGAGTTGGTTTTTCTTTGAGTTAATCCAGCATTGTTCATGGACTGCTGCTTTTAAAATAATGTTTGAACAGATGAATGTGTTTGCATGTCCTTTTGTAGTGAGCTTTTATTAAATTATCAAAAAAGAGAACATACTCTGTACAAAGCTGAGTTGCAGCGGATCGCAATCTGCTGCAAAAATGATCAGGATCGTGCGACCTGGATCGCCAGCGATCCGGGACCAGAAACACTGTACTGGATCGCAAAAAAATTTGCAAATTTTTTTCAGATTGGGCAGGGATCCACCGCTGGTTGCAATCCAAGTGAATAGCAAAAATACTGAATAAAATAGAATTGAAATGAATAGCCAATGAATATATCTGCAAAAACGATTTGCTTCAGTATCTGATATTCATTTGCTTCAGTATTTGATTGAAGTGAATAGCAGATACTGGGGGTTAACCATCTGAAAAAGCAACATAACTGCTCGGTTGAAATCCTTTCACATAATACCCATTTTGGTAGCTTTTGAAAAACAAAAAAAATTTGCGTTCCGGGAAACCCTAATGGGAAATCCGGATCACGTTCCGGAACGTGGCCTGCATCTTTGGTACAAAGTTTCTTTTGGTTGTCCATGTATAATTTTTCCAGTACTGAAAGAAGCGTGCATGTTCCATATCACATTTCTAAATCATTTTTTCATCACTTGGACATCAGTTTCATCCTACCTTTCTTCACCTTACACTTTAGCCCAATATGTGACAATGCAGTTCAAATCAAACAGGAAGAACCTAAGTGTAGGGGGATTTTGATGAATGTGTAATATTTACATCATATCTCGTACTCTGATTTACATCATATCTTGTACTCTGATTCAAAACTAACATATATTGTGATTCATGATTGATCTTTGCTATACAGAAGAGTTCGGCAGTCCGTCCTTTGTACTTCTCTAACAGCTACCTCTCAAGTTGTACATGGTGTGAGGAGACATTTAGTTTACCCCATCACATAGATGAAAACCAAATGTAAAAGGTAGCCAGGTAATGTATTGAGGCCCTGTTTCGTACATTGCAAAAGATGATGGTCGGAAGACTTAAGTTTGAACTACAAAGGACCCTCAAGCAGCTTACTGGATGTTGCTCAGTAGATACATCATCGCACTGCAATGTGATAGTAAATGAGTTCCTTTGGCAACAGTTATGCATACTGGTTGATAAGGAATCTTGTAACACTGAGATGCTTGGTTATGTGAGTGCACCAAGAGTAGGTTGGAGAGGATGCAAACGTTACACATCTTATTAGTCACAGATATTTGTCACCAATAAAAAGATGACAATATAGAATACTAGAACCTATGAGAACGTGATTTGAGCATTATTCTCCAGATCTCTGATGCATGCACAGCAGTAAGAAAATCATTGTGTTCTCAAAGAGTTAGATGCTTGCTCTTTTCTACATATGTACCCTCTATAAGTTTGCCTTCTGAGCATGATGGCAAGGGAATGGTAATGGGAACAAAAACGCGTTCCGGATGCAACAATGATATATATCTACATATATATTTTAGTTGCAGCGAATCGCGATTCTGGGGGTATAGCGATTCGCAAATCGTGATTCCTTGCCCAGAATCGCCAATTTTTTTTAATATAACTTTCCAGAATTTTTTTTGGACATGAAATGAACCTGAAAATACTGGAATAAGACCTGACACTACTGGAACTACTGAAATTGGACCTGAAACTACTGTAATGGTAATTGTCTGCTTTTTTCTATCTACTTAATAAAGCTTTCTTTCTTTCTTTCTTCTCTCTCTCTCTCTCTCTCTCTCTGTCTCTCTCTCTCTCTCTCTCTCTCTCTCTCTCTCTCTCTCTCTCTCTCTCTCTCTCTCTCACATCCGCTCCTCTGATGGCGCTGATCCGCTCCTTATCCACTCCAGTGATGGCGCACCCTGATCCGCTCCTGCCCTGGCTCTATCCGCTCCTGCCCTGGCCCTGATCTGCCCTGGCCCTATCCGCTCCTGTCCTTGCCCTGATCCGTACCTGTCCTGACCCTGTCCGTCCGCCCTTATCCGTACCTACCTGTCCTGGCCCACCCTGCGCTGGTCCGAACCTGTCCGCCCGCCCTGCATTGCAACCTGTCCGTCTTGTCCTGCACTATGGCTCCTCGTGGGTCTGTCCCTCCTCGTGCCACAGCCCCTCTTCCTCCACGCCGGCGGACCACCCGCTTCCCTCTTACCTCATCCCCCCCCCCTTTCGATGCCATCTCATCCCCCCCCCCCCCCCCCCGGGCTGAAACTAGCCACTGCTCGTTGGAACTACCTCCCCCCTCGCTGCTGTCTACAGAAATCCCTTCGCTGCCTTCAGACCTACCCTCCCTTTCGCTGTCCTCAGATCTGCCCTCCCCCTTGCTGCCTACAGATCTACCCTCCCCCTCGCTGCCTATTGACCTGTCTTCCCCCTCACTGGAACACCCTTCTTCTTCCCCACTCCCATTCTCTTCCTCCTCTTCTTCTCTCTCTTCTACTTCCTATCTTTCACCTTCTTCTTCCTCTGCTTCTGCCTCTTCCTCGTCGTCATTGATCTCCAATCCTATCGATCTGGCCATCCCTACCGGCCTCCTTCCTACCCCTATTTCCCAAGAATCCACAGCCCCCCCATCTACAACACCCATCCCATAAACTCCCTCCAAATCAACCGAACTATTTTCCTCCTGGGAAGCTGACCAAATGAAAGCCGATTTCCAGCTTTTGAAACAGGAACTTTCACAACTGAAGGGAATAGTGGTCTCCTTACTCGAGGAAAAGAATGTGCTGCAGTCCAAAGTCGCTTCATTGGAGCAGGTGATCAACACTAAGCAAGTTGCAGCTTCGGAATCGACCACCACCATGATACGGGAGCTTGAAAATAAAATTGAGTAGCATAAAGATTCATGGGCAACAGTCTTGAAGAAAGGCACCAAGCCTAGCGCCCCCATTTCTTCAGTCATCTCAACCACTATTTTGGAAGAGCGGTCAAGGGAGCAAAAGGCCCATAACATCAGGGTTCGTGGGATACCGTATACACAGGATGCCATTGTCGAGGCTACGAGATTTCTCGAGACCATTTTAGGACATGTGACAGATGGGTTAGATACAGCTTGGAGGACCACCACCCGAGATGCAGCTACACTGATCACTCGCTTCACATCCCTAGACAACCGCAGAGAGGCTTTACGCTGCAGAGCCCAGTTATGTGGCACTACCATATATATGGATGACGATCTTACCTACATCTAGGTTGAGGAGAGGCGCAAAGCCTTCTAGGTGGCTTGAGAGACTGGTAGATGGGTCATATATCGAGATGGTCATATACGATTTGTTGCTGGCACCCTAGCAGTTCCCAGAGCTAGGAATTCGGGGCCCTCGGGATTGGGAGCATCCCGGGGCCCCATCCATACCATCTTCAGATTGGGGTATGGAATTGTGATGGCATCCACTCATCCTCTACAGCAAGTGATCTGATTGACTTTATCACTGGACGAGACCTATTGTTTTTCTTGGAGACTCACGAGAGCTAGGTGCGTGGTTTGCCCACCTTCTCGGGATACAGATGGGATCTAGTATACAGATTTGAGACTAGATTAGCCAGTGGCCGTGGTTCGGGAGCGTATCACAGGACGAGCGATTGGTTTGGACAGGGACATCTTCATTGCTGCCTGCTGTTTTCCTCCACAGTCCTCCTTTTTGGGGTCATCCATCCCTCTCATCCACAGCTTCCATATCTCCCCTACCACCCTTTTTGATCATTCGTTCCTATCCTTCGCTATTGGCCACCTTCCACCACCACAGCCTCAACACCAATCCATACTTCCCGTGCACCCACATACACATTCCACCCCCTCTCTATCCCACTCTACCAGGAATTCCTCGCCTCCCTACTTCACTCGTTCCCACACAGTGAACTGCTGAAGTCACAAGCCACCTTCCTCACCACCTGTCTACACACTGCTGCTACTTTGGCTTTCCCTTCTAAACCTCATAAGCATAAACCAGTCCATCCACGATCATCTCGACCTTTCCACCCATTGTGGTATGATTCGGAATGCCGACCCCTACATTGTCATACATGCTCGTTTCCATGCCCGCCATCTCCTCCGCTCTTCACGACAACCGCACACTCCGTAGAAAAAAACGTGCCTATGATATGACTTTGAAGGAAACCGTCTTGTGAACCTCCTCCTCAGTTCCTCCTCAGGTGCCTTTGGCGTGAGTTTATCCCTCGTGCCCCACACGCCATGTTACGAGAGCACACAGTTTTCACCCTCCTAGACGACGTCGGCGACGTTCCATGTTGCCTCCTGTTGCAGCTCGTATCTCATCTTTTTTTAGCAGCAGTACTACATGATATTACTCTACTCCTGGCAGCTATTTTGCTCCCCCCTGATGGATAGTTGGCAGTTTGTAGTTTATAGTTATATTACTCATTTCTCTTTTATGCATAGTTTCTTCTTGGAGACGTTTATATACACTCCCATGGTTTTCACATATTTGACATGTACTCTATTTGGTCTTATATGCCTTTTGGCATGGAAAAGACATTAATAAAACTTTCTTTCTTTCTTTCTTTCTTTCTTTCTATTGATACCCCATATTGCCTGGTTTAAAAAAACAACAACGATATCACTGTTTTTTTTGACATCGATTTTAGAATCGCGATTCTAGAATCACTAGTGCATCTATGATAGTATATATATATATATATATCATAGTTGCACTGCATTTCTAGAAACGCGTTCATAAACGAGTTTCTGGTTTGGGACAACATTTCTCAGAAACATTTTTTAAAATATTTTTTTATTTTCTTTTTGTGGACAATATGGGTATAAAATTAGAGCATTAATCAAGGCCAGCACATGCCGAATGTTTTGGGTACAGTGTGGTCCAGTTTAGGTGCATCAATTCCTACTAGATTTTCCCTGTTGATTTTTTAATATTTGTTTCTTTTTTTCGAGATTTTGAATCCGGAAACAAGTTTTTGAGAAACATGTTTCTAGAAATGTTTTTATCCAAAAATGTGTTTCTGTGCAACTATGATATATATGTGTATATAGCAAATCGCGATTCGCCCTAGCAAATTGTGAATTAATTTTTTTCTTTTTCAATTTACAAGAAAGAAAAAACAACGATTCAGGTCACGATTTGCTATTTTTTCAGAACGATTCGCGAATCGCGATTCAAGATTCGTTAGTGCAACTATGATATATATACATTTATATATTAGACATGCACGTCCGGGCCGACGCGGCCATTTCGCGTCCGCATCCGCATCCTTTTTAAAAAAATAACTGAAATTAGATTTAAAAAAAAAGTGCGCCCACCCCAGATGCGCCCCTGGCGCGTCCGCATTCGGACGCGTCCCAGGACGCGCGTCCGGACGCGGACGCCTCAGAGGTGCGTCCGAGGGCGCACGTAACATGAAAATATTCGAAAAGTCAATAATAAGTGTCTTTCCAAAAAAGTTTCACTCCATTATATTCAGGACTTTTTCTTTCAATAAACACTAAAGACTCAAGCATAGAACCCACGGTTCCCAGAACTGTGGGTCCTGGGAACCGTGGAAGGAACCGTACCACGGTTCCTTGAACCATGGTACGGTTCATCTAAACAAATAAATAAATAATCAATAAATTTCCCCCCCCAAAATCCCTTCCTGCCAGTGATGAGGCATGATGGCTGATTCGCTACACTCACAGACGGACGATCCTGCTGCTTTGGCTATGATCATGTCATGCAAATTCGAGAATCCATTTCACATGACTTCTTCGCCTTAGGCATTCCATCTGAGGAAGGATTCCGCCCGCTGACTTTCCGCTGAAGGATTCCGCTGCATGACTTCACATGTCTTCTTCGCCTTATGCATTCCATCAGACTCCAGAGGAAGGATTCCGCCCGCTGACTTTCCGCTGAATTAATTCCGCTGACTTTCCACACAATAATATTCAAAAAACAATTAATTAATAACTACACGCGGTTCACCACGGTTCTGGCAAAAAAAAATTGAGAACCGTACGGTTCAATGTACGGCTCTCAGAACCGTGGTGAACCGCCCACGGTTCATTAATTCTATGGACTCAAGAATCTATCCAAAAAATTCCAAGCCTTATAAGTAATAATTTACATGATAACAGTCCTTTAGAAAATAAATAATTTCACTCCGGGAGGATCATATGAAAAATGTCTGATGTCCTGTACCTAAAAAATTTCTTAAAGAAGTAAGGTGAGAAATAGCTGTAAGGGTTTCTAAAAAGGTGAGAAATAGCTGTAAGGGTTTCCTGATTTTGTAATGGGGATCCGGACTAAACCTCAAAATTTCACAAAATACCCATCAATTAACCAATGGTCTACTTTTTCCCATATCGCGAATAGGTACTCAAATTTACCACTGATAATCAGATCTTCAGCAGTCCTACAGTTCCCTTTCCAAAATTTTTCTGATGTCCCATACCACCAGCTCTTCCTTCAATAAAACTCTTAACCGCCTCATCTGATATTCCAGAATTCAATTAATTCATCTGGATTTCCTATACCAGGTATAGGCACATATCAGACATAACCAAAACACTGGAGAATCCATAAGTTTTGTTTCTGGTGGATATCAATAATCCATTTATGAAATGGCGATTCAACAATAAGGCTCACCTTATTCAATTCGCAAATGAGCAGATCCAGATTTTCTGTATAGACTTGGATTCACGAACCGGGTTCTTAATTTTACCTGTCCAGTTCCTGATTCATTGATCTGATATTGTTTGGCTTTAATTTTAGATCAGTTCTTCATGAGTATTTTATTGTTATCCATTTTGTCTTCTAAAGTGAGTTTGTCTATCAACCATGTGTTCATCCTATCAAACTTTCTATCATGTTGATAGGTATTAGGATCTGTGTATTGGGATTGTCTAGTGTTATTTTCAAGCTACTTGTCAAGAGCTCAGCTCTCTATGAACTTGTTTCTAGGAAAATCTCAGCAGTCTAGCATCATACTATTCTGCTCGGCCTGTTCTGAAATTGCATGTGTTATGAAAGTTTTGCAGCTGTCTAGATCTTTTACTTTTCTGTGCTACTTTACGTTTGTTGGCCTAAATTTGGTTATCTTTTTGTAGAAGCTTGTAGATTAATGCCTCATATATCAGTTTGATTTTTCTTTGCTATCATCTTCTGAGCTCCACATGACAATATCCCATCATGTATCGAGGTGATTTTGTTTTTCAATAAACACTCATTTTCATTTTTCTTACAGGTCTTGAATCTGATTTGCAGTTCTGTTGTTTAACTTTTGAATTTGTTTAGCACCATCTATTTTTACTGATTTTACTCTTCTAACTGTCTGGCGGAAATTCCCAATGAGAGGACAGTGGACATGGGGTATAGATAACAGAGTCATCTTGTTTCTGGTTTTGTTTTGCAGATCCAGTACATAGAGTTTGAAAGGCATGGCGCAGCAGGAACAAGCAGTTTATCATCTCATTATTTTGACCTTATCATAAGGTTGAAAAATGATCAAGAGCATCAATTTAGGAATATCCAGCGCAATGAGTATCACAATCTTTTCAAGTTCATTGAGTAAGTATCTGGTTGGGTAGTGTTTGTGCAAATTGTGCTCAATTATAGACTAGCCATTACCTTGTTCTCCTGTGGAAGACAGGAGCTTAACGGAGTTGCTCATTTTTCATGAAGCAAATAGTTTTTATAAGAGGCTATGACAAAATGGCCTTTATTTCTTTACCTCTGTTCACTTTTCCTCTCAACAGGATTCATTGGTGGTAGTTGTGATGTTTGGTTTCTGTGATTAGATGGTATTCTTGTGGTGATGATTGCTTTTGGTATGCAGGGACAAACAGATAAAGATATTCAACCCTGAAGCTCAGGGAATGAGTGGTGTTGCAGCTGTACTTGAAGGCTATGATGATGCAGGTGTTGATCCACACTTGAATCGTATAAGAAGTGCGCGTGAGATTGGAGACGGCCAACAAGAAGATAGTGATGAGGAGGTGAGTTTTTTTATGGAATTGTCAACTTTCTTTCTGATCACCTAGTGGCTTAGTATTATTTCTAAGATAAGCTGCCTTTGCTGGAAGTAACTGAGTGCCAGCTATTATATGTATCGATTCTTAGCATGAAATGATCGAATGGTAAATGATCACTTGTTGAAGGGAGAAAACGAGAAATTGTAGATATACTGGGTACTATTTTATTAACCTAGCTTTGACAATTGGCAGGCCTTGTGTTGATTCAGGTTTCCCTTGTCACTGGTATGCATGGTCACTAGATTCTGACTGACTTAAAAAATTGTACTGGAAATGTTGTGCTTGTCACATAAGGGAAATACGATTGTTGTTTTGCAATTATCTATGTTTTTGCCTGTATGGCAGGACGAGGATTTTGTAGCGGAGAAAGATGATGCAGGGTCTCCAAGTGATGATTCTGAGGAAGAGGAATCCGATGCGAGTGAAAGTGGCGGAGAAGTTGAGGAGGTAACCATCTGTGACTCCATGACTTCAGTGTGTAATGAATTCTTGGCTTGGTAGTATGTGTTATTGTGTTGTTTTTTGGGATTCTAGGTACATTTGGGATGCTTTTAATTTGCCTCTGTTCTTGTGTTTTGCTCAGAAACAATCGCAGAAAGTAAAAAAGAAGGCTGATACAACCCCAAAGGTTACATCAAAGAAGAAAAAAGCAGATGAAGACGTAGATTCGGGAAAGAAAAAGAAGAGGAAAAAGGATCCCAATGCACCCAAAAGGGCGCTTTCTGGCTTCATGTACTTTTCACTAGCAGAAAGAGAGGTAGAACTTTCTGGCTTTGTGACCTTGTTGATGAAAAACCTTAATGCAAATAGGGCCTTCGTAGGTTAGTAGGCTGTATCTGGTTTGAAACTATGAGATGAACTGTCATTGATTTAAAACATCAAATTGCTGCAGAGTCTTCGAAAGAGCAATCCAGGGATATCATTCACGGACACGGGCAGAACACTTGGGGAGAAGTGGAAAAATATGTCAGGTATGAGCAAATCCTGCTAATTTTGTTTGAAATGAAGGCCTGAACTCATACATAGGAGAACGAGGGGAGTGCTATCTTAATGCTCTTGACTCATAATTTTTTAGGTGAAGAGAAAGAACCTTATGAAGCTAAAGCAAGGGTAGATAAAGAAAGGTACAAGGAGCAGATGGCAGACTACAGAAGTGGAGCTGTGCCCGCCGGAGCTGAGGATGGAAGTTCCGAGGAGGAATAGTTTGCAAGAGTTTGTGGTACAAATTTGCGCAAATTTATATGTAGAGCTATGTTATACCGGCACCATGATACTGGATGCTTGTCTCTTTAACATAATCCACTCCTGAGCTTTTCGGCACATAAAATGTGACCTTCCAATCATATTTTTTAATGGTGGCAGGGTGGCATATCTCAGAATGTTGCTCTTTTTTTTGTCATTGCCAGTGCTTTGTGCGATATAATGTCCCATAACTGTATAAGAGCTTGCTAGAATTTATCTTTTATTGTAACAAACTCTGCTTGAGTAGTTTTGTATGAAGTGGTAATTTTTTTCCAGGAAATACTGAAGCAAACGATAACAATGTTCACTACATAAATCACCAATGCTGTCAGTTATGTATGTGTAAGTTGCTGTCTCTGTGGTATCCCCTAGAAGGTATGCAGCTTTGATTTGAGGAACAAACACCCATGATGTATTCACAGTTTCACATAGTGACTTCAATCCCATGCGTCCTTTGGTCCCGACTCCTGGAGCATCACCAATATAGGGAATGAATGTTTAGGCATGTCGATATCTCCTGTCAAATGCCCTGCGATTCTCTTCAAAAAGAGGTCTAATCTCCTCTCCAGTCACTATCTGCCATAGTTGATTTTCCATCAAGATGTTTTTCATTTTGAATTTCTACACTGCATAATTGTTAGCACCTTCAGGTTTGCTAGCTTCACTGAGAACATTGTCACTGGCCTTTAGTGCACTTGGATGACTCCAAATAGTAAACTTAGCTGCAAAAATGGAAAAGTTGCTGCAAATTTGATACGTGTCATCTTTGACTGCACCTAAATCAGTTAGAGATGTACTTTTTGCTGACAAAATGTGATGGCTAGTTTTGATGGGTTAACAAATTTTTGCACCCCTATGCATCTATGTTTTGAAATGCTAGTACCCATCCAACCTAGAATCCCTCCTGATTCTAGACATACCTGCAACATAAGAGGCTCAGAACATAAACCAAAACCCAAAAGCTAAGAATAAGGAGGCAAGCAATTTCAAGAAGTGCAAGAGAGTGATGTGCAAGAAAGTGACGAGACAGGGATATCGGTCAGTGAATATAAGCCTATATTATTTCCATCCTCTATATATTCTTCTCTACGCTCCTGATCATGAAAAGGCCTGTCAAATGTGGTGGCCAAAAATACCGTGGGGTAAAATTGGCAGCATGTTCAGCAAGTTCCTGCTTCTTTACAAAGCCCAAGAATTGATGTATTTGTTTATCTGATAACTGAACCATAGAACCCATGGTTCTCAGAACCGTGGGTCCTGGGAACCGTACCACGGTTCATGAACCGTGGTACGGTCCCTGTAGTTAATTAATTAATTAATTATTTTTTTCCCAATTTCCCCCCAAAACTCCTCCCAAGTCAATTTTGGTCCTCATTTCATAAATTTCACAGATTTCACACAGATTTCACAAATGGTCCTATGATTTCACAAATGATTTCACAGATTGAACCAGATTTCACAGATGTTTGGATCTGATTTCACAAATGATTTCACAGATTGAACCAAATTTCACAGATTTCACACAGATTTCACAAATGGTCCTCTGATTTCACAAAATGATGTCACAGATTGAACCAGATTTCACAGATTTCACAGATGTCACAGATTTTTTTTGGCATTTTTTGGGCTATTTTTGGGGGTGGGAAACAAAAAAATAAAATAAAATAAATTAATTAATTAACTGTACGGTTCACCACGGTTCCAGGCAAAATTTTTTGTGAACCGTACGGTTCGCAGAACTGTGGTGAACCGTGGACGGCTCATTAATTCTATGAACTGAACATCCTTTTGTAAATTTTACTAATGGCTTAGGTATGCATGTTGAATTGACAGATACATATAGTAAGTAACAGGGTTGGGTATGAGAAGATATGTTGACCAGAGTTCAATGTGGCAAAAAGAAGAGCTCTATTTTTCAGTGGTTTATAAGCTCATGTGGCACCGTTGAACTTGTCCAACCTTATTTGATCGAATCACCATCCTGCAAAAAGTATCAGTTTCATTGCAATTTCCTTTGCAAACCATTCACTGCAGCCTGTGCCATGACTTGAAGTTAACAGTTGGGGCTGCATTTGAGAACTAACTAGAACTCTTCTCGGATTCAAAAGTTTTTGACCAGAAGTAGAGCTATAATGCTGATATTTAATATATTTATCGGGAGAAATAGAGTTCTTTTGTAGCTGAGTTGCAAGATTCTCAGTGAGTTATGTGAGTAACATATGCGGATTATGGGAGAATCTTTCAGATTATAGCTTATGTTTATGTATTGGATCATAGTGAAATATTTTGGTTAGGTACGTCTAAATCTTGTGGGTCTACTATGTGTTCCTATGTATTGAGTTTATATCATATACTTAAGCTAGTCAGTGTGCACAAACATATGAACAAGTAATGTTCGGAATAGTTACTTGCAGGTTAATGACTCTTTTTGTGGAGTAATTCATTAACTTAGTTATGGTTTAGAAGATGATCTAAATGTGGTGTTGTTCTGGAATAAGTTCTTGGCTAAACAAATTCGGCACCTAGACATTTGGGATTTCTGAATCATTAGCGTTCTGGTATGCCTTTTGTCTTTAATTACCTAATTGATGGCATAATTTGGATAACTCATAATTTTGTATTAAGGATTTCAAAACAAAGCGTCAAAATAAATCTGCAAACACATGGGTTCTAGAACTTACATTTTATCAAGATGGATCAATTAGACTTGTTCGCAATTTTCAGTGGCTTTGATACCAATTGTTATATACCCATGAGCTGAAAACAGCTAGGGGCCAATCAACACGAAAAACCAAACACTCATGATCCACCCCACGTAGGACCCAATCTATTATTTCTATATAAATTATAGCCATAGTTGTTACATCTTCGTGAGCTGAAAATCACTAGGTTCCGGTTATCTTGAGAAACCAAATGCTCAGAATCCACCAGCCATAGGACCCCATGTACATCCACCCTTTGTGCCCGAGGCCTGAGACTTGATAACAAGTGAGATCTAGCTTTCAACCATAACATCCCATACTGGCATCAACACCTTCAACCTTCTCCTAACCTTGGCTGGCACCATCCTAGCTATGCACATGTGCACCACCATCCACCTTCTCCTAGGTAGATAGAAGGAATGGTAACTATGAGCTTGTCTCCTTGTATACTTGTAATAGGACTATTAACTTTGGGCTCATAGTATTTGTTTGTAGATGTGCCTAAGTTGTCCTTTTAGCAAGTCAGCCCTTACCAAAGTTCATTGCTATGTTTTGTAGTTTTTCTTGGAAGAACAAGCACCAAAGGATGTTACTTTATTAGGCCTTGACGAGGAACTATCCATCATTGAAGATCTAATAGTTTGAATGCCTTCATTTACCACCGCGAACATAAACACTGCAAAAACAAGAAAGTCATTGTACACCATGAACGTATACTACACTACAAAGACCAGAAAGTTATTGCATCAGAACAAGTTTCCACTAGTACAACCTTGTCGTTTAGCTGATGTGAGGCGTCATTCACACCTCTTGCTACTCACCACTACACTATTGTAAGCACTCTCCACAAATCATCAAAGACAATATTTGGATGGAGATTACTAGTTGTTAGTAAGAGTGAGGTGTTGACTCTATTGCAAAGAAAACTCTTAGATAAACGTGGCTTCTTTTCCTTGGGCTCTGGCACCTAGAAGCATCCAAACACAGACACACACACACACATGCATGCATGGATGTTCCAACTACAAAGTAAGCATGAGCATGAAAAAATGCAAAGCAACGAGGGCCAAGGGACAAGAATTTTGATGACGTGGCATTTCCTTGTGAATCCTTATATCCAAATTTATCCAAGGATATTGTTATAATTTAGAAGAAAGGCTTATGAACAATTATTAAGCATTTTTTTTGAATGTCTAGAAAATTTTGGTATGTGTTAAGGAACAACTTTGATCATTCTATGATAAGATATTAAATAGGTGAAAATTCGGTGTGCTATTTTGTGTTTGATCAAATTACGTGTAGTATTTTTTTCGAATCATTTTCTCTATTGCACAAATGCATGTATGTGTGTAATCTAGTTTTTTTTTGCTATTGTAAATAATTATGTTTGTGAAAAAAAATTTGAAATGATGTTTGCAAGTTCATTATGATATTGTGGTCTATGTTCATGAAATTCTATGATCCTTAGAATTGTGCATCAATGCTTGTGCGATATAATCCAACAAATTACTATAATTTGATTGAAATCGTTTTTTTCCATTGTGAAATCATAATTTCTGTTATGTTAAAATTCAAGGCATTGATTTTCTTACGATTGCATTAGCAAAAGAATTCATCATACACCATTGCATTGCAAAAATATCACTTTTTATTACGTATGATACATTTTTGTAAATCTTGTTGATACTTCGTTTTTTAGATGTTTGCCCTTATTCTTTTTTCGTAAAAGGAGAGGTTAATTCACTTGATAAGGTCTAGACCTTTACGTCATAGAAATGGAAGATTTAAATAAAAAGAAACTGAATGTTAGAGCTTGTATTTATATTTAATAAATTGGTGTTGTAGATCTTGTTGATATCGGATTATGTTTTGCTTGTGGAAATCGAATGGAAATGTGAAAATGATGAATGCTATTAATTAAAATTCCCAATTGTATGAAGGGGTGCATTCCTTACTTTTCTCTTGTTAAAGGCAAGGTGTTAATAATGCCTTGATATGGAAGAACTATACGTAGTAGAGAGGGAATATGAGGTGACATTCCTATACGTAGTAGAGAGGGAATATGAGATGACAATATGAAATGAGACAACAATAAAATGTGAGTGTTGTAATTTAAACGTTCAATGCTAAATCACATGAAAGATAGATAGATTGAATGCCATGATATACATCTATGTTTTGGGGGGTTGGCATTCGGTAAGTAAAGTTTTACGAGTTTAGTAAATTGTTAAACTTAAAAAAGTGATGGAGAATGCACATTTGATTTATCTAGATCCAAACTATGAGATAGAATTAAACATATAATCTCCACCTAATTCCAGCCCAAATCATCCATCCAACTCCAACTACACACATACATGCATACACACACATGCTTATGCATACACACATACATGCATGCAAACTCACACCCTAAACCCTAAACCCTAAACCTACACTCCGGCATACATAGACACACACGTATCAACCACAAACCGCCACCTAGATCGTCGGCCGACAACGACGAACACTCTTTACTAGTATATGTATATGTGTATATGTGTGTGTGTATATATATATATATATATATATATATATATATATATATATATATATATGTATGTATATAAATGTTGTTGATTCATGATGAAAAATCAAGATTTTTTCACATTGCCTTCGTGTGGCGAGTTAGTAGTACTACATGTGAGTGATCTTGTGCATTTATTGTATTGATTAAAAGGTACTAAAGTTTATTACAAGTCTTTGAAACTTGCTGAACTTTTTTGTGGAGTGTTTGATCAAATCTATGTGCCTAAAGTGGAGTTAAATGCCAAGATAAACTAGTATTTGTAATTAGTCTTGATTCTATCTCATTTTTTGGATCTAGATCAATCTCTGCAGATGGATTGGATTCTTCAATGACAGTCATAGTCAGCAAGGGAACCGGAAAACAAAGAGAGGGAGTAAGATTGCCTCATGTCGCTCATTGTTGTCAACATTATGAGTTTGTCTTGTAAGTGTCTAATAGGATGTCAGTCTAGTAAGATGGAGGATGATGATCTCATGGTGGCAGTGAGGTTTCCTCAGTGTGAATCTTGTGTCTCACGTGGTCTGCTTGTGTTTCAAGTTGGATGGTGAACAAGTCAAGTTAAGAGTGTGACAGACTCTTGTTGAGAGCATGGTGTTTGGTTGATACTTTGTGAGTCAAGTCTTTGACTGCGTACTTGAGTGTGAGTCAAGTACAAGTAGCAAAAAAAAAGAAAATGCATATGATCTTTGCGGATACTCCAGGACATTGCTACACATTTTTATTCTGATACTCTTATCACATTTGAGCTTAGGTTTGATTTGATTTATTTATGTAAGCTTCAAATGTGATATTGTAATAAGTGTACAGTTAGTTTGATATTTAAATCACGCTTGAGCTTAAGAGAGGGAGTTAGAAATAGTAAGCTCAACTGTGATTGTGTTGTTAGTGTAGTTTACAATTGTTAAGTATTGTTTCAGTTTGGTAGGGTTTAGTTAAAAAGCGAGCCCGGGGGCTTGTCTCTCGGGCCGATAATGGGATTACACCTGTATATAGCCTAAAATGCCACGTAGAGGCCAGCGGTGAAATTCATGCATTATTAGGCTTATGCCAAGTGGCGTCCCCTTGCTAAAGGGGACATTTGCTTGTATATGAACATTCTCTTTGTAATAAAGATGCTTTTGCTTTGTGAGCTCTTTGCTTTATGTGAGCTCCTCCATTCACTCTGTTACTTGTGGATGTTGTTTGTGGTTTCGATGGTTGGCAATCATCAGTAATTGCAACTCTGATCCATACTCTCCACTAGATCAGAATTTTCGCATAGAATGTTAACTTTTTAAGCTTAGAGATAGACTTTACTAAGTTAATAAGGTCTAAGAATAGTGGATTTACTATTTTTGTCAACTTAGGCATGTTGATAAGGTGACATATAGACCTATGGTAATTGGCTTATTCATGTGCATTGAATCCAGTCATTTTAGATCTAGGGTTTAGAAGAGATCTAAAACCTTCTATAAGTTAAGCTTGAGTAAGAGCATCCAAATAGAGCAAAGGGCTGTGGGAGCAATTCATCTCTCTCATTCATTCTTATGGAAGATATCTCTTTGGGGTTCTACAACCATTTTTGCATTTTGGTGATGATATAGTGGATTCTTGTGTATAGAATGCTATTTTTCTTATATGTATCAGTTCCCACGTGTGAGTAATGTTGTTTACGGCTGTTGTACGGACTGGAACAATAAATTATCATACATAAGTGATGTTGACAAGTTCTTGTTGAGTTTACATCATCTCTGTGTAGTAGATTTTAGGTCTTTGTGATCTAATTTTCTTCACAGTACATACAACTATGCTTTGTGTTATGATGGAAATTCAATGGATGCATTAATCTTGAAGACTCATTCAGACTCAAACTTGGCTGGAGATGTGGATACCAAGAAATCCACCACTAGCTACCATTGTTTTATTGTAAGAGGACCCATTTCATGGAAAAGTTGAAAGCAGATAGTGCATTTCTTTGTCCTCTATCGAGTTTGAATATGTTGCCGCCATCTCTACAGTCAAGAAATTTATCTGGCTCAAAAGATTATTGCAGGATCTGAAATTTCAACAAATCAGACCAACAACACTTCATTGCGACAATCAAAGCTGCATAACACTTTTACTAAACCCACAAACTCACTCTAGAACTAAACATATAGAAGTTCAATTTCATTTTCTAAAAGAAAAGGGTCAGAATAAAGAAGTCAAATTGATTTATTGTCACATCGATAGTATGTGGGCTATGATTGAATTTTCATTCAAGTTCCTAGCAGTAAGAGTGTTGTAATTCAATCTTACTCCTAATTACCTAAGTCTATTTTTTGAGAACTCCTATCAATTGTACATACTCATCTCTCATAACAGCATGCAGAAATGAACTGTTATTTGAGACAGTCTGCAGTTTTACACACATATTTGAATAGTCTGCAGAAATACACATACATTATTTTAGACAAAGCAAATGTCTACTCCGACACTTAGTTCAACAACCCTTATCGAATCGACTCAAACGTCGACTATCGAGTATCAAATATCAACTTCGACTCGACTATCTACTATCAAAATATCGAATCGACCATATTCATGATACCAGTCAGATTGGAGCATTTCCTTTGTCGAATCCAATGCAGATTATGACATTGTCGATGTAGACTACATCACTAGTTAGCATGTTGAATGATCATTCAGATTCCTAGCAGTATGCTTAAGCGAGAGTGTTGGAGTTTAATCTTACTCTTATTCACCTAATTCTATCTTCTGATGTATGATATCTATTGTAAATATTCACCTCTCACAATAGCCCACAAAAATAAACTATTATTCGAGACAGTCTATAGTTTTACATGCATATTTGAACAGTCTACAAAAATACTATATCTCATGCCTTTGGCAATAGCTTATTCATTGTTATCTAGACTTTGACATTCTTTGTCAATAAATCATATTGTTTTTCCTAGGTTAGCAATCATATTGGTAGATAATAAATTTTTGGTTAATGCAAGAACACAAAGCACATTAGAAAGAAATTTGCACAGTGCCCGGTGTTGGATTTATCTCCTCTTCCTCTCCTAGATCCTATTTTAATCTGCCTCCATTCATGCTGCATTTTTACTCATGTTGTCGCACAGTCTGCATATTTACATGTAAAATAAGACAGACGAATAAAACGCGACTGTCTGCATAATTACAAGTAAATTCTCACAGGCAAAGAAAAGGCAAAAAACGCGACACTGTGTTTTTACACGTGTTTTGTGACAGGCGAAAAAGGCGACACTGCCTTACAAAATGCCAAAGGTGCCCTAGGAAAAGCAAAGGCACCATGTAAATCAAATCCTAAGGCATTTTGTCAGAGTGACGCATTTTTCGCATCTTCACCAACGTTCATTTCAGCAAAGGTTGACGTCGCGTCCTTTTCACACTCATCCCATGCAACTGTGCTAACAGACTTAACAACGACAACAACCACCCACGATCTCCTACAGACAACACATCCACTTTGTACTTTCTTCATCTGCACACCTGTAAATTGTGTATATATTGAATACCATTTGCGTATTCAAACAACAATGATGAATGAAGAGTGTGTAAAATAAAGCATCAGAAGCTTATCAGAGATAGACAAAGTAGATGCCTTGTGCATTGATTCTTTATTGTCAGTAATAGGTTCATTCCTTTTACAGATTGGATTAGCTTTGTAGAGCACGCGGTTTCATCTGCTATTGTCTTGTGCTCTACCGCAATATTGACATGTATATTTTGCTATACTTAATCTGATAACATCTCTTTTGTTTTGCGTTCAGATTTGTGCCGATATTGTTACATTTTTTTTTATTCTGTCTAACTTTCTTGTTGCTCAATCTAGTAATCTGTTCTTAGTGAGTTATTATTAGTCTAGCTGTTGACGACTAATATTTAGTCTTGCCTTTCGCGAATCATTTGCGACTGATTATCAGTCGAGCTCAGTCTAGCTCTACGCAAATCATTCGTGACAAATAATTTGTCTAGCTATTTGCGACAAATTATTCTTCTGGTGTTTCGTTAATGTTTGGCTACGTAATCAAAACGACCGTAATTTTTATCACTAACGTTCTGTTTGTTTCTAATAGCCGTAGCCATGCTTAGGGAAAGAGTAATATAGCTCATTTCGCTGCGCACAAACACTTTCTGTTCGAGTTCATTTCTCGTTCCCTTCTGTTTCGTGTTCATTTTCTCTTCGAGCTATTTTCGTTTCTCACGCACGACGCACCCTCTTTCTCCAACATGGTATCAGAGCAGGCAACATGACCTGTGCCCCACTTTAAGGGGGAGTGTTGGAATGACAAAGTGGAGCCATAGCCCACGCTCAAAGAAATCCCATAAGTAGAAGTGGAACTTTGTTCAAAGTGGATATAAGTGATAAATGTCTAAGTGTTTAATGTCCCCTAGTACCAGCCCTTTTGGGGTCAAAGGGGAATGATGGCGGGTGGCTAGGCGGTGGGGATGAAATCCCGCACGCGGCCCGCAGGCGTGCACAACGCGCCACATCGTCTACTGGACTACTCTCCGCTGTCGACAAACTCTGAGTTGGTATCAGAGCTATTTTCGTAGCCTGATAAGCTTCCACAGTACAAGACTCTACTAGCCGATAGAGTGATTGTCTTCTTGTTTTGTAATTTTGTACCAGATTTTCATACTTAAGTCACTGATAGTTTTTCCTATCACTTAGACTAATCTTCCACATGCATTCCCAAGGGAAAGCAAGTTCCATCATGGACAAGCTTGATGGAGCCAAAAACCATCTGTGGAAATTTAAGATGAAAAATGCACTAATGGCTAAAAAATTGTATGACGTTGTTACAGGTGCAGAAGGGAAACCCAAAGTAGACGATGCAACAATCGCCAGATGGAGCTGAAGGATGGAAAGGCTTTCGCGCTGATCATCCTCAACATTACGGATATCCAGATCGGCCATGTAGCTAAGGCTCAGATATTAAAAGAAGTCTGGGACATCTTGAGCACACTATACGAAGTGCGAGATATAGCTTCCAAGCTACATCTCAGGAAGAAATTTTACTCCCTCAAGATGGCGAATGGTGATTCCCTGCAGAATCTGGATCCAGGCTTGCATTTGTCAAAGGACCAATGTCCCCAAACCAAGCAGGAAGAGGAGCAGATGAGAGAGTATCCTTATCGATCAATACTTGGATCTCTCATGTACGCAATGGTCTGTACAAGACCAAATATCTCTTTTGCAGTAAGCTCACTCAGCCAATATATGGCTAATCCTGACATTACCCATTGGAAGGCTCTCATAAGAGTCATGAGGTATATTCGAGCTACCATGGACCAGTGCATCTGCTATGGGGATGTCAACAACAACAATCTTCATCAGCTCAGCGGATATTTTGATGCAAGTTGGGGAGGAGATGTAGACAATCATAAGTCCACATCTGGATTTGCATTCTTCTTCAACGACGGTCCTATATCATGGAACAGTCGTAAGCAAACCTCTACCGCACTTTTTTCTACAGAAGCAAAATACATTACTGCTTCTCAATCTACTAAGGAAACGTTTTGGTTGAGAAATTTACTATCAGACGTTAATCTGTATCAGTACAGCCCTACAATTTTATTCTGTGATAATCAGAGTGCCATTGCCTTATCGGCCAACCCTAGATTTCACTCTAGGAGTAAGCACATTGAAATCAGATATCATTACATCAGGGGCAAGGTTCTCAACAAAGAGGTGAGCTTAACGTACTGCAGAACGCAGGACATGGTTGCAGATATATTCACAAAAGCATTAAGTGTTAATGCACACAACAAATTTTGTGTCTGAAGATCAAGGCATTCACGAATCCAGATTAAGGGGGGGTGTTGGATTTTTCTCCTCTTCCTCTCCTAAATCCTATTTTAATCTGCCTCCATTCATGCTGCATTTTTACTCATGTTGTCACACAGTCTACATATTTACATGTAAAATAAGACAGACGAATAAAACGTGACTGTCTGCATAATTACAAGCAAATTCTCACAGGCGAAGAAAAGGCGAAAACCGCAACATTGTGTTTTTACACGTGTTTTGTGACAGGCGAAAGAGGCGACACTGCCTTACAAAATGCCAAAGGTGCCCTAGGAAAAGCGAGGGCACCTTGTAAATCAAATCCTAAGGCATTTCGTTAGAGTGATGCATTTTTCGCATCTTCACCAATGTTCATTTCAGCAAAGGCTGACGTCGCGTCCTTTTCAAGCTCATCCCATGCAACTGTGCTAACAGACTTGACGACGACAACAACCACCCACGATCTCCTATAGACAACACATCCACTTTGTACTTTCTCAATCTGCACACCTGTAAATTGTGTATATATTGAATACCATTTGCGTATTCAAACAACAATGATGAATGAAGAGTGTGTAAAATAATAGCATCAGAAGCTTATCAGAGATAGACGAAGTGGATGCCTTGCGCATTGATTCTTTATTGTCAGTAATTGGTTCATTTTTTTTACAGATTGAATTAGCTTTGTAGAGCACGCGGTTTCGTCCACTATTGTCTTGTGCTCTACCACATTATTGACATGTATATTTTGCTATACTTAATCTGGTAACAGCTCTTTTGTTCTATGTCCAGATTTGTGTCGATATTGCTACGTTTTTCTTCATTCTGTCTGACTTTCTTGTTGCTCAATATGGTAATCTATTCTAAGCGAGTTATTATTAGTCTAGTTGTTGACGACTAATATTTAGTCTTTCCTTTTACGAATCATTCGCGACTGATTATCAATCGAGCTCAGTCTAGCTCTTCACGAATCATTTACGACAAATTATTTGTCTAGATGTTCGCGACAAATTATTCTTTGGTGTTTCGTTAATGTTTGGCTACGTAATCAAAACGACCGTGATTTCTATCACTAACGTTCTGTTTGTTTCTGATAGGTGTAGTCATGCTTAGGAAAAGAGTAATATAGCTCATTCCGCTGCACACAAACACTTTCTGTTCCAGGTCATTTCTTGTTCGAGTTTTGAGTTCTCTTCTTTTTCGTGTTCGTTTTCTCTTCAAGCTATTTTCGTTTCTCACGCATGACACACCCTCTTTCTCCAACACCCGGTGAAGAAACGAAACGTTTCTAATTACAAAGCCTTGCTAGCTTTCAACCCTCAACCCGACGAAGACATTTGCGAACTCCAAGATCTAGAGACACGAAGCACAAAAAAGTTTCGCGAACACGAAAGTCAAAGGAAACGAAGACGAACGGTTCGCGAACATGAAAGTCAAAGCAAACGAAGACAAACAATTCGCGAACATGAAGGATGAGAGAAGGCAAATGACCAAAATGAAACCAACGACGGAAACGAAATCTTCTTCTGCCTGCACGCTCCAAAGAGTACCATCAAGATCATGCAAGTACCCAAAAGTACTGATATCTGATCTGATGGTATGACGTCAACAGATACATTTTGGGTCGTGGCTAATATGCCACTCTTGTAATTCCCTGATTAGTTGTAGATGTTTAATCACTCTAATCTAAAGGCTACATAGAGGAACTATATACTTGCTGGATGATACTTGACATATAGATCAACAGAATACACATACAATGTAATGTAATAGTCTGATGCTTGTAAGCAATCAAGATGAAATACAAACAACAAGTCCGCCTGCGTGCGAGACGAGCTCTGTGATCAGGATCCATAGAGATCCAACTGTCCGCTAGTAAAGTGAGACGATTACTCGTGAGAGAACCATATTTCTCCCATGCCAACACATTGTGTGAATTTGCATGTAGTGCTTGAAGAAAACAGAGGACGCTCAATATAGATAATTTCTCTTGTTGTGTCTGATCTAGTATGCAAATGCTTCTGTTGTTAATCGTGTGTCTGAGTTTTTTTTTTTTTTTTTGGGTTCATTGTAATTCCGCACCTTGGTTGAAACTATGTTGAATGCTGTATTAATTTTATAAACGTAGATCAGTAGAGCTTGACCACATTCTGGAGGATTGTAGGAGTGATTCAGCTGACAGTGTCCAGCGATCACATCTGAACTCCATCCGAGTCGCAAGAGGATCATGGTTCCTTCGCGAAAGCTTCCGGACTGCGAAACCCAAATTGCGATACACGAACCTTGATTCCTCATCAGTGGTATCAGAGCCGATCATCCTGTCATATTCTGACATAGCTAAGAAGCTAGCAGATCCAGGAGGCCAAGCATTCAAACAAACAACCATCAACAAGAGAAAAGACTCCAAGAAGCAATGGCTTCAATCAGCAACATGCAGAGCAAGATCTGCACAACACTTGATTCCTCAGGATCTAACTTTCTAGCCTGAAAAGTTAAGACATCTTTGATACTCAAGGGTGAAGGACTATTCCCCTGGGTGGATGGCACAAAAGAAATGCCTATGACAACAAACAAGGAGCTACGCGAATGGAGGGAGAAAAACGACAAGGCAGTAGCCTTGCTATCATCTTCCATCGAAGATAGTCTCACACTTGACCTGGATACACTCTCCATCATCAAATCATCTGAACATAGAAAATATTTACAAAAATATCTGAGGAACAAGATAAAGAAAACGCCAAAAATAGCCAGATCTCTTGTTCATGTGTACGCATCTTAGATCTGGTAGGAGATTATCCACTCTGGATCCCCCTAATCTTGAGAAATTCGTCAACGTACCTTGAGATACTTCATGAACCAGTTGACATAGATCCACCCTTGGTGGACAATCCAAGGCCATTTGTACCCCACGTAGTCCGGAACTTCTCCAAGATCAACCTCTTGAGGTTTGATGAAAAGAGAAATCCATGATGATTCATGTAGTCTACACTCAGACGTGTAAAGCCTATGGAGACGACAACCCGCAAGAGCTATTAAGATATTTTAATCTGTGCCTAACTGATACTATGAAAAATTGGTATTTCAATTTTGAACAGAACGAACGAAATGATTGGAATATTTTATAGGTTGAATATATCACACGTTTCAAAACCACTCGCCTCCTCTCCAATCCCTTCCTAAAACTAGGACGTATCCGCATGGATAAGAAAAATAAATCCTTGCATGACTATATTGAACAGATCAAGACACTATGCGGTGGATGCGACTCAAATAGTGTCCCAGACCATAGCGTCCTGACATGGTTCATGGAAAGACTTCCCAAGGGAATCAGACAACAAATGAAATGAAGAGACAAATACCTGTCTTTTCAAACAGCCTGTGTCGATGCCTGAAATGCACCCTACTAATCTGGTGCCGGATGTAGAAGAAGAGGGATCACAACCAGTCCACCAAGTAGGAGTAGAATGGGAAAATGATGCCAAACACGTAACCATCCCTATCACGCATCGGGGGTTTTCATGAGAATCTGCCATAGTTGACGGAGGATCATGAGTAAATATCATCTTTTCCAAGCTATATCACGAATGGGGACTTACTCATATGGTAAGCGCTCCTTTTACGATCCGACTAGATGACCAATCTAGTGTGAAACTGTTAGGCATAGCCAAGGATTTTTCTATGCTCGTTAACGTAGTTTGGTGGCTAGAGTCCGTCGCTTGGTTATTGTTAGGCTCTTTTAGTATCTGGAATCCGTTAGACTAATCTTCACATGAATCTTCTAACAAAAGTGTTTTGGCAACATGCTGTTTCAACAATAGCCTATGTGCAGAACCGATGTATAACTAAAGGCCTTTCTAAAAAACGTAAATCTGACAGTGGATACAAAGATTTGTCGCGAGCGAGAATCGAGAAGTGATTGGTGAAGCTAGGCGATCGACGGGGACAGATGAATGGGGGTGAGATTGTTGGCACATCAACCAGCAAGAACGAGGTTTAAGATTGGTGAAGTCGGTTGAAGTTGAGATTAGCTCCCGATTTTCGAGCTGGCTGAGGTTCATTTTGACGAGTTGTGATAATAATTCGATGAAAACCTTGGCGGCTGGTTTGAGCGTAATGAGCAGAAAAATGCGAGAATCTTCGTGTTCTGTTTTGCTTGCAGGATTAGGTATTCCATCGTAGCAGTCAGAGTATCGTTGAGGATCAAGGCTTTGATACCAAGCCAATACACAAGATCAGTATCAGTCATAACAAACACCAGCTGATGGTGGTGCACTTCTTCTGGTTTTCTTTGCTCTTCAGTTTCTAGTTCTTGGTGCGCTTGTTTTGCGTGGGCTACGTGGACACTCCTCTAGTCTTCTGGCTTCTGGTACATAGTTGAATTGCGTCGGATTGAGGCTTCCAAGGATGTTGCTGCTGCTCTTGCAAGGAACCCAAATGTTGCATATTTACCATCTGGTAACAAGATGCTACTGGGGATGAATCCACAGTTTGGAGGTCATTGATAAATGGAGCAAACTCTCATGCTTTTCAAAGGATACCCGTGTTAAGAAATGGTGGCTACGTCATATTGAGACTCATATCATCCCAACAACAGGGAAGTTCAAGTAATTAATGCTTTGCTTCGATCTGCTTTTCTGGACAGAACGAGAACGGGCTCCATTGAGGATATACTGTATAGATATCCTTTGAATTTCTATTCGAGACAGAAAGTTTGGGTGAATTTTGCCAATGTATAATCTTTTCTAAGGCAAGTGCATTCCTATGTAGTTCTGTCAATATGGTTTCTCAAGAATCTTCTCATCCTTTGCAACTCTCGGATTTCAATCCTCTTGTTTGACGTGGAGAAAAGAGACCTACTTTCCCTTCAGAGCATTCTTCTAGTGCTTCCCCTTCTTGCGCGCGTCGTGAGGCCCACCGTGATGTTGCGGATTCCTTGCTTGTCTCCTTTGGCCAGGTGGTGTCATACTGTCTGCTCCATCTTTGCCATCAACTTTCTTCCTCTCTTTCTGTTTCTTAGCTTTCTCCTTCTTCCTCTTCTCGCCCCCGTGTTCCATGTGCAGGCTATGGTCGCCTTTATGTGCAAGGTGTCGGTCTTTCTCGCCATCATAACGCTTGCTCTGCTTTTCGTCAACAACTCGCATTAACCAATGTCGACCTTGCACCTCATCCTGCTCCCATTTCGCCACCTGACTCGGCTTGGACCTGGATTTGCTCCATTGATATTTTGACCGCTTTTCACTTGGGTTTTCCCTGTCCTCGTCTTTATGCACACATTCCCTTTGCCTTGCGCTTAGACGTCCAGAGAGCTTTGTCCTTACCTTTGTCTCGTCTGGCTTCCAACCCTTCTGATATTGTAGCTTGGCATGCCTGTTTGCTTTTTCCTCTCTAGTGTTTGCCTCTGCCTCCTCGGGGTGGTGATGCTAGTCATAGGGAAACTCGCAATAGGATTCGTCGCTTTATGTCAGGAGATTGGGAAAATTTGCAAGAAGAGCATTTCCTTCGCTGTCATGCGCTTGTTGCTCAGCGGGATTCGACTTCGGATGGTGTTTCTATACCCCCTGTTCATCGTCAGTTGCGTCACTGTGTTTTACTTGGGCAAGTGGGTGAGTATTCTCGTGCAGCTCGTGCTCTAGCTCCTACAAGTCCAACTACTCCTTCTGCTGCCACCCTTCAGGCTTTGGAGCTTCTTCACCCACCAACAAATGACTCCCTTTCTTTTTTTGTTGAGGACTTTGAACCTGATTCCGATTTGCAGCTCTCAGAATCTCATTCTCTTAATGATTTTCTACGCAGCCCTCATTTGTCAACTGGGGGTCCTTATGGTATGGTTTCGAGCATCTTCGTGACTGTTTTTCTCCTGATGACTCTGCTAGCAGGTTTGGTTTGCTCTTTCAAGTTTGCTCTTCCGTAGCATGTGGCCGTATTCCTCTTTCTATTGCTCGTATTCTTGGTGCTGCTCGTTTGATAGCCTTGGATGATCCTGGCGGTGGAGTGCGTCCCATTGCTGTTGGAGAGGTTTTATACAGATTGGTTTCTAGGGTTCTTGGTTTTAAGCTTCGTGACAATTTTCATGACCACCTATTTCCTCATCAGTTTGGTTGTGCTACTCCTGGCGGTTGCGAGACAGTCATACATGCTTTGCGTGCTACCTTGGATCTTCATCCATATTGGGTTGTCCTTCAGGTGGATGTTAAAAATGCTTTCAATTCGGTTTTCCGAGGGGGCATTTTCCAAGAACTTCGGACGACTCACGGTCCTCTCACTCAGCTCATCCCCTTTGTTCGCTCTTTTTATTCCATGGATGCGCCTCTATATTTCAGTCATGCTTCTCGCTCAGGTGATGTTTTGATTATCTCGTCTGCTGATGGTATCAGACAAGGTGATCCCTTGGGTGGTGTTCTTTTTGCTTTGGCGCACTTTCGGGCATTGCGTACTTCTTCTGCTGCTTTTCCTTCTTGTTTGTTTCCCTCTATTGCTGATGACACACATATTGTGAGACCTGCTAATGATGTCTTTCCGGCTTTCCTATATTTCTCTCAGCAACTTTCGGCTTTGGGCCTCACTGTCAATCCCTCTAAGTGCGTTGCTTGGTGTCCTCAGGGCCTCCTTCATGAGCTCCCTTTACCTACAGGTTTTAATACTCCGGTTGATGGGATTAGAGTGCTTGGTATTCCTATAGGTTTCTCGGATTTTGTGGCTTCCTCTTTGTGGGACACTTTGGACGCGCATCTTCGTCATGTTGATCTGCTACCAAAGCTTGGCAATGCTCAAGTTGCTCTAGGGATTCTCACTCAATGCTTCGCTCAACGGCCAAGTTATATTCTATGGTGTGTTCCTCCCTCTCCTGATGTTTTGGCTTTGCTACATGATTTCGATAATACTTTATTAGATATTCTGGGTCGCTTGATGGGTTCAGAATCCTTTCGTATTCCCAATGGTCAGTTTGTTAAGCTACAAGTCTCTCTTCCCGCTTCGTCCGGAGGTGTTGGTCTTTCTTGCACAACTTCTATTGCTCCAACTGCTTTTATGGGAAGTTGGGCCCTTGTTGCCTCTACACTTATCTCTCGGTTTCAGCAGGACAACAAGCCCATTCTTCTCGATTCAGTAGCTCATGTGGAAACATGCATTCTTCCTTTCCAACAACATCTTCGTGCGGCCAAGGATCTCATTCTTGCACCTGTGCGAGCTTCTTTGCCTCCCCTTGAGTCTTTGCGTAGCCATCAACGTGCTCATTTTCAGAAGTATCTTTTGGAGCGCTTCCACTCACATGCTTTCACTCAGCTTCTCAGTGATTCATCTTCCGATGAGACTCGAGTTCGCCTTTTGTCTTGTGCAGGCCTGGGTGCTGGTGCTTGGCTTGTTGCGCGTTCTGTTGTTCCCCATTTGCGCCTATCTTCAGAGTTGTTTCTCACCGCTCTTCGGGTTAGGTTGGGTCTCCCTCATCCAGTGCTGGCAGGTTTGACAAAATGTTCTTGTGGTCACCTTGTTGATCCTATTGGCACTCATTTCATGCGTTGCCCTTCTGGCGGAGAGCGCACTGCGACTCACAATTCCATTCGTGACGTATTGGCATCTATTGCTCATGAGTGCGGCTTTCATGTTGTTCGGGAGCAGACCCACATCTTGCCTGTGTCTGATTCACAGTCGCCTCGGCGTCGAGTTGATCTTGTTCTTTCGCGCGAGGGGATTCGCATGCTTGGGGATGTTATTGTTGTTGATCCTTCGCAACCTGACCTCCTTCGTCGTGCTTCAACTACTCAGGGTGCCGCTGCTTCTCATGCAGCTCTAGATAAAGAGCAAGATTATTCACATCGCACTCCTGGAGAAGGCTTTATCCCTTTTGCTTTGGAAACATATGGGTGCCTACATAAGAAATTCGATGATTTTCTATCATCTATTGTAGGTTTTGCAGCAAAACTCCAAGGTCGTGGTGCCTCACCTTTATCTATCATTACGGCTTATTATCGTCAACGAGTTTCGATGACTTTACAACGCACTCAGGCACTTGCAATACTTCGACGTGCCATAGTTGCAGGAACGGCTGCTTCACAGCTTTCTGCACTACCTAAACTTCCAACTGTCTTAACTAGCGACTTATACCAAGCAGTAGGCTTTATGTAGATACTCTACGAGATTGTTGCTTTGTTATACTTGTACAATATCTCAATTCGTCTTATGGCTTTTACGCTTTCTACATGCATTCCTTTGTACTCTGATGGGTTTTCCCATTTTTTGTTAATAAAAACAGGAAGTTCTTTCTTGACAGCAAAACCCCTCATGAAGTCTGGACAGGATCCAAGCCTTCATTGAAACATTTGAGAGTATTTGTGAAAGACTCAACTAGTTTGATCATATTTGCTATATATCCATATTTGGCAAATTGAGGCCAACTTTGTTTAGACTTAGAGATTGACTTTTCAAAGTTCATTAGTCTAAATTTCATTTGAATAAACACTTTTTGAAAGTGTGGAAAAGTTAGAATGCGAGTTTGAGTATATTCAAATTTAGATGTTGGGTACTTTGAATCTAGACCCAAAAATAGTAGGGTTAGCATTTTGGAGGGAAAACCAAGTCGCCATATAGGTTTTGGACCTGCTATAAAAGGAGAAAACTCGTGGAGAGACACATCTCCTCTCTACTCTATCTCATTTCATGCTTATATATGGTTCTCTTGGGTTCTACTATCCATTGGTGCACTATACTTGTGATTGCATGCAATTCTGTGTAGAATGATCTATATTTGTTATTTTTGGATCCACACGTGTGAAATACAGTAGCTTGCTGGTTTTGTATGGAAAGCAATAGTACATTATCATTTGATTCATGTTTGATCAAGTTCTATTAGAGTTTGCATCTCATTTTGTGTGTAGATGCTGATTTTTTTACATTGGTGAGATTGGTAGGATATTTTGTAACCCAAGATCTTTTTTGTGGATTGGATCATCAATGATCTGAGATCCTTCACAGTATTTGGATGTACTGACTATGCTCATGTCCCAAAGGACAATAGAAAGAAATTAGATGATCATTCATTCAAAAATATTTTTCTAGGCTACTGTACTTTTGATGGAATGTATAGACCGTACAATATAGAGACCTGTAAAGTTTTCACTTATAGGGACGTGGCTTTCATTGAAGATCAGTTTATTGATTTGAAGGGCAAGGACCAGATGTAATCTACAATTTATGCCCCGACAACTGATACATATTGAAAGACTATTTTGATTTCTTCCAACAATCACTCTATACCGTCAAATCCAAAAGAAGATGAAGTAGCTACAACTCAAGAACAACCAACACAAAGTTGAATTTCACAGCCAGAGACTTCAACCAGAAGATCAAAAAGAATTTGAACTCAACCTATCCGAACTGATGATTCCCTCACTATTCTATTTAGGAGCCAACCATAGTTGAGGAAGCTATGTTGCAAGCCGACTCAGATTTCAACAAGGAAGTAAGTATGAAATTTTGCAAACCCAAGTACATGGAAGCTGACATATTTACAAACGAGTTAAATTAGGAAGCACACAAGAGTTTTTGTGCTATTTTGAATTTGTAAATCAAGGCGTTCAGGACCCAGAGATTAGCAGAATCCACAAAGAAATCTAGCAAAGGCCATCAAGACTTCGTATCATTTGTTATGATGAGCCTAGCGGCCATACCCCAAGAGCCACTACAAGGAGTCTACAGTGAAAAGAAGATAGAAGTTCTTCAGGTGTTTGGAGGAAGGTCGAGAATACGAGGACAAAGATTTCCTCCGATAAATAGATCCTCATTGTTTTAAGCTCGTACCAGAATCCCAAAGTACTAGATCCACAAAAGCCACTAGCAAACAAAGATCTCATAGAAACAACAGAACCCCTCAAGGCAATGTTGTAGTAGGCCGAATGGATACAATATCTGACGGATCCATGACTAGTGTCCCACTAACCGTGAATAATCTCTTGCGAGAATGCATAGATTGGGATCTAGTTGAGGATGAAGCTCTTTACAAGCTAGTAGTCTCACAGTGGGATAATAGCATTAAGATGGTGAAAGGCCCGGCAGCTGACCAATGATCTAATTCACCAAAGCATGCCAAGGGAAAAGAGCCGATCACTTAAGATTCCCCATCTGGAGGCTCTCCAAAAGGAAAAGCTCCCATAACCTTTGTAGAGCTAGGTTTGAAGCCATCTAAGAGGGCCAAGAAACTTGACCAAGCCTTGAAAAGGATGGGAATCGACAATAAGCCCCGTCCCGAGAATGCAAGCCCCTTTATAAGGCTAAAACCGCTGAGTGGAAGGCCAAGGGCGATAAATGAGGAATCAAGACCGAGTTTATGACCAACCAGGAACTGCATGAGAAAATCAGACAGGACGCCGTAGAAGAACCAAAGCCTGCGCATGAAGTGGTAGTGGTAATGCCCAAAGCTAAGAGAGAGTCGGTAGAAGACACCTCCCAAGGGGCTTATGCAGGTTCTACCCGCACGAAAGAGATAGATCTAGCTGAGAAGGGAGAGGAAAGTCGTATGGTATATGTTGGAGAAGACGTAGAAGGAGAGGAACTCAAAGATCTTAAGGCCCATCTTCGCAAATACCATGACTGTCTTGCTTAGAATCACATTGAGCTGAAGGGCATATCGCCAGATGTAGTGGTTCACACCATTCCATTGGTTGATGGACCAAAACCCGCAGTTGGACAATTTTCCCCTACCTTTCACAAAAATGTGTTAGAGAGAATAGCGGGAGCAAAAGCCTATAGCTTTTTAGATGGGTTTAGTGGCTATAACCAAGTGCAAATAGCCCTAGAAGATCAACACAAATCCGCGTTCTCCATTGAGTGGAGAATATATGCCTATAGAGTGATGCCATTTGGATTGTGCAACGCTCCCAGTACCTTCCAACGAGTGATGAGTTATGTCTTCAAAGATTTTCTACGAAAATTTCTTGTACTTTTCATGGACGACTTGTGTGTCCACTCCTTTAGAGCCCAACACCTAGCCTGCTTAGAGAAAGTGTTCATCCAATGTCATAATGCTATTTTGTGGCATAGTCGATTTGGACACGTGAATACAAGCTTTCCTATATGCGTTGTAATAATTTAGTTGATGGATTGTATTTCCCTTCTTCATTAGATAGGAAAGCTTTCTTTTGTGAATTATGCGTCTATGACAAACACTCTAGAAGCAAGTTTCCCAAATCACATTCCATCAAAACCAAGCATGTATAATTTAGTGATCTTTGTGGTCCAATGCCAACTCCATCCTTAGGAGATGCAATTTATTTTATTCCTTTCATAGATGATTATTCTAGATGGTCTACAGTCATGTTCATTAAGCACAAATCTGAAGCCTTTGAATGCTTCAAGAGATTCAAGGCCATGGCTGAGACACAAACATCTACAAAAGTGAAAGCACTCCAAACTGATGGTGGCGGCGAATACCTCTCTAACGAGATGTCCGACTACATGGCTGAACATGGTATTAGAAGATAGTTCACCACTTCCTATTCACCTCAACAGAACGAGATTGCAAAAAGGAAGAACCGAACTCTTCTCAACTCAACCAGATCCATGCTACATCAATCACATCTAACTGCGAAGTTCTGGGCAGAAGCCACTACCACAGCCTGTTACTTACATAACAAATCCAGCACCAAAGCCGTCAACAACAAAACTTCTTATGAAGGCATGGACACAAGCTTGGTGTCAGCCATTTAAAAATCTTTGGTTGTATATGTTTTCGTGACCTTAAGGGAGATTGTTGGAAATTAAGCCCACAGTTGTCTCCTTGGTGAATTACTAATTTATATTTCATGATTCTTCCTGCACGTTTATTGATCATTGATCTAGGGTCAAGTGAAATCAACTTTGGTTCTACGTTTGCTCATCTAATACTTGCATGAATCACAAACTTAGACAACCAACATCTACAATGGGCTTCCGGCTGATCTCCAGCAAAGGGTAACCAATCTTGTCATAATTTCAAGTTCAGATGTTAAGTTCAATTACTTGAAGTCATTGAAGACTTTGCCATCTTCAAGGACTTCCAAGAACTAGCATTTAGAACAAGTCTGCAGACTTACATTACTTTTTCACACACTCTAGGGGATGCTCCGTCCATGAGACAAATGATTTTGAGCCTCCCAATTATGTCGTCATTTTGGTTGTAATTGTTATTTTATTGTGATTCAGTGTAATATAGCAGCAGCATGCTTTTCTATCCGTGTATAACGTAGATGAATGCTTGTTGTGATTGAATGCACTTTATCGCTGTTTGATCACGCTTGTTTACTAACTCTGATCAGAACATGGACGTCTATGGCTCCTTCGCTTCTGATCAGACGATGGCTGTCTTTGATGCCTGAGAAACTCGCGATATCATACTGCTCTTTCCATCTATTTCAGAACCAAACTTCACATTGAGTCCATTTTTCAGTAATACCACACACAAACCATTTTGAATCTCTTCGGTGGACTGTACTCTCATTTTTTGTGAGTTTGAATTAATTTTTAAGATCCTGTTGGGCAATTAGAACACTTAAATTTGTGATTATATTTAGCATAAGCTTTCTATTAGACTGTTTTTGCATCTAGCAGCTAATTGTAACGGCAGAGTTGTTTAGTTATATTCCTGCTCTCCTCTCCATTCGCGTTCTTCTACTCCTTGCCCCATCATCTGACTCACCAGGAGCACAACCGCACCATCCAGTCCCATCCAGTCCCAGCCGCACCATCTAGTCCCAGTTGTTCTTTGAGCCCCACGACATTGTCCCAAACCACCACCTCGCCGTCCGCGTCTCAACAGACCAGATCTCCCTCTCCTTCGCCCACTGCTTCTACTTCCTCCAGCCAAGAGGAGGGAGAGACATTTTCTCGATCTATCCGCCGTCGCTCGTGCACCATCACAATACACCATCCTTCTCCTATTTACAGAGCAAGAGCCTGTAGCTCTTTGCATTGATGGATGCCTCATAGTTCTGACTGCTGCAGGCCTAGACGCCATGGAAGTACCCCTCGTTCAGTACCTTTCTATAGTCGAGAGGGTCTTTTTCCCTTTTGACGCTGATCATTTCACCGTAACCCACAAGGGGCAGGACTATACAGTCACCCTCAATCCAGTGCTAATCTCATTGTCGCTTAGCCTTCCGCACACCATCTCCCGAGCCCTTACCAAATTCGACATATCCGTCTTTTTCCTTCTGGATCATGGTGATGTCAAGACAAAAACCAACGCCGAATACCTGATTTCGCAAATTAGAAATCCAAATCCATGAGAGACAGAATTTCTATCGAGTCATGATGGCCATGATGGAAGGACCGAACACCACCTATGATTGGGCCACACTTCTCGTTAAGGAGTTGTAGGTCGCTTTCAAGCACCCCTCGTGGATCACCTACGGTGGTCTGCTTACCGTTATCTCCATCACCCACTTGAAGAATCTAGGTGTCAAGATGCCTACCAAGTCCTCCTCAACAATTAGCTCATCTCCCAAAGATGCACTTACGCTACTTTTGACAGACCAGTAGTCACCGACCTTCACCGCATCACCTACTCCATCTCCTATCCACACACATTCCAAACATATAAAAAAAAAAGAGTGCCATGCGGAGAGCCCATGAAAACTTTGTAGTCCAATAGGCGGCTCTGGAGCTCAAGGTTCAGTAAGCAGATCATCAAGTGCATGCCATTCAAGCTGCACTGGATCAGATGGTAGCCGTGATAGAAGAAGAAACACCGGACGCTCAAAAACTTCAATGAAAGCGAGACGAGTATTATAAAGATCATTTAGCCAGAGCCCTCCAGCTATACATAGCCCTCCAGCTGTACAAAGACCAACAAAAGAGTCATGAGGCCATGCTCACAACAAAAGGTACTGAGCTGGCAACCCTATGCACCACGCTCCAAGAAGATGAGCAAGCCCTCAAGGACGCTGACACCGAGTTGAAGATCTTGAAGAAGCCGTTCACTACCGTTCTAGAGTTCTCCACTACTCTAAACGACAATTTGCGTTTTACTTTTCGGTACCATATTAGATTAGCTTTCTATTATTTTTCTCTGCCTTTCCAAGCTCTTTCCCTCTCTAATTCTGAACTCATTCACATTTATTAGTTTGCATCGGAGGCAAATAAAAATATATTTGTTTTTGCCATCCTTATTGGCCTCTTCCAAGTTAAGGATTTTGGCTATTTCTGTGATGTTTTCGGGAGTCCTCCATTCCATTTTGTTGTAGGCCTTTGCACCATCATTAATTTTCCACAAGATTGAGGCTTCCAATTGGAGTTAGATCATCTGCATGAACCCCCTCTCTTCATTCCACCCCCTTTCATCCCTTCGTCTTCACAACACACACAAGTACGGTAGGCATCAGAGTACAAGCCAGCAGGAGCAAAGAAGCTGTTAGACGCATTGGTAGAGCACATTAAACATTGCCATCACGCCGCCGTCGCACTTCCTGAAGCCCTCCGCCTCACCTATAATGAGCTCCGAATCCTCTATTACGACTGCCATCAATACCACCTCGCCACCCTCATTCTTTACTATAACGCGACCATGGCACATTATAATGCCATCGTCCAAGATCCATCTATCCGCCATCCTTGCTCCATTTTTTACTTTTCTTTCATCGAATCCACCTCCACCATCGACTACCAACAGCTCCAACTCACCTTCCATCATACCTCCAAATTGGTGGAGAGTGCACCTTCGACCAGGATCTCCAGTATGTCTCACAGGCCGAAACCACCTCCTCCACCCTCCAAATCCTTCCAAACATGCTCGATCTCAAGATCGCATCTCCTCCTCGCAGCATCTCACCACCTCGTGCCATTTCGCCTCATGCCACCTCTTCACCTCCTATCATCTCATCACCTCCCAAAGCTCATCTTCCGTCCACCTACATAGTTCCTCCTCGCACTGACGACACTCGACTGATCCTATGTCAGTATGCCAGCACTGGTACCAGAAGAACTTTTTGGTACCTAATTCAGAGTAGCTGGCCCTCTTTGTCAAAAAGTATTCATATGTCAAGACAAGAGACGGCTACAAATTGCCAGGAAAACCGGCCGATGTCCTGCCCCTTCTGCATCCTCAACTAGAATGGAGGAAGGCGGTACTCTTGAGTAGCCTCGAGCTCATACAAGAATATCTCACAGCTTTGGAGACACTCCGAGTAGACCCTGCATATCAAGAGCATGGACAACTTTGAAGACTCCCAACATCAGGGCCTACAATTGGCCAATAATAAAGTCTGAACAAGGTTGGAAAATAGCGTTCAACTTCACTGAGTCCCTCAACCGATTCATGACCGACACGGCTAATTCTCCAAATCCAATCATTTTGGAAGCCTACTATAATGTAGAGACTCTTCTGACCACCACAAAGGTAGATACAAGGTGGGATATCTGCTTCGGCGAGTACTGCTTCAACCCAAATAAAGCCTTCAAGACAACATTAATCGAGGATCAAATCCCACTTTATTGGACCTACTATCGCTTATCTGCAACATCTTTCATCAATATAGCGAGGTTGGGATAATGGTATACGACGGATTTTACGAGAAATATGCACCTGACATTCGGCCCAATCCGCTCGCAATCCATACACAGTGCAGCTCATTGTGCTCCCGATTCGTCCGTGTGGTTGCGCAAACCCACCGACAGATCTGAGATGCTGAAGATGCGAAGGGAAAGCAACTCGACTAGGCTCCATGAAGTATGTATTTCTATATCTCATCTTGTTATAAAAAAAAAACCATCTGAAGAACAGAAAAGACAAAGAAAAAGAAGTCCACAAAAAGAATCAAGGACTCACTTTTATTTTCTTGTTTTTCACCGTTAATTTCATTTTATCTTTCTTCTTTTTCTCTTATTTCCTCAATAAATTGTGTATATGCTTTCTCTGTTTCTCCTCTCTAAAGCTAAATTTTGTTGCCAAATTTTTTTTTTTCTAACTTTTCGTTGATTCTTTTCCCCCTCTTGTCTACACCCCTTTTCACCTTCTTTTGCAACGGTCCCACATTGCCACACATGCTTACGCTAGAGGCATACGCAGGTGCCAAGGGATTGTCACCAAATTTGCAGTGGGGGCCTAACGAATTCCAGATACCAAAAGAGCCTAACGAATATCAAACGACAAAGTCAAGCCACCAAACTACATTAAAGAGCGTCAACAAATCACAGATAAGGAGTTCCAAAATCCACAATGCCAGAGAAGTCAACAACAAGTTGCGGATTGGCCAATAAACGAAAACAAAGCCCAGCGCCTCACCAACATATTTTATGGCAATGGGAATAAAAGCATGGCCGAGTCGGCACAAGAATCTAGATCTACTTGTAATGTAACATCAACAGACACCCGTAGAAGGTGCACTGTACTCGTAAGCCTATGGCACGAGAAATAAAAGTAGATCAATGCTCTAATGGGCCTAAAATGGAAAAGGACCCAAGTAGTTAAAATGTAATTTGGTTTAAAACTTTTTATTGAGTCAAGTTCTTATGGCACATGGTTTTGGGTGCACCAAAAACCCTAACCCTAGCTTTGTCTATAAAGAAGGATGTGACACCATTTTGTAATCACTTTTTTTTTTGAGAAGAATAGAGATTCAGAGAGAGAGACTATCACCTCCAACCATTCTTGCTTTTTGTGAAGTCCTCATATTTTCTTGTGTATGATTGATTGTGGATGATGAATGCTTGTTTGTTGTTGTTAATCATGCTATCAGATTCTTGAATGATCATTAGCATTTGCCTTCATCCAACTGAGTCCACAAAATCACACTCAAGCAAAATAGGTGCTAGTAACTCCCCTTTGGAAGAGATCATTAGGATCCATTAAGTAGGTTTTCTTTCCATTGTTCACCTCCTTTGAGAAGATCAACCTCACGAGGAGAAGATCTAGAGCCATTGATGCCTAGATAAACCAAGAAACCAAGATCCAAGAAGGGGATCAATCAAAACCAAAAACACCAAAAAGAGAAGAAGACAAGAGAGAATCCCACACCCCAAATATAAGCCCTTCCACTTTTAGATCCAACACCAAGACTGACACCCTTGGTAGACTTAGATTCCATCTTTAGCTTGTAGTTTATCCCTCTCCCCATTGGATCGAAGCCCATACTACATTGATACTCACCCGGTTGGAGATCCAAGCCCCTTCTTTGCCCTCTTGATCACGCTGACTTGGGAGGCACGAAAAGGGTCCAACACATTCGTGATTTCATTAGCACCACAAGACTCTGTGATTACGAACATTGGTTCGTAGACTCGGGAGCGGCAAGATAGAAACATGAGCATGAATTTGCATACAAACGGAACTAACTATACAAGAATGTAAGTAAAGAATGCATTTACTACAAAATAAAATGCTTCAAAGATTCATTTTAGTTGAACAAAAACATGAGCACAAGAAATTTGAAATATAAATTGCATCGTGCATAAAGATTTGAGTGATAATTTATAAGATTCATCATACAATATTAACTAACTAAGTTGGTAAAGCATTTTGTCACATAGTCATAAGTCTTGTTCAAGTTTGCAATTTCATAAAACATTTCATGAAAAAGTAATGAGTCATTGTACAAGATGCCAATCAATTGCACTTATGCATAACATTTTGTAAGATAATGGTGATCCATCATAGTTATACATTAACATTCACAAGTATTTATCATTCCTACTCGACTCATTGTTCTCAAGCACATCATTTCATCCTATTTCACTCACTTTCTTTTTATCTAGTTTCTTCCCCCTTCTTACTCCCTATCTATTGCTAAGACCTTTCAAAAATTCCTCTGGAATAATAGACCTAGTCTAAATTGGAATATCTGCACGACTTCTAAAAAGTTGGGGGGGACTTGGCCTTCTCGATCCATCTACCACTTCTCTCACTCTCTTTTGTAGACGAATCCATGCCAACTTTACTTTTCCTTAGTCATGGACTCTTATGATGATGATGATGACTATTCTTCCTCCCCTTCCTTCTTTTAACGACAATAATCCCCCTTCCTACTTTCTTGAGTTCACTCGTTCATCTTTTTCCTTCTCTATTTCCCTTCCTCTTTTGTTCAAATTCATCCATAGAATTCTCCTCTCCATGTGAGAACTTATGTAAAAAATAATCTAAGTGTTGGAGCTTTCTATCTTTCAATCTTGCTACAAAAAACTAAGTATGAACTCACCCTCACTCCCACTCATAGTAGCTCGAGATCCAAGAGTGGAAATCCAGAAAATTGATTGGACCACCACCTCTTACAATGATTGGACCTCCTACATGACACCTCTTACAATGATTGGACCATTTTGGTGCATCTCATAATATGATTGGCCCAAATTGACAAATGAGATCAAGAGGTAATATGGGTGTGGTTGTGCCTTTGCTTGGCTTCCTTGAACGTGATTCATTGGGGGATGGGATTTCTTGCGAAGTGCCAGCCCTAGATGACTCACCGTGTGAGACATCCATCTGCTCTATGGAAAAAGAGGTGTCGGTCGGAGTGGAGACTTGCGTGCTGGCAGGTTCAGACTGGTTCCCTTTGCTTGTGGTGGTCGGTTAGGTCGCCAAAAAATTGTGAAGAATGCTGACTTTTGAGAAAGTGACACTTCTTCTCTTCTGTAGAAACTTTTTAATTCAATAAAGATAGTTACAAGATTTTAGACCCAAGTTTTCTAGTATGTTAGTTAAAATCAAATAATATATGTAGTTGTTATAAGCTTTAATATTGTCCATGGCATCGAGGTGAGTGAAGCTCGTTGTTTATTGCAACCAGGAAGGTAGGGCTCGAACCCCAAATGTTGCATAGTGATATCTAATGAGCTTGGCTCAAAAAATTTAGGGAAATGGCTTGGCCTATTGCAAATGTTGTATATATCGACCACTAACTAATCAGCCAAAACAATCGCTTAAAATTGTTATAAATAACTTCGCTATTTTTGTGTGTGCGTTCATGGATGCAAGGGTTGAGGTGGAAAACCTCTCAATCAATGAAGGTTTAGGTTTTGCTTGCTTAGTATTTGTAAAGGGGGGGGTGGAATTTGGAGGCCAATAAATTCATCATTTGAGCGTTGAGGAAGAGAAGGTTCGTTTTAATATGAATGCTAACGCGTGGGAGGGAGGATGATCGTAACTCCCCGAAAAGTTACCGCAGGTGAAAACGAAACTCACAAAGGGCGGCAGGCCGTAAAGTTTCCGTCGAGAGCGGGTAATCAACGGACTCCAAATAATTACTTTCTAGTTTTACCTCTGGTGAATCACGTACCGTATCCTCGCAGAATCTACGGCCTACTCTCTCTCTCTCTGTCTATACGAATTCGTATAGCTATACGTCGTCTTCCTCGCTTCTCAGACTCAGTTCTTTGGAGTTTTTCTTTCTCTTTTTTGTTCGCTGCAGAAGGAAGGAGAAGCTGGGAACAGCGGATGCGATGAGTTGACAAAGGGAAGCGGCTATGGTAGAGGCTTCGCATTATCTTCCTTTTGCTGCTTTTGTCTGCCCTCTGTCTCTTTCTTCTTTTCAGCACCGTGCAGTTTTTTGTTTTTTCTTCTTTTCAGCTTGTAGCTCAGCTATTGCTTTGCTAGCCACAATCGTTTGTTTTTTCTTTTGGTTGCTTCAATCTTACTATGATATGGAGAGCCAATATGGGTGGTAGCGTTTTGTCTCAAAGAATGTCGTGTGTTTGATCTGTTCGCATATTGTAGTAGTGTGTCTCGAATCTTTGTAGGCTATAGCCCTCATAGTCTGCTAGCCTTGCTCTTCATGTCTGCTATATCGTGAACTGTTTCGTCTGTACTTGTATTTTTGGCTGAGACTTTCCTGTCGCTGGCTACTTATATTGAATTGTGCTCTGGTCCTTTCTGATTTGCAGAGCTAGATTCTTTCGACTTCCTTCCAAAAGCACAAAATGTCAAGAATGCAGGATGTAGACGCCAGCTCGGTTTAACCTGAGATTTTGTCAATGATCTGTAGTGGTTGTATAAGTTGTAATGGTATTTGTATGTCATTCAGCAGGAGCCATACCTTCTCGGCACGCTATCCACGACTAGACTAGCACTCATGCCCGCTTCTACTGGCTTACACAATCCATCGTTCATTTCGTCCACATTATCTACGCTGAAGCATGCATAAAGCTGAGCCATTCCTTTCTATCTAGGTATTGCACACACGATATCGAAAAATCTCTGATTGGGCGCTCTAGTCGGCCAAAAAGTTGATCATATTTGATTAATTTGGGTTCTTAAGTCGATCCGATCATTCAAGACGATCAGTACCGACTTTACAGACCAAGCTGGCCATAGGCAACGCTATCGATCTCATAGATAAGCTTTGTAGGAAGTTTTTCCTTTTGAACATATGGCATTGGAAGGTACATGGCTGCAGATTCCGATGCAAATGGGCTTGCATGATGAGATGCAGTCAGGGGTCGTGCTAGAAAAGGAGCTGCAACAGAAAGGTAAGAGAAAAAAAGGCACCTCTATCAAAGAGAAATCTGTTAAACCTCCGTCTAAAGCGACAAAGAGAAGCTCAATCTATCGAGGAGTCACCAGGTATTCATGACTAATAAGCTTCAAGCGAATCTACCATCCTTTAAAAGATTATGTAAGGACAAGAGTTACGTTGGAATTATATAGACATGTCAGGCACCAGCCAGATAATTGATATCATCTCTCATCTCATTGGAACATAAAACAGCGTGCATTATCCTTTTTCTGAAGGCTTTGATCGGCAGTAAGGTAATTTTTCAGCTACTTTGGGTGCATTTCAGGCACAGGTGGACTGGCCGCTATGAGGCCCATCTCTGGGACAAAGACGCCTGGAATCAAACCCAAAACAAGAAGGGAAAACAAGGTACTGAGTCCTGAAGCTAGCTTGCAAGTCGCCAACATCCATGTATCCTTTCTTGCCGATTATGATTATGCTTCCCTAATTACTATTCAATGAGCATTGTATAAATAGGTAAATCTGATCTTTCCCTTGTTTCAAAGTCCCCAGGACGTCATTGTGAGTCGGTTTAGTTCAAGCGATCCAATGATGCACAGTTTTTTTCTTGTCGAAGCTGCACTTCTGATTTTCTAAGCCAATGCCTTGTTTGAACTATATACATGTTCTGTTGCTGCTATTGCTGTCGTCGTCTTTGACTCATTGGCTTCAGTTTATCTTGGTGAGTTTCAGGCCTTCAATGTAAGACCCATAGAAATTTCCTGAGACTTCCGAGAGTGCAGCTTTAACTCAAATTGTGCAATCAAATTTTGTCTCTTTTATCTGAAAGAATGACAATATACGCCTTCACCACAGGTGCTTACGACGATGAAGAAGCTGCAGCACGGGCGTATGATCTAGCTGCATTGAAATATTGGGGCCCAAGAACAATTCTAAACTTTCCTGTAAACCTTGTCTCAGCTATTAGGTCTTTCAAATTTTAGATCATTGAGAACTTCATTCCAGGTTATTGATTCGCATGCATGCTAATGAGCAGGTGATTGATTATGAGAGAGAAATTGAGGATATGTCTCATGTCTCAAAGGAGGAATACCTAGCAACTTTACGAAGGTGTTTATAACTTATGCTTCTGTAGACTGTAGCTTTTCGGGATTTAAGTGATAGTGATAACATGCATGGAACTCTCAGATACAACTTTCATACTATTTTGTTGAATTCCAATGCTGCAGATCTTTAACGAAAGATATTTATGAATTGCTTGTTATGCAGGAAAAGCAGTGGCTTCTCAAGGGGAGTCTCTAAGTACCGAGGAGTTGCTCGGTACGAAATTTCCGTCGTAGTGATAAATGATTTCAATGAGATGAACAATGGTTACTTGTTTTGTAAGCAGCAGATTGGCCATGATGTTCTTCACTGAATTTTAAGATATAAATTGCAGGCACCACCAAAATGGAAAATGGGAGGCTCGAATCGGTCGTGTTTATGGGAACAAATACCTATACCTCGGCACTTACAGTAAAAGTTTCAATCATCTGCTCTCTTTGGACGATCCACCTAGTAGAAGACCTTCACGAGTATGGGAGTGCTTCAAGCTAATAATTGTTTGCTGATCTTTGCTTCCAGATACCGAGGAGGAAGCCGCTGCTGCATATGACATGGCAGCTATCGAGTACAGAGGTCTTAATGCAGTCACGAATTTTGATCTGAGTCGCTACATCCGCTGGTTGCGTCCAGTACAGATGGGTGGTGCTTCAGAAGCTGCAGTTGAGCTCTCGAGCCCCAAAATAGAAGAAGAAGATATAATGCGACCTCCCATGCAGCAGCACCTGCAGCCACTTTCTGCAACAGATACACCCACACGAATGTGGCCCAATACCGAGTGGCCAGAAGCGATATATCACTTGCCAGTTCAAACTCAGCCTCAGGGGATGGCTTCATCGTCTACTGCCTTGAGTGTTTTGCTACAATCTTCCAGGTTCAGGCAAATGCTGCAAACAACAGCTGCCGGTCGTGCGGCTAATCTTGGCTATAGCCCTATTGATGTGGATGTGGGTTTGCCTAGTCAGTACTTATATCAAAGAGAATCAGCTGAAAATCATCCTGCAACAGACACAGCAACGATCGATGAGCAAGGAGGCTTTGATCATAAGCTTTTACGACCAGATCATATGAATAATTTCACCTCATTCCACATATCATCTGAATATATAGGAGAAAGGGCCTTATTGGAATCAGGGTTGTCTCTGACAAACACCGTTGGCAGTAATGTCGGTGTACTGTCAGCGCCCAATCCCATCATTACTTGCTAATACTAAGATCCTAGCATTTGTCATGTCTTTCAGTCCAAGACCCTTCTTTCACTCCTCCACTTCTCAGTGTACATTGTAAATTTTGAGGCTGAGCAAAGCTGGAAGTGCAAGATTACCCATATGGGCGATTGATTCAATGCTTCCCTCTGTTTTTTTGAATTGTTGCCATGCTAGACAACTACTTAGGTGGGCATAATGGCTTAGTTACATTGAGTTTTGAGTACATACAATCTGTCAAATGCAAGGAGACTGGAGTCTGGAGACTCCTCATGTACGAAAGTGCACAGTAATTAAAGTAAAAATCTATTCAGTATGCAGTTGGAAGTGTCAATGTCATAATCACAAAATAAAGTTAAAGATATGAGTTGACATCTAGTACTATGTTCTATGTTGAGGAAACCAAGAGATCTGGTGGCTGAGAGGATGTAGGACACTACATCTTTTTTGGGCCTTGGCCTTTGCAAGGCAAGGCTATGTGTTTTGAAGGTCAATGTAGGTTTTGAGGCTGCTCAACGAAGCTGTGATGTGGCTACTTTATAGCTTGCAAATACTTCAAAGTTCATGATTTCAACCTTGTCCAAACTTGCAAAGCTTTAAAATAGTCCTTGACTAGTGTAAACTTTGGCTTGGAAATACTTCATAGCTTTAACTTCATCCAAACTTGCAAAGCTTAAAGTGAAGACCTCTCAAAGGCTCAAAGGCCCTTGAGGGGAGTGATTTGGTGACCTTGCATGATGGTCAAACCTCTGAAGGATAGATCTCTCTCTTTTTCTTTTGTGAGGGGTAAAGCCTCTCGAGGAGCATTCCTCATGTGAAGTCCCTTGCCCCATGTAGATGATGTGTCTTTCTTGTTTTGCTTCCCAAGCAATGAAGAGAGTCATTCCCTCTCAAGCTAGCTCTTAGGCACTATATACACCTATTGTTTTGGAGATTGGAAATGAAAAAAATGGAGTGAATAGATCTCACTCTTGGGCATGTGTTGAGACCTATAGAGATTATATTGGAAGAAGGCTTTCTGGAGGTTATTGGTAGGTGAGTGATCTTGGCTGAGATTCGGGAGCTAGTTTTTAGCAAAAATATGTTCGTATATGAAGGCATGACTACTGGCCCACACAATGTGTGTTTATTGCTTGGGTTGGGAATACATGTAATCAAACTTGTGGGCATGAGGAATGGGCCAAAGGCTCGTAAATCTATGTCAATGAACCAAAGGCATGCAAAAGAAATCAAACCCTTTTGATTCCCTTTTAATACTCAAGCCAAAGGCCTACTCATAATACTAAGTTGTATAATACAAAGCATATGTCCTATCGCTTGCTTGTACATGTATGCCACCTAGATTTGAGCCAAGCTCTTTTGCAACTCCAACAAATGCTCTATCCAAATAATGTACAACCCAAGGACCAATATTCAATCATGTCCACAAAAGAACATAATTTGAAATATCAATAAAATCTTTGACGTATTGTTTGTGGGTGTGAATGTCAGCTTCTTTCTTACTTGGTTTGAGGCTTGATTTTCCTCGTCACACGCGTAGGATCATGCACATGGAAGAGACAATATCATGGTTGGGTTGCACGTATGGAGCTATTATCATTCTCAATTCCCTAACAAATGACACCATTACAAAAAACTTTATGGATCACTACAATGGGAAGGCACTTCCTTACTAGACACAATTGTGTACATTTGGAGTGTGGCTAAATTAGTATAACTTGACCAACCAACCATTTTTTTCTTAGCATTAACAATGTTTATTTATTTATTTGTGTATATACAACATTTGCAAAATTCAAATTGTCCTACCTGTGATTTTGTTATGTGAAACATTTAAACATGAAATACTTCCACAAAACCTTAGTAGTCATATTCTTGTAAGTCTTTAAAAAAATAGTACTTGAATGAGCTCAACTCTTAATAATGTTATGAATGTTCACTACAATAATGGCAAAATTTGGCGATATAAATGTTTTTCCTCCTGTTCAGTGGTCATGCTTGCCCTTGTTACGTGAAGTGAAAATCAATTTTGCACATTGTCGAACTTCTACATTGTCGTTTCTTTTGAGTGCAAGCTTGATCTTTTGAGCACAAGCTTCATTTTTTGAAGCTACAAGTATCATGGCTATTCTAAGCTAGATTCATCATCTAACTCAATTTATTTAGGACTCTTAAATGACACTAGGAAAGTGAGCTTGATATTACGTGCATTCATTGTTTTGCTTTCCATACACTAAACAGAAAGGCTACTTACTCGTTATGTGTGTCATTGGTGCTTGGATACTCCATTTTTTAACGTTTCTTTCCAAACAATGTACTACGCTTGGATCTTATCAAATCAATTTTGCAACTTTCATATAAAATTTAATATTTCCATCTTCAAAATGACAACCTATTAGAAATACAATTAGAAGCTCTATTCAAATTTAATACAAACAGGGCTTGCCTCTTGTTGGTGAAAAATATGATTAAATTGCTACTTCAACCAATGCACACTATTGACAAGCATATATGCTTAGCCAATGATTCAAGAATAAGATTACAAATACCTCCATGCTTCATTATGACAACCTAATTAGAAATGTGAGAAACGTTATTCCAATCTAATACAACAGGACATGTCTCTTGTTGTTAAATATTTGTACTTCACATAATGCTTGCACACTATTGACAAGAGAATATGCTATACCAATCTTTCTATAAACATTGCTTAAAGAACTTTATGAAACATCATCAACATCCTTTTCAAATTTGATCTAACTTATTTTACAACCATCTTGAGAAGAAGCTTAACTAACTGATTGTCCATAGTTGATATAGATGAGTTCGTTCCACTCCAAACCCTTCATGTCACAGCCACTAAGTTTGTCAATTTCTACCAAGATTTGAAGGTGTTCATTTTAACTCAGAATTCGAGCAGCAAGAGATCCATCAAATTTGAAGCTCCAAGAAGCCAAATTTTTTTATTTTTTCTTTCAAATTTTGCTCGAGTATGGCTCAAATTCAAATCTTCCTTGAATTTTAGTCAAACATTTGTTTGAACATCTTTGATGCAAATTCAAAAATCTCCAATCTGAATTTGAACATATTCAACATTCGACATTCGACCTCGAAACTCTTTTGATATGAATTATTTGAATCTTCTTCAATTCGAACTTATTCAAATCTCACATTTGTCAATCAATATTGTATGCAATACTTCTACTACACTTTTTAGCAGAAATATACCATTGTCTCTATCACACACTTAAAGGTAACTTTTTGATGGTGATCATATAGGGAAACGAGTACACATTAACTACAATCCAACCACTTGACCTATACTAATTTAGGCCAATATGTTTCATGGTATCTCTATAAATAAAAATCAAAACTGCCATATCTAGCATGACAACAATCAATTAGTCTTTCAGTGCGACCATAGTTACAAGCTCTCAAGCTGTAGACTTGAAACTCCTCATAGTTTAATTTTTGTGCTCTTTGTAGTTTAGAAACATAGCACTTTTCTTAAACAACAATGATCAATACTCAGACTTAGATCATGATCTTGAGATATGTCACACTCAATTTAATACTACTAGAACATAAGCACTTCAATTCAGATTATATACCTTGAAAGATATAAAACTCAAAATCCAACATTTCTTTTCGCAATTTTCATAGCTATTTATGTCTGAATCCTTTATTTTCCCCAACTATTGGTAATTGCAGAGGCAAGATCATGGTGGATTAGTGTTATTCTGCTATTAGGCATTAATCCTAATATGGTGAATCCTCTTTTAAGACAATCTCCCAAATGGTATCCGAGCCTAAATTCTAACCTTGCATATTATCGTAGACATATCAGATCTACTTACACTCTAGTTTTCTAAGTTACTAGCATAGAAGAATCATTGAAAGATTCGATAGATCCACATGTGAATATTTGGAAAGAAAATGATTCTTCTAGAGAAAGATTTGCAGGATGTTGTGGATTGAATTGAGACGATGCCCAACATTGATCCACGTGCAATGTCTAAACGGAAGCAAAGACTATAAAGCTCTTGCTTTGATTGCACTTAATTGAAATGGTTGACAGATATTTCACATCAATTTTAGTATTACATCCAATTGGTATCTATAAAACTCAGGATGATACTACAAGGCTCTATCCAAGAAAGAATTTATTTGCTAATAAAATGTCAAAATATAGCACTCCTAGTGATCAAGACCACTTTAGATGTTAGTTGAATCAACTAACTATCGTAGCCTCTCCAATCTCTAATTTGATTACCACATATCCTATTATAACCTTGTAGAAGGTGAGCTCCATTCTTCTCCAAGAAGAAACTCGAAGGAAGTCAAGTGGTTCAAGTTTCGACAACATTGTTTTGTTTTTTCAAGAAGAAGCATCACAAAAAGCATTCCAAGAATGCCAAATCTTTAGCTTGTGTCAATAACATGCACCAAAAACTAGATCCTCCAACAAATTCTACTTCAACTCCTTACAATCAAAAATTGTTTTGTAGATACTATAAGATTACTGGCCATGACATTAAGAATTGTGAAATTCGAGCATTTAATGAGAGCAAAAGATAGCAATAGCATCAAAATGCAATAGCTAATCATCAAGGCCCTCTTATACCTTCGAAAATCAAAAGGTATTTATGGCTCAAGCTTCATCATTCTCATATGAAAATTGTTGGTACCTTAACTCAGGAGCTACTCAACATATAATTTTCAAGATGAGCTGATTCAAAGACTTCACTTCATATCTTAAAGTTTATCTACTTGGAAAAATTAATTTCTCACTAAATTGAGGGCCCGGGTGATGAGGAATTAGGGTTCGTGTATCGCGATTTGCGTTTCGCAGTCGCAAAGCTTTCGCGAAGGAACCACGATCCTCTTGCGACTTGGATGGAGTTCAGATCCGATCGCTGGACACTGCCAGCTGAATCACTCCTACAATCCTCCAGAATGTAGTCAGGCTCTGCTGATCTACGTTTATAAAACTAATGCAGCATTCAACATAGTTTCAACCAAGGTGAGGAATTAAAATGAACGAGAAAAAAAAAACTCAGACACATGATTAACAACAAAAACATTTGCATACTAGATTAGACACAACAAGAGAAATTATCTATATTGAACTTCCTCTGTTTTTTTCAAGCATTGCATGAAAATCCACGCAGTGCATTGGCGTGGGAGAAACACGGTTCTCTCACGAGTAATTGTCTCGCTTTTACTAGCAGACAGTTGGATCTCTATGGATCCTAATCACAAAGCTCGTCTCGCATGCAGGCGGACTTGTTGTCTGTATTTCGTCTTGATTGCTTACTAGCATCAGACTATTACATTACACTATATGTGTATTATGTTGATCTATATGTCAAGTATCATCCAGTAAGTATGGTCGCTCTATGTGAATCTAAGATTAGAGTGATTAAACATCTACAACTAATCAGGGAATTACAAGAGTGGCAGATTAGCCACGACCTAAAATGTATCTGCTGACGTCATACCATCAGATCAGATATCTATACTTTTGGGTACTTACATGATCTTGCTGGTACTCTTTGGAGCGTGCAGACAAGAGAAGGTTTCATTTCCATCGTTGGTTTCGTTTTGGTCGTTTGCCTTCTCTCGTACTGGACCACAAAAGATTCTCGTTCGTGAATCTTTCGTGTTCACGAACCGTTCATCTTTGTCTGCTTTGACTTTCGTGTTCGCAAACTGTTCGTCTTCATTCTCTTTGACTTTTGTGTTCGCAAAACTTTTTGTGCTTTGTGTCTCCAGATCTTAGAGTTTGCAAATGTCTTTGTTGGATTGAGGGTTGAAAGCTAGCAAGGCTTTGTAATAAGAAACGTTTTGTTTCTTCAGCTCCCTCTCAAAGCATGATAGCTTTACGATCCTGAGACTGCTCCTTTGTCTCTCAGAGAGTCCTTTGTCTAGGGCTTTAGTGAAGATGTCAGCAACCATGTCCCTCGTTCCGATGAAGGTGGTCTACAGCAGCTTCCTCTCAATTAGATCCCTGATCAAGTGGTAATTGATCGCAATGTGCTTTGTTCTGGAATGGAATACGTGATCTTTCGTCATGTGTATTGCAGAGGTGTTGTCCATCTGCAAGACTAGGGGCTCGTTCCTTGTTTCGTCCAATTCATCCAGGAACTGCCTTAACTAGATTATTTCGTTGGCCATCTTTGCTGCTGCAACATATTCTGCTTCGAAGGATGACTGGGCTACAACGGTTTGCTTCTTGCTGACCCAGAGAATTGCTACTCCTCATGCGATGGTCCATTCTCCCGAGACGCTTTTACAGTCGTCCTTGAGAGATGCCCAACTAGCATCGTTGTAGGAAAGTATCCTGAAGCCTGCACCACGACAATAACACAAGCCATAATCCCTCGTTAATTGAAGATATTGCAAAATTTTTTTTGCAGTCTTCCAATGTGTCGAGCCTGGATTTGTGCAGAATTGGCTCATCCTGAATACTGCAGAAGCAATATCAGGGCATGTATTGTCAGCAAGGTACATCAGTGATCCTATCAACTTTCTGTTAGGTGTGAGCTGCATCTGTTTTCTCTCTTCCTTAGTCTTTGGACAGTCATCATTCGTCAACACCGTCCCTGTGAGCATTTGAGTGTTCGCTCCTTTGTAGTTCAGCATCCCAAAGTCCTCTAGGATCTTCTGGGTGTATTTGGACTAGTGAAGGTATAACTTACCTCCCTCATAGTCCCTTTCAATTTGCAAGCCTAGGTAACACCTGGCTTCTCCCAGATCCACGATCTTGAAATATTTCGAGATGTCTGCCTTTACTTCAGCAATTAGCTGCTCACTCCTACAAAGTATCAGAGTGTCGTCCACATACACAGCCACAATGATGATATGCCCATCTGTAACTCTGACATATACATTGGAATCAGCCAAGCAAGGCTTGAATCCTAATGATCTCAGAGCTTGATCTTTCTTCTTGTACCATTGTCGGGCTGATTTTTTCAGATTGTAGATGCTTCTATGCATTCTGCATGCATAGTCAGGAAGTGAATTTGAGACATATCCTAGGGGTTGATCCATATAGACCTCTTCGTCTAATTTGCCATGCAAGAAGGCTGTCTTCTCATCCACAATGTGGATCCTGAGGCCATAAGCTGTTGCATATGCAAATAACAGACGTAGGAGAGAAGGTTTCAGAGTAGTCAATACCGTATCTGAGAAAAATCTTTCGCTACTAGTCTTGCCTTGTATTTCGTTACATTCCCGTCTGATCCATATTTGAGTTTGAAGACCCATTTGCATTTGATAGTCTTGCACTTATGTGGTAGTGGCACCACGTCCATACCTGGTTCTTCCTCATGGACTCCATCTCTTTGTTCATGGCTTGGATCCATCTGTCCTTTTTTGGACCTTCAATCGCCTCCTTGAAAGTCTGTGGTTCGCCACTAAACCTGCAGAGCTCTTCCGATGTAGAAGCTGAACTGCCTGGCACATATGTTGATGGCGCTCTTCATGGTCTTGTCGATCTTCTGGGAGATCCTCCTGGAACAACTATGCCTTTGCCCTTGTCTGCTATGCTCAGTTCGGAACCATCTTGGTTTACAGGAACCGCGGTAGCAGGTGGCCTCTTGAATCTTTCTTCGTCAGATGCGTCGCTCGAATGGGAGACAACTCGAAAATCTTCGTTTTCGTGTTCGTCCTTTGCTCCCTATGTCGTTGGCAACAAGTCATAGTACTATCTCTCTAGAACTTTGTAGCTGACAGGATCGTCGTTGGCCATTGTCCTGCTCTTATCGAATCTGACATCTCTCACTGTTTTCACAGTGTTCGTGTCTGGCATGTAGAGTCTGTAGTATGACGAATTGTTGTCATAACCTACCAGAAATGTCTTTTCGGCTTTCTCATCAAGCGTCTTTCAAAGCTTATCAGGAATATGTGCATAAGCTGCACAGCCAAAGATTCTGACGTGAGACAGGTTGGGCTTTCTACCCCACCACAGCTCATGTGGTGTCGTGTGAGGAACACCAGACTTGCCCGTTCTGTTTTGGATGTATGCGGCTATAGCTATTGCTTTAGCCCATAGTGCCCTTGGAGCTTTCGAGTAGGCCATCATGCATCTGGCTGCTTCCATTAGGGTCCTGTCTTTCATTCAGCAACACCATTGTGCTGCGGTGTGTAGGCTGCAGTTCTTCTGTGAATGATGCCATGATCATTGCAGAAGTCAATGAAGCGATTCGAGATGTATTCGCCACCTCGATCTGTTCTGATCTGCTTCACTTTGTTGCCTGTACATCTCTCAGTCCAATTTACATATTCTGTGAATTTATCAAGTGCTTCAGATTTATTCTGAATGAAATACACTCTGGCACATTTGCTATAATCATCAATGAAGGTTATGTAATACTTTGAACCTCTTATTGAGATCACGTTGAATGGTCCGCAGATGTCAGAGTGCACTAGCTCCAGAATCTTTGTCGTTCTGTAGGAGTCTTTGATGAATGATGTGCGTGACATCTTGCCCTTCAAACATGCATCACAGGTGGTCGAACCGGTTGTATTCAAGATGTTGACCCTTGTTATTGCTCCATGATGGCTTGCCTGATAAAGTGCCATTGAGTTCATGTGGCAAAGTCTTCTGTGCCACAGAGTGTCTGGCGAGTCGTCATGAGTCTGATGCACTTGATTTGCAGGTAGGCGTACCTTCAGATGATATAGGTTCCCTTTCCTTATGCCTTGAGCGATGAGAGTATTGGTTTGGCATCAATCACGTTGCATGCTTCGTCAGAAAACGTCACACGCATCCCTTCATCTGCTATTCTTGCTACAGAGAGAAAGTCTTGTTGTAGAGTAGGCACAAACAGAACGTCTTTGAGTCGTCTGTCTCTGCCATTTGTGTTGAGCCATAGTGAACCAATATCGTTCACTTGATGTCTAGATCCATCTCCAAGAACTATGAATCTTGAGGGATCTGCACATTTGTGAAATCATACATGATTTGTCTTGATATCACGAAGTGTGAGGTGGATCCTGAATCTAGGATCACCTCATGTGTGTCAGATGTTGATATAGGCGGTCGAACAGTTTCTGATCCTTCTTTCTTCGCCCATTTTCGAGCTCTCGGGCTCCTCGACATAGGATGAACTATTATTGTTCTCCTGTCTGTTTTGTGCTGACTTGTTTCTCGGGTTTTGGCGGCAATCCATGGCTGCGTGACCCTTCTTGTGGCAATGGATACACTCAATCTTGGATTGAGCCAGCAGGTATCTATTGTATGCCCGTCTCTTCTACATCTCACACAAGTCTTCTTGTCTACACCTTGTTGTTTCGACCTCCCTTTGGTCTTCCAGTTGCCTTTGCTGGTTCCCTCTACTTGCTGGTCATGATCCTGCCTTTGATTGGACTCCCTCTTAGGCTTAAATTGCTTCTTTGATTTTTCTTTATTGCCGTAGAGGGCCTGTTCAGAACCATCTTTGTGATCCAGATGTTCTTGGCCTCGACTTCCTCTCGAATCTCGACAATCACCTTTTCGAGGTTCATGGCGGGATCTTTCGTGAGCAGTGTTGTCTGGAATGATCTGGGTAAGTCTCTCAATAGGTACCTGAGCTGCTTCTCAGCTGACACGTTCTCTAATCCATAGTTATGTAATGACAAAAACAAATCCTTCATCTTTTTTTGAGGCTATTGGACACTTTGTACTGATGGCGAGTCAATTGGCTGAGAAAAAATGAAAAAATTTAAGCTGACAAGTTAGAACACTGTCAGCGAGTTAGTGCGAGTCAGGCTCCCGACTCGCCGAGATTACAGGATAAGCCTCTAGGTTTGCACTAAAATAGTGGCGAGTTAGGAAAATGACAGAAAAGTGGAAAAAAATTTGAGGGCTTGTCAAAAGCCTATCAAAATATAAGAAAAATCAAGAAAAATACAAACATAAAACCCATCTATAATGTAGCTTAGCATCGTCTCCCCGGCAACGGTGCCAAAAAAATGTTGGAACCTTTTCGTGCCTCCCTAATCGGCGTGATGAAGCCAATAAGGGGCTTGGATCTCCAATCGAGTGAGTATCGATGTAGTATGGACTTTGATCCAATGGGGAGAGGGATAAACTACAAGCTAAAGATGGAATCTAAGCCTACCAAGGGTGTCAATCTTGGTGTTGGATCTAAAAGTGGAAGGGCTTAGATTTGGGATGTGGAATTCTCTCTTGTCTTCTTCTCTTTTTGGTGTTTTGGTTTTGGTTGATCCTCTTCTTGGATCTTGGTTTCTTGGCTTATCTAGGCATCAATGGCTCTGGATCTTCTCTTCTTGAGGTTGATCTTCTCAAAGGAGGTGAGCAATGGAAAGAAAAATTACCTAATGGATCCTAATGATCTCTTCCAAAGAGGAGTTACTAACACCTATTTTGCTTGAGTATGGTTTTGTGGATTAGTTGGATGAACACAAGTACTAATGATTATTCAAGAATGTAATAGCATGATTAACAACAACAAACAAGCATTCGTCATCCACAATCAATCATACACAAGAAAATAGGAGGACTTCACAAAAAGCAAGAATGGTTGGAGGAGATACTCTCTCTCTCTCTCTCTCTCTCTCTCTCTCTCTCTCTCTCTCTCTCTCTCTCTCTCTCTCTCTCTCTCTCTCTCTCTCTCTCTCTCTCTCTCTCTCTCTCTCTCTCTCTCTCTCTCTCTCTCTCTCTCAAGAAAAAGTAATTACGAAATGGTGTCACATCCCTCTTTATAGAGAAAGCTAGGGGTGGGGTTTTTATTGCACCCAAAACCATGTGCCATAAGAACTTGACTTAATAAAAAGTTTTAAACCAAATTACATTTTAACTACTTGGGTCCTTTTCCATTTTAGACCCACTAGAACATTGATCTACTTCTATTTCTCGCGCCATAGGCTTACAAATATAGTGCACCTTCTACGAGTGTTTGATGTTACATTACAGGTAGATCTAAATTCTTGTGCCGACTGCCTTATCTTTTGTTGATGGTTGGTGTGCCTTCACTAATTCACATCTCTATTCCTCCTGTAACACAATGTCATGAAGATCTTCAAATACAAGCACCATGTCCCTCGATGCAATGCCATTAACAAACACTTGATATGGTTCTATCAATCCATTCACCAATTATGCATCTCATATTGGTTCACCAATAGAAGTGAGTTGATCTCTTAATTTATTGATGCATGTAAAGTAGGCACTTGCATTCTCACCTTCCTCAATGCGTATTGTTTTCTACTTGGTTCTTAAAAATATTATTCGCAATGAGTTTGCCATTTGATACTGCATTCTAAGTGCTTCTCAAGCACCCCTTGCTATCACGGCTTTGCTAATGTGTGCAATGACATGGTCCTTAACTGACAAATTAATTAGGGACAATGTCCTTTGAGCCTTCTTGTCATAGGCCCGCATGTCTGTTGGAGTTGTGTTTGGGCTTAAGTTACACGCCTGTTACATTTTCACAAAGCCATTTTTTCATAAGAATACTCTTCATTTTGAATTTCCATATGCTATAGTTGGAAACACCATCCAACTTGCTAGCGTCGTCCAAAATTGACTCACTTGCACTTTCCATCTTCAAATGGCCCAAAAACACACCTATAGCCTAGAAAAAATGTCCCAAGTACAACGACAACATCAAAAACTTAATATAATGATTTGTTTTTTTTGCCTTACCAAGCTTTTTGCCACTTAGGTGACAAATTGAAAGCTTGTTATCTGCAGAATTATTAAAGCACTAAAGCAATAGACTCAAGGACTCCATTCGAAGTCTTTCATGGATAAAAACTGAGTCTAAAGCACCTCCAAGTGTCTGGTTGTCTTTGTTATGTGCAGATTCTTTCTGACCTGAGAAAGAAACTCGATCTTGCCAGCTCTAGGAGTATTTTCATCGGATACTCGACATCACACAAAGCCTATCGAATCTACGATGTTGAATCAAGCCGTATCTCAGTCAGTTGAGATGTCATCTTTCTTGAAGATAGATTTTATGACTTCAAGCAGAACCAGCCAATGCAAGAGTTTGTTCCAACGACTCCCATCACCTTCGATAGGCCTCGACTTGCGATTGTTCCAACAAACATCGAAGATACGCATGGCACTTAACAAGGAGAATTATCATCTTAGCAACTGACTTTTGTTCGAAGATCTGCCTGACATCAACATGAGCCTGATTGTTATGTCCCTCAAGCATTCATCAGTTAGATGAACCTGCCTCAGTAGCAGAAGCACTGTCAAGTTTGAATGCAGACAACTGGCGCACTGTCATGAATGCTTAGTATAATTCATTGATGAAGAACAAGACTTGGAGTCTTGTCAAAGCTACGCCTGATGCAAAGGTCATTGACACCAAGTGGATCTTCAAGTTGAAGTTCAATCTGCATCATTGTGTCTTGATCGTCTATGACAGATCCAACAACGGCCATTTGCCTTGGCAGGTTCGTGAATTGATTGATATGATTATGCAGGGAATCACCATTCGCCATCTTGAGGGAGTAAAATTTCTTCCTGAGATGTAGCTTGGAGGCTATATCTCACACTTCGTATAGTGTGCTCAAGATGTCCCAAAATTCTTTCGATGTTTGGGCCTCAGATACATGGCGGATCTGGGTATCCGTAATGTTGAGGATGATCAGTGCGAAAGCCTTTCCATCCTTCAGCTTCCATCTGACGATTGCCGCGTCATCTGCTTCGGGTTTCCCTTCTACACCTATAACGACATCATACAATTCTTTAGCCATTAGTACAATTTTCATCTTAAATCTCCACATATGGTAATTGGCTCCATCAAGCTTGTCCATGATGGGACTAGCTTTCTCTTGGAAATCCATGTGGAAGATTAGTCTAAGTGATAGGAAAACTATCAGTGACTTAAGTATGAAAACCTGGCACTGAGTTATAGAACAAGAAGACATTTACTCTATATGCTAGTATAGTTTTGTACTGTGGAAGCTTATTAGGCTACAAAAATGGGCTCTGATACCATGTTGGAGAAAGAGGAGGTGTGAGTGTGAGAAACAAAAATAGCTCAAAAAGAAAACGAACACGAAGAGAAGCGAACTCGAAACTCGAACGAGAAACGAATCGAACAGAAAGTGTTCGTGCGCAACGGGATGAACTATATTACTCTTTCCCTAAGCATGACTATGCCTATCAGAAATGAACAGAATGTTAGTGATAGAAATCACGGTCGATCTGATTACGTAGCCAAACATTAACAAAACGTTAGAAGAATAATTCGCCACGAACAGCTAGACAAATTATTAGCCGCGAATGATTCGCAAAGAGCTAGACTGAGCTCGACTGATAATCTGTCGCGAATCAGTTGCGAAAGGCAAGACTAAATATTAGTCGTCAATAGCTAGATTGATAATAATTTGCTAAGAACAGATTACCAGATTGAGCAACAAGAGAGTTAGACAGAATGAAGAAAAGCATGAATGGACGCATATTAAAATAGGATTTAGGAGAGTAGAGGAGATAAATCCAACAAGAATCAGAGTTTGACTTTTCAAAGTTATATTAGTCTAAAGGCATTTGAATAAACACTTTTGGAAAGTGTGGAAAAGTGTAGAACACGAGTTTTTGGTAGATTCAATTTGAGTAGTAGAGACATTGAAACTAGTCACAAAAATAGTAGTTTTCATTATGGAGAGAAACCAAAGTTTAGAATTAGGTTTGGACCTACTATAAAAGGATGGAACTCATAGGAAGAGAAGATCTCTCTCTCTCTCTCTCTCTCTCTCTCTCTCTCTCTCTCTCTCTCTCTCTCTCTCTCTCTCTCTCTCTCTCTCTCTCTCTCTCTCTCATTTCATGCTTATACATGGTTCTCTTTGGGTCACCTATCCATTGGTGCACTATATTGGTGATATCTTGCAATTTTGTGTATAGAATGCTCATTAAATGCTGTATTCGGATCCACACGTGTGAAATACAGTAGCTTCTATTTTTGTACGGACAACAACTTCATTTCATGTTTTGATTGATGTTTGATCAAGATCAAGTTAGAGTTTGCATCTCATTCAGAGTGTAGATGTTGATTTTTCTACATTGGCAAGGTTGGTGAATTGCTTGTCTATCTAACCAAAGACCAAAGGGATGTTTTGGATCTTAATGATCTGAAATTCTTCACATGGTATCAGAGCTATTGTGTTTCAGGTTATGAAAGAATCAATCACATCTATCAAGGATTTGGAGGAGATATCAATGCTAAAGCATGCTAGATTGACTTCTACTCAAAAATTGAGCTCTTTGCATATGTAGATTGGATCTTTTGTAGATCAAAACTCAAAATAGGTTTATATACTTGATCAATTCTGATTTCACACTTCGCTTAATAGAATTTGAAATTTTCAATTTTTTGTGATTTTGTCAAAACCCTAATTTTGATTGGATCTCTAGATTGTGAGGTTCTCATTTGAGTGTGTTTGAATCTTAGGAAGTGGCAAGAGTCATTAGATTGAGAATAGATCATAGTTTGATCAAGATTTTACTATCCTATGTATTGATTTGCTTGATATAAGTGCTAGAAGAGAATGGAGAGTTCCATATCTTTTTGGAAACATTTGTTGTATTTTAAAAGAGTGCTTTGTGCATTGGAACAGGTTGGAAGAGAAGGATCAGGTCATTGCAATATGGCTACATCAAGTGGATACATGTTGGAAGCAATGGTAGGCTTACCTCAAGCAATTATTCATTGTGGAAAGTGATGATGGAGTCACTTCTTGAGATGAATGATGTTTTGGATATTGTTGTAGGCTTGGAGGAGAGGCCATCAACACAACAAGAACAATTGAGATATGACAATAGAGCCAAAAGAGCTCTACATATGGTTAAGATGAATGTTACCAATGAACTTCTCAACGAAGTTGGTAAGTATACTTCATCAAGTGAGGCTTGGGAAGCTTTGAAAAAGCTTTATTAATCCAAGTACACTTCTAGAGTGTTGACTCTAAGAAGACAAATCTTTCAATGTTTGCAAGAGAGTGAATATAAAGTCCTCACAACATGATTCTAGCCTAAGCATACCATACAAAGCAACAACACATGGAAACTCTCAGATGACGGAAAGATGACCAGTTGGGCTAAGATCAATATGTTGAAGGAGAAATCTCGACGAGCACCAGTTCACGAGATGCCTGAGACCTTCAAGAATTATACCTTGGACGACGTGGTAATTATGATGTCGCAAGCCTAGTGAGAACCTGATCAAAGTCAGGCACCAGTGGAACAAGTCTTCAAGGGACCTGCGTGAACACAACCAATGAACCTTGTCGAGCTAGGTGAAGAAGAAAAGATAGTGCATGTGGGAGAGCAGTTAACGCCCACACAATTCAAAAGGCTACGATCATTGTTGGTGGAGTACAAGGACTATTTTGCCTGGAATTACAGTAATCTGAAGGGCATTCCACCGATAGTAGTTCAACACACCATACCCTTGATGGATGGAGGTTAGTCGTTACTATCGCTGCAACCCGGACTATACGGAACTGATCAAGCAAGAATTGCAGAAGCTGTTAGATGCAGATTTCATTTACAAGATCGAGCACACTGAATGGGTATCACCGATAGCTATAGTAACCAAGAAGAACTGAAAAATGCGAATCTGTGTGAATCTGAAGGCGCTAAATGCAGTCACAAAAAAAAGATCATTTTTCTTTACCCTTTATGGAAAGTGTCCTTGATCGAGTAGCTAGAGCCGAAGCCTACAGTTTTTTGGACAGCTTCAGCGGTTACAACCAAGTGAAGATAGCACCCCAAGACCAGCATAAGACAACATTCGCCACGGAATGAGAAACCTATGCCTATATGGTGATGCCATTGGGACTTTGCAATGCCCCAAACACTTTCCAGCGAGTCATGCAGGCAGCATTCAAAGAGTATTTGTAGAAATTTTTGGAAATTTTCTTGGACGATCTGTGCGTCCATGGACCAAAATCTGAACACTTATCCAATTTGGAGAAGGTGCTACAAAATGCCGCGAATTCCAGATCTCCTTGAATCCAAAAAAATGTCAATTTTGGGTTACACATGGCTTGATTATCGGCCATATAGTGTCTAGACACGGGATCGCCACAGACCTATCAAAAATCAGGATTATTGTTGATCTACCACCACCAAGAACGATTCGGGAGTTCTACATTTTTATGGGTCACGCTAACTATTACAGAATTTTCATTCTAGATTTTGTGGAGTTAGCATGACCAATTTACAAGCTCACAACGGATCCACATTGGAATGAGAAAGCCCTAAAGGCTTTCCAAAAACTTAAAGATGCATTGATTTCAGCACCAATCCTATGTCCGCCCAATTGGTCCATTGAGTTTCATGTGCATATGGACGCATCGAAGTATGCAGTTAGAGCAGTCTTAACACAGCCACGAGAACACAAAAAGGATTTTCCGATCCGATTTGCAAGCCGAATACTCAATGATACAGAAATGAATTATTCAACCATAGAGAGAGAAGCACTGACAATGATATATGCGGTTAAGAAGTTTCGGCACTACCTGATGGCCACACACTTTGCTTTTTGTACGAACCATCAACCCTTGCTCTATCTCGTTAACAAAACCTGCAACACAGGTAGAATCACTCGATGGCTACTTCTGTTGTTAGAGTTTGATTTTCGGATGATAGTTCGCAAGGGAAAACAACACTACATGGCAGATCATGTGTCGTGTATCAAAGGGAAGGAGGTTGCGCTCCAACTTGACGATGAGCTGGCCGATGTTGTCTTATTTTACATAGACACAATACCGGAATGGGCTACTGACATAGTTGAATATATGATGAGAGGCCAACTAGACAAATCACTACCAAAGTTGGATCAGCGAAAATTGATCTTGAAAGCTAGACCTTATCAGTTGATTGCAGGCCAACTGTACTGAAGAGGACCAGATGGGATTCTTCAGCGATGTATTCTTCCTCATGAGGCCACCCAGATCATTTCGCTTTCACATGAAGGCATGGGTGGAGGCCATTTTGCATCCGACATTACAGTTCGCAAGATCATGCAATTAGGATGCTGGTGGCCAACGATTCATAAGGATACGGAGGAATACCTAAGGAAGTGCGATGTGTGCCAAAGGACAAGGAGACCAACGAGATTGAATTATGAATTTCTACACCCGATCTTAGCCCAAGCACCATTTGAAAAGTGGGGATTAGATTACATTGGTCCAATTCACCCTGCAGCAAGAAGTACCCAGGCTCGATACATAATCGTGGCCACCGACTATCTCCCAAAGTGGATCGAAGCCAAGGTAGTAAGAGTAGCTGATGCTAGGACCACTGCCAAATTTCTCTATGAAAATATCATTGTGTGCTTTGGGTGCCATGTGGAGAGAGTCAACGATCGCGGGAGTCATTTCATCAATGAGACCATCAAGGTCCTGTTGGAGAAATTCTTCGTGATCCATACAACCAGTATACCTTCTTATCCTCGCGGTAATGGGCAAGCAAAATCATCCAATAAGATCCTGTGTAACGTGCTCACAAAAACAGTCGAAGCTATCAGATCGGATTGGGAACACAAGTTGCATGCTGCTCTGTGGGCATTCAAGACAACATATAAGGGAAGCACTGATCAAATGCCATTCCAACTGGTATATGGTCAGGATGTCGTAATGCCAGTAGAGTTTTTAGTCCCTTCATAAGAAATTGCCACAACGCAACGCCTTGATGAATCTAGATCTCTACAATTATGCCACGAAGCTCTACATAAGCTCTGTGAAACACGCTTATTAGTTGTGCATGCATTGGCAGCTGAAAAGGAAAGACGCAAGGCATGGAATGATCGCAGGTTACGAAAGAAAGATCTTCATTTTGGAGATCTATTCTTGATGTATAAAACCAAAGCGATCAAGAGGAATTAAAAATTCACAGGCGAAGGTCCTTATCGGATCAAAGAAATTTTTAATCATAGAGCCATAAATCTGGAGAAGCTAGATGGGACACCTTTCGATACACCCATCAATGGTAGCTGGTTGCACAAGTACTGGCCACCATAGTGAGACAGATCTAGGTTGGTGGTGGCATGTTACGAAAATTTTATCTGTTCAGCTATCACAACTTGATCCAGGAAGATCAAGCCATATCAAGCTAGATCCATCAAGATTCAGCCAGATCTAGTGAGATCAAGGAAGATCCAACAAGATCTAAGGGGGATCTAGATCTAGATAGGATCAAGAGGGAAGCAGATCATCAGATTACACCAATAAGCCCCCAATTTGCAGATCAGAGATCTTGATCTCAATAACTATGGTGAAATAAGTTTAAAATTCACCCAGAACTGATGGATCTACTACCAAATATGTATCAAAACTTTCAAAGAATTACTAACAGTTAGATCTAACATGGATGAAGCAGATTACTAGTTTGCAAAAGTTAAAAATCAGAGAATCTCAAGATCTCGTCAAAAAACACTCTAAAAGAGCACTTTTTTCATGATTTTTGGAGATCCTCTAAAAGATAGCTCTTGAAACTTGGGCAGTCATTAGATTTGACCCAGATGCATCCATGAAAATGTCTGCAAGAGTTACTGATGAAAAAAACATCATTTTTTGTGTATGCGAGAGTTCTAAGAAGCAGAATCTTCAGAACCTTCGTAGAGCATCAAGATCATCAAACCAACCTTCGCAAGGGCATAAATGAAATCAGAGCAGTGAATTTAGCCTGTCCACATGGTCTAATCTTGAGAACCTAACCATAGGAGCAAGTTATGTGAGCATTCACTCCTTGCGAGGATTGAACCCTTACAGACTGTTTGAACCCTCACAGAACCTTTGTAGGGTAGTCAAATCACCTTTGAACTGTCGCAAACTTCTCTGAGGTCTTAGAATATTGTGAAGAAGGTCCCTGTCAAAATTTGGGTGGAACTGAGCAAGGAAAAGTGTATCTCACCTAATACGCACTCTAAATTCCGCTATATAAGGGCTGAATTCGAGTCATTTGTCACCTTTCCTAGTGAAGCTCTGCTCAAATTTCGACTGAATTTTCCAAGTTTTCTGAATGTGACCAAACTTCATACAAGCCATCATCTACATACTCTGAACCTAGATTTGCGTTCTAAACTGCTGTTACTACCATCCAACTCTTGTTATCCACTGTTTTTCTCGTTTCCATCACTTTTTACTTTTTCCACTGTTTTTTTTACTTTTTCGCACTTTAACTATCACTGCCAATATGGCCTCCTCATCTTCCGACGATTCTGGCACCAAGCAGGTGATCCAATGAGAAATACCATCAGCCACCCAGATTTGGCCCTTGCCTTCTGAAGCCCTGATTAAACCATGGCTCCAGATTGCTGGCTCACTTCTTGAAGCAATGGGTTTTTACCTAGCGCTTTTCAGCTCTAACATTAGCATGGGCCTCGCCCTTCACGCTTACACCATGTTGGATGTGCCGAAGGCGCATTTCTACTTCTTGTACCAGGGCACCATGTACAAGGTATGGATTAACGCGGACTCGATGGTCACTGTCGGCATTATGTCCAGTGACCGCCAGTCCATCTCTCATCATCAGGCAAAAGCCCTGATAAAACCTTTCATCACCTAGACTGTGCCCAAAATTCCGATCCAAACTAACAACGGGTACCTGATAGAGGCTATCACAGAACCAGTCATTCAGACGGCTACGCATTTGCTGAACAATATTTCGCACGGACAGAATCTAGTCCACATTGCTGAGTCAAATTTTGGAGTCCTTCCTGGAATTCCCTGGCCCCACGGTTATGCCATACGACTGGTATGCCTTCCTCATCCACGAACTAACAATCCAAACCCAACACACGTGAGCATATCGCAATAGGCCCCCTGCTGTGTAACTTTGCCTGTGCACTTCTAGAGGCGAAAGTGCATGATTTTCGCCGTTCTAGCCTTCTATCATCCATCGTGCTACATACTAACCTCTATCTTCCATCTACCGCTTTCACATCTGTCCAACCTACAATTACTGACACGACGACCAACAAAAGAATGTGTGGCGCTGCCCCTTCCTGCTCATCTCCACCTACCACCAGACGTCGCACCACCACCACCACACCAATAACAGCTCCAACATCTACCATCGCCACTTCCTATTCTGTACAGCCCCCTCCTCCTGTTTCTGTTGCCGCTCCTCTTCCTTCTGTTCCACCCACAACGACTACTTCTGTTTCCATTCCCATCTCCTCCGTTGATACTACTTCTACCTATGTTCCATTTTCTACCACCCCTTCCATTACTATCGCATCCTCCATTACTCCAGTTCCCACCGTTGTTCCTCTCCAGTTCAACCCTTTTGACTCACAGTTGTCTCCGGACACTCTGGCGTGGATGCAGGTCATCAACTTTTCACCACCATGCCAGACCACTTTTGCCCCATCTTCGCCTTCCGTACTCCACACCACCCTCCAGTTCCTCTCTGTTCCACCCATTCTCTCGTTTGGACAAATTGTCCCCATCCTTGTTTCCACTTCTGTTTCTCCCACACCCCCTATTTCTCCATCAAGGGCTGTCGAGGGTGACCAACCATTGCCTGATGACGCAATTGCACAAATTGTTTTCCTTCCGTCACCAGATCGGACAGATCCCACCGCCCCAGATGACAAAAGATCACCGGAGAAACTCATCGAGGACAACGATGCCACTATGCAAGTCGTCGGGGCCACTACCTCACAAGCCCCTGCGGTAGTAGCCAGAGCATCATTGGACAACCGGATACTACAATTGGCAACCAACAACACCCAATTGCAAGCAGAAATTACCAAGCTACAGCAAGAGTTGATAATTGCTCAGCAACATGAGCAAAACGGGCACCGGGAAATCCTAAAGCTGTAGCAGAAGGAGGACGGCCTCAACCAATATATTCAGAGTCTCTCCAAAGCGCCAATGGATGCTTCCACAAAGGTGTAGGAGCTTCAATTTGATGCATCCCAACGGCCTGCCCCCTCCAGGTGCAACTCCAAATATATGAAGCAAAAAACACACGTCTGGGAGCGGAGGTGCAAGCACTGCAAAGAGACAAACTCGTTTGGTTAGTTCAACTTGCATCTGACTCAATGCCACTCTCTCAAGCAAAGATGAATCTTTTCAGACATCAGGTGTAGGTCTACAACCAAACTCTGAACAGCTACCAAGCGGAGTTCGACAAGTACCGGGCCAGCGCAACACAGGAGCTCGCCCAGGCAAAACAAGCCCTTAAGGCTTGTCAAAGATTTATGGAGTAGAAGGCTCAGCCAACCCCGGTGGTAATTCCAATGCCACCTCTCTTTGATATTGCCCAGGCAAGCACGAGCCAACAACAAGGCTTGCAGACAGTGGGGGACACAAGCCAGGATCAGGGGTCAGGTGGGCAAGACCAAGGGCCTCCCGATACTGGAGCTAAGATGCAGGACCAAGGCCAAGACACGGTTCCCAGCCAGAGCCAAGGAGAAGGACAAGCCTCCTCATCAAGAGGCTCACGCACTATATCTGCCAGTCGGGCCTTCAGACGTCCCAAGTCCATGGAAGAAAAGATCAATGAATTCCTATCAAGATATCCCCACGAGTCTTCAAGAAGCGGTTGGCAGATATCCTTTTCCACGCAAACGATCAAGGGCAACGAGCTGCAAGCACTCCCCGCCCTCTTACCACAACCAGAGTAGCGACAACAACTTTTCGAACGAGACCCTGTGGCCATCAGGGCTTATGTGACTAGTCCTCAGCAACTTCGGATAAACGCCCATTTCGTGCCATGTCTACGACAAACCAAATGGGCGGAATGTGGGACCCCAATGGACAAGATCATCCTCAACAACTACAATTGGCCAAAAATCAACTCCGAGCACGGTTGGACAATGGCTGTAGACACCCAAAGGGCTCTCAGCAAATTTTTCATGGAGTATTTCAATTGTCCGGATCCAATTGTCCGCGCAGTAGCAACGTACGTCCGGGACTTGGAAATATCTGATGGGCATCGAGACCAAGTGGGATAATTTCCTCCCACCAATTTATTTTGATCATAATAAAACCTTGGCCTCAGATCATGTGGAGGATTAGCTGCCAATTGCTCATGTGTATTACCAAGCCGGCCTTCTAGGCCATCCCTGGACGACGAGCTGCTTTCAAGCTTGGATTGATCAACAATGGATCATCGGCGTCCACAAGTCCCTGCATACAAATAAGGACTTGAAGAATATTGGCAGAATCACATTCATGGAAGAGGTCACAACGCACCTGATCAATCAACGGTGAGCCAAGCGCTCCCTTTACTGAACCGGCCAAGTGCCGAGGGATCGACACTACTTCAGGCCGTGGGTCCTGTTGGGGGTATTCCCAACATAGAGAAAATAAGGGAAGTGAGCCAATAAATGTGTTGCAAGGGCATGGCTTCCTGCACGTATAAGTCCATGGCCCAATGAGCACACAAGCAAATTGTAATAAGAAATAATATACTTGGGCCCTATGTAATTAAAATAAAACTTGAGGCCCAAAGTCATTTTAAACTTAGAAGTTTACTTTTTAGAGTTGGGTCCAACTTTGGACTCACATGAATCTTGTGAGTACTAATGTACTTTTTATGAACCCTTGGATCAAGTTGGGTCCAAGATGAATAGTTAGGATCATTATGAATATTAGCCAATAGGATTTGGGACAAGGACCTTTCCCATTTTATAAAAAGGCACCTCATGTACTCTATTTTGGATGCTTAATGAGAAGGAGAAAACTCTACCAAATTGGAGAGCCAAGCATCCTCATTTGCTAAGCGCTCATGCTAATGCTTTTGTTATGTGTTTCTATTTGTTTCCATTTCTATGTTGTTGTTTTAATAGTTATGGTTTCTCCATTAGCATGCATCTTGAGGTTTTGAGCTAACCTCCCCCTCTACTCTATCTCTCCCTTTCTCTCTTCTCCTCTTTATCTCTTCTATTCTTCTCTTCTCTTTCACACAAAATCATGATGAATGTTAGTTTAGTTGAGTAGAGTTAGGGGTGTGTAGTGTTAATGGTGATAGAGTTAGAGAAAAAGTAGAGAACTATCTAGAAGTAGCATCTATTCATAGTTAGGCAACTATCCATTGTTCTAACCCTTGTTGACAGGTGGGAGGGCTACTGTGAAGGATTTCAGATAATTCTGGATCCAATCCATGTCCCAAATCTTTGGTTACAATAAGGAGCAAACCAACAATCCTGCCAATGTAGAAAAATCAATATCTACATACAAAATGAGATGCAAACTCTAAGAGATATTGATCAAACATGAACCAAAACATAAAATATGTTTGCTGTATGTACAATTACAGTAGACTACTATATTTCACACGTGTGAAACCAAAAATAGCAATAAATGAGCATTCTACACACAAGATTGCAAGATAACACCAAGATAGTGCACCAATGAGTAGTAGAACCCAAAGAGAACCACGTATAATGATGAAATGAGAGAGAGAAGAGAGAAGATGTGTCTCTCCACGAGTTGCATCCTTTTATAGAGTTTCCAAACCCTATTTGGCCACTTGGCTTTCCCTCCAAAATGTAAACCCTACTATTTTTGGGTCTAGATTCAATGTACCCAAAGTTCAAATTTGAATCTCTCTCAAACTCGACTACCAACTTTCCCTTACTTTCCATAAGTGTTTATTGAATGTATTTTAAACTAATATAACTTCAAAAAGTTTATCTCTAAGTCTAAAATGAGTTTTGGCCTCTTATTGAAAATTTACCAAAATGTGGCTAAACTAGACTAAACTAGTTGAAATCTCTCACACTCCCTCTTCAACTAGTTTTGGCATAGTTTTGACAATAGAACTTTGATCCAACTTTAGAATGATCTCCATCCTAAGTATAGATCTTCTTTCTAAGGTTCTAAAGTATCTTTCATAATTGATATAGAGAATAGTGTTCAAATTGGATGCTTCACTATTTCTTACATCAATTTTGCACATCAAGATATAACTAGAACATGAAGAACCAAATAGAATGTGAATGAAATGATTCCTCCATGTTTCAAAATTTGTACTCTCTGAAAAATTACAGCAACCAAACAATAAATGTGAGTGATGACCATTTGCTTTCTTGTGTCCTCCAACTTTGTCTTTTCTTGATATGTCTCCACCATAAAACTCCATGAATGAGCCTCCATCTCCATCTTGCCACAAGAAACCATCAAACCTTGGAAATCCATGAGTAGGTGAGTACATTAATGATGCAAATCCAGCATCACATGACTCCATAAACCAAGTTGGTTGCACTAGTCCATCTTCAAGATCTACTTGACACAAGAAAATGACCATAAATTCACCAAAATTTGACAATCTCCAAGTATTGGCACCAAGTAGCTCAACACTTGAGAACTTGATCATGGATGAGTGATATAATGAGCCTCCATTAGCCTCATTTCCATCAGCAAAACTAGCCAAGAATGCTAGTACAACTCCAACAATAAGATATTGCAAGACAATGTAGCTAGTTTGTCCATATCTTGACAATTTGCACACATCCACATGAAATAGCTCAAACATGAGATAGAACAAGTAAAGTAAACTTGAAAAACAATTCCTTGCTTCTCCTTTGACCTTACTTGAGTCTTCAATAAGCTGAAAAAATAGATCCATAACATCTTTGCCAAATAACCTTCGTTTGATGCTCTTGACTAGCTCCAAATTGCCACCTTTCCTTTTGTGTTGTTGAAGCCCTTTGAGACGAACCTCTTGATCTTCCTCTTGATCATCAAAGTCATTGAACAAACTCTGTTTTCTAGATCCATTACTTGCCTTTTCAGTATAAAAAGCATGAGAACCAATATCCACTTGCATAGCATCATCTACACAAGAAAATTTTTCAAAACATGTGAATAAAGCAAAGTGAGTCGCTTCCACTTGCTTACCTTTCTCTTGATCATCAAAGATATGAATATCTTCAGACCTGAACCTCTGGAAATACTTCCTCTCAAACATATGATCTAGATCCAACAAGATCTCATCAATGCTTGATCTCAAATTTCCTCAAAGGTTAGTGAAAACAATGTCACCAATGTCACCATCATAAATCAAAAGATAGATTCCAAACTTTCCATCCAACATGAAGTAGAGTAGGTGACGATGAGTATCAAACCTAATAAATCTAGCCCTCTTGAGTCCATAACAAACCTCACCAATGAGATCTCCCTGGCCTTGAAGAAATTGCCTCTCGATTTTCTCCATGTAGTCTTCTCTCACCAACCTTTGCCATCTTGATCATGAGTGGTCAATTCACAATCATAGAATACTTTGAGTTGATGAAGAGATGTGAGATTCATGCCTTGGATCTTCCCAAGAACCAATCTTCCATTGCTCTTCCCTTCATAAGACTCCCTCTTAATGATTGCATCATAAGAAGTAGAAACCTCAAAAACATTAGAAGCCATGAAAAAAATGATTAGTACCTTCAACATAAGGATGATTGAAGTACTCTCTTTTTTCAAACAAGAACTTCTACTGAATGTTTTAGGTAATGACTCATATGATAATGATTCTTCCTCACTATCATTCACAATGACATCATTCAAAGTACATCCTACTTTGAACTCTTCACATACTTCTCTTCTTCTTGACTTGTGACTATCTCCCTCACCAAGTCTCTTGATAGAACCATTTGATCTACTCTCTTTATGAAGACATGTGACTCCACTTGCTGGAAAAATGACTTTCTTGGAATCATAACAAAATAATGTAGAAGAACCATCTCCTTCATGAATGCACCTAGCAACATCTTTTTTCATATGATCAAAGAAATCATTGGCAACAATCTTTTCCAAGGAAGAACCTTCACCACCTCCATTGATGAAGTTTCCTTAACTTTTGCATGCTTGAACTTGCCATGAAGAACCATTGAAACACCATCATTATCCTCAAGACTAGCCAAGTTAGCACAAAGATGAACATCTCCAAGAAGCATATTAGATCTTGACCTAGATCTAGCATAAGGAAGCTTGTTAGACTTTGCATAAGATCCACCAATCTTATTGATACTAAAATGTAACTTTGGAAAGTTGAGACCAATCTCCTTTTCCATTCCATCTTTTTTGTCAGCCATAACAAAAGCATCAAGCTTGAAAAGTCTACCTTCTTTATTGCCCCTAGAAACCAAGATTTCTTCCTTTGTAATGAAGCAAGCATCACCACCAAACTTTACCATGTATCTTTTCTCTATCATTTGACCAACACTTAGCAAATTCTTTGAAAGTGAAGGAATGTAAAGAACACCATCAAGTCTTGCTTTCCTATTAGTAGAGAGACAAACAGGAATTGAACCAATACCTTCAATCACACTTTCTTTTTGCCAAAAGAAAAAGTCTCATCTTGATCTTGCCCTTTAGACCACTTGCCTTTGTCTTTGCCCTTGAACTTGCCTTTGATGAACATAGCATCCTCTTCATAATGAGATGTTGATGTAGATCCACCTCCTCTTGATTGAAGCCTATACTCCTCATTCACCAAGATCTCTTGCAAATCCACAATACTTGGCAAAGTCTTTTGAATAGAAAAATTTTGAACAAGATTAGCATGATCATCCAACAAGCCATTAAGTATAACTTGAACAAGTTCTACCTCCTTAATGCTTTCATCAATACATGCTAACTCATCGTTGAATGCTTTAACCCTCAAAACAAAAGCATGAGTACTCTCTTCCTTTTTTTGAAAACTTTGAAAGATTTTCCTCCTAAGAGTAAGCACTCTTGATGTAGACTTGGATTCATAAAGCTTCTTCAAAGCTTCCCAAGCCTCCAAAGATGATGTGCACTTACCAACCTCCTTGAGAAGTTCATTGGTAACATTCATCTTAATCATGTGTAGAGTACGTCACTTGATCTTGAGGTGCTTGAGGTCTCTCCTCCACACCTGCAACAATCTCCATCAACTCATTCATCTCCAATAAGGACTCCATCCTCACCCTCCAAGTAGAATAGTTGATTGAGGTAAGCCTATCATTGCTCTCCAACATAAATCCACCACTTGTAACCATGTTGAAGTGACCTGATCTTCTTCTTTCAACCTGTTCCAATGCACAAAGCACTCTCTTGAATGTCGACAAATGAACTCAAGAAGAAATCACAAAGATATGGAACCTCTCAAATCTCTTCTAGCACTTCTAACTAGAAAATCAACACATAGAATAGTGAAATCTTGATCAACCTATGATCTATCCTCAATCTAATGATTCTTGCCACTTCCTAAGATTGAAACACACTCAAATGAAGTTCGATAACCTCACAAACTAGAGATCCAATCAAAATTAGGGTTTTGACAAAATCACAAAAAATTGAATATCTCAAATTCTACATGCAATTTCTAGAAACTTGGTCTATCTTCTTGTAGACTCCAATGAGACCTTCCTAATGCTCCAAAAATCATCTAATTCCAGTAAGCCAAGTGTGAAATCGGAATTGATCAAGTATATAACCCTATATTGAGTTTTGACCTACAAAAGATCAATTCTACACATGCAAAAATGCTGATTTTTGAGTAGAGATCAATCTAGCATGCTCTAGCATTGGTAACTCCTCCAAAATCCTTGCAAGATGGCTGATCCTTTCATAACCTGAAACACAATAGCTCTGATACCATGTGAAGGATTTCAGATAATTCTAGATCCAATCCATGTCCCAAATCTTTGGTTACAATAAGGAGCAAACTAACAATCCTGCCAATGTAGAAAAATCAGCATCTACATACAAAATGAGATGCAAAATCTAAGAGATATTGATCAAACATGAACCAAAACATAAAATATGTTTGTTGTCTGTACAATTACAGTATCCTACTATATTTCACACGTGTGAAACCAAAAATAGCAATAAATGAGCATTCTACACGCAAGATTGCAAGATAACACCAAGATAGTGCACCAATGAGTAGTAGAACCCAAAGAGGACCATGTATAATGATGAAATGAGAGAGAGAAGAGAGAAGATGTGTCTCTCCACGAGTTGCATCCTTTTATAGAGTTTCCAAACCCTATTTGACCACTTGGCTTTCCCTCCAAAATGTAAACCCTACTATTTTTGGGTCTAGATTCAATGTACCCAAAGTTCAAATTTGAATCTCTCTCAAACTCGACTACCAACTTTACCACACTTTCCAAAAGTGTTTATTGAATGTATTTTAAACTAATATAACTTCAAAAAGTTTATCTCTAAGTCTAAAATGAGTTTTGGCCTCTTATTGACAATTTACCAAAATGTGACTAAACTAGACTAAACTAGTTGAAATCTCTCACAGCTACTACGACGCGAGATCTTTGACCCTACAAGAAGCCAGATGTTATCTTGGCCTACAGATTGACAGGTGTTGAAAATGAAAAATTATCTATCTTGACTTTAGGCTTGCTACTAGGTTTTCTCCATGCAAGTTTGTTGTTTCATAATGTAAATGCCAAATTTGGCCTAGAAGGAACTCGAGCAATATGGGTTTCTCAAGTCTAGTTGGTAGAATACATCTTTCATATAGACTGTAGACTTAGAAATGTCATTAATATGCTTGTAGAAACTCGTGGCATATCACATGTGATTGTTGTAAGTGATCCATAGTGACATGCAAGACATGCACAAAGTGAAATGGACACATGCATAATGATTTGTACAATTTTAGTTAGAAAAATGACACTTGGTAAAAGTATGTAGAAATGCATGCTTGAGATGTGACAAATGTCACTAATACTCTAGTTTTCACTTTAGATGTGGATGAAAGGTGGATGGATGTGGTTCTACCTTGAGCTACCTCAAACTCCATAAATATATGTAGCCATTCTCATAATTGATAATGAAGAACCAAGCTTAGCTTTGAAGCTATTCCATGCCATTTTGGATCTACACTATCATTTGCTTGAATATTGCTTTCTCTTTCTCTCTCTAACTCGTGATGAGGCTTATGCTCATACACTAAATTTTTGTACTTTTTCTCTCTGGTAATCAAAACTATCATTCTTTGATTCTTAGCATGCTAGATTGTGATTAAGCCATTAAATTTTGTACTAGATCTTGCTATTCAATCTAGAATCAGTTTGTGTGCTAGTCATAAAGCTTAATAAGATCATTCACATTTGAGGATAATTTCCCACATGTGTGAACTTGGTATCAGAGCCAAGTTAAGCTTTGCATGCTATTATCTCTGATTATTCAAGCATTTGTGAGCTAATTCAAGCAAAAAAATAGTTAATCACTTTTTTTTAACTTGCCTTGAAAGTGTTTGGATCAAATCGATAGAAACTGAATTTTCAGGTCAGAACTGACATTGTACGGAATTTTGGAACTCCGCACGTCTGAAAATCAAAGATTTTCAGTCCCCTTTAATTCCTTGCTATTTGGTCCAAAGATAGTGGTGTTATAGCTTGATGGAAAGCTTATGAAGTGTAATTTCCATAGCAATTGATCCAAATCAATCTGATGTGTCTATCAAGAGTTATAAGCTCTTAAAGAGGGTAGGGAGAGGTCCAAAATCCGAGTGACCACTTTTTGATTTGATTCAATCTTGCTTGATTTCTTAATCCATTGTTTTGAGTATCCTGCACAAGAAACTGAAGATCAAGAAAAAGTTTGATGTTATTGAACACCTTTGAGCCTTCTAAGAATCATTAGTGTTTTCTTTTGGAGCATCTAACACGTGCCAAAATTAGAATTCAAACCTGTGTAAGTGCCTCAATCCATTTTGAGAGACTGATCTAGAAAATCTTATTTTGTGAAATATTTGAGATCTATCTCAAATACAGTTGCAAGCTTTTCACATAGGAAGGTAGGACATCCTTGAAAATACCTATAGTGAAAGAGATTAGCAACATTAAGTCTGATTGGAACAAGCTCAAATATATAATTGTCCAATAACTAAGAAGTCTTCACAATATGACATCTGTGGGAGGATATCTCCTAGAAGCAAGTGAAAGACTAAGTACCTCTAATTACTCAATATGGAAGGTAAGGATGGAGTCTATTTTGATACTCCAGGATGTTATGGACATAGTACTTGGTATTGAAGAGGAGCCTCAAGCACAACTTGAAATACCAAAGTATAGGAAGAGAGCTAGAATGGCTCTACATTTCATTAAGATGAATGTCTCTAATGAGATTCTGAGAGAAATAGGATCTTGCACCACTGCCAAAGATGCCTGGGATGCACTTAAGTCCATCTATGAAGCTAAGGACACTTCTAGAATAGTCACTCTTAGAAATCAGATTTTCCAAAGTTTTCAAAAAAGTGAGGAGAGTGCATCAAATTATGTTCTAAGAGTAAAAGATCTTCATAGGGAGCTTTCTTGTTGGTGTGACAATCAATCAAGATGAGCTAGTACAAGTAATTTTGAATGGCTTAAAAGAAGACTATGATAATCTTGTTCAATCATTTGCCATTAAGGAGGAGTTGCCCAATTTGGAAACTCTTCAAGAAATTCTCATTTTTAAGGAAGCTAGGCAAAGTTACAAACTTTCTAGGATGAACAAACTCGAGCATATTGGAAGTGACAAAGCTCTCTTTGTCGAGGACAAGCATAAAGGAAGGAGCAAGAACCAGTTTTCTCAAGCTTTCAACAAAGACAAAGCCAAGAAAAGAGACAAAGATGGTGAAGAGGATGACTCATCTCATCCTTCTACTTCAAAGACCAAGAAGAAGAAAGTCAAGTGTTTCTTTTGTGGCAAGAAGGGGCATTATGCCTCTTATTGCTTCAAAAAAAAAAATCAACTCAAACAAGCAAATCTCTCTAATAAGAAAGAAGAAGATTCTATTGCAAGTGATGGAGAAGGATCACTCATGGTGTCAAGCTTTTCTTCATCACCCTTCAAGAAAGATGGAGCTTGGTACACTCTTCACATATGTGTTGTTCAAAGGAGTCCTTTGTCTCTATTGTACCTTATAAAGGACTTAAAAGATCTATTCATACTGCAAATGATCATGAGTGTTCTATTGAAGGAATTGGCAATATTCCATTGAAATTTGCTTCCTCTTAAGTTCTTTTACTTTCCAATGTTCTTTTTTTTCTTACAAAGAACTTGAGTAGTGTTGGAAAGTTGCTTGATGTTGTGATGTAAAATTCAATTCCAATACCTGTTTATCAAGAAAAATGATGAGATCCTAGCTAATGGATCTAGATATGGTGGAATCTTCAAGTTGAATTCTTATGAGAATGCAAACTTTTGTGAAGTTGCTCTTTTGTCTAAGGAGGAGTTATGGCATAGAAGGTTGGGGCTTCGAACTTTAAATCTATGTTTTCTATGATCAAGAATGACAAGGCTGTTGGCCTTCCAAGATCACTTTCCAAGGATATCAAGCCTTGTGAGGCTTGTGCTATTGCAAAATCACATAGAAAGCCATATCAAAAGTCTTTTATTAAGACTTCTCATCCTTTGGGACTAATTCACTCGGATGCTCATTTTTCTTCCTCTAAAAGTATTGGTGGTGCAACTTGTTTTGTCACCTTCACTGATGATTTTACAAGATATACTTGGTTGTATCTACTTTCTTCAAAAGCTATGGTATTTGATCACTTCCTAGTCTTCAAAGCTTATGTTGAGAAATAGTTTTCTTTCAAAGTTAAAGCTTTAAGATGTGATGGAAGAGGTGAATACATCTCCAACAAGTTCTATGATTATTGTGAGAGTGAAGGGATTAAGAGAGAGATTTCTTGTGCTTATTTTTCCAAAAAATCGATCTCTATGTGAATGTGCTAAAGCAATCCGAGTTGAAGCTTCTTTGCCTATTGAATATTGGGGAGAAGCAATAAATTGTGCAAACTATTTGTGCAATAGATTACCTCACAATGCACTTGCAGGAATATCACCATATGAAGTCTTGTTTAAGAAGAAATCTAAGGTTGATCACCTTAGAGTTTTTGGATGTGCTTGCTTTGTTCATGTACCCTTGGAAACAAGGAAAATAGTTGATCCTAATTCAGTTAAAGGGATCATGGTTGGATTTTCATCCAACAAGAAGGCTTATAGAATTTATGTTCCCTCTATCTCAGTTACAATTGAGAGTAGGGATGTTATATTCCATGAGAATAAAAAATACATCTTTGAGGAGGTCGAGATCAAAGATTCTCAAAAGGATTCTCCTATCATCACCCTTGAAGACTATCATGGAGAGATGGGGCCGAAAATTGAGGAGGAGTCACCTCGAATATTTTCACCAAGGAGGTCACAAAGAGAAAGATCCAAGCCTACGAGGCTTACATATGGAGATAAAGGCAAGAAAGTGGAGCTCAACTCCCACTAATTATGCTTATTTTGTTTCACATGAGGAGCCAAAGGATGTATATGATGCACTCAATTCAAAGGAATGGTTTCTAGCCATGAAGGAGGAATATGATGCTTTGATTGCCAAGAAGACATGGGAGCTTGTGGATCTTCCATCCAACAAGCACACCATTGGTTGCAAATGGGGTTTTTGAGTCAAATATAATCAATATGGCACAATCAACAAGTACAAGGCAAGACTTTGTGCAAAGGGTTTTGCTCAAGTTTATGGACTTGATTATGAGGAGACTTTTGCTCCAGTTGCAAAGATGGTATCAATTAGAATCATAATTTCTATTGCTTGTTTTATCAAATTGCAAGTTTTTCAACTAGATGTCTCTAATGCATTTTTAAATGGATATCTAGAAGAAGAGATATATATGGATCAACCTATTGGGTTCATCCAAGACAAGACCAAAGTTTGTTTGCTCTTCAAAAGACTCTATGGACTAGAAGCAAGCTCCAAGGTCATGGTATTCTCAACTTAACACCTTTCTTGATTCACTAGGATTTAATCTTAGTAACTATGATCCTTCCTTGTATGTCAAGTTTTATGATAGAGATATTGTCATTCTTCTCATTTATGTTGATGATATCATACTAATTGGAAGTTGTATCAAGTTAGTTGAGAAAGCCAAAGTTGCACTTGGAAAAGAATTCAAGATGCAAGATCTTGGAAAAATTCATTACATATTAGGATTAGAGATTGACTTCCATAATGTAAAAGCTTTTGTATGTCAATCCAAGTATGCTCTTTCAATGTTAAAAAAGTTGAATATGCTAGATTGTAAGAGTATTGAAACTCCTATGGAGCAAATTGTAAAAGACCCTAACAAAGGTGATGAAAGGTCCTTCGTGGACATCACTCTTTTTAGGAGTCTTATAGGCTCCTTAATTTGGCTCACTATAACTAGGTTTGATATAAGTTTGTGTTCATAAGTTGAGCCAAGCTATGCAAAATCCTACTATTCATCATTGGAAAATGGCCAAAAGGGTACTTAGGTACATATCTTCAACTTATGATTATGGTTTGTTATATAAAAGTGAAGATCTTTCTATAGTTGGCTATTCTAACTCGGATTTTGCAAGTGATAAAGCAGATAGGAAATTTGCAAGTGCATATGTCATATATCTTGGAGGAAACTTGATATCTTGGCTTTCCAAAAAGCAAGATACTATATCACTCTCATCTTGTGAAGCTGAATATAAGGCACTCACTAATACAACAAAAGAAGTGCTTTGGATCAAGAGGTTGCTAGTGGAGCTAAAGATAATCAAAGAAGATGATCTACCTATGATCATGTGTGACAATATTTCAGCACAAGCCCTTGCCAACAATCCAATATTTCTTGCAAGGTGCAAACACATCAAGGTTGCACATCACTTCGTGAGAGAGAAGCTCATTGGAGGGGAAATCTACTTGGAGCACATCGACACATCATCTTGTATAGATGCCCAACTAGCATCACTATAGGAAAGCATCTGGAACTCTGCATCATGAGAATAACACAAACCAAAATCTTTTGCTAATTGAAGATATCGCAAAATTTGTTTTGCAATCTTCCAATGAGTCGAGCCTGAATTCGTATAGAATTGGCTCATCTTGAACATGACATAACCAATGTCAGGAATTGTGTTATCTGCAAGGTACATCAACGATCCGATCAGCTTCCTGTATGGTGTAAGCTGCATCAATTCTCTTTCTTCTTCAGTCTTTGAACAATTTTCATTCGTCAGGACTGTTCCTGCAAGCATTGGAGTATTCGCTCCTTTGCAATTCAGCATCCCAAAATCTTCTAAAATTTTTTGGGTATATTTGGACTGATGAATGTACAATTTACCTCCCTCATAGTCCCTATTGACAAAATTTCCAACAAGTTCACACGTGTGGGGAATTATCCTCAAATGTGAATGATCTTATTAAGCTTTATGACTAGCACACAAACTGATTCTAGATTGAATAGCAAGATCTAGTACAAAATTTAATGGCTTAATCACAATCTAGCATGCTAAGAATTAAAGAATGATAGCTTTGATTACACATGATAGTGTAGATCCAAAATGGCATGGAATAGCTTCAAAGCTTGGTTCTTCATTATCAATTATGAGAATGGCTACACATATTTATGGAGTTTGAGGTAGCTCAAGGTAGAACCATATCCATCCACCTTTCATCCACATCTAAAGTGAAAACTAGAGTATTAGTGACATTTGTCACATCTCAAGCATGCATTTCTACATACTTTTACCAAGTGTCATTTTTCTAACTAGAATTGTACAAATCATCATGCATGTGTCCATTTCACTTTGTGCATGTCTTGCATGTCACTATGGATCACTTACAACAAATGCCACGAGTTTCTACAAGCATATTAATGACATTTCTAAGCCTAAAATCTATATGCAAGTTGTATTCTACCAACTAGACTTGGGAAACCCATATTACTCGAGTTCCTTCTAGGCCAAATTTGACATTTACATTATGAAACAACAAACTTGCATAGAGAAAACTTTGTAGCAAGCCTAAAGTCAAGATAGATGATTTTTCATTTTCAACACTCCTCCTAAAAACAATCTATGTTGACTTGAACATGGATCTTGGTATTATTCCAAGATTGGCTCTATGCTTGATGAAGGAATTTTTGCTCAAAGGTTTGGCGAGCAAAAGGACGACTGTAAAAGTGTCTCAGGAGGATGCACCACCGCATCAGGAGAAACAATTCTCTGGGTCAGCAAGAAGCAGACCATTGTGGCTCAGTCATCCTACGAAGCAGAGTACGTAGCAGCAGCAAAGATGGCCAATGAAATAATTTGGCTCAAACAGTTCCTTGACGAACTAGGCGAAACGAAAAATGAACCTCTGGTTTTGCATATGGACAATACATCTGCAATACATCTGACAAAAGACCCTGTATTTCACTCAAGGAAGAAACACACTGCAATCAAGTACCACTTGATAAAAGATCTGATCAGGAAGAAGATGTTGCAAACTACTTTCATTGGCACAAAGGAGATGGTTGCTGACATTTTCACAAAGGTCTTAGACAAAGGTCTGTTTGAGAAACAGAGGAGCAGTCTTGGAGTCGTCAAGCTATCATGCTTTGAGAGGGAGCTGAAAAAACAAAATGTTTCCATTGCCAAAGCTTTGCTAGCTTTCCACCCTGATTTTGACAGAAAAGACACATGAAACAAAAATGTTGGTGAAGAATTTTGCGACACAAAATCATTCGTACTCCACAAAGGACCAAGAATTTCAGCCAAGTACCATGGGGTACAAGTATTTGATCAGATATCATGACATCCGCAGAAGTACTCTAGAACTCTTGTAATCCATGATTAGTTGTAGATGTTTAATCTTTCTGATCTGGGAAGCTACACGACGCGACACGAAAAAGTTCATGAACTATATACTTTCTACTTGATGCATAAAAAAAAACGAAAATATACAGAATACATGTCCGCCTGTGAGCGAGACAATTTTGTAAGAGGATCAACAGATCCAGAAGTCCGCTAGTAAGCGAGACACTATTTGTGAGAGAATTGTATTTCTCTCACGCCAATGCACTTTGTGGATCTGTTGCACAGTGCTTGAAATCAGAAGATCAATAGATAATATTGTAGATGTTATGCGCATATTATTTTGAATGATTGTATAATCTCGAATGAATATTTGTCTGCTACTATTTGTGTATCTCATTCACTTGTTTATTCAATTTTGCACATTCATTTGATTTTGTTGAATGCTATATTAAACTATAACATAGATCAACAGTGTCTGTCTACATTCTGGAGGATTGTAGGAATGATATAGCCGGTAGTGACCAGCAATTATATCTGAATTCCACACAAACTGATTTGTTCGCGAATGTTTTCGCTTCGCTTCGTGATCACTTGGCTTTCAACATAAATCAATCTCAGAGCTCATTCAAGTTTCATTTTGCTTCGCTTCGTTTCGTCTAGTTTCATTTCATTTCATTTTGTTACAGAGCCTAATTGATCTTTTCGCGAATTCTTCTCTTTCATCTAGTTTCGTTTCGTTTCGTTTCGTTTCGTTGCGGAGCTTGATTGATCCTTTTTTTGCGAATTCTTCTTGAGCAGAAATTATTCGTGCTTTTTCGCGAATTCTTCTCGAGCAGAAATTATTCGTGATCAGAATAGTTTTGCAAAATGTTCGCGAATCGTTCAAGAGACTCCTATCAGTTCGTTGACCAATCATTGTGAGCATTTTCCCTCCTATACGTCTTACAGTACAATAAGATATGTTCATCTTGGTGGCGTTAGCACTCACACTATCAAAGGTGAAGTAATAAATTCAAACTACTATCAAATGTTTTGTATGTTCCTAAACTTTCTACAAATCTGCTATCAGTGATTTAGGTCATAAGGTAGAGTTCGAGTCTAATCAATGCCGAGTTATTGATAGGACAAGTAAGATCCTTGCACTCGGCAAGAGGCATGGAAACTTATATAGATTGGCACATTGTTATTCTGATATGACATCATCGATTAGGACACTTGAATCATACATCTATTTCATACATATCTAAATGATCCCTATCACTTGATCATGATTATCCATCAGACAAAGTTGACCTCCTTGTCAGTCATAGCTGCATCCTTGGAAAGCAGACTAAGGTTCTCTTTAAATCGAGTCATAGGCATGCAACAAAAGATTCGTTAGACATTGTTCATTCAGATATATGTGGTCCAATGCAAACTCCATCGTTGCTAGATTCAAAGTATTTTATTAATTTTATTGATGAATTTTCAAAAAGAACAGCTGTTTATTTTATTAGGCAAAAATCAGAGGCTTTCAACAAGTTTTGACAATTCAAAGAGCATGTAGAAAATCAAACTGGTAAAAGAATCAAAGCACTGAGGTCTAACAACGGGGGAGAATATATCTCTACCAAATTTAAGGAGTACAGCCTTAACAATGGCATTGAGAAACAATACATTACCTCTTATTTGCCTCAGTTGAATGGTCTTGTTGAGAGAAATACCAGAACCTTAGTCGAATCGACAAAGTGCATTTTATCACATGCAACACTTCCGAAGTCCTTCTAGGTTGAAGCAGTTGAACTATAGCTTATATTCAGAACTGTAGCTTATGTTCAGAATAGATGTCCTACTAAAGGTCTCTCAGACAAAACACCACAGTCATGATGAAGATCAACTTCGATCATCACCCAGAAGCAAGAGCCGACAACTATCAAAGAGGCACTCAGTGATGGTGTGTGAATCTCCGACGATGGCCGAGCAATCGGGTTGCTCTGATACCACTGATGTGAAGCCAGTGACTAGCCTTCATCGTGACCGTCGGAGGCTTTGATCACTTCGAAGTCGAAGCTGGTTGAGATTCAGTGATATGAGCTCAGATGGAGCCGATCTGTCGGACAAAGCTACTGCTTCATTCCGTGATCAGAGATCCTTCGAGCTATAGATAGCTACTACTACTCTGATGCTAAATTATGAATAGTAGATAATGTCAAATGACATTGGAAGTATATCTACTTATAAACAGGTTGCCTTTACATCTTCCATGAGTGATTATTGTACTGGTGTTGGCTTCGACAACACTGCATGCTTCATTGGTGAATACCATTTGCATGCCTGCATCTGGTATCCTTGCGACTGATAACAGGTCTCTTTTAGTGTTGGCACATATAGGACATCGTCCGATCTTCGATCTATGCCATTGGTGCTGAGCTAAAGCACTCTAGTTCCACTTACTTCATGCCTTGATCCATCTATGAGGATTATGTATCTCGATGAATCAGTTTGTCAAAAGTCTGCAATGATCTGTCTGGTTGTCAACATGTGATATTGCACCAGAATCAAAAACCACTTCTTGGAAGTCGGTTGAGGAATTAGCACACATATCTGTGCATAGATAAGCAGTTGAGTTTCTGCTTGCTCGTTCTTCAGCCATCTTGGAGGATTCTGGTTTCTCTACATGTGATATACTATTGGAGCTCAATTTTCTGCTCTGAGATTTAGTTAAAATAGCAATGATCGATTTATACTGTGCTTTCTAATTTTGACGGTAGCACTTGTGCCTAGTTCTAGAATTATCGGGCTGTCTTTCTTTTACGATCCCTTTGAGTGCTCTTAAGTAATTTTATCTTTGCACTTGCTAATCAGTGTGAATATACAATTTTTGGGAGAACAATTTTGTCTTGTCTTGTCTTGTTGCACTTAACGTTGTGTTGTGGTGATTGATTCGGTCGGGATTCTAAAATCTTATTCTCAACTTGGTATCAGAGCCCTTGGTGGCTACAATCACTCGACAGGAACAGAGACCTGTGACTTCACGACGGTTTGCTGGCTGGGTAGCACAAAACTGAGTCTGTGGAGATTCGTGGAATAGCTCAAAACTGTAAGAATATTCAGAGACAAGGGATTGTCGGTCGAAACGAGTAGCCAAACGAGAATAGAACTCTATAGAAAGACTGCCTGGTGTGGATTCAATCTGAAACCAATCGAAGATTTGTTTGAAGCAGATAATTGCTGACTGTAGGATGACCTTAGTGCAGTAGAGGGCTGCAAAAAGTAGCTCAGAGAAGACCTGAGCATAGCCCAAGAAGTCTCTCTTCTTTCATGGCTGGGGTTTCAGTAGGAAAAATTGATGATCTTTCTCCATTTACAAGGTTTTTCAGAGTTGTAAAGGCTGTAAGAGGGGCGATCTAGCAGGAGTAATCCGGCTGCAGATTGGTTGTCGTGGAGAGCTGGAGGTGAGAACTTGTGTTGTAGGCCATGGGCTTTTAAATCCCTTTGCAAGCTTCATAGCCAGGACCTTGAGAAGGTTGCGTTGGAGGCTCGTGCTCGTTGACTAGAAGTGGGACTTTGGTGCATAGAAGGGGCTAGTGCATGGAAGTGCAAGCTTGGGCACACAATTCTTTTTGCTGACGCAAGATCTAATCTTCAAAGGATCAATGGTTGGGATTGTAAGGTCAGGGAGCAACGTGGGCCATTGGATTTTCTACAACCATTGGATTTTCTTATATCCATCATAAACTTCAATTGCAAGGGATGGAATTAAACTTGGGCCTTCAACTTCTTTAAAAATTTTCAATTTGAAATAGGAGTTGGGTCCTGACTTTTGTGAAGAGTGAAGTCTTTTCAAGGGAAAAGCTAGTTCAAAAACTAAAAGTGCCTCTATTTGCACTTCCTTTAGCCTATTTTGGCCAAATGAAAGGCTATAGTCTCCAAACGAAGGGCACCCTGACCTGCAAGTACGGTACGTCAAAATAGAGTGATTGTCGTGAAGAAATTGTTCGGAGAGTGCCAAAAGCGATTTCACCATTCCATTGGGCACGTAGTTGGGAGTTGGTGACAAGGAGCATTTCAGAAGGCGACGTCGATTTGGCGGAAAAGTGGCAGGTGGCCTGGTCAGCCAAAAATTGCAGGTCATTACTTTTTATTTCTGACATCACGGTTGGATTTGACATACACTTTATAGCCTACAGGTGGAGTTTCAAGCACTTTGAAAATGGCAAACATCAATGAGGCAATTTTGGGCGATGCAAGCAAACTTGATGGGGCTTCTAGCTACAACATCTGAAAATTCAAAATGAAGAGCATTTTGATGGAGAAGGAGTTATGGGACATTGTTGCAGGTATTGAAGTCCGGCCTAATACCACTCCAGGTGACATGAGGGCCTTTGATAAAAAGGTGCGGAGAGCATTGTCCTTGATCAACCTTTCAGTGAAAGACCATGTGATCACCCATATAAGTGATGCCGCGACATCTAGGGGAGCCTGGGAAGTTCTTAGAATGCAATTTCAAACTTGCAATCCAGCTCAAGATTGAACACAATCAGGATGGAAGAAGGCGAATCGGTGGGCTTCACCAGGATAAAGGAGCTAAGAGATCAACTTGTGGCAATTGGAGAACCAATCAGGGATGTTGAATTGGTGCATACCACTATGAGTGGTGTTTCAAAAAGCCTACAAATGTTTGTGAGTGGCATTGCTTCGTACTTTTGAAGACTTGGACGAAATCATGTTGCAAGAAGAGCAGCGCCGCGATGTGGTGAAGTCAAGACAAACCCCATAGGATGATCAAGCATTGCTTGTTAAAGACAAGCAAAAAGGGTGGAAGAGGATTCCTAAGAAATCCACGGATGATGGTGATGAGGGAGAGTCGTCATCGAAGGTGAAAAGGAAGAAGAAGGGTAAATGTTACTATTGCCACAAACTGGGTCATTGGGCACATGAATGTTACAAGAAGAAAGCGGACATAAAGGCTAAAAAAATGAAGCAACAAGGCAACATTGCCGAAGATGAAAAGCGTCTTCTCATCGACATTGGCATCTCAGGTTGATGATGGTGCCAAATGGTTCATAGATTCAGGCGCCACAAGCCAAATGACCTGGAAACGCGATTGGTTTGAGAAATTCTCGCCAATCCATGATGGGAAAAAAGTCACACAAGCAAATGGGGAGGAATGCCAAATACAGGGTGTTGGCAATATACTTGCGCAGTTTTCTGATGGTAAGATCAAGAATATCCCTAATGTGCTTTATGTTCATGGACTCAAAAAGAGTTTGCTTTCTGTTGGTGTGATGGCAAATCAACATCTCAAGGTTGAATTTGTCAAGGATGGATGCCTAATGAAGGATATGGAACACAACCATATGGTGGTAGCAAAAGGTTATCGGGATAGTAACTGTGGCCTTTAAAAGTTGGATACTGCAAAACCAGGTGAATATGGTTTGGCTATCTCAACAGCATCACAATCTGAGTTGTGGCACATGAGACTTGGTCACTTAAACTATAGGAGCTTAAGATTGATGGCGAAGCTAAAGATGGCAACAAGATTACCAGCACTACAGGATGATCATCACGCCATATGTGAAGGATGTGTTATGGGAAAGCATCATAGAGAGGCATTCAAGAAAGGTGGAATTACAAGAGCTAAGAAACCGTTGGAACTTATTCACAATGACTTGTGTGGCCCAATGAAGACCATGTCAATGGGGAAAGCCTATTATTTTATGACTTTCATAGATGAGTACTCTAGGAGGACATGGATTTATTTCTTGAAGAAGAAATCTGATGCTTTTGCTCGTTTCAAGGAGCTTAAGACTTTAGTAGAGAACCAACTGGATGCACGCATCAAAGTGCTAAGATAAGATAGAGGGGGCGAATACAGAAAAGACTTCTCACAATATTGGAAGAAGGAGATGAAGAAGACGCTCCACAGGATGATGCACATGAAGACGAAGGTACTTGCTGATAGGAGCAACAAAGGAGAAACCAGTTGGAAGTAAGAGACATTACTTGGACACTCCTTGGGACACATACTCTCCACAAAGTGTATCACCTGAGTCTAAGATACCAAAATGGTACGAAAAGATCATGAAGGACACAAAGCTAAATTAACCATAACCTAGCACACAAGAAGAAGTGAGAAGATCAATGCGGGAAAGGAAGCCTCCAGATCGCTATCATGTGAACTATGCCCTAATGAGTGACATTTTCAAGTGTCGAGAGCCATCAACCTTTGATGAGGCAAAAGATCACAAAGAGTGGCAAAGGGCAATAGAAGAGGAGATGGAGTCCATCCACAAGCATGGTACGTGGAAGTAGTTGATTTACCACTTGGAAAGAAACCCATTGACAACAAATGGGTGTTTAGAACAAAGTTCATGCAGATGGCATGATAGCAAAGCATTAGGCACGACTAGTAGTGAAGGGCTATGAGCAAAACAAAGGAATTGACTATGAAGAGACATTTGCTCTAGTGGCTAAGTGGACTACACTATGCCTTATCATCGGCTTAGCATCTCATTTTGGGTGGAAGATCCATCAAATGGATGTGAAGTCCGCATTTTTGAATGGTGACTTAGAGGAAGAAGTTTACATGGTCCAACCACAGGGCATTATGACAAAGGGACAAGAACATAAGGTGTGCAAGCTACACAAAGCACTTTATGGCCTTAAGCAAGGGCCACGCACATGGTATGGACGCATTGACCGTTACTTTCTTTCTCATGAGTTTGTAAGGACAAATTCAAATCCAAATCTTTATGTTTTTATAAATGAAGAGAGCATTTCCTTGATTGTACTTTATGTTGATGATATTATTATCACGGGCAATGATGAGAATCTCATTCATTCTATCAAAGCCAACTTGTGCAAGCAATTTGAGATGACAGATTTAGATCTTATGCACTATTGCTTGGGTGTTGAAGTACGGCAAAATGGCAATGATATCAGGCTATCTCAAAGCAAGTATGTGTGCGTGAAAAGCTACGATCTGAAGATATAGGTATTACACACTGTTCTACGATGCTGCAAGTTGCTGATATATTTACGAAAGCTTTAAGTAAAGAGAAGTTTGAAACTTTTAGAGCTAAACTTGGCTTAGATTTGGTTATGTAAAATTTCTTTACTTATGATACTATCATGGAGGTATGTTCCATGAATAGAGTAAACCTTAAAATAAAGAGAGACGTTGATCATTGAGGGAGAGAGTTAACATAGCAATGATCGACTTATACAGTGCTTTTTAATTTTGATGGTACCACGTGTGCCCAGTTCTAGAATTATTAGGTCGTCTTTCTTTTATGAGCCCTTTGAGTGCTCTTAAGCAATTTTATCTTTGTACTTGCTAATCAGTGTGAATATACAGTTTGTGGGAGAGCAATTCTGTCTTTTCTTAACGTTCTGTTGTGGTGATTGATTCGGTCGGGTTTCAAAAATCTTATTCTCAACTAATTTCTTGCTCCTTGGATTGTTGTAGCAATCCATGGCTGCATGTCCCTTCTTGTGACAGTGTATGCACTCGATTTTTGGGTTCAGTCAACATTGGTCCACTGTGTGGCCTTCATGTCTGCATCTATTACATGTCTTCTTGTCATTGCTTCGTTGCTTGCTCTTGTTCCTTCCTTTGATCTGCCTTCTTAATCTCCCTCTTTCTGCTGACTTCGGTCACTGGCTTTTTGTCGACTCCCTCTTAGGATAAGCCTTCTTTTTCGACTGGTCTTTGTTGTTGTAGAGAGCTTGGTCAGACTCAACTTTGTGGTCATAGTGCTCTTTGGCTTCGACTTCTTCCTTCATGTCGATGACTGCTTTGTCGAAGGTCACGTCAGGATCTTTAGCTAGTAGGGTTCTGGTAGTCCGGAAAGATCTTGGTAGGGAACGTAGCAGGTAGCTGAGCTGCTTCTCTTGCGAGATTGCATGCTTTGTTCCAGCATTGTGTAATGAAAAACAGGTTCTTCATTTTTTAGATGAAGCTGGTGAGATCCTTGCCATCCCATCTTAGATAGGTGAGCTGATCTTCTAGATGCATAATTTGATTTCGTGACTTGGTCTAAAATCTAGTTGTGAGTGCATCCCACATCTCTCTAGCATTAGAGATTGAAGCAAGGCCGAGGGTAATGTTGTCTTCGATGGAAGAGGAGATGACAACTACTGCTTTGTCGTTCCTCCCCTTCCACTATCAACCCGTAAGTTATTTATGACTATAAGGGGTTTGTTGTAGGCTTACACTCATGATGGTGGATTTGTATGGGTCTATCGGTGAGTCATTGAGAAACTGGATGACGTGCCCCTGATAGGCTGCATAGGTGTCCAGTGAGGTGTCACAGTGACTACTACTAGTGGTGCATGGGTCTTGGAGGGCATAAGTATACCCATTGGGCTCCCACTAGTGTATGCTTGATTGGGTGCTAGTAGCGGTATGTTGCTGGTATCATGCCTCTATCCCCTGTGATGGATTGATCCATAGCTTGGGGGCTAGATCCGTAAGATCTAGGTTTGGTTGGGTAACTTGGGTTGATTTGTCCACCATCCAATTCCCTTGTGTTGCTTGTTTTGGCATGCTTAGAATAGGATCTTGTGAATTGGATTTTACAACAACCATACATGGAGGAAATTCTTCTCACCACTATAGAAATAACCAATATTGAAAAGTGAAAAAAAATAGAGCATAAGCTAACTTAAAGCATGTAAAACAATTTCACAAAGTACACTTTAACTATGTAAAACCTTAGAAGAGAACTACAAAATACACAACATAATGTATTCAAACAAACTTCAAAAACAATTTGAAAAAGAACAAGGTAGTGGAAGGTGAACTATAAGCAAGTAAGTAGCCCTTATAAGAAATAGATCCCAAATTCAAACAAACTTTCATGTGTGTGTGTGTGAACCATATTAGGACTAGTCTTGGCATTTGCAAGCTACAATGCACGTTAAAGGCTAGAGTAACTTTCAAAGAAAGGCAAATATTTTGAGAATATGTCATCTCAATGGCAAACTTAAAAATTGCCAAGAAAAGTTGTAGGGGCCCTCCCAAGATATGCCAATAAGAACATATATCTAGCCACTACTTTGACAATAATTCATGAAGAGTTTGCATGTTTGCTATAAGTGACAATAAATATCTTCTAGTGATATCGGAACATGAACATTTTGCATGTCCACTACACTCACTAAAGTGACAATAAATATCTATTTTGACTTCTCAAAATTTAATTTTGAGAAGTCAAATGATGACATAAGGTAAATCTTAGAAAAAAATTTACATGCAATGAACAAAGTCAATTTAGGATCTATATAACGTTACATTAATAATCAATTCAAGAATCCAAAAAACTAATTAGTCACCCAACACTAATGTCTCTTCATCATGCAAGCATAACTTGATCTCTGGGTTTTGATAGAAATCTAGATTCTCCCTTGACTAAGAAGCAAATGACAATGAACAAGGAAATTTAAAAAAAATGAAGCAAATAATAAAAGGGAGCATAATATGTAAAGAATAGACATTCGAGATACCAAGACATAGACAAAGTACAAAGTACTCAAAATAATACATGATTAGATGTGGGTCTTTCGGACAAAACAGTCCACTGATACACCATCTTATTGACAAATCATCTTCAAATGTCCACAATTATAGGAGAGCCTATTCTAGACCAAATAATTGGGTGGTAAAAACATAGGTGATTCATAAAAGAGCAAAATGTTTACAAATATAATATCAGCAAGATAGACCTACAATATTGTTGCTGAAATCGAATGATCGCCAGTTATTCACCAAAGGTCTTGCAAAAGAAAAGCATTATCTCTTCTTACGCATACGGGATTGAAGCAGATTGGAAATCACTCCTGAGTGTCAAATTGCATTGTTTTCGGAGATTTAAAATCAGTCAAGTACTCCACTACATATGGACGACTTGGTTGGTTAGAGAGATTGCTAGTCAGATCACTTAGTCAGACATAAATAAGATGAGTACTGAACAAATCAATTCTTGTAGCAAATGATGAGCTACAGGCTCCAGAATACACATGGCAGGTCAGCAATTCAACACCTGCAGGTCTCTTCATTTTCTTTTCCCCGTAAGCTTCTTTAGGGTTCTGTTTATCAGTCTGAATAGGTTGATAGTTTTTGTGCAATCTACTCTTTTGACGACGGTTTTGTATGCTAAAAGCAACTCCGAATAAACCCTTCCACTTTCTGTAAGGCATCACCCACATAAAATAGAGATAGTAGATGTGAATCTGTGGCCAAATACTTGTGTTTGGACTTTTGCAATGTTACAATCTGAAAAGTTTGTAAGACCACCTTATAGCTCATGGCCATAGTACATACAGATGCATCTGACGGATTTCCTAGATGCCAACCGACTCGAATTAAAAAGGACATCTCTTGATGCCCAAAAGAGCCTAACAAACAAGATCGATTTTAAACTTTGAAGGGACTGTGTTAACTAGTCAATCTTTCAATTTTTTGGATACTTTGAAGCTCTAGCTGCATGCATATGTGAAAATAGAAGTTTCATGCGAGCAATTCTATAACGATTGTGGAAAAGCTTCGCGTTTTGCAGCTGCGGTGGATCCCAATCCCCCTTAGCTCCTATAGCGTGTATTATAAGTAGTCAATCTCCCCGTAACCCAGCATTCCACTTGATACTTTCTGTACACATACAGCTGCTCACTGCAGTAAAACTCTCGCCACAACCATGTTAGTTGATGCATCGTAGATTCAACCAGACAAGACTTTTGAGCTTGCGTACGATTAAGTTGTAGCAGGTAGTGGTATACAATCGCTCACATGGGCGATGTACATAATGGAAACTCATGATGATCCAACCGGCGGAGGTCTCTGAAGACTTAGTCTTAGAGGCTCAGCAAAGCACCGTCGCTTCCAAATGCAAATCTCACTTGACGGTTTGGGCGAATTTTGAACAGCTTCGGACGGAAGCTCATCTCGCTGCTCCGGTGCTTTCGACCCAGGAATTTTTTGATTGTTTTGCTTATACTTGGCTTCCAAGAGCTCTAGTGACTGCTCAAGAATTCCTCCCATGCTGGGTGATTTTCTATTTACAGTGGACCTGCAGACAGAAATTTCTCTAGCGGAAGTAGACCTAGTTAAGTCAAATTTGCAGTTAGGATTGCTCACAGTAGCTTCTGTCTTCTCAGCTCCCTTCAAATCCAACCGCTGCATCGTTTTGGGAGTCTTACGCCGCTGTAGCAAGAGGAAAGCCGATCTTGTGAAGGGAAACTTTCCATTGTTTTGCTGATTGATTATCTTTCCCTCATTATCGAGATTTGTTCTCAACTTCTTCGGCATATTCACTTGAACTTGGCCAATGCAAGATACTTTAGGAGAAGTGGGCTCATCTTGCTCGCAAGGGGTATCCTGCTGGCTATTGAAGCTGCTCCCCGGCTTTACATCAGAAAATAAAAGAGTGGATTGATCCCAGTTGCATTTACCAGCAACAGAAGGTGCTCGCATCCGGCGACCGGGCGACGTGCCTGGAGAATCCGGACTGATAACCAGGCTACGAAGCAGATAGGAAGGACTTCTGGTAAAAGCAAAACAATTCAAGACGCTGTCTTTCGCTCTGGGAGGCTTCTCACCTAATCTTCTAGCGCCCACCTTGGCTGCAAGGCTCTCACAGATGACTCGGGCATCACTGAGATATGAATTCTTATACCCATGATCATTTGCCATGGCAGTAACTAGCACAACCTTGATCACTTCTGCTCAAGAAAGAAAAATAACAAAAGATCTCAACACGTTTGAATAAAGTAGCCTAGTTTAAAAACAAGAGATCTCAGCACATATGAAGAAGTAGTCCAGTTTTATAAGAACAAGAGATCTCACCACATATGAAGAAGTAGTCCTTTTTAAGAACAAGAGATACAAACACATATGAAGAAGTGATCTAAATTGACATATAAAGAAACAGTCTATAATTTTCCAGCAACACAAAGAGAGCAGCGAAAAGGTGAAAAAGCACAGCTGCTGCTGCCATTGGCAAGGTTGAAGGGATATAATAGAAAGAGTCAAAAAGTGTGAAGCTTATTGCTTGATCTATATTCTCGCTCTCAATCCTCCAAAACATGTTTCTATCCACTGCTATAGCTCTCGCTATTTTTACGTCATTTGACAAATTCTATCATCCCTATCTGCTGATCACCGCCTCACACGAGAACAGTAAAAGCGCGTGCGAAGGAGCCAGTAAACGCGAGAAAGCTGGCAGCGAGAGAGAGAGAGAGAGAGAGAGAGAGAGAGAGAGAGAGAGAGACGTTTCGTCAACGTTGAGGCAGGCAGGCAAGGAAAGGCAAGAGGGTCCACAATTTTAATGAGGAGCTTATTTGTAATAGCTATTGAGCTTTATGGGATTTGTTTTTTTGAGCTCTCCATCTATATTCTTGGTGATTAAACATGTTCTTTTTTTTCAAAATTTGCCGCTATATTTGTGATGATTAAATATATTTCTTTAGCTTTGCCGCACTTGAGCAAATGGAATAATTTCAAATTTTGTTATATTTGTTCAGCAAATGGAATAATTTCAAATTTTGTTATATTTGTTCTTTTCAGATTCTCCATAATATTGTGATGATTATATATGCTTTTTCTTTTAGCTTTGTGCACCATGGAGATAAGCTACTATGATGATCTCCCAAAAGGTAAGGTGTCCCTCATCATGGGTAGGTGTCACTCATGGGTCAGTTTGAATATAATAAATGTTTTTTTTTCATAATTTTTTGATTTATTCTATGTTGCAATCATTGCTTAGTCACTTTCTAACAATTTCACTATGTCAAAGCCGTGATATAAAACATCACGTTTTATAAGACTTTGTCACCTTTTTTAAAATTGATTTCATTTATGAGTTTCGTTATCATTCTATAAGACTTTATTATATTTCTTTTTTTTAATATATTAGTTATAAATTTCATTATCATCGATGAGACTAGACTTCCATACTAATTTTATGTACCACTGAGGGAGCATGACTAGAGAGAATCTTGATGCTTGTGACATTTGTTTTGGGACTTTGACCTAGAAAAGAGTACCCTTTTTGGTATTTTTTGTTACTTGATTTTAGCCTAATGTCATGTTTTTTTATAAGTTAATCTCCAAATTAATTTTAAAAATGTACAAAGTAATGTATTTTGAGAATAGATGACTTTCTTTTTTTTTTACAAACTCATAAAACTATCATAATAGAAAATGAAACATCATCTTAAAACAACACAAGATTCTTAAGGATCTAAATCCCATAAAATTACAAGTGAGCTCAAAATATTTCTACCTATACATTTTTTACAGTACATTTTCCAAAAAAAATTCATTAATGCCTCCCAATTTGTAGCTTAATATATTATCAATACTTTCATCTTTAGTTGATGAAGTTGAAGACATCTTCATCATCGTAGTTCACTGACTATCTTATGAGTCATCACCTAATGTTGATGAGAAACCATGAAAATCGACTTTCCTCTATTGATGATGAGTTGAGGATGATGGTCATCCCGTTAACAAATGCAAAGCTCAAGTCATAGGAACAACTGCTTCACAACTTCCTACATTACCCATCAGTGACAGTATTAAAACTAGTGACTTACATCAGGCAGTAGGTGTCAAGTAATTATGTTATCGTCTCACGTTTTTTGAAGCAATATATTATATTTGAATTAAATAAATTTTGTCATTTGGTATTCTCCTTCCATGTACTTTCATCATTTTGTACATTGATAAAGCATGATTTTCATCATTAACCAAATTGTTCTTTTAAAATAGATATAGTTGACTTTGTAAATGATTAGTAGTTGTCAACTCAAAAAAGTGAAACTTAAAGCATCATCTTCTAAGTTTAAATCATCAACCCTTGATTTTTTGACGATTATGTTTTTTGGCCCTCTGGATCTAACTACAACATTTCTAACTCATGCCTTCCTGAAAGGCACTAGTTGACATGGTGCACAACTAAGAGTTCATACATCATGCACGTAAATAAGTTGCGAGTTTAGTGAGTTTTATTGCTTCACAAAATGGTGATAACGACAATCTCAACAAGTTCTTTGTTCCACATAGAACATGCATAGAAAATTTAAATCCATAAAGCTACTTTATTATGAAAATTATCATAGTTGTGGAGGCTCTTACATTAATTTACCATACAAATAAGAACACACAATGACTAAGATAAAGTGCTTGAAGAAAATCTAGTCTATATTTTCACAATCTTCTTCAGTAATGAAAAATTGTCCTAAAATTCATTGCATTTGTCATCAACATATACACAACATTATATTGCTTTCTTAACCAATGATGCAGTACCTTTAGGACCATTGTCACTTGGTGCGCAATGCCATCTAGATAAGAAGACAAGCATCTTTCATTTACAAAAGTTACTTGACATGTGCAATATCAATAAATGATGAAATAGAATAAACATCTAGGAGACCAAAGTTACCAATTTTGAAAATCATCCACATCAAAATCATGCAACCCTTGTAGACCATTTTCGTCATTGTTTTCATTAGAATCCACCGCAACGTTGATTGAGGGTTGTGCCATCCAACCTAATTGAAACACAACAAATTTTAGATTTATATGTATGTTGTCCTTTTATACAAATGTTGATTGACTATAATGAATGCAATGAAATTAGGTATCGAAAAAAAAATCTGAATTTTACTCTCACAAAAGTGTTTTTCCACTATTTCTCAAAACTCCTTATCTGTATCCATAGCAACACATTGTCTATCGGATGATCTACATCATCTTGAATTGTAGAGTCGCAACCTACAATAGGATCTAGCACCACCTCAACTCGATGACAAATATATCCACCAAAAATTGCAAAACCAAACTTGTAATGAAATGACATCATCAAAGACATGCTCAAATGCAAGCATGTAATGAGTCCATGTGTCCATGATTTGTCCAAACATGATGGGATTTAAAAAATCTCCACCACAAGAAAACAAGGATGGCGTCTGCCCACAACATGATGTAGGACATATATTTCAACAGAGAAAACTTATAATACAAAAAATATACCAACAAGTTTCATAATTATAAGGCTACAAAAAGAATCTAAATATTATATGGATAAATTTCATGTATGTGTTAGATTTCTTATGCTCAGCCTTAACAAATCGTTCAAGTAATAGGCATTCTGAAAACAGTAAAAGGCCGACAACATATTTCGGACCTTTGCATTTTTTCAAAAACTTCATTTTTTCTTGAAACATTTTTGTTTTAAGGCACTGTCGCCTTTTTCGTACCTTAGAGATTTTTGTGCCTTGATCATTTTTAGGCACCTTAGCCACACTGTCGGATTTTTCCACCTTTGGGAAAAAGCAACATTGTCGGAAAAAAGCGACACTGTCGGATTTTTCCCACCTTCAAAAAAAAAAAACCAACGTCAGGTTTTTCCACCTTTGGGAAAAAGCAACACTGTCCGATTTTTCCCACCTTCGGAAAAAAGAGACACTGTCATGAAAAAGTGACACTGTCGAGTTTGTGAACCTTCGGGAAAAATGCGACCCTGTGACCAAAATTCATTTTAAAGGCACTGTCGGGTTTTCTGCATTTCTCTGTTCAAGGGCACCTTCGCGTTTTTGGGTTTTTCCAATAGTGGCAAACCGACGTCGCCAACTTATCATCAACCCTAAAAACAGCTGGACCACTAAATATCCCAAGGGTGGTTACCCACTTTGTACATATACAAAGACTGGCGTAAATAGCTTTTAATGCTTGTAAGATATTTTTGAAAACACTTGTAGATATATATACTAGCCGAATCAAGCAATGTAAATTTTGTTTTATCATTATAATCAGAGTTCTTTTGTAGCCAGCGTTATCACGCTCAGCAAGCTGAAGTTATCACTTCAAGCCATTGTACTCGCTATTGATATTAATCAGAGAGCAATTTTTGTCCCACTACTATATTGTTCATTTGCACAATTTTGTATGAACCATTCATCTTGAGTAGTTTTGCTACTAATTGTTGCGTTTCCATTCCTACACACCTACCCTCAAGCTTTCGCTGCCAGTCATCCCCACGATTTACGACATGGTATCAGAGCGGACATTTCAGTAAACTGCATTTCTACTACGGATTATCAGCCTTGTTTCTACCAAGATTTCTCTCTAGCATGTTGAATTTCACACATGTGGATTGTCCACTACATGTACTTGTGATCTCCTAAGGTGTGTAGATGCACCAAGATCAAGACTAGATTGAGATTCAAGATCTATCTTTGATTCTATGGCAAAGACACACTACTACATGCATTCAATCACTTCCAACTCTCACTCACACGTGTGGGAAGTATTCAAAAAATAATGTAAGTAAAAACAAGCTGCTCTCCTCGGGTAGAGAGAGAAAAACCATCATGAGCTCCGGGTAAAGAGAGAAAGCTAGAAACTCAATAACTCACAAAATCCATGAAATCACCAAATCAATTAGATCCAAAATGAGGAGTACAATGATACTAGTAGATCCACGAGCTACCACTATGCTTAACTATGATTGGACCATACTTTGTCACCTCTTGATCCTATTGGACCATTGATCCATGCACCTCTTAATTCTATTGGACTATATTTAAGCACACCTCAATTTCCTATTGGACCTCACAAGGTTCCACCACTAAATCCTATTGGACCTCTTGGAATTCATCAAACAAAAGCTTTACACTTGTCTACACTCTAATTGGCACGTGTTTAGCCTCTTACTCTATTTTGGCTCAACAGTGGCATTACAAGTGGAAATGCATAATTTGCCATCTATGCCAAATTTATTCCTATCAACATCCTACACCTAGATGTTTGATGTAAAAAACATAAGACCCCTATATCTAACATAGATAATCTTTTTCAATTCTTCACATAGCAAACGCTTAGTCAACAATATTCCGACAATCATTGTTTCTACCAACGATCTCGTTCAACCAAAATGGATCCATCATCTAGTTCATCTTCCATTGACAAACTCGATGGAGATAAGTACCATCTCTGGAAATTCAAGATCAAGGTTATACTACTAGCCAAAGAATTGTGGGACATTGGTGATGGCACAGAGCTCAAACCAGAAGGTGATGCAGCCAGCATCACCAAGTGGAGACTGAGGGATGACAAAGCATTTGCCATGATCACCCTCAACATCAAGGATACTTAGATCATCCATATATGTGCTGCTCAAACTGCTAAGAATGCATGAGACATCTTAGCAACTCTCTACGATATCAGGGATGTTACTTCTAAGTTACACTTGAGAAAGAAATTCTTCACCCTGAGGATGTCTGACGCAGAAAGTATTTCGAGTCATCTCAACGCGTTCAAAAATCTTATGGAGCAGATGACTGCAACTAGTTCAGTCATAGAAGATTCCGATGCACTCATGACTCTATTATTGAGTCTACCTGAAGCCTATGAAAATTGGGTAATGGCAATTTCTACCCAAGAGTACCTCACTCTATCAAGAGTAATATCGATGCTGCTACAAGAGGAGATTAGAAGATCAGTATCCTCCTCAGGCTCAGGATCGGATCCTCAAGCTGTATATTCAAAAAATCAGAAGTTTAGATCCAAGAGGTCTACACAGTAAGACTATCCTGACAATAAGCAATCCAATTTCAACAACATATAGATACAAAATTTGACATGATCATGTGAAAAAATGGCAAAATCTAGCTTGGATAATTCACAAATTATTGTATGTGAGGAAAGTTTTAATACATCATTCACCTCCCTTGAAAAGATAAACTTTATAATCTAAGTAAAAACAAGCTGCTCTCCTCGGGTAGAGAGAGAAAGAACATCATGAGCTCTCGGGTAGAGAGAGAAAGCTAGAAATCCAATAACTCACCACAGTTGACACTTGTGCAGGGTGGAGACAACCCTTATTTTTTTGAGATGTAGAAAAGTATAGATTAAATAGCAATATACATTTTTGATGTAATGCCTTGTGAATAAATATGGGCTTATAGAAAGATATTTTCTCTACATGTCTTTTACCTATATGCACAAACATACATTATTCAAAGTATAGTTAGTTTTTTAAATATTGACAAAAAGGATAATGAATACAAGTTCGTACACCGATAAATTACATACCAATTTCCCAAAAGCTGAAATATGTAAAAATATCTTGTTGTAAAAGTATCAGCTCCATTCTAGTGTAGAATAAGTTCCAATCATGCTCAACCTCAATAGTAGTAAGAAAATCCCCATTTACCATTGTGTGGTTTGATTAAAATTAACGATAGGAGTGGACTTGCTAAGGATGAGTGGACTTGCTAAGGATGAGCTTGTAGAGCAAAACGACAATCTTGAAAGCCCTCTAAAAAATGTTCATGGTCATGTAGATGTTAGCGGAAGGACCCCAAGAAAAGGGAGCTAAAAATGTTCATGAGGATACTAGAGATGGTTCAATCTCTTTTCAAATTGACATGGTGACTTTAATTATGAATGAATTGAGATTGAGCTATTCAACTCCAACTTTGGTGTTGTTGTGTAAATTTTTTCAAAGCATTGCTATTCGCATTATAAAAGGTGAGAGATTGAGACTCAAAAACACATATAGAAACGAGAGTTTTATTTTGGAGAAAAGTGATTTTATCTTTTATTTGACCATCTTAGCTAATAAACCAATGTTGTTTAAGGATTACGCCAAGACTCTTTGGGATACAATTTGGGAGAGGATTTTGACTGGGAAATAAAAGACAATCCACACTAGAGTGACATGGCTAGTTGCATGCTTGTATGTTGGGATGGCAACCATATATTGTTGGGTTGGATGGAATCAATCCTTGAGGATTTTTTGAATGATATTAATCATCACATTCATTTTTGCTAGTTTTATTCATTGAACTAGAGAGGGAGAGATGCAACTACTCTCTTCAATGAATATAATCAACAAGTAAATTTAGTCTATCTATCTAATAATACATTGATATTTTAAGCTAGATTGAAGTAATTGCTACTATTAATGAAATTTAATTTATTTCCTTGATGAAGTATGATTCATCTAGCAAATTAAAAATTGGTATGTTAAGAATGATTGATGCAATTGATATCTTTGTTTGTGTGCAATGTTAACAAAATCAATGAGATAGGGGTCCTAAAGAAATCATCTCAAGCACTTGTTGTATAGTATGCATCCATTGGCTATGTGTAGCCCATCTTATTTTTTTGGGAGCTATTTAGTAGAGCAACTAAGAGTGTTTGAAAAAAAGTGAGGGTAATTGAGGCGAAGAGATTGGGTAGCACGCCATGATATCTTTTGACTCGCATTATGTTGGCAAGGATATTGTTTTAGGTAATCGATACATTCACCATTATTTGATTTAGTTGTGTATTGTTTTTCAATTGGTCATTGAAATTATCCTTTATATTTGGTGTGTAGGTAAACATACAAAAATATTTAGACAATGTGAGAACTTGGTTATATGTAAGCAAGAATTAAAGTAAAAACCAAGAAAAGAGGTAGAGTCTAATGTTTATTAGAAATGAAGCATAAAAATACTCAAAATGTTAAGAGCTGTGAATCCTTATTTGGATTCCAAGTGGTTTGAAAATGTACCAAATATGGATCTTGCCAAAATTGGCTCCACATTTGGGTTGAGAAAATTACACACTTTGTAATGTGCAGTCATGGAAAATGAGGTGATGAATAGGTGATTGGAAATGAGTCGAGATTTAATGTGAACTCATTTTGGCATTGCCAACAACAACAAGGATTTTCGACTTTGGGTGGCCAAGGAAACATGCCTCCATCATTTATTGGAGCAAGCCATTTGCACCCTCCAAGAGTGTCTAGGTTATGGTATGTTACTTTGTGATCATTTGATATGTATGTTGGAACTAAGTATACTAACTTTTTTTTTTAATAATGTCTATGAACTAAAATATGTATCGTATTTTATATAGATTGCAAAGATAGTTAATGTACCAAAAAATAAATGGTTTTAAGTCCTATTTTTTGAATTCAAAAGCCAGTATAGAAAACAAATGTTTTCTAGAATCGAGTCTAACATGGATTTGGCACGGGAGGGAAGTGAGCAACCCAACATCACCAATAGTGGCAAAAGACTGGTTGAGAGGTGATTGTTGATGTTTTATAAATTTTGTGCAAAATGGAATGGTTGAATAATCTGTTGAATTTCACATGTGTGGGAGTGCCCAAAAGTGTGATTGTGATCTCCTAAGATGTGGTGATTGCACATAGATCATACATAGATTGAAAATCAAGATCTATTCCATCAATCTAAGGCAAGAGCACTAAAAATCATGCATATATCAATCATAGAAGTACACTCACACATGTGGAGACTTGTGCAACAAAAGACTAAGTATGAAAAAACCTTCCTCTCGGGTAGAGAGAGAATCCAACAAACTACACTCGGGTAGAGAGAGATTTCCTCCTAAGTTGATACCTACCTTGGATGTCATTCTTGACAGTTTGGGCAAACTGCTTCATGTTTGACCCGACAGAATGCACAATCTCTCAACTCACACACATGCATGTATCCTACGAAAACTTGTTGATCCTCTAGTGGAGAAGTTGCAATTCCAATGTGTCATGTGTTGCACGTAATTAGCCCATGAGCTTACTAATGAATTGCCAAATATAGCCATTGAGCTAAATTAGATTAGAACTAGTCAATAGGACAGTTAATAAAGTGGTTCGAGCAACCTCGCTAGAATTGAGAATATCGGAATTGTAATAATGGATTGTAAGGCCTAATTTAGCTAAATAAGACCCCAAACTTATAGAAGAGGCACAAATGACCACTATAAATAGCTGAGGTCGTGCTGAATTTGGAGGCTATTGTTCATTTTGTAATTTTGAGTTTTAAGAGATCTTGGAGCTTCTCTTGGAGAGCTTTCTTGATGAAGAAAGTGGTTCATGTGCCTAAAATCACATGAGAGCTATGATCATGATCTAGAATCAGGCCCTATCTTGTGAAGGATCAATAATCATGAATAAAGATACCTTACTTTGCATAATTTGGTGAAGTTTTGCTACTTTTAACTATCTTCTTGATTTTTGACTGGTTTCTTGATTTCTTGCACTTCCATTGTATTTTTATGTTTAATGAATGAATTAGATGTTTGAATGCTAAGGTTGGCACATGACAATTCTGGTATCAGAGCATTAGATCCTTTCCCCATCAGATTTGGTGGATTTTGTTAAATTTGGTAGAGTTTCTTGTTTTAGTTTTCTTGATTTTTGAATTTCTAGCAAGCTCTGATTCAATTTTGAACCATTTAATCTTCAATTTTTTGTGTAGTTTCTTCTTGTAGATCAGTAAATCTTTGTTTTAGCTTTTTGGAGGTACTGAGATTTTCTGATTTGGAGCTATAATGACCAAGTTATGGCCATTTTAGTGTTTCTTCCCAATTTTGGCTAGATGTAGCTTTCTGCAGTCTGTTTTCTCCGTTTTTGGCTAAACTTTTGGCCGAATTTTGTGACTGTAATTCTATTAGATTGTAGATCTCACTCTTAGCTTGAATCTGAGCCAATTTGTAGCCAATTTGGCTGAAAAATTGAGAGAGATATGACAATTTTTGTGAAGGAGGTCTAATTCTTTAAACACTAGTTTTGGTGAAAGATTTGGGAGAGAAGCACTTCAACCTTCCATTTTTGAAGTTTCGGTTCTTTGTAAATCTTTTTCAATTTCTTCATTCTGAAGTTCTTGTAGGTTCATAAAAAAATCTGACCTAACCCTACCCTCACACAGCCCTAACCCTACCTTCGCAAAATAGGTTTTTTTTTAAAAAACAAAGAAAAACCTAAACCTAACCCATTTTTCCTGCCCTTGAGATATTCAATAACAAAGTCATATGCTTGAACTTGTGCCAACCATCTCTTTTGTTTGTCCGTAAGCTGCTTCTGACTTAAGAAATACTTAAGGCTATGGTGATCACTTTTAATGATGAATTTCGACCCCTAAAGGTAGTGTCGCCATTTTTTAAGGCATGAACTATATATAGCTAACATCTCCTTGTCATGTCTAGGATATGACATCTCCTTGTTGGTCAATTTTCGACTCTCATAGGCAATCACACCATCCTTCTGACTTAGTATGGCTCCTAATCCACTTCCACCTGCATCAACAGTCACCTTGAAAGGTAAACTGAAGTTTGGTTGTACCAAAACTGGAGCATTCACCACCAAGGCCTCCTTTAATTGATCGAAGCTTCTATGAGCATCTTCACTCCAGTCGAATTTTCCTTTTCGCAACAAGCATTTCTTAGGGCAAAAATGCTTAAAGTAGGGGGAATGTCACGTGCTGCATGTAGTTAGCCCATGAGCTTACTAATGAATTGCCAAATATAGCCATTGAGCTAAATTAGATTAGAACTAGTCAATAGGACAGTTAATAAAGTGGTTTGAACAACCTCGCAAGAATTGAGAATAGCGGAATTGTAATAATAGTTGTAAGGCCCAATTTAGTTAAATAAGGCCCCAAACTTATAGTAGAGGCACAAATGACCACTATAAACAGCTGAGGTCATGCTAAATTTGGAGGCTATTGTTCATTTTGTAATTTTGAGTTTTAAGAGATCTTGGAACTTCTCTTGGAGAGCTTTCTTGATGAAGAAAGTGGTTCACGTGCTGAAAATCACATGAGAGCTATGATCATGCTCTAGAATCAGGCCCTATCTTGTGAATGATCAATAATCATGAATAAAGATACTTACTTTGCCTAATTTGGTGAAGGTTTGCTACTTTTAGCTATCTTCTTGAAACTTAGAGCATTGGGACTTTGCTTCAGATGCCAGGAGAAATATGACAAGGATCATTGGAAGGTATGTAAATTTTGTAAACAAGAGATTTGATTAACAACTATGAGCGGAAATCCCAATGAGGAAAATCAATCAGACGAAGAGGAAGTTGAAAATTTATTGAGTGAAGATGAAATTCAAATGCTGCAAGAACGCCAATGTGACTCGATTGATGATGAAGAGTTGCAAATTGATAACGAGACATGACAGAAATGCGTCGATAGGAAGAACATGGATGCATCACTCATGTTCATGTCCTTAAACGCATTTAATGGTTCTCATTCTGCTAAGACTTTCTGTATTAAAGCAAAAATTAATGGTAGAGAGATTTATATTCTAGTTGATAGTGGAAGTACACAACTTTTTCAATAGTCGTTCAATCAAAAGTTGTAATATAGCTATTGTGAAGATTTCGAAGCCATTAAAAGTACAGATTGCAAATGGAAATTTCACCAATTGCAATAGAATCACAACCGAATCCAAGATTCAAATGGGAAACTACGAGTTTAAATCAAACTTCCATGTGGTCGACATGGGTCCTATCGATATGATACTTGGTGTCAAGTGGTTACAGACGTTGGGCGATGTTACCTTTAATTTTGAGCAGGAAACAATGCATTTCGTACAGTCAGGAAAAACTTTTGAAATTCATAGCTGCAGGAAAGAAGAATCAGGTTCCTATTTATGCTTGATTACTAACGCACAAGCTTGACACATATTTCGAAAGCATGTAGATATGTTCCTATTGAAACTGGAAATGGATGAGGGTAAAATTAAAGAAGTCGATGCAAAGCCTATGAATACAAAGATACAACAAGTTCTAGACAAGTATAAAGATGTGTTTCCAAACACATTACCAAAAGGGGATCCTCCAACTAGATTCGTGGATCATGTCATAGAAATTGAACCCGGTTCAAAGCTAGTTAATACTCCTCCTTACAGGTTATCACAACTAGAAAGGGAAGAAGTCCGAAAACAAATTCAAGAGTTACTTGATTAAGAGTTCATTAGTCTGAGCAAATCTCCTTTCGCCTCACCTATTCTTCTTGTTAAAAAAAAAAAGATGGTACATTTCGAATGTGCATAGATTATCGAGCACTCAATAAGATTACCATCAAGAATAGATTCCCAATCCCTTGGGTTGATGACTTATTAGATGCCCTTAAAGGAGCACAAGTGTTTTGAATAATTGATCTACGTTCTGGGTATCATCAGATTAAGGTAAGCGAGGAGGATCAACACAAGACTGCTTTTCGAACAGACAGGGGGCATTATCAATTCAAAGTTATGCCTTTTGGTCTAACAAATGCACCGGCTACCTTCCAAGCATTGATGAATCGAATCTTTGGGCCATACTTGTACAAATTCATCTTGGTATTCTTTGATGACATACTAATTTATAGCCGAAACTTAAAAGAACATGCTCAGCACCTAGAAGTGGTTTTGGAATTGTTGCGGGAATATAAGTTGTTCGCCAAGATGTCAAAGTGTGAGTTCGCCCAACAAGAGATTGAGTATTTGGGACATATGGTGACTAAATATGGCACTAAGGTGGATCAATGTAAGGTCAAAGTGGTTAAAAATTGGAAGAGCCCTAAAACTTTGCGACATTTAAGAGGATTTTTGGGATTTGCATCTTATTATCGACGATTTATATTCAATTTTTCAAGGATAGCAACAACGCTCACACACTTGTTGCGGAAAGGAAAATTCGAATGGAGTGAAGATGCTCAGAGAAGCTTCGATGAATTAAAGGAGGCCTTGGTGAATTCTCCAGCTTTGGTACAACCAGACTTCAGTTTACCTTTCAAGGTGACTGTTGATGCAAGTGGAAGTGGATTAGGAGCCATACTAAGTCAGAAGGATGGTGTGATTGCCTACGAGAGTCAAAAACTGACCGACAAGGAGATGTCATATTCTACGCATGACAAGGAGATATTAGCTATAGTTCATGCCTTGAAAAAATGGCGACACTACCTTTATGGGTCGAAATTCATCATTGATCACCATAGCCTTAAGTATTTCTTAAGTCAGAAGCAGCTTACGGACAAACAAAAGAGATGGTTGGCACAAGTTCAAGCATATGACTTTGTTATTGAATATCTCAAGGGCAGGGAAAACCAAGCTGTTGATGCTTTATCAAGGTTGTGGAGAATGCAAATGAGTAATACAGGCGAATCCTTAGAGGAGTATATACCTATTCTCCAAGATGCAGAGGAGAATTGTATGTCCACAAAACAAGATCAAGCCTCACAAGGGTTATGTTGCATGATAGAAAAATGCATATTGAATCCCCTCATTTCTTTGGAAAATGACTGGAATTCCATAATCTTGGATGAGTATACTAAGGATGTAGTTGTGACGCAAATTCTGGAAAGCTTATCGGATCCCAAAGTTGGAGAACAATCTCGTCACCAACTTAAAGGCGGAATTTTGGTATATGACAATAAAAGAATAGTCCTAGTGCCAAATTCAAAGTTGGTACCTCAGATTTTTTATGTACTACATTTGTCTCCTAGTGCTGGTCATTCGGGAATACTGAAGACCTATCAAAAAGTTAAAAGTCTTTTCAAATGGCGAGGAATGAAGCAAGATATCTACAAGCTGGTTAGGGAATGCACCTCCTGCCAGATCCATAAATCAGAACATGTGAAGAAACCTGGGTTGTTACAACCACTATCAGTTCCTTCTCAACGATGGGAAAGTATCAGTATGGATTTCATCTCATCCCTTCCAACAACAATGGGAGGATTCAATGGAATTTATGTGGTGGTGGACCGATTGACAAAATATGCCCATTTCATTCCCTACAAGACTACTCATGGTGCAGCACAGGTGGCACAGCTATTTCTCAAAAATATTTTTAAATTGCATGGACTACCAAAGGAAATAGTGTGTGACAGAGATCCAAGATTTGCTAAACAATTTTGGAAGGAGATGATGGAAAAATTAAAGAACAAACTTTGTTTGAGCACTGCATTTCACCCAGAGACTGATGGACAGACCGAAAGGATAAATCAATGGTTGGAATGTTACTTTAAGGCATTTTGTTTGCGACCAACAAACAAAATGGATTGATTGGTTGCATTTGGTAGAATTCAGTTACAACTCAACGCCCCACATGTCGATTGGAATGACACCGTTTTATGCATTGCATGGATATGAACCTACAACACCAATTGACATGGAGTTAGTGGACGTAACCGTGGCGGCAGTAGCAGATGAACTGTAGAACATGGAAAACATCCTTAAGGTGAATCAGGATCATAGGCAAGAAGCTCAACAAAAGATGAAATATCACGCGGACAAACTTCGATCATTTAGGGAATTCCACGAAGGGGATTATGTGTACTTACGATTACAGCCCTATTGCCAATTAGTATTAAAGAAAACCAAGAGCAAGAAGCTATCTCCACGATTCTATGGGCCATATCAAATCCTCAAAAGGGTGGGTGAACTAGCATATGAATTGGACTTACCAACATAACAAAAATGCATAACGTGTTCCATGTCAGCCTATTGAAGAAACATATCGGAAAAAATGTTCAAACAGTGGTTGAACTACCACCAATCACTGAAGAGAGGAATTTGGAAGTAGAATCAGAGACAGTGGTGGGTTACCGGAATAAATAGGTACGAAATGGGAAGCGAATACAACAATACGTGGTCAAATGGAAAGGATTACCTCTGGAAGACAACACGTGGGAAGATCATTCCTACCTAAGGAGATGGCCTACAATTTTGGAGACAGCTAGAGGCCTTATGGAGCACGACACTTGATGAAAAACTACATGGTCTTCATTTTTGAGGGCAAAAATGCTTAAAGTAGGGGGAGTGTCATGTGCTGCATGTAATTAGCCCATGAGCTTACTAATGAATTGCCAAATATGGCCATGGAGCTAAATTAGATTAGAACTAGTCAATAGGACAGTTAATAAAGTGGTTCGAACAACCTCGCTAGAATTGAGAATAGCGAAATTATAATAATAGATTGTAAGGTCCAATTTAGCTAAATAAGGCCCCAAACATATAGTGGAGGCACAAATGACCACTATAAATAGCTGAGGTCGTGCTAAATTTGGAGGCTATTGTTCATTTTGTAATTTTGAGTTTTAATAGATCTTGGAGCTTCTCTTGGAGAGCTTTCTTGATGAAGAAAGTGATTTATGTGCCTAAAATCACATGAGAGCTATGATCATGCTGTAGAATCAGGCCCTATTTGTGAATAATCAATAATCATGAATAAAGATACCTTACTTTGCCTAATTTGGTGAAGTTTTGCTACTTTTAGCTATCTTCTTGATTTTTGACTAGTTTCTTGATTTCTTGCATTTCCATTGTAATTTGATGTTTAATGAATGGATTAGATGTTTGAATGCTAAGGTTGGCACATGACACAATGTTCATGTTGGCTCTATCTGTAGCCAATCATCTTCAAGGGACTCCCAAGTTTCTGTTATAGATGTAGGCATTTGGGGCATGTGATTTTCTCTCTAGAGGAATTGCATGTTGCCCTCCTCACCCTTCCCCTCAACAAACATTGATGGCTAAGTTTTTCATTAAGCTCTAGCCCGCAGCTGGGCCTTGGCCTTCTTCAATTGTCCCTTTAAGCCTCCTCCACTATCTCCTTATCGCATGAGGTCTCGGAAGACCTAGTCAATTAACTCATTTCGAGGAAGCCTCTTCCTCTGGCTTTATCCGATTTTCACCCTCTCACTATACTCAGCACCTTCTACAAGATCCTGGCCAAGGACATGGCCACTTCACTCTCTACTTTTCAATGAATAATTTGGCTTTGTAAATGTCAACAACATTATGGACTCCCCTTTTAACACTTGGGCCACGGCTGATTCACTCTCAGCATCCAATACACCCTCTTTGATCTTCCACCTTAACCTTGACAAAGCATTTGACTGCATCAATTGGAACTAGATCAACCCTCAATTTATGTCTTCTAAAGTTTTGGTGGTTAAAAATCCTATCATCCTTTTCGAACTACTTCTCTTCCATCTTTGTTGCCACTCATTCTCTTTACAATTCACTTTCAAAGCTGCTTTGTCAATTCCTTTGGGTTGTCGGCAAACACCATCTCTTATCTTGGCCACTTTGTATAGCTACTATGATGGATGACAGCCTTGGCATTCCTGGTCCATCTCTCAAGAATAGGTTCCTTGTGCTCTGTTGCTTGTCCTCCCTCCTACGCCCTTCTCAACATTGGCATTTCTTCTTACTTTCATATATGGCCTTGGATGCCTTCATCCACCCTCGCTCCAGCCTCCCCCCACTTTTACCAAACTTCTATCCTTTGGCTATTCTTTTCATTTCAAGGGACCCTTTGTCTCTAAGAATCTTGCCTCCGCTTTTTTGAAATTTTGCTCCCTTCTATCTTGGTCAAACACCTCTGTTTTGCCTTCTAATGAACCCATCTAGACCTCCTCTCATTTCCCTCCTGCTGCTTCTCTCCTCTTTTCCACCCACTCTTGGCTCTCTTTAGCCTTGGCCAACAAAGGCATTTCTACCCTCTGTCAGCTTGTTCATGTTCCCCCTTGCCAAATCCTTGCCTTCTCTACATTGTCCCAAAATGAGGGTTCCCTTGTAGACCTTGCATCCTTCTCTACGCTTGGCCTAAATGTAATGTCTGCTCCCCTACTCGCGTTGGAGGGTTGGGAGTCGTCCCTTGACTCCTCACTTTTGGGCTATCATGCTACTCACCTTCACCAATATCCCTCCCTTTTCCCTGACTTCTTCAATGCCCAATGTTTGATTTCTCATTCTTCTGTTTGTTGGCGTAAAAGACTTCTCACAGCTCTCTCCCCATAGGCAAGCTTAGGTATCTCACTTACCTCATCCTCACCAGCACCTTGCCACTGCTTGATACATGGCCCTTTTTGGATGACCGTCTTTGCCTGATCTGCCAATTGGAGGAGGAAACTGTGGAGCACTTGTTTTATTACTGTCGTAGGGACCTATGGACGGAGTTTGCACATCTCATCAACCATTGGGGATTTGCCTTACCTCTTGGGATTGACACCATCCTGCTGGGCTACTTGCAGATCACGAAACGCTTTTCTCTAACCTTCTCGCATGTGTGCGGGATAGCATTTCTTTGGAAGATATGCACTATGTGGAATCAGCAGGTTTTTGAGGGTTCTATATCCTCCCTCTCCGGCTGTTGTCTGCCTCCATTTTGCTACATTCTTTTTACATCTAACTTAGTGTTATTGTGGACTACCTCCATGCATGGTGTGCGTATGAAGCCCTTTATCTGGGATAGATTTTTTATTGTTTCGGCCATGGGTTGACGTCTTTTTATTAATATTGTTCTTGTACATTTGTGAAAATATACTAGTATCTTAAAGTTTTAAAAAAAAAGAAAAACAACATGCTTGTTGTTCTACACTTGCACGAGGCATGCATAAGAAAGGTACTAATTGTTTTGAGCATTGCCATCCAAATTTATTCAAAGCAAGCCTATTTTCCTCAAATCCTTTGATATATTTGGAGGATATGACGAACTTAAAGCAAAAAGCAGCACTAAGAGTATATAGTATATAGAGTACAGGACTTGCTCCAAAGCCATCTATGATGTTATCTCTCTCCCTCGCTCAATCGCTCGCTTGCGAGGATAGGTTGCTGCTTGCTCCAGCTTCGTCTTGCTTTTGTGGGTTTCCTTAGCAATTGTTGATTCATTGCATGGTTTGATTCTCACTTGGGAGCTTAGTTGATTTTGTTGTGTTTGAGGTTGGCAGCAAGCTTAGCTGCAGCAGATTGGATAATTGTCCTGGAAAGCTCGATTATCATCAGCCGAGCTTTGGTTTTACTGTACCCGGCTCACGGTTTTTTACGACAGCAGCTAGTCTGAATGTTTTCGTCGCTCTGGCACTCCATTGGATCATAAACTGAAGGCAGTAGCACCTGTTTCTGAAGATATATCCGTATATTGCTATTTCTTCCGTCAAGCAGTTTTTCCTAGGTGGTACGTATGTTCGTCTTTCGAAGTTGGGGGTTTGCTACATTCGGATCTTCCTATTTCGTCTTTTTTATAGATCATTAAATACATCATATGAACGTCAGCGTTTGCCAGCTAATTTGTTGGTTTTGGTATAGCATGTTTAATGATCTTTTATAGATCACTAAATACACCATATTTCAAACAGCTTTTGCTAGCTAAGTTGTTGGTTTTGATATATAGCGTATGGCCTTGGTCCTGATCTTTGGATAACTGGTTCCACAATTGATCCTGATCCTTGGATAACGGGTTCCACAATTGTCTCTCTAGCACCTATAAAGGCCGCGGGTTTCTATATTCTTTCATATTTGATTGTTGCATGATTCATCCTATCTGTGCAAAATATAGTCCATTGTTTATTTTGCTCGACTTCATTTGTAGTTCTACTTTTTTGTCTCAGCTGGTTTCCACTCTCAGATTTCCTTCTTTATGTATACGTACTCTTGCGAGATATAATAGATATTGGAGACACGACATCTGCTTGAGTCAATTTGACTATATGTCTGATTTGCCAAACATGAGACACGCCTTTATCAAGGATGCATAAATTTTTAGCATTGTAGTCGCTATTAGACATGTTCTTAATAGCATAATTATGCTTATTTCTGAATGAATGGAGTACCTTTTGTTGCAACGCAGTGTCCCTTTATAACTTTAAAGCAAGCAATTACGTGCGCTAACAAATAGAATTAAGACCTAGTACTAACTAGGTTGTATATAGTTTCGTGAATTACGAGCTTCTAATATCTTTACGTGCACCTATAAGAGTGATTCTGGCCTTTCGTTATTCAAGTTCCGAGTGGAAAAGATGCTGTGAGTGAGGTTTACTACAAACTTAGTTTTAAGTATTTTCAGACTGCAGGTCCCAGCTGGATAAAAAATGCAGCGTGCAAGGATAACAGCGTTGGCAGTCACGGTTGGAAACTTACTGCAAGGATGGGACAATGGTGCTATTGCCGGTCAGTATCTACATCTCTGCATCTCCAAAACAGTGTGTTCACTGACGTAGCTGTTTGCTGCCTTGCTATTTTATGTGCCAGCAAGAATAGTTTCATAAGCGAGTTTTTTGTGCTACAACTTATAAATTTGATAGCTCGTCAACTTTTTCACTATCATATAACTACATATATTCTGCTATCTATAGTGCTGCTATGCTGCACTTCAAAAACTGTGCTGAATTTGAAATGGAAATAAGAACACCCTTCCGGATTCCTTACAGATTATCGTCTTGCTTCTCTGATCCCAATTTTAAGACTTTGCTTTCCTTTCCTCTTGTTATTTATTGAACAACGGTCAAAATTTGAAGCCCGGTTAAGTCGATGAGGGAACGACTTAATGCCACATCAGTGAGGCCATCCTTTGTGGTTGAGTGCGAAGCGATGGATTCCGAGACTGAAAGACTTTCTTTAGTAGTGAATTAATTTCGCTAAAACAAAAAAATTGATACTCATTATAAGAGTAGGCCTGGTTTAACTTGCTGTGAGGGCAAAGAAACTTTAAGGCAATGTCCTTTGCAATTTCGGAACTCACGAGAACCTTGCTAATCTTGCATGCAGCGGAAATATAAATTTCCATGCACTTAGCAGTACTGGAGTTCACAATGTAGACTTGATGTTTGCCCTCCCGTTTCAGTTGTCAACAAATTACTCTACAAACACTTCTAATCTACTACTTTCTAGAAACATGCGTCATCAAGTTTCACGTTTTCTAGACTTGAGATAACTCTGAATTTTCAAATGCATCGTCCAAATCGGTACACTAACACGAGTTTAACCGATGCAGGTGCATTGTTATATTTAAAGCCTGAATTCGGACTTGTAGACAACCCTGTGTTGGAGGGCATTGTGGTTGCTTCTACTCTGGTTGGAGCATGGATGAGTACACTATTTGCTGGACCAGGAGCCGACTGGATCGGGAGACGGTGGATGCTATGCGTATCTGGGATAATCTTTTCCACTAGTGCCAGCATAATGTACTGGGCTCCAAATGTCTACGTGCTCCTTGTCGGTCGCCTGCTTGTTGGTGCTGCAATAGGGTTGGAAGCGACAATTATTCCAATTTACATAGCAGAGTCTTCCCCACCAGAGATTCGTGGGCAGCTTTCTACTTTTCCTCAGCTTATGGGATCTGGAGGCCTTTTTCTGGGTTACATTACGGTGTTCATACTCTCATTGACAAACCACCCAAATTGGAGATATATGCTGGGTTGTTTGCTGATACCGTCCATTATCTTTCTGAGTCTCACACTACTGTACCTTCCAGAATCTCCATCGTGGCTTGTAAGTAAAGGTCGCATGTCAGATGCAAAAAAAGTACTTCTGCTTCTTCGCAACACGACAGATGTAGCACGTAAGAATCATCTGCTCAACAATTCTACTATTCATCTTATAAAACTGAGTAGCCACTGAAGTGTGACGACTAGCAGGATTGGATAGGCAATAGGTGATGAATGTCCATTTTTTCCTGTTACAGACTTCTCAAATTGGTGTTACATCTGATTTTTGAAATATTGGTAGACAGAATATAATTCAGGAATTCAAATAGTACTATAGAGCTTCTATTTGTAAGTGAAGCCTTAAAAATACCCCTGCAAAGTTCTTTTTTCTTTTTTCTTTTTAGAAACTGGGACACTGTCTTTAGAGTTTAAGAATTTCCCTTGTTGCAGTAAAAAATTTAGATCAATGGATTCATCAAACAGTGTCAATTATCCATCTAATGGTAGCAGTGCAGAGTAAAGTTAACTTGATCTTCTGTTGATATCTAAAATGGGATTGCATACCATAACCATTTTGTGTGCAGCCGAACTAGCACTATTAGTGGAAGGGCTTGGTGTGGGGGCGAGAACCACCCTTGAAGAATGGCTACTTGAGCCAGCTGATATTGTCGAGCAAAATGAGCTACCTAAAGATGAACGTCAAATTAAAATCTTTAATCCCGATGAAGGCATTTCTGGGGTTGCAAGGTCCTTCACAGACCAAATTGGTATCCAAGGGATTCCTACGAGACGAGATACTGCAGAATGTCTTAGGGACACATTTATGGATCCTGTTGTCACACTTTTAGGAAGCTTTTCTGGCACACAGGAGCATATATCACAACGCAATCTTGAATCCCTTCAAGATAGCAAAGATGAGCATTGGCCAGAGGAAAGCAATCAAAGGGCACCACTTGTCCATAGCGACCAATTTGAAGATGGTATATTGATCATAGGTGAAATGGATGAACCTCTTACAGCTCCTTTGCTCCCCAGACCAAAGCTGGATGTGCCCCGCTTTTCCCGATCCAACTCTCAGATTATGTCACCTCGTACGGTATTACAATTTCAGCATGGAAGCAACCATAATTTTGGTGCCACCGCTTCTAGGCATTGCTTAACAAATGGGAGCCTTCATGATTTTCTTGGAAACTTAAGCTCTACGAGTTCCAACAGCAAGTCAAGTCAGGCTGCTCAATTGAGGACCAGCTCCATGGATATCAGACGGGACAGCCAATCAAGGGTTTACTTCCATCACAGTAGTTTGCAACAAGGAAAATTGCGGGTGGGTAGCATTTCTGATTCCATGGGCATAGGGGGTGGATGGCAGCTAGTTTGGCGTTGGGACGCAGGCACTGAGGGTCCGGAAGCCAATTGTGAAGGAGCAAGTTTTAGAAGAGTATTTTTGAAACAAGAACAGGTTGAACATACTGCACCAACAGTGTCTGCTTTATCACTTCCAGGTTTAGGTGGGGGCTTCGAGAGAGAAGCAATTCCAGCTGCAGCATTGGTGGGGAAACCAGCTCAATCTATGAGAGATTTACTCCCTGAAATTTATATGGGTCCAGCCATGGTGCATCCCGCAGAGACTGTAACAAAAGGCCCCGCTTGGTCAGACTTACTTGAGGGTGGAGTTCGGCGTGCTCTTATTGTGGGAGTTGGCTTGCAAATTTTCCAGCAGGTAATCTGTTGATGAATTAATTTTAACTTAAGTTCGTAGTACATTGGCAAGCATCAGTCTTTCACACTTAAGTGCCTTATTAGCTTTTCTGATTAGTCAGTTCTGTTAACCTGACTTTCGTTTGCCTTCAGTTCATTGGTATCAATGCAGTCTTGTACTTTATACCACAAATAATTCGGCGGTCAGGTACCACAATCTTGCTCGAGAATATGGGCATAGGTGCAGATTCAGGATCTATTCTAGCTAGTGGAATTACATGTTTGATAACGCTCCCCTGTATCCTTCTGGCAATGAGGTTGATGGACCAAGCAGGCAGAAGGTGAGTGCACATTTTTTGTGGCTTATAATGCCTGAGTACACCAAGCTGGTGCTTTATATCAGTGTATTTAATAAGTAAACTCAACAACTAGCTGGAGATGGTGTTGCGGACATAATTGATAAGCGATGTCTAATTCTATCTTGGAAGATGACGCTAACATTTAATCACTTTGGATGCAGGCAGCTTCTTCTGGCAACTTTGCCACTCTTAATTGTTTCCTTGATCTCACTAGTTTTCACAAATACATTTCTTCCTTCTGGCCCCCTTCAAGCTGCAGCATCACTGTCTGGCCTAACGGCTTACCTTTGCACCTTTGTGATGGGATTTGGTCCTATTCCCAACATTTTATGCTCGGAGATTTACCCCATTCGTGTTAGAGGAATATGCATATCTATATGCCAAGCAACGTATTGGCTATGTGAACTCATTGTTACCAATGGATTTCCTTCCCTCCTACTAAATTTGGGCATAGCAGGCATTTTTGGTTGTTTTGCAGTGGCGAGCCTGTTGGCATGGATTTTTGTTTTCTTGAAAGTTCCTGAGACTAAGGGGATGCCTTTAGAGGTCATTTCTGAGTTTTTCGCCATGTCTGCCAGTGAGAGACAGAAGCCAGAAACTACCGATGTTCCTGTCGATGTTTAGATTTCTACCCAATAGTGCTCTTAGGAAAATTTCTTCTTATGCCACCAACAACGGCAACAAGTTCGAAACTGATTCTTTTTATTTGGGGGGTCTCTCTTTTGGAGAAAACTTTCCAGCAGCGATCAATAAGCCCACATGGTGAGAGGGAGGTTCAAAAAATGTACATATCATACATCAAACTTTTCACACATGTGTATGTGACTAAAATAGCACTATTTACTATATATAGATACAAATTAGAATGATAGCCTTTATCTAGTGTAAATTGGCCATATGTTCATGACTTATCTAGTGTAAATTGGCCATATGTTCACGACTCAAGATGTGTAAATTTCCTTCTCTTCAAAATTTTCTTAGACTCATTGTCTATGAAGATACATTGCTTACAATTGAACAAGGCTTGATAGTCTTGGTTGGATAACCTGATGATTGATAGTAGGTTCTTGGTAAGGTTTGACACATAGAAAAGAGTTTAAAATAATCTTGTTACTCCTTGTGAAAATTTGAGGTGAATGGATCCTTGTCCTTCCACCTTATGGGAGCTTGAGTCTTCAAAGAAAATGCAATCTACATTTGGCTTTTATAGTTTTGTAAATAACTTCTTGCATGGCATCATGTGTTGTGAGGTTCTAGAATTGAGTCAGTATTGTGTAATCATAATGGTGTGGGAAATTAGTTCTCTGATCAAAAATAGCAATTGTTGTCACATATGCCTATTAATTAGTTTTCTTCAATGGTTGTCACATACACCTATTAAGAAACTGATACCTCCAAGAGTGACAATAAATTGCCCATTGGACACACACACACACACATGGAATTCATAATAACTAGTATCATTTCACCTAGAATTGACAAACTTCTAGCTTACTAATTTTTTAACATTTCCAATAGTGGCAGCATTAGCTAGGCTATTGTTCGCTTATTTTAATCAAAACTAGACGTCAATTATAGCCCTTCTTCATGTTTGCCCAACATGGGCATATAGCTCCCTTTGTGAATGAATAATCTCCTTTTTAGCTTGAGCATAGCTCCTCTTCTTTCATTTTTTGAGAGCCAAGTGAGTGCCAATTGCATTAGAACAGGTCCAAGATAAGAGAGCAATCATTTCATCATGACTACTCATGGAGGAATACTGCTGGATGAAAGTAATAGGCTCACCTCCATGACTACTCAGAATAGTGTTGGATGAAAGTAGTAGGCTCACCTCGACATATTACATTCCTTGTTGAAAATGAATGACCTTATGGATAGTGTTGCAGATTTGGAGAAAAGACCACAACAAGGACAAGATCAAGTAAGGTTTGACAAGAGAGCCAAGAAAGCACTTTATGTCATAAAGGTGAAAGTCACCAATGAACTTCTAAAAGAAGTTACTAAGTGCACATCTACAAGTGATGCTTGGGAGGCTCTATAAAAGGTATATGAGTCCAAGTCCACTTCAAGGGTGTTTACCCTTAGAAGGAAAATCTCTCAAAGTTGCCAAAAGTATTAAGTATTGGAGGTGCAAAGATCTTTGTTAATTTCATTGATGACTTTAGTAAATATGCTTGGGTTTATCTTCTAAAGAGTAAAGATTAAGTCTCTGATGTCTTTCTCAAGTTCAAAAATGCACAAAAAAAATCAACTCGACAACAAGATCAAGTGCTTAAGATCAAATAGAAGATGTGAGTAGATATATATCTACAAAGTTCAAAGAATATTGTGAGGCACATGGAATCAAGAAGAAGCTTTCAATTCCAATGACTCCACAACAAAGCGTAGTGGCCGAGAGGAAGAAGAGGAATCATTGTGAGAGTACAAAATCTATGCGATTACATGCAAATATTCCTAAGTCTTTTATGGATGAAGCCTTGAGTTGTGCTGACTTTCTTTGCAATAGGTTGCCAAGTGAAGCACTGAATGGTAAGAGGTGCTTTTTGGTAAGAGGCCAAGTGTTAAATTTTTGAAGATCTTTGAATGTACATGATATCCCAATGTGACTCTTGATGATAGGCCTAATGAAGATCCCACATTTAAGAAGGGGATATTTTTTGGCTATAGTGATTTAAGTAAAGCATATAAGATCTACATTCCTTCCACAAAAAAAGTTCTCATAAGTAGAGATGTTATCTTTGATGATGACCCTATTCCTAAGCTTGTTGATCATTATGCTGGTTCTAACATTTTTTATGAGGATGGTGGTTTTTTGAAGGAAGAGGATGGAGATGCTACTTCAAGTCAAAACTTGAGAAGTACCTCAACTTGGCAAAGAAGGAAATTGTCAAGACTCATAGATGATGAGAAGGGTACGCAAGTTGTGGATGGTACAAACTTTACTTTTCTCACATATTTTAATAAAACTACTTGTGTTAAATGTGCTATGCAAAATGAAGAATGGATGCATGCAAGTGATTCTATGTTGAGTAGAATTGAGGGGCTTGATGAGAAAGATAGGCAAGATAGTCAAGAAGAAGTTTCCTCTACTTTTTGTGATGCAACTATTAAAAGGGAGTCTTGCAACCGTGATCTAGATTGTGTGTCTATTGAGGAGTTGAATGGACTCAAATGGCATCAAGGATAGCTTTGACACTCATCTTCACCTATTCTACTTCATCTTGGTTGCAAATCATAGCATCTATCTCTTGCTTTAAGATGATGGCACATTTCACCATGGCTAGTGGAAGAGGATTTTGTGTGATGTTGTATGATCTCAATTACATGATTGAGAGGGAGTCATTATAGAAGTTTAGATCCATAAAAAAAAATTGAGCAAAGGTTATGATGTCCTTTTGGAAGAGCAAGAGGTTGGTCTTAGTTTGCTTCAACAACACCGAGTGGAAATCGGCAATTTGGAGCTAGGAAAAGGCATCAAAATGAAACCAATATTCAAATCATTGAGGATCTAGTTTTTAGTTGCTTCAAATGCTTGAGTAAGGGCAAAGGAAAGGAAGTTTTTTATGTCCCAACTTACTCATCTTATCTCATGTTTAAGAAATTTCATGTCAATGTGTGGAAATTTTGAAGTTTTGACGATTCTAGTTTCTTTGTTCTACATCATTTTGATCTTGAAAATGGACTAGTGTTCTTTGTTGGTTTTTCTGATGGAAATGGAGCAAAGTAAGCATCATTATGACACTTGTTCACTCATAAGTTTCCAAGGGTTGAAGATCGTTTATGGCAAGATAGCAATGGAGGCTCATTCATGGAATTTCATGTTGCAAACACTATAAATGAGGTGCAATGTGGAGGAAACAAGCATGCACTCATTAATATGTTTGATTTAACACATGTTTGCTAATTTTTCAAAAATATATCATAGGTGGAAGAATGGAAGAACCCATTTATTAGGATTCTACGTACTCCTCCATGTAATTTTTTCATCTTGTTCTATAAATTTGGTATAAGTGATAGTAAAACATCCAACTTAGACACTATTCTTAATATCAATTATGAAATCTTTTCATTTATCATTTGTAGGATCTTAGAGGAAACATACATTCTTAAGAAAGAGTTATTTCTTAAGATAGAACAAAGTTATATTATAAAAATAACAAGTATAGTTGAAGAGGGAGGGTGAAAATTTGTCAACTATTTTTTGGCCTAATGGAGGCCAAAATTGTACATATGGTACATCAACTTTTCACACATGTTTAGGGGTCAAGAATTACAAATTACTATTTTTAGACTATTCTTAGAAGTGTTAGACCTTAAGTCGTACAAAATGGCCTTTATTTGATGTAATCTGGCCACATGGACCAAAATTGGTAAAGGAGGGTTCATTTTTTTAATTTTAGGACTATATGACTCTATAGAGAGAGAAGAGGGTGATTCTTATGCCTATAAATAGTATTTAGGGTCTCGGGAATTCTTCTTGATGATGGAGATGGTGAGACCTCAGATACCTTTATTTTTGTATTGTCATCCCAATGCAATGATAAATCTTGTTGGTATATAGATTCAGGGGCTACAAACACACATGACTAGCAATCATGAATCGGTCTTATCAATTAAAAATGATTGAGGGAGGTGACAAAGTTGCTGAGGAAAATGGAGAAGAGTGTCAAATCAAAGGCATTCGAGTTATCCCCATCAATCTAGCCAATGGTAAAATGCGAATGATTCAAAATGTGCTTTGTGTCGAATTTGAAGAAGAATCTGTCAATTCGTGTCATGACTGATCAACACTTGAAAGTAGAATCTATTGTCAGTTTGCATCATGTCTGATAAAAGATATGGATCATAACTACATAGTCATTGCCAATGGACATAGAGAAGTCAAAGGTGGTTTATACAAGCTAAACACCCTAGTGTAGAAGGACGTCACTTAACGATAAAAAAAAAAATCACTCCTATAGATTTATGGCATAGACGGTTGGGACATCTCAACTTCAACAATCTGAAATAGTAAGGAAAGCGAAGACATTATGTTCAGATAGTGGTGGTGAGTATGATTCTAATGAATTCAATGTTTTTTGTGATGAACATGGAATCAAAAGACAATTCAGCAATCCTATACACCGCTACATGATGGTGTAGCAGAAAGGAAGAACAAAATAATTGTTGAAAGTGCACATTCCATGCTAAAGTTCATGAAGTTGCCAAATTCTTTTTGGGGAGAAGCATGCAACATCGCAAATTTCCTTCAGAATTGAAGTCCCACAGTTGGAATTACTAAGTGTCGTGACTCACCGAATTAGATTATTAGATTTTTAATGTAGTATTTAAGATATCGTTCCCCAAATAGAGAGAATTAGAGACATAACAGTCGTGAAAGTTGTCATTCGGTGTAAAAAATAAATAACTAGTTATCAAATGATATTTAACACAGGCGGCCAGTATAGCCCTTCTATATTCAAATAATGATTTAACTATTTCCTGATAGATCTTTGATACTGGTTCTCTCCCCATACATTTACTATGCATGACCATTGTTGGATTGAGTGATTAATTAATCTACTACAATTCTGATAATGCAGGCTGTAATCATGACTCGACAGTTAAGCATACCATGCAAATGACTTGGAGAATCACAAATCCCCTCTCATTCTGTCTCTCATAATATAACAGATTTCACAATGATAATAATATAACTCAATCATCCACATGCTTCAACATGGTTCAGACTCGAACTGTCTCAAAGTACTACCAATCTGTCTTTACAAAACATTCATCATTAAATGGGAACAGAGCTTACAAAACCATATAGACTCTGGAAAAATAGTAAGTAGCACATACATTCAATCATTTATAGAGTAAACATCCACAACTTACTCATAAACATAGACACCAAATTATCTACTCAACAAAACTATTCTTATTAAAATCGTAAATACAGCGGCTCTTTATAGTTTCCCGACTGTCCATAACCATTTAGCTGTTATAACTGCTATTCTCGGATTCAGATAATTTTTCGACCCTGAATCGGATCGGATCGGGTCTAATATTTTTTCGATCCAGCCGAAATCCAATACTTACTAAAAAACTGACCCAGTCAAAATCCGACCTGAATCGATTTTACACTTAGAACTTTTAAAGACTGAAATTCTATAAAACTTAAGAAAAATCAGATACATAAAACTAAGTATGTACAAGAATAAAAAGTAAAAAGTCATCATGTGACTGAATCAGGCCATCACATGTCCTCGCCCTCAGATCCAGCAGGTCCCTCTGATGGCAAGTCCCAGCCAGCATCATTAGGTACTGCTCCTCAAAGTATGCAGGATTTCTCCAATGCTTGCAGGTCTGTTTATGAATTCTGTAAAGAAATTCACATTCAATATTACAAAAGAAGCTCCAATCTCTTTTGTCACATTCATCTTCAACAATCAGCTCAGCATACATGCCTGCCTGTCGAGGCCCTAACACCTTCAACTTATGAGTGAACAAAGTTCCATGTTGAAGATTTTCCATATAATCTTCAGATTGGCTACCTCCCCTTTTTCTGGGTAAGTGCAGGGTTGTGATTTCCTTAGTGACGGGTAAATAGTCCAGTCTGGCATATGCTAATTGGACGCTCAACAAAGTCCTGGCCACGAACCCTACTAGATCAATTGTTCTATAAGTTGTCCACAGCCTATGAGCTGGATGTTTTTCCCGCTTACTTACACATTCTGCCATCTAATTAAAAAATTTGGCATATTTATCTTCCCATTTAATATATAGTGTCCACAGTTCTGGATAATAGAAGTCTATTTTTTTGTCGATCCTAGGCTTCTTTAGAATGGTTCGAACATCAATTATCTTTTCATTCTGTGTACATGTGAATAGGATAAAATGTTGCTCTTTGAATCGATTATTTGAGTCTGATAGGAAGGTAGATTCTTTAACTCTCAGATATTCCAAAGCATATAATGAAGAGCTGTCTATTAAAGTCAAGCACAAATGTTTCTAGTTGATTAGGCCAAAAGTCAAGGATGACAAAGTTGGCATCACATGTTGTTTCTATCCATCATTATTTGGTAAGCAGGATGCAGTTTTTGGTTAGATTTAGTTTCAGGGTTTTTCAATTACAAATAATCCTTGTAGGATGACCCAAGATAGGCATCCCTTTTCTTCGATATTTAGGGTTGCCCAAAAAGGCATAAATTCTTCAATTTTCCATGTATCATTCCATTTCTTATTACAGTATCCTTTTAATCCATGAAAAAGCATAGTAAATCATCCATAATTGTTCAATATTTCTGAACTGGGACATATAACTAATCAGTTTTCTTTTGAGATGTAAAATTTCATTCATGAGTACCTGACTGGGTTCAGCTCTCAGCCTCACTCTCTTCTCCTCCTTTTCTTGTCCTTGGATGTTGCTATTTCATCTGCCTTCGAATGCTCACTCTCATGGACAGAAAGGTCAATATAGTGATTGTCAACGTTATCAGAATCGAATTTTGATAATAATGCCATCGTCTGCACTTCCTGATCTCTCATCGCTGGCTTGGCTCCCTTCAGCTGATTCAATTGGTCTTCCAAGTCTTGAATGCTTTGATGATCACCAGGATTGATGCACTCCACAATATCCTTCTAATGGCTCTTTCCTTTTCCACTTGTTTCAGGTTCATCATCCGAACTCAAGGAATCTTCCTCTTCTGCATCCTTGAAGATAACAACTGAAGGAGCTTCATTTTCTGCTTGTAAGGGTTTCAGCAGCTTTGTCTTGATCAGTTCAATAGTATTCACCCTATATTTTTCAAACTTGGCTCGATTGACTATCACGGATCCTTTTTCTGTAGTCAAACTATCTACCAAAGCTTTCAAACTTTGGTGCTCCAGCTGAGTTTGCAGTAACTCTGTCTTGTATTGGAGACGCTCGGACTAGTAAGATTGAGCTACCGTTAGTTTTAGCTTGGCGTCATCTAACTCCCTCTGTAGCTTGAGATTACGATCTTTCGCGGCATGATGTTCACTTTGCTCTGCCAAAACTGATTTTTCTTGGTTGCTATGTCAGCTCGCAGCTGCTCCAATTCTTGTTGCATTTGGACCATCTGCAAGTCCTTTTGCCTCATGCTCTACAGCTGCAGATCCCTGGTTTTCTTCAATTCTACCAATTTTGTCCTTCGCTGTTGTGGCCAAAAATAATTCTGGAACCCTAGTAGTAGTATTAGAGAGTGTGGTGATCAAATCTTGTTGCGTTTGCAGTTGTTCCTGAAATTGACCCACCTCATCTCTATATTGTTCCCTATCTCTGACATAATCTATCACACTTCCAGCATTATTTAAAAAAATTGTAAAGCTGGAAAAATGGTACTAGAGGTTAAATAAGATAAATCAAATCTTTGGACTTCTTCAGCAGATGACTTTGCTTTTGCCCTTTTGAATTTTTCCATACATGATCAGGAGGCGGCCGATAAGCTTCTTCATAAGCCAAGTCTTCAATATCTTCCTCCACAACTTCCTTTTCCAGATTAGGGTTTTGAGTTGTAGGCCCATCTTCAACCAGGATATGTATTCTATTAGGGCGCTCCATGGTATGCACATCCCCAGCCATGTCAATTTTATGTTGCTCATGCATCATATGATCCATTAGCGACTACGAATCATCAACTTGCATCGTGTTGGTATCAGAATTGTGTTCATCATCTGTCTTGGTTCCACTTGTCTCTGCGGCATCTTCTATCATATGGTCCACAGCGCGAGTACTTGTTCTAGTAATGATTCCAATCTCACCTTCATTCAATAATTCCAAATGAGAAGCCAAGTGACTTAATTTCGCTCCCCATAGCTTGATGTGCTGAGATTTCTTAAATGCTTTTAAGAACATCTGATAAGAAACTGTGGCCAAATCCGCCGGTTCTTCATCATAAGATTGCAACAGGTATCCAAAGTTGGAAGCAAAAATAGTAGCATTCTTGTCTGTGCGTCACACATCCACTTTACAAACCCTATGGATGCAAAGTTTTTCAAATAGATAACCTGCGTAGCCTTTCGTCTCTTGGTAAATAGAGTCTTCTCCTTCTAACAAATCAAACCATTCGTCAAGGAAAGTAGAGTCCGTTATCTTCTTTGCTTTCTTCACCGAACCCTGCGTAGCCAATCCGAAACATTCTGCATATTCATCTCTTGTAAGCTCAATAGTACGGTTACGTACTGAAAAATAGCATACGCTCCCTCTGATTCGGACTCCATCTGTCATTTCGTTGCAGATATCAGTTAGCAGCAACGAGTCTTTATACTTAATAGCAGTCAATTTGAACAGCTCTGCACCCATGTTCCATTCTACGAATGCAATCTCCGCTCTAGTTTTCCACACACAGTACTTAGCCGCCATTTTCTTGTAAGAAAAGGATGAAGAATCCACAACGCTACTGTAAATTTGAAGAAAAACACTTCGAAGGAGAAGAAAATCAGAAGATTGCTCGCAAATGCGCTATAGTGATAGTAGCAAGGACAGCAATGAAAAGTGACGGATGTGACAAGTAAGAGAGTTGTAAATCGCAAATTTGGGTGACGTCAGCAAAAGGACAGCTAATGTTTTACGCGATTATTATAACAGGAACATTAGTGATACGTGTACAACAACCTGTGAAAATTATAAAAAGTTATGGGTTTCTTAAGTTTTTATGTCAAGCATTTTTGTTTAGAATTTTAATAGGGCCAAAAATTGGCATTGATCTCAAATTGATCAAATTCACATGTAATGCCACTATTGAGCCAAAAGTAATTTGTAATGCAATCTCGAGATAGGTAGGCTTGTAAATAGGATTGTAACACTTGTGTTAATGTAATTTGATGAGTGATCAAGTCAAAGTGTTGGCTTTGGTCAAGCGGTCCAATAGAAGTTGAGAAATCTTCATGAAGGGTCCAATAGAATTGTAAGATGGATGCATCACTCATCCAATAGTATTAGACAGGCTAGGATTAGGGGTCCAATAGCATGCAAGGAAGGATCTCCATGAGTTTCATATGTACTCCTCTTTCCAATCATAATCTATGTTGAGTTTTTGAGTCAAACTTGAGTATTGTGAGATTAGCTTGTTTTTTTTTTTTCTCAAATTCAAATTAGCCCTATTCTCTCTCTACTCGAGAAGAAGAGATTATTTTATTTAGTTTTTTCAAGGATCACTTTCTTACATGTTGGTAGCACACCCTTATTGAATCCTATAGAGAGAGAGAGAGAGAGCGCAACACTTTCTTGTCCAATTCACAAGGAGTCTTCACTATTACATGGCTTCTATGAGTTCCTATCTATTGGAATCTAGTGAAAGACTATCTTTTGGAAGTTGAGGATGGAGTCAATCCTAACACTCCAACATGTGATGGACATTGTACTTGGGATTGAGGAGGAGCCGAAAGTCCTTCACGAAGTACAAATGTATAAGAAGAGAGCTAGGATGGCTCTTCATTATATCAAAATGAATGTCTCCAATGAGATTTTGAGGGAGATTGGTGCTTGCACATCGGCCAAGGATGCTTGGGGCACTCTCAAAGCAATCTGTGAGGCCAACGATACCTCAAGACTCCTCACTCTTAAAAACCAAATCTTCCAAAGTTCTCAAAAGAGTGACAAGAGTACCACTAATTATGTGTTGAGAGTAAAAGATATTCATAGGGAGCTTGCTTGCATTGGAGGATCCATAGATCAAAGTGAGCGAGTCCAAGTCATACTTAATGGCTTGAGAGATGAGTATGAGAACCTTGTCCAATCCTATGTCATCAAGGAAGATCTACCTACTTTGGAGGCTTTGCAAGGAGTGCTAATGGTTAAAGAATCAAGGCATGAGAACAAGCTATTAAGGATGGAGAAGTTATCAATCAATGATAATGGTGATGGCAAAGCTCTTTTTGCCAAGCACAAAGGGAGGAGCAAGAAGCAACACCAACACTTCTCCAAGGACAAAGCAAAGGATAAAGACCAAGATGGAGAGGATGATGACATCTATCATGCTTCTACCTCAAAGAAGAAGAAGAGGCATATTAAATGCTTCTTTTGTGGCAAGATGGGACACTATGCTACAAATTGCTTCAAGAAGAAGAATCGATTTAGCAAGCCAACCTTTCAATCGAGAAAGAAGACTCTATTGCAAGGATCTCTTATGGTCTCTAGTTTTTCATCTACACCTTTCAAGAAGGATGGATCTTGGTACATTGATAGTGGAGCATCTTCACATATGTGTAGCTCCAAGGAATCATTCACATCTATTGTGCCTTATGGAGGAGCTAAGAAGACTATCTATACAGCAAATGACCAAGAATGCAATATTGAAGGCATAGGGAGTATTCCCTTGAAGACCTCATCTTCTAAAATTCTTTCTCTCAATAAGGTTCTTTTTGTGCCTAATCTTACAAAGAACCTTATAGTGTTGGCCAACTTATTGATGGAGGCCTAGATGTGAAATTCAATATTGATATTTGTATTATCAAGAGAAATGATGATATCCTTGCACATGGATCAAAATTTGGAGGCATATACAAGCTTGATCCAAGAGAGAGTTGTGATATTGCTTTTGAGACAAAGCTTTCCAAGGATCCAAAGAGAACAATCCTTGTGAGGCTTGTGCTATTGCAAAATCACATAAGAAAGCATAGCAAAGATCTTCCATCAAAAGCACTCATTCTTTGGAGTTAATATACTCAGATGTGCACTTCTCATCATCTCAAAGCAAGGGAGGAGCCACTTGCTTTGTGACTTTTGTTGATGCTTTCACAAGATTTACATGGCTATATCTTCTTACTTCTAAATCTTTGGTGTATGATCACTTCCTTATATTCAAAGCATATGTTGAGAATCAATTCTCATTCAAGATCCAGGCTTTGAGGTGTGATTTAGGAGGAGAATATAACTCCAACAAATTCCATGACTATTGTGAGCAAGAAGGTATAAAGACGGAGTTCTCTTGTGCTTATTTGCCATCTCGAAATGGAGTGGCCAAGAGGAAGAATAGATCCTTATGTGAATGTGCAAAAGCCATAAGGAAATACTCTAAGGTGATCAACCTTAGGCTTCTTTTTGAATAAGACCTCATACGATGTCCTTCCTCCAAGAGCAAGATGTGGGAGCCTATTGCAAAGATAATTTGCACAATTTATAGCTTCTCCCGAAAAGTCTTTAGGCAAAGATGCTTCAATCCTTTTTCTTTGCACACATGCCTTTGGAAACAAGGAAGAAGGATGATCCATGCTCTAACAAAGGGATCATGGTTGGATATTCATCCACCAAAAAGGCTTATAGAATCTTTGTGCTCTCTACTTCTCAAGTGATTGAAATTAGAGATGTTATATTCCATGAAGATCAACATCCATAATTTGAAGGGGCCGAGATAAAGTCACCTCAAGATCCATCACCTATCATTCCTATTGAAGACCACCAAGACTTGTTGGGGTCGATATTTGAGGAGGAGTCTCTTTGGGTTTACACTCCTAAGAGGACATCTAGAGAGAGAGAGAGATCCGAGCCTAAGAGGCTTTCTTATGATGACAAAACTCAACTCTTTTCTTATCTCACTAGGATTCACTCTTAGTGACTATGATCCTTCCATTTATATCAAGTTTATTGCTAGTGATATTGTTATTCTTCTCGCTTATGTAGATGACGTTATCCTATGTGGAAGTAGTATCAAATTGGTTCAAGAGACCAAAATAGCACTTGGAAAAGAGTTTAAGATGCAAGATCTAGGAGAGATCCATTACATATTAGGCCTAGAGATTGACTTTCATGATGATTATGCTTTTATTTTTCAATTTAGATATGCTCTTGCTATGTTGAAAAAGTTTCATATGGAAGGTTGTAAGGGCATTGACACACCTATAGAGCACATTGTAAAAGATCCTTCGAGGACATCGCACTTTTTAGGAGTCTTATTGGCTCTTTTGATATGGCTTACCATCACTAGGCCCAACTTGAGCTATTGTGTGCACAAGTTGAGCCAATCTATGCAAGATCCAAAGATCCAACATTGGAAGATGGCCAAGATGTTGGATTTGTCTCCTTTACTCTCCTAAATCCTATGTTAATTTGCCTCCATTCATGCTGCTGTATTTTTTACTCATGTTGTCACACAGTCTGCATATTTACATGTAAATAAGACAGACAAATAAAATGCGATTGTCTGCATAAATACAAGTAAATTTTCACAGGCAAAAAAAAGGTGAAACTGTCCTACAAATGCAATAGGTGCCCTTATATAGAAAAGAAAAGACACCTTGTAAATGAAATCTTAAGGCATCTGTCAGAGTGATGCATTTTTCACATCTTCACCAACGTTCATTTCAGCGAAGGCTGACGTCGCGGCCTTCTCACGCTCATCCCACGCAACTGTGCAAACGGATTTGACATCGACAGCAGCCACCCACGATCTTCCACAAACAGTACATTCACTTTGTACTTTCTTCATCTGCACACCTGTAAAGATATGTATATATATTGAAGACCATCTGCGTATTCTGTAATAAAAATGATGTGAGAACTTAGATGAGTAGCATCAGAAGCTTATCAGAGATAGACGAAGTAGATGCTTTCGCGCATTATTGACCTGTATATTTTACTATACTTAATCTGATTACAGCTCTATTTATTCTGCGTTCATATTTGTGTCAATATTGCTATGCTTTTCTACATTCTGTCTGACTCTCTTATTGCTTAATCTGGTAGTCTATTCTTCGCGAATTATTTGCGACTAATAATTTGTCTAGTTGTTCACGGCAAATTATCTTTCTGATGTGTTGTTGCTTAATGTTTGGCTACGTAATCAGACGGAACTATGTTCTTCAGCCAATAAGATTTCTTGCAAGTCAACCACACTTGGCAAGACTCTTTGAATGGCAAAACTTTGCAGAAGGTTAGCATGTTCATCTAGCAAACCATTCAACATAACTTGGACTATTTCACCATCTTTTATGCTTTCATCAATGCATGCTAGATCGTCACTTAAGGACTGAACCCTCAAGACAAATGCATGAGCACTTTCTCCTTCTCTTTGTCTACTAGAAAATATTTGGCTCCTTAGGGTCAATACCCTAGATGTGGACTTTGATTCAAAGAGCTTCTTCAAGGCATTCCATGCCTCACTTGCACTTTGACTTTTACCAACTTCCTTGAGAAGTTCATTGATAACATTCATTTTAATGATACGAAGAGCCCTTTTAGCCTTCTTATCAAAAATTTGTTGCTCTTGAGCTGTGGGTGGTCTCTCTTTAGTTCTTGCAACTATGTCCATGAGTTCATTCAACTCAAGTAAGGACTCCATCCTCACTTTCCAAGTAGAGTAGTTTGATGAACTCAACCTATCATTAGTTTCTAACATGATCCCACCATTGGAAGCCATGAATATAATGATTCTTCAACTTTTAGGATCTGTCCTAATGCACCTAGCACTCACTTTTCTCTCAAAAAATGATGGATAAGGAGATCTCAGAAGATCTAGGACCCTAAAACACTTCTATCTTGAACCTGGCTGGTTTCCAAGCATAGAAAGGAAGATTAAAACACATGCAACACTTTGCACACACTAAGAATGGATTACAAACTCAAACCAACCTGAACACACTCTTGCTTAAGCTCTCAAACTTTCCAGCAAGTGACCAAATCAAGTTATGATGTGAAGAGTTACTTGCATTCTTAGAGAATACACAAGACTAGGCTACCAAGAATACCTAGAATTGAACAAACTGATCAACATATGATCAACACACTAAGATATTGATTCAACCTATAAAACCAAATGTAAACCACACTTCTAAAAGCAGCAAGTGATAAATACAAGCTTTAGAGGTGAATGAAAGAGCACACTTAGTGAATCACAAGACTAGCTTCACTAGCTTGTCAAATCTTGATGTTTAGATGTAGATCTAAGATCCTTTCACATGAGAATGTTTCTCAACCTGTTAAGAACCTGAAATCACATTTGCATAATGGTTAAAACCTTCCAGCAAATGCCCCAATCAAACTACATAAGGAGAGTTACTTACATGCTCAACAAAGTACACCAAAATTTATGCAAAAGATTGTTGACAATCTGTTCACCCAAAAGGGAATCTTTCATCCAAGTGGGAGCTTTGCTCAGCCTTTTGGAGAATTACAAAATCACTCAAAGAGTATTTGTCATCCACTTAAGGAGAAGGTTAGATCCACTTCTGCACAAGCCTCACAATCAACAAATGATTAAGTGTTATGATCTGATCCAAAATAGCTTCTTCTCAGCCTCTGATCTTCAATAGACCTGAAATATGCTTTTGATCCACAAGTTCAACTCAACAAACAAAGGTTAGTAAGATTTGATCAACAATGCAATGCATAATCATGCTAGAACTTGATCAAACATCCAAATATCACCATAAATGGAAACCTTACTAAAAATAGCTCCTAACTAGCTCTAATACCATGTGAAAAAAGTGGATCTTGAATGGATCCAAAATCCCCAAAATACTTGGCTAAGATCTTTGCACAACAGGCTACAAAAGCTAGAAATGGCAAAGCATCCTAATGCTACCTTTGATACACATGAACTTGACAAAGCATTCAAGAGACAAAAGAAACTTATGAAAGATATTGATGGTAGCCAGAAATAATATCAAACAAGGCTCCCAACATCAGCCTATCACTTTTGAAAACCTCTTAAGATCATACACAAAAGCTTGAAGACAATACACAAAGCAATGCTCTCAATGGAGGAAGAAACTGTGGCAATGATCTATTGATCTCTCTCAACAATACAATAAGTTTCTCCAACCTGTTCTCCATGAGTTTTAGCCTAATATAGGTGAGAGAGATGACTCTCTCTCCTCTCTCTAGAACTTAGGACCCAATTTTAGGGCACTAGTAACCTAAAAATAGCCAATTTTGGCCTATATGTTTAAATAACATGATTTTGGTGTCATTTCGAAGGGCTTGAAGTTTGAGACTTCTTCAACATGAAATATATACTAACATAAAAGTATATAGGCCTCTTTCACACGTGTGAAAGGTTAGATCCAAAACTGTGTACAAAAATTGCCAATTTAGGCTAAAACTATCTAGGAAATGTTGACAATTTTCACATCAACAAGCAAACATTGTTTCATCATCTCCCCAGGTCGAAGTGGACGAAGGTGCATTCATGGCCAAAGATCAAAGCACATTTTTGGATGATTCATGGTTTCTGGATTCTGGAGCTACACAACATATGACCAATCAACGTGAGATCTTCAACTCCTACACGCCTTACAACACAAAGAAATTTGTTCATCTTGGTGACAATAGTACTCACACTATTGAAGGTGAAGGTATTGTAAGATTGTGGTTCCAGCATCAATTCGAATTACTATCAAAGGTCTTATATGTTTTTGAACTCTCTACAAATCTGTTATCAGTGAGTAGAATTACAGATTTAGGTCATAAGGCAGAATTTGAATCTGATCAATGCAAAATTATTGATAGGAGTTATAAGATCCTTGCACTCGGCAAGAGGCAGAGTTACTTATATAGATTGGCACAATCTATTCTAAGTCTAGGCAAGCCTTGAAAACCTCTGTTCTAGTCAATAAAGTATTATTATGGCATCATCGCTTAGGAAACTTGAATTATGCATCTGTTTTGAACATGTCCAGACAATCCATGGTCCTTGATCTCGACTATCCTTCTGGTAAGGTCGATCTCCCTGTCTGTCATAGCTGCATCTTTGGAAAGCAAACTAGGATTCCTTTTAGATCAAACCATAGGCATGCAACAAAAGATCTAAGAGGTGATTTTAGAGAGGTCCAATCATTGAGCTTCATTGCCATCCATCTTGGATCTCGAACCACTCTATGAGAGTGTGTGAGCTTGATTCTACACTTAGTTTTTTTATGAGAGTTTGGGAGAGTGAGCTCCAACACTTAGAACTTTTTCTACATTCTCTCTCTATCAAAGAGCATTCACTTGTATTCTCTCTCTACCAGAGAGCAAGCCAATTTTATACTTAGTTGTTTTTCATCAAAAGTTGCGTTAGTATGTGAATGATAGTTGGTGAATGATAGATGCATGTTTGTGTGCTCTTGCCTTGAGATTGTCAAGCTAGACTATCTGCATCAATCAAGAGATAGATCTATGTGCAATCACACACTCCTTATAAGATCAATCACATTGATTTGTGTGTCTCCACATGTGTGAAAATTTGACAATTCTAGTAGGTTGAATTGGAATGCCTCTGAATTTTAAACGTTCTAAGGGTCTTTGTACCAAGAAGCATTATAAATTATCATGAGGAATTGTGTATTTGGAATATATATGTTTAATATTTTCTCACATTGAGCATGAGAATGTCATTATCTCGAATCACACTTTTCATTTTTGTCCCCTAATTGGTGTGTTGATTTGCAAGCAACTTTTCTTGGCATCTACTAATCATTTTCTTTCTACCTTTCTAATTGGACTACTTTTTATGATTAAAAAAGGGTCATTTTTGGAAGTCTCAATGTTCATGATGTCCAAAGTAGATTAACCCAAATCAAAAGTACTTTTTATATTGTTAGCTTGGAGCAACCTAACACGAGTTGATTACAATATTGCAACTTAGCATGGAATCCAAAGTTGAATCCATCATGGAATTTCTCGTAAGTGTTTGTTAGCCCCCAATTGAGTGTCACACAATGTTCAAGTTTATTTGTGTGGCAATAGAAGCCATCCCTATGTGCCTCCATTTTTTGCTCTTTGGAGCTAAGTATTTGAAAATCATATAGGTCATGCTAACATTGCTCAATCTAAAAACCCATGAAATGTGGACTCCAAAGTACATGATTTCTTCCACTGTACAAAGTCTCTACCTAAACTCCTCTTGAGTTGTGCTAGAGATATTAAAACGATAATATATGTAATAGGCCATATGCCAAGTGGTTTTTGGACTAGTGATTATTTCACACATTGTAAGTCCAATAAGTTGTGTAACCTTGGCATGTAATTGTTTCCCTTAATGTTATGGTGCATTTTTTGTGATTTGACATGTTGGGTTTAACATCTCAAATGAAAGTATTATCCAACACAATACTTGACATGGAATTTTGACCTAAGACAATTGATAGTGGTACGAATGTCGTAAAAGTCATGGTATGGGTAACGTGATTGTACAATTTTTTTGTGATCCTTCACAATTTGCCATCTACACCAAGGACGTTTGTAATGAAATTAGTGTCACATGACCAAGACCCATTTAAGAGGGCTAATGTCGATGAGGGATATACTTTAAAAATAAAAAGAACCTAGTTTACAAAAGTAATCACTTTATTGGGACTCACATCATCATATATAGGCTATGTTGAGTCTCATAAACATAGTACTTCTAATGTGCTACAAAAATCTAATACGCAGTGATTTTTGGACAAGTTGTTAACACAAATGGTGTGCATCCTATAGCATGTGATTTCAAATCTTGGCTTGCACTATATTTTTCAAAACAATGATGCATGATTAGTTCATAGGATCGTGTTGTAAATCATGATAATGTTATCTTGAATGATGTTATTTTCCTACAATTATCCGTAGCAATATAGAGATGAAACAATATGCTTTTAAAGTCACCAAAATTTGTGTGCTTTTTGTTGTTTGATACCATTATGATGTGACCTAGAGAATTATATTAGCACAATATAAACTTTCAACTCTCTCATGTATACCTTTATGTTCCACTTAACATGAAGTCATGTAGCTCCTTTTAATCAAAATCTCATTTTACTTGCTTATCACAAGTTGTACTTTCATCAATAATTGCTATTTTCAAGTAGGACTAAACCTCTAGCTAGTCTATTTTTCCTACTTGACACCTATCATTTTTTTTTAATCTATATTGGTGACGAATTTGGGCCTCTTAGGTGCTCTCTTTTTTATGTAGCTCCCTCTTTACTTGCCTTCAAAATGACATTTTGCTAATGATTCTACTTACTTAAGACAAGTTGCATCTGAAACTTTCTTTAGCATGGGTACCGCTGCAATACTCATCTTTGAAAATACTTTGTTTCTAGTTAGATCCAAGATACTTCACGTGAAATAAACTCTTTGTTTAAGCTCATATTATTCTAGTTCTCTAGATGCAAATTTTCTATTATTACAATAGTGGTTTTTTCCCTTATGTACTCTCTAGAATTATTCTTTTTTTTTCAATCAATTTATTAACGACAACTTACATATCCACCAATTTAATTTTGTTTTTAGTGTTTTGTATTTATTGATATATTTGACATTCAAAAGTTTGATGATGATGTTTTTCCTTCAACATGTCAATGAAACAAAATTTTAAAATCAAATAAGTATTTAGCTGAGATTATGAACTTTTGACAAAATGAATATGCAAGGTAAGAATCATTATATAGACTACAAATGACATGCTTTCCTTGATAAAAGTTGGCAACAATTGGAGTAGCTATCCAATGCACATCAACAATAGCGAAATGCAATTTGTTTTCAAAACCATGGCACATGTATCACATGTTCTTTTACCTAGTAGAAGTAAAATGCTTAAAAGACAACATGTGCAAAATCTCTATCCATCCTAACTCTTTGTTTTTTTATTTTACATTTCTCATCAGATTCATAGGATAAGACTTTAAGAAAGGTAATTCTAAGGATACGCACATTTTGTTATAGTTTACGATCACTTGTAAAATTATATCTTGCAATTATGTAACATTTGCAAATGTGATTTATAGGTATTTTGCAAAGTTCACTTGTCTTCAAAGACAATAAAACAAAACATTTGATGTGGCATTTCAACCATTGAACCAATACTAGAGTTTGTGTACACTTACCTTAAATATAGTAAAATAAGGACTTTACACATAATGAACTAGATTTTCTTAGCTTAATTACATCAATTTCCTTTCATATGTTTATAGCATTGATGCACACATTTTCTATGTCTATATATTATTCCATTTTGAAAAATTGAGTAACAATAACATTTGCAAATGATCTAGATGGCATAATTACTTCGAGCAACAAGTTTAGAAACTTTACACATAAAATAAAGTAAGACGTTTTGGATCTTTTTGTTATATGGTTTAATGAATGGATATCAATTTTTGGTAACAAGCATGGAAATGAAATAAGCACAAGGTAGGCCCATAGTTTAGTGGTTGAATAGGACATAAATCAAAGCTTATAACATACATTACTCTAACTATGATGAAAGGAAAAGAAGAATGATCATAAAGAAATCAAGAATTAGCATAATGTGTTTACATGTTTTTTCTATTGATTTGATATTATAAGGCTTTCCCAATAAATTTTGTGATACTCTACCACGTGTGGTGGATGTTTCATATTCATAATAGTGTGTGATATGTTACATCTAAACCTCTCTTAGTTGGCAAACCCACCTACTTTTTCATGGAAATGAGCATTAGGATCAAGTTAATCTCCATAAAAATTTAGTACTTCATTCCTTTCTTTGTCATATAGATTGTAGCAAAGTTAAGTTTTTATCTCAAATATCTCTTTTGCCAAAATGACAAGTGAAATGTTTTATCCTTGTGAATATTATACCAACAAGATAACATATATGGTGTGATTTCAATTTTTTTTTTTTTATTTCATGGAAATTTTTAAAGTTAGATTTTTAATGTTATAGGCTTGAGCTCATAACGCTTGAAATGTGTATAGAACACTTTTGGTTGTGACAATCCTAATAACACAATAGTGGGACTTAATAGATGAACTTTGTGTATATTTCATTAAGAAGAAAGTATGACAATGATTCTCATTTTGGTTAGATATGGAAGTTCATAAAGATCGGAATGAATGAGAATGGAACTGAGATCCACAGGCAACTCAGTTGTCTAAGAAAGATAAGGAGATTGTGGAACAGTTCACCATTCCAAATGGATTACTATTTCGAAATGGAAAAGTTTGTGTACCAGGGGATGATGAGATAAAGAAGAGAATTCTTTATGAATCTCATAACATACCATGTGCAGGTCATCTAATTATACACAAGACTTTAGACTTGGTCAAAAGAGAGTTTTATTGGCCAAAACTCAAGCCATATGTCGAGTCGTATGTGGTTAAGTGTAAACTCTATCAACTTGCCAAATTAGAATACATAAAAGGTTGGAGAGTTGTTATATCCCTTAGATATCCCTCAGAAGAGGTGGAAAGTATCTCCATGGATTTTGAATTGGACTTCCTAAGATCCAACGACAAATGATTCTATTTGGATTGTAGTGGACAAATTAGCTATGTTCATACCACTTAAGTCAACTACAAAGACTTCGAATTTAGCCTAGATCTTTGTGGAAAGTCTTATTCGGGTTGTATGGACTACCAAGTGATATTGTTAGTGATAGAGAACCTAAGTTTATAGGTCACTTTTGGTCAGCTGTATTCCATAAGCTTGAAACCTCGCTTAGTTTTATCTACTAATCATATGGAATCAAATGGACAAACTAAAAGGACTAATCAGATCATGGAGAATATGTAAAGAACATATGTGTCCCATAGGCAACGAGAGGATTGTATTAATCTAATTGATTTTTTTTTCAATAATACAAAATATTCTGCTAAAAGTCATAATCTAGTTATGCTTATGTACAATTTTCAACCTAAATCACCAGTTAATGTGGAGACAAAGTATATTCAATTCCAAAAATTTGTTGATTTCCTACATAATATGCAAGAAATGTTACAATTAGCACGTGATAGTATCTGTAGTGCTCAAGACAGAGCTAAGCACTATGCTAATCTTAAGAGATCTGCCAAAGACCTTAAATCTTATGAGCACGTATATATTAGAATTCCAAAAGATTATAGGACTATAAATATAAGAAAACATTATATATTGTCTGCCAGATATCAGTGTGGACCGTTTTGGATTATAAAAGAAATTGGTTTTTCATATTACGAAGTTGATCTTCAAGACAAGTCCAGTGTTTCATGTAAGTCGGTTGAAATTAAATTCACATGAAGGTGATATAGTTGGATCTAATAAAGATCTTACCCATTTGGAGGATTTATCACTTAGCTGTGTAGATTTGGAACCAAAAAGAGTATTTAGAACCAAAGATAGACAATTGAGAAATCAATATATCTCTGAGTACTTAATCCAATGGAAAGAATGCCCTTAGGATGATGATTCATGAGAAAGAGTTGAAAGTATAAAGAAGAGTTTCTCTAAGTCCCACTTTTGAGGACAAAACTAATTCGAGGGGGGCAAGAATGTTACATCCACATCTGGTTCTGAGGATTCAAAATGGTTGGGTGGTTTGGACTATGCATATAAAAAAGTACTTTGAGAGTATTGAAGCTTAAACCTAAGATTAGTATTGAGTTGTGTAAGCAATTAGTGACTTGTGCATATCTCACTTGCAAATCACCCATAACTTACTCTCTCAAATGCTTATGCTTTTCAAAGTGCATGTTATGGTTCATATGAAGTTCATGCCAAGACTCAATTGCATTAGCCATAGAAACTTTCATCCCATACTCTAGATTGTAGACCAAGCTAGAGCTAGTTTCTACTTCTATTTGGGGGGCAAAATAGTGACATAATAAAGGAATGTAAACATCTGCATAGTTTTCAAAACATGCAGATGAAAAAACTTTTCACTCTTTTGTCTTTCAATATGAGAATTAAGACCTCCACTTCCTGTTGGTATGATGTTTTACATCAGCTAGAACTACATTCTACAAGATTGGTGACCAAACATTCCTCTCATGTACAAGTTAACATTCTATGAACTACACATTTTGGAGATTATGCAAAGGTTCCAATGTGGCAGCCTTTGGGTTGATTTTTGAGCTTATCATTGTCTTGATGAAGGGATCCTTTTAGCTTCTTCAAATCAGCAATCAGTTGTATAACTAGAGGTCTAGATTGGTGTTTCTAGGAAAAGGATCTTCAAATAACAGTCTTAGCTGAGTTGGACTCCAAGCTGGAGATTGAGCAAAGATCTGCTCAAAGGATAGAATTGGGTTACTGCATGGCACCTGGGATTGTGCTTGAGTTTGTGTTTGTGTTTGAAGATCAGTGGTGGCTGTCTGCTGCCACAATTCATTTGCCTCAACATTTGAGCCCATAAGCTCTGTAGATATGCTGCTTGAATTTTGGAGTAAGTGAAAACTGCTTTCTGGCTGCAGGTTCAACTGATCAATTGCAAGAGTAGATGGTGTTGGAGAGGCTGATCTTCGCCTTTGCCATAAAGAAGAATTTTCCAAATCAGTTTGGGAGCGAGATTCGTTATGCAGTGGCAATTCCTTTGTGTCTTCCAGGGTTGTTGGGATTTGTTTGTGCAGAGAGATGGGATCAGATGAAAGATCTAAGAAAGCAGAAAATGAAAACTCAGAAAGCTCATCGAATTGCTGGAATCCGACATCGTCGGAATTGATTGAAGATAGCAAAGAGAAGGTGGACGGAGAAACAAGCTGAGATCGGTCTGCATTTGGGAGCTGAGTTGAGAGTTTGTAGGTCTGACTCAAAGGATCCTCAGGAAACGAGGTGGGTGGCGATGCCATTGGCATGGATGCAGCTGGTGTTATATCTGATGGCTGATCAGCAGAAGAGGAGCCGAATTCCAACCTAAAATCAGAAAAGATGTGCGGATCATCTGGGAAGTTGAGACGAGCTCTGATTCCGCGGAACTTCACTGCTGCAGCATCATATGCTCGAGCTGCGTCCTCTTCGGTGTTGAACGTGCCAAGCCATACTCGAGCTGCTTTTTTGGGGTCACGGATCTCTGCAGCCCATTTTCCCCACGGCCTCTGCCTCACGCCGCGATATCGACGCCTTCTGGCAGCAGGAATATGCCGGGATGAGCTGCCAGCAGAGTCATCCAGTGTCAATTTTTCCACAGAAGGATCAACAGATAAAACAGCCGCGGACGCTTGAGTACATTCGCATGTTGCAGTCTCTTGGTCCTCTGCAAGGCAACGGCCTGTTTAGATCCACAATGGATTGATATGGCGAGAGCGAGATAATGACAGAGATTGAAAAGATTGAAACTATAGCAAATAAATAGATACCTTTGAGGTTATATGCAAAAGGGTGCTGTGGTTGATCCAAGGTCTTTCCAGAATCCGAGCTGGAAGAAGAGTGCTCAGGTGAATATCCAATTCGATCTATGTTTTCCTCTGCAATGCGTTTGTATTTCTTGGCTTGCCATTCAACCGGCAAAGAGGACTGAGCTAAGTTGCTCCAATGGGACACACTTTGTGCGGCAGTCTGACCTGAGAAGAAGCCTCCTTGCAAGTAATCTGCAACTTCCCGGGAGCTGGAGATCATTCCCTCCTCCCTAAATCTCTTGCCGCTCCCAGGTGAATGTATAAGAGACGGTTCTTGGTAAATTGAACAGCCTGGTTCAAGGCCTTGTGCTTCCAACTTACTCCCACCTTGAACCACATGAGAAAGAGTAGAAACCATGAGCGATCTCTCTGCATCCAGGTCTACATTTCTGGAATTGAGAACAGATAGATGATTGCTATCTGAGTTGAAGTAAGATTGCATCTCGAAATCGCTCCAATCCTTGGGAATATGAGTAACAGTCTCAAAGCATGTGTTTGCCATTGTTTCCTCCGCTGCTGCTGATGCTGCTGAGAATTCTGGTGAGAATTCTCCTTCCTTCTGGTCTGAATCAATCTTGGCAGCAAATGCAACTTCTCAGCTAAAGCTTTCACCCACTTTGCTTGCCAATGCAAATATGAACACAGCCCAAATCCTCCAAATTCCAATCCTCCAATTCAAGGGGTTGACATTCATAGGCAGCTCAAACACCCAACCCAAAATCCAACCTCGTCCAAATCCCAAAACCCAACTTCCTTTCCTCCTCTCAAATCACAAAAAGGGAGGATAAACCACACGACTTCTGTTATATCGAAGAGTTTCTACTTTGAATTTCTGCCTCTGACTTCAGTCACATTTCAGATACCTCAAGGCTTGAACTCTGTCCCTCCCACTGTCACAATCTCTGAAATATATCCCAGGAATTCATGCCAGCCTTGCCTTCTTGGTTGACTGTGGGATGAGGCACGTTTCATAAGAAGTTAGACCCAGTCTGGATTTCCTTAAAAGCATCAAACTGAATGACAAAAATGGAGAAAATCCTGTCCTTTTTGGGACCTTTTGCACTCTAATACTCCCTCCCCTCTCCCCTCCATCTCTTTGATCCTCTCCTCCCTCCCCTTTCTTTCATCTCCTCTCTGTCCCTCTCGAAACCCCCCTTTTTCTCTCTCTCTCTCTCGAAGCTCCATCCTCGCTGGAATGCAACTGTTTTTTTTTTCTTTTTTTCTGTGAAGACTGGATCTGGAAGAGTGAGCAACTATTACGTGTGCGGCGTCCCTTTGGACCCGACCAAAGCGATCGGATCTATCCACGTGGCAATCTGACACGTGGAGCATTCTCAATGGCTCACGATCAACACGTGGCAGAATCTGAAGGTCGATACTCGATAGTGAGATCCAACCGTGTGGGCTTTAAGCTATAGAGTGCCGTCAAGATCGAGGGGCCTTTCCAATGGTCAAATGCGCGGGGGCGCCACCATTCCTTGTTTTTGGTCCACGTGTCCCCGCAGTGCGCGCCGAGCCGCAATGTCGCACGTTTGCCGGCCGGCAGCCGGCCAGAATCTCCGACAGATCCTCGGGCCAGACGGCCGGCAATATTTTTGAGATTTCAACCCACCCAAAAAAGAAAATAACCCTTCAACCCATCAAAGAAAAGGGCGAAATAAAAAATAATAAGCCAATTAATTAATTTACATTTAAATATACTGCAAATTATAAAAAAAATTGAGAATAATGTCAAATTTTTATTATCGGCTTTTTTTGAAAGACATCTAAAGACTCTTTACTTTAATTTTTTAAGGTGTGAAATGGAAAGGACTTTTATCATGACATATTTTCTTCGCTTTTAGGTTTTCATAGTGCAAAGCAACACTCTAGAATCTAGAGTAATTGTTTTTGTGGGTATCTTCTCTCTAAAAAATCTCGAATACTTCTAATTTTTAACATGAATTCATAAAGCTCTCACTCAATTTTCTCACATTTAGTTGGTTACGACATCGTATTCTACAATTTCTTAAAAATACATGTGGCAATGAATATTAAAAGGCATCATGAGCAAAATTTTATATTGTTCATTAGACCATTGTAAAGCTGACAACACCCACATCCACTGTAAAGACAAAAAGTTGTGACTAACTAGGAAATAAATGAATGAAACCTATGTAGGGTAAAGCTTCGAAGTTTGAGGTTTGCGCCCTTTGGGGGCCCACAAATGCTTAGGATCTGGCTTTATGCTTAATATGAAATGCCAAGTGCTCGACTATTTTTGTAATTTTGACACACTTTTATAAACATTATTTTCATGTGTTTTTTAAATCAAACACCCTTGGGTGAAATATGCATGTGGATGGCTATGAATGATTAAAACCCAACATTTGGATAGAACATGCATGTGATAAGTGACCTCTGTAATAATATGTTATCAATAAATAAATAAAGACCTAATAGCTATAAAACGAAAGACGTACTTAGGCATTATGTGGTTGAAGGCCCATTTACTTCGAGTCTTCTGTCATGCTCAAGACAGTGCCCTACGACATCAACCATCTTGGGGTGGAATGTCTTGGGCCAAAGACCAACCCCCCCTTAATAAAGACCTGATGATTTGTTTGTGCAAGGAATTACACTCCCAAAATCTCATGTAGCTCACCTAAGAAGGGCACTACACCCACAAAAGCTTAAGCATTGTGTAGATCAATTCTCGAGTACGAGCTTTACGCCCTTTTCATGCTCTTTTCTCTGGCAAGATACTCATAGGTGTAACATCCATGATTGTGACTCTACTTAAACGTAATAACCTACATGTTTTTTGTCCTTTGTATTTGGAGACCCTTAATTCAAAGAAATCAGTCACTTAAAAAAATTAAAAATAAACGCATCCATAAATACCTCATATATAAGTAAAGTATTGCTTTTTGTTTTTAAAAAGTCGAATATGGCTTTACAGGTCAAAAGCTTGTTCAAATTTTTACACATACAAAATTTTAAAAATTAAATTTAAATAAATAAACTTGGTGTTTATTACACCGCACAAGGTGCTTTGGCAAAACCACCTCCCCCCCCCCCCCCCCCCCCCCAAATTCCACACCAAAATTTGTGGGGAAAAGAACAAATTTACATGCACCTAGTTGGAAGTTGCACATTAAAAGCCTACCTTAAAAATATATACAAATAAAAATTACATCTAAGAAGGTCAAAATCCTTGGCCCCTTTTAGCCTGGGGAGGCCAAATGCCCTGAGACCACCCCCCCGCCCCCCCCCCCCCCCCCCCTTCTCTGCTTTCAAAAATCTCTCTGTTTTTAAATGTATGTGAACTGTGACGAGGATCAAAATGAAAGCAGTGAATGCCTACGAAAAGCAAATTGGTTGAAAAGGGCTTAGAAGGCCTTCAAAACCCAGGCTCCCCAGAACTCCGGCCACCGGAGCTCTATTATTTCTGGTCGGTGAACCGTGACGGGTTTGATGGGGAGCAGTGTTCCGCGTTTCCGTTACCGAGTAGAATATATAAGCACGTGTCTAAATCGACCTAAACACGTGCCTGTGTTCGATTTCGATCCGTCGATCACGATCGATGGCAGATGACGAACGATCACTTTCACACTATAAATTAAAATTGAAACTTCTCTTAAACAAATTTTCGCACGTTTTTGTTACGGCTGACACTTGAAGTTTGATGAAAGGCAGTGCAGCACTTCAAAGCTCACCTTCACCCTTCAGCACTTCTTCCTAAACCCCAAATTGTTTGCATGTTTAAAATTGTTGTAAAAAATCATCCATTTCATTTTATTTTAAAAAATCAATAATAATTACAACACCATCTCAAATCATTATGTAATTGTACTTTCTTTCATTTTAATTTTTAATAATATAATAAAGAAAAAATGGACCCTAGCCCCTGGGTGGGTCCTGGCCTCCCTTATAATGAAAAGACCAATCTCTTTCATTCTTATTACTTAACATGGATTCATATAATGAACTTGTCATTGTTTACATGTATACCTTAGCCCCCTCACCCACCCACCAACCCACATTGCTGAGCTTCCCTATTGCAAGAGACTTTGACCATCTAACAACTTCGTTTTAAATCATGATGTCAAAACCTTTTCAATTTTCGAGATAAAAATAAAACCCTTTAGGATTTGATAAGTTATCTATTTTTTGATTCTATGCATATCATTGCCGAAGTGCATTCATTCGAGTAGATTTGACCATCGAAACTATATTCATGCTTCATGACAAAACTAGGATACATGTTTCCTAACTTCACAAGGAAATCCTTGAGGGACGCTAGGTGGACATTGTCTATATATTTTAAGTGCCACATGGCTGCCTCGTGTCACAGAGGCAACCTTGGACTATCCTTGTGGTAGGACCCAGTTGTATTATATATATAGAAGTGGGAGGATTATATATGATTCATTCAATCTACTTGGGGAGTGGGTGGATGGTATGAGCATGTGTCGATAAGGATGTGTTTTTAGTCATAGAGATGAGTCTCCATGAGAGCCAAGTACAATGGCTAGTAGCATGGGATGCTTATAATTGTAGGAGCCCCAATCAGGCCAATGGGTGTCAACAACTTTGATGCAAGGGGGTGAGTCAAAACTAACTTAATACATGGGCGGTTGTAGAGGCTGGAATACAACGCCTAAGGGGCATTTCAATGGAGCTCGGGAGAATTGAGGGAAGAAGCACCTTGCATGGAAGGAGCCTGTGTATATAATAATTTTGGTAATCAATTTTGTGTAATTAGTGGCCCAAGTATGGCATCATGTGTGTATAAGCTCATCTTGAAGAGCATGTCAATATTTAGTTATGTTAGGCCCCGGTTCGGCATCCTACGAGTGTAAGTCCAACTTGTGGTGCCATTAGTCACTGGGGGCAAGGAAACAATTTTGGCAAGTCTCAAGGTTTAAACTTAAACTTAAAAAGGTATGTAAAAGTCAAAGTCAAGTTTCCAAAAAGGAACTTGCATTATATTTTGAGACTTGAAATGTCTTGTCCCATAAGCAAATGTGGAAAGTGAACTCTACAAAGCTTCTATAAAAGAAAGCTCATTGTATGTAATTTCCATCCTTAATGCAAGAGAGCTAAGTGCTGCTATTTTGGATCCATATGTGCTAAATGTGGTGTTTGGCTACTATTAGTGTAACTTTGTGTGTGTGATGCATTTCTTTCTAAGTTTGGCTATCTTAGCCCCTTTTAGCATGTATGCCTAATCTTGGAATGTCTTTTATTTAAGTTATGCTTGTAGCAAGAGAGTAGGAGGGCATGGAGTCCTAAGTTAAAGGTGAGGGAGAAAGAGAGTGTGTGTCTGGATGTGAGTGTGTGAGAGAAAGGAAAGAGAGAGGAAAAGTTAAAATGCTAGTTGGTTATGTTTATGGTTTGTTGCAACTTTACTTGCAAGTAGAGCCCCTTTTTGTTGTGTGAGCATCTCCAAGGCTCCTAGGATCAAGCCCCTCTTCTTCTTGACAACATTGGCGCCATTGACGGGGAGCCAAATGCTTGCCAACATTTATTGTTTTCTACTTATTTTACTTGCTTTTGTTGTAGGGACTGGTCACTAGTTTTTAGTGGCTATTTTGTGAAAAAAATTATGCATCTTGGATGCTTTGAGCATATGGATGTGTGTGCCTATCATTAAACTAATATCTCCCCACAAAACAGAGAAAAAAATAGCCTCTAATTTGTTTTAAAACTCGTTGTGAAAGTGCCCTCCCATAACTGACTGTGTGAACCTAGAAACAAGCTGCCAAACAGGTTTTGCATTTTCAAAGGGGTTTTTTGAGGCCCAAACCTTGACATCCAGGTTCACCTGCTTCACCATAGACCCAGTAGACATTAAACTACAACATATCAGGGGGGCGAACCCAAATCTTAAAATGAAAATTTTACTAAGGAAAAACCTTTAAAACCTGTTTGCATTCCCTAGATGTGCAAATCTTACTATCTAAGTTTGCCCAACTCAAATTTAGGCCATCATTACCTGCTGAAAACATTGTATTCACATCAAGGATTGTTTCGAATCCTCAATACATGACATGGATACAACATTTTCCCCCCCTTGAATCACTTATGTCCTTAGTAGTAGAACTTAGGAAAAACCAATCGTCATCCTCGATGTGACATTTTTATCGAAGAATAATTTCTCAATTGTTTTTTTGTTCTTAGTACATTCTCTAGTTCTAGAGACACACTAACCAGACCGTGAACCCTACTCTAGAAAATTGACCTCAAAGTTTTGGATGTTTTTGCCTCTACAGCCTCAGCATTAGCCCATCTAGGTTCGCCTCCTTCATCATTGACAGATCCAACTAAAACCAGTACACTACCCAAGGGGCGATTTGTGAAAGATTTCAACTAGTTTTGTTATTTTAGTCATATTTGTATATTTGGCAATTTAGGCCAATTTTCATATTAGACTTAGAGTTTGACTTTTCAAAGCTATATTAGTCTAAAAGCATTTGAATAAACACTTTTGAAAAGTGTGGGAAACTATAGAACACGCGTTTTAGAAATTCAAGTTTGAATTGGAATCTAGTCCTCATTAATGCTAGATTTTTTATTATGGAGGGAAACCAAAGTTCAAAGTTAGGTTTGGACCTGCTATAAAAGAATGTAACTCATGGGAAGAGAAGACATTATCTCTCTCTTATCTCATTCATGCTTATACATGGTTCTCTTTGGGTTTTACTATCCATTAGTGCACTATATTGGTAATATCTTGCAATGTTGTGTGTAGAATGCTTATTATATGCTATTTTCGGATCCACACGTGTGAGATACAGTAGCTTACTGTTTTTGTACGGACAGCAACTTCATCATATCTTATGTTTGATGTTTGAATAGGTTCTTAGTGAGTTTGCATCTCTTTCATTAAGTAGATGTTGATTTTTCCACATTGACAAGATTGGTATATTTGATCTATTTCCAACCCAAGATCATTTTATGGAATTGGATCTTAATTGATCTAAAATTCCTCACATGGTATCAGAGCTTGTGTTGCAAGTTGAGAAAGGATCAAGTACATCTATCAATGATTTGGTGAAGATATCAATGCTAGAGCATGCTAGATTGATTTCTATCCAAAAATCGAGTTTCTTGCATATGTAAATTGGATCTTTTGTAGATCAAAACTCACTTTAGGTTATAGAACTTGATGAATTTTGATTTTACACGATACTTATTGGAAATAGCCGATTTTGGATGCATTAGATAGCTCTCACTTGAGGCTACAAGATTGCATATCAAGTTTTAGGCAATTGCATGTAGAATTTGAAATAATTTATTTTTTGTGATTTTGTCAAAACCCTAATTTTGATTGGAAATCTAGATTGTGAGGTTATTGAACTTCATTTGAGTTTGTTTCAATCTTAGAAAGTGGCAAGAGTCATTAGATTGAGGATAGATCATAGGTTGATCGAGATTTTCTATATTCTGTGTTGATTTGCTACATACAAGTGCTAGAAGAGAATCGAGAGGTTCCATATCTTTGTGATTTCTTTTTGGAAACATTTGTTGTATCTCAAAAGAGTGCTTTGTGCACTGGAACAGGTTGAAAGAGAAGGACCAGGTCATTGCAACATGGCTACATCAAGTGCATACATGTTGGAAGTCAATGATAGGCTTACCTCAAGCAACTATTTATTATGGAAAGTGAGGGTGGAATCACTTCTTGAGATGAATGATGTTTTGGATACTGTTTGTTGGCATATGAAGATGACAAGAAGGTGATCTACACGGCCAATGATGGTGAGTGTGCAACCTATTTCTCTCTCTACAAATAGGAATGTTCATTTGAAACATGTTTTCTCATACTTTCCATTACCAAGAAATTACTTAGTGTGAGTTAGTTGCTAATTAAAGTTTCAAAGTTGAGTTTGATGGAGATGCTTGCATGATCAAAAGGAAGGATATCTTGATTGCAAAAGGTAAAAGGCAAGGGAAGTTGTTCAAACTTGATGCTTGTGTTATTCTAACCAAGTTGGATTTGTGGCAAGTGAGAAAATACCTATTCAGGAGGTTTGGCATAGAGGGATGGGGCACCTCAACTTCAAGTCATTGGAGGTAATGGCTAGGAAGCAAGTTGTGATTGGTCTTCCAAAATTCTTAAGTAGCATCAATTATGTTTATGAGTCTTGTGCTTTGTCAAAGTCACATAGACTAACTTATGCTAGATCTACATCTAGATCTACAAAGCCTTTTCAGATTGTACATTCGAATATTCATGAAATTACTACAACTAGCAATAGTGGAGCTAAGATGTATGTAACTTTCATTGATGATTTTAGTAGATTTTGTTGGATCTATCTACTAAAGAGCAAGGATGAAGTGTATGATGTCTTCATTAAGTTCAAGAATGCAAGGGAGAACCAATTTTCCACAAGGATGAAGTGCTTAAGGAGTGACAATGGTGGAGAGTACATCTCTACCAAGTTCAAGGCCTTTTGTGTTGAGCATGGGATCAAGAGGGAGTATACAACACCAAGGACCTCACAACAAAATGGAGTGGCCGAGAGGAATAATAGGACTTTATGTGAAAGTGCCAAAGCCATGAGGTTAAGTGCTAACCTTGATAAGCCATTTTGGGATCAAGCTTTGTTGTGTGCTAATTTCTTGTGCAATAGTTGGCCACATGCTATTTTGGATGGAAGGACACCTTATGAGATGCTATTCAAGCTGTGTCAAGTTTCTTAGAACTTTTGGATGCACATGCTATGTCAATATAACTCTTGTTGATAGGACCAAGACCCATCTTCAAGGAAAGGTATATTTGTTGGATATACTGAGGTGAGTAAAGCCTACAAGGTTTACATCCCTTCTACTAATAAGGTGATTATTGGTAGAGATGTTGTTTTTTATGAGGGGAACATTCAAAAGTATCTTCAAGAACTATTGATGGTGATGTGGATGGATCTACCATTCTTGATGTTGATGTAAAGGATCCTACTTTAGATGGTGATGATGATGGACCTTCATCAAGTCAAAATCCAAGGAGAACATTAAGGGAAAGAAAATGCCATCAAGGCTCACGTATGATGAGAAACTTAAGCAAGTTGTTGGAGGTACACACTTTACTTTCCTAACCTCTTTTGATGACCCTACATGTGTAGATGAAGCAAGGAACAAAGAGGAGTGGGTCCAAGCAATGGATCTTGAGAATCAAGCTCTTATGAAGAATGGAACATGGAGATTGGTGGAGTTACCTAAGGACAAGAAAGCTATTGGATGCAAATGGATCTTCAAGGTGAAGAAAAACCAAGATGGATCTATCAACAAGTACAAGGCAAGGTTGGTGGCAAAAGGATATGCTCAAGAACATGGTATTGACTATGACGAAACCTTTGCACCCATGGCAAAGATGGTAAGCATTCAGGTCATCATCTCTCTTGCTACTCTTTATGGATGGGATCTATGGCAATTGGACATTACAAATGCTTTTTTGAATGGTGATCTTGAGGAGGATGTGTACATGGAGCAACCCGAGAGCTACACTTCACCTTAAAGCCAAATCATGTGTGTTTTCTACAAAAGAGCTTATATGGACTTGAGCAAGCACCAAGGAGTTGGTATGCTAAGCTTCACACATTTTTACTCTTTCAAAAATTTGTTATGAGTGAGTATGATCATTCACTTTATTATAGGTTTGCTGGAAATGATGTTACCATTTTGCTAATTTATGTGGATGATATCATCTTGAGGAGACAATCAATATGTGGAGGATATCAAGAGTGCTCTCAAGAAAGAGTTTGAGGTGCATGATCTTGGTTACTTGCATTACATTCTAGGAATAGAAGTGATTAGATCTTCTCAATATGCTTTCATATGTCAAGAGAAGTATGTTAATTCTATTCTAGAAAGTTTTCATATAGTAGATGCAAAATCTTGTGATACACCAATGGAGTCTCATGTAAAGCTAACTATAAGAGGTAATGAAATGTCCTTCAAGGACATTACTCTCTCTAGGAAGCTAGTTGGTTCACTCATCTATCTAACCATTACAAGACTAGATGTGTTGGGAGATTGAGCCAATTCATGCAAGATCCTAGTGAGGAGCATTGGAAGCTAGGGAAACGAGTTTTGAGGTACATCATTGGAACTCAAGATTTTGGCATATTGTATGAGGGATCATCAACTAACTTGTTTGGATTTTTAGATTCGGACTTTGCTGGAGATATATTGGATAGAAAATCCATTAGTGCTCATTGTATTTTAATAGGTGATGGAGCTATGTCATGGATGTCAAGGAAACAAGCCACTATGCCATTGTCATCTAGTGAGGCCGAGTACAAAGCTCTTACACATTGCACAAAAGAGATGGTATGGATCAAGAGGATGATCAAGGATCTTCCCTTGCTGGACTTTTCAGAGAGCTCAATCATATTTTGTGACAATCTATCAGCCCAAAGGTTGGCAACCAATCCTATCTTGCATGCTAGGAGAAAGCACATTGAGGTGGCATATCACTTTGTGGGAGCAAGTCATGGCAAAGGAGGTGGAGCTTTAACATGTGTCCTCAAGGGAATGTGTAGCTAGTATCTTCACCAAAGAATTGGGAAAGGACTTGTTCATGAATCATAGGACTTCACTTGGAGTGTCTTCAAAGTCTATGCTCAAACTAGTTGAAGATGGAGTTTCAACTAGTTTTGCTATTTTGGTCACATTTGTATATTTGGCAATTTAGGCCAATTTTCATATTAAACTTTGAGTTTGACTTCTCAAAGTTATATAAGTCTAAAAGCATTTGAGTAAACACTATTGGAAAGTGTGGGAAACTATAGAACACGAGTTTTAGATATTCGAATTTGAATTAGAATCTAGTCCTCATTGATGCTAGGTTTTTCATTATGGAGGGAAAACAAAGTTCAAAGTTAGGTTTTGACCTGTTATAAAAGGATGTAACTCATGGGAAGAGAAGACATTTTCTCTCTCTCTTATCTCATTCATGCTTATACATGGTTCTCTTTGGATTCTACTATCCATTGGTGCACTATATTGGTGATATCTTGCAATTTTGTGTGTAGAATGCTTATTATATGTTATTTTTTGATCCACACGTGTGAAACATAGTAGATTACTATTTTTGTACGTATAGCAACTTCTTCATATCTTATGTTTTCTCTCAATTTTACTCTCTCAAATTAGAAAATGAACTATTTTTCAACAGTCTGCATATTTGAACTGATTGTCGCTACAATCTGCATTTCACTCAGGTTTTTCCACATGCAAAAAATTCGACACCCGACATTGTCGCCATTTTACCTTCAGGCCATCCTGAACAACTAAGTGTTTTGCGACACTGATTCTAAATTGGTTTTTAGGCAATTAAAGCACTTCTAGAAATGCGACACTGTTTTTTTCCTCGCATTTATGATAGGCGACACTACAGTTTTACACGGGTTTCTACTCAGGCAAAAAACCCACTTTGCAGAAATACACAGGATTCCTCACAGGCTGTCTACGTCTTCACGCTCCAATAACAACTGTTCTAATTAGTCAGTCAAAAGCAATCTTGTAAATGTAAAGCTAGAATAATGCAAGATCTTCCAATCGCTATAAATGTAAATGAGCAATTGAAGATTTGATAAGTCATCATATATCAGAGGATGATCCGACAGAGATTAAAACGACCAGAACTTGTCTTTCAGTAGCTGACTCCTCAAAGTCAGTGATTATATATATATATATATATATATATATATATATATATATATATATATATATATATATATATATATTCAGAACTGTAGCAATTGTTTTGAATATGTAAGTAGGATCGCGCGCTTACCCAACGCAATTGTATTGTGGTCTGATCGTTGTTACTACAACTTTATTATACATATTCGCTACTATTTAATATCTTTTTGCATTCTTGTTGAATGAATTTAACTATCACTCCTCTGACGCAAACATCACATAACGAGAAATGTATGGTTGTCTCTGATGCCTGAATTATTTCCACATTCTCTTTTTAATCAGATTATCAGTATTAGAGGATTGCATGGCTGTTTGAGATGCCTAATCATTTTCTGCAATCCCTCTTTCATGGAAGTCTAAGACTCCTACACTGATAGTTTTTTTTTAAACCAAAAAGAACAGCTCGCAACCTCCGTTCTCTAAGTAATCCACGTTCCTGTTAAGCACAATCATTACTATGCTTTCATTAATCATCTTTTTTTTCTTGTTGGCATCACCATCGTTTTATCATATCTTGACAATTTGCACTCATTCACATGAAATTGCTCAAACATGAGATAGAAGAAGTAAAGTAAATTTATATGTCTCCACCATAATCTCCATCTTGCCACAAGATGCCACTTAGAATTTGCTTTGCACAGGAACACAGATCATGCTACACAGTAACACAGACAGAAAACACTCTCCACAGCAAGCTCACATAGCAACTGTATTTCTCAAAATGAAATTACATTGTACATATAGTTGTTCACTTAGGCAACCCATGCATGACCCAGGTTGTCATTGGCGGGACGCGTGTCCCGTCGCCCTGCCTCATGGTGAGGCCAACTGATCCTTATCCACTGATAGGACCCACAGTACAGTAACACAGTGATTCTACTTTAATTCTAACTCTCTCCCTTAAAGTAGAGTCTACTTTTTATACAGTCATATACATAGCTTTAAAGTCAACAAACTTTAAGTACAAAAAGCTTTGATCTAAAATTATTAAACTTTTCTCCAGCAAGTGGCTTAGTGAAAATATCAGCTAGTTGTTCTTCTGTGCTAGAATGAACAACATGAATTTCACGACTCAGCAGCCTCTCACGTATAAAGTGATACTGAATCTCAATGTGTTTAGTTCTCGCATGGAACACTGGATTCTTTGCTAGCTGAATGCCACTCTGACTATCGCTATGTAAAGTCGTGGGATTTTTCTGCTTCATGCCAACTTCTTTCAAGATTTGTCTCAACCATATAGCTTCTTGTGCTGCACTACACATTGCCTTATACTCTGCTTCTGTGGTGGAAAGAGCAATTGTACTTTGCTCCTTACTAGACCAGAAAAAGCAACTACCACAAAACTGGAATACATACCCTGTGGTAGATCTACGATTATCATAGTCACCTCCCCAATCTGCATCCACATAGCCACGCAACTCAGGTAAACCATCATGCTTCCTGTAAATCAAGCCATACTCTAAAGTGCCTTTCACATAGTGCAAAATGCGTTTAGCTGCCTTCCAATGCGTTTCCCTAGGTGATGCCATAAACTGACTTACAATGCCAACAACATAGCATATATCTGGTCTAGTTGTGGTAAGGTAAATCAAGCTCCCTACTAATTGTCTATATGGCGTGGCATCAAATGATTGTGACTCATCAAGCTTAGAAAGCTTTTTACTTGGTTCAATAGGAGTATTTACTGGTTTGCAATCCTGCTTCTTCTTCGTGAATGCTTTCTCAGGAGTTATCTTTGGTATGGCAATGGTAGGACTTCTATTTTGAAGATAGACTGCCGTATTGCATGCTTCTGACCAAAAATCTTTTGGTAGTTTCATCTCAGCTAGCATAGATCTGGCACTTTCCACGATCGTATGATTCTTGCGCTCAGCTACACCATTGAGAGTAGGAGTATGAGCTTGCGTAAATTGTCTTTTAATCCCCACATTGATCACAAAGATCATTGAAGTCATTAGACTTGTACTCACCTCCACTATCTGATCTTAGAACTTTGATCTTCCTACTTGTCTGATTTTCGACCAATGCTTTGAAGCTTTTGAAGTTGTCAAATGCATATGATTTCTTCTTAAGTAGATCCATGTCTTACGTGACATATCATCAATAAAGGTCATGAAATAGAAGGCTTTACCTAAGGACATGGTCCTCATAGGCCCGCATAAATCTGTGTGGATTAAATCCAGGATGTTCTTTGCTCTTGCAACACCCCCTTTATTGAACTTCTCTTGATGTTGCTTCCCATATACACAAGATTCGCACATCGATTTCAAGTGATCTTCTATGGTAGGCAATCCTGTTACCATCTCCAATTTTCTCATCAAACTGAGGTTTCCTAAGTTTAAGTGACCAAGCCTCTTATGCCGCAGCTCAGTTTGCGATGGAATGGACGATACAAGTCTATGTTGCCTCTTGATTGTAGCATTCAACCTGTACAATTTTGTATTGGGCTCCCTTACTCCATCTGCAATAACTTTGAACTTTTGGTTCACATCCTTCACAAAGCAACGATCATGGGCAAATTCTACTTTTAACTTTTGATCAGTAATGACTCCAACAGAAAGTAGATTTTTCTTCAAACCTGGTACGTAAAGTACCTCTCTGATCATCCTGCTTTTGCCATCAAGTAGTTGGATTGAAACGGTGCCTATCCCCTTGATCTTGCACACCTCACCATTTGCTTGTGAAACGGATGTTCCATTATCCAACACTTTCAAGCTATTGAACCAATTCTTATTACCTGTCATGTGTCTTGTGGCTCCCGAGTAAATATACCATGCTTGATCATCTTGATTAGATGACAATGCAGATATGAAGATGCTAGAGTCTTCAATCTCACCCTCATCGACAAGGTTACCTGTTTGTTTTGGTTTCCCTTTGCCTTGTTCCGCCAGAAATTTGTGACATTCACTCTTCCAATGGCCTTTTTGCCACAATGGAAGCACTTGTCTTTCTTCTTAGTCTTACTGGAAGATCCCTCGTCCTCCTGAGACTTGGCAAATTGCTGTTTAGACTTCTTCTTGCCCTTGCCCTTGCCTTGTTTTTGGCATGTCGCAAGTGCCTGATCGTCAGTATTTTGACATCTAGCTTTCACCATTTCTCGTCGTTGCTCTTCCTGTATCAAGATTCCTGTGAGCTCGTCAAAGGTTGGCAATCTTTCTCTTGATGCTATTCTGCTCACAAACATCTGATAGGGTTCTGCAATGCCGCACAATGCATTGTGCACCAGCTCCACATCACGTATGCGCTCACAATAGAATGCAGTTCATCCCTCATTGTCTTGATTCTGGTCATGTACGTCTGAATGTGCTCTCCTGGCTCCATTCGGGCACTATTCAAGTTTGACTTCAGAAACATGATTCTTGACGGATTTGATGTCTCCAACTGCTCCTTTAGCACATCCCATGTCTGTCTGGGTGTAACAACATCACAAATGTGGGTAATGATGTGATCCTTCACTGACAAGTTAATGAAGGTCAAAGCTTTTCTCATCTTTTTGTTGAACACTTTGATATCCGCTTCATTTGGCGGCCTTCTCTCATCACCTGTGACGACTTTCCACACGTCTTTCTCCATCAGTATGTTTTTCATTTTGAATTTCCACACTGCATAGTTGGAAATCCCGTCCAATTTGTTACTTTCACTCAAAATGGACTCTCCCATGTTTGCCATCGCAAAACTGCTTGAAACTTCTACCGTAGGCTAAAAATAGTATGCCGAGGCCAACAGTGATGTCAGAAGTTGAAAATAATGACCTGCACTTTTTCCCTTACCAGGCCACTCGCTGCTTTTCCACCAATTTGAAAGCCAAATTGGTGTCGCCTTCCGAAATGCACTCAGTCATCAACTCCCAACAACGTGCCTAGTGGAATGGTGAAATCAATTCTGGCACACTTCGAACACTTTCTCCACTACAATCACTCTGTTTTGTTGTACTGTACTTGCAGGTACAGTCTAGGTGACCTTTGTTTGGAGGCTATAGCCTTTCGTTTGGGTCAAAACGGGCAAAGGACCCAAAAATAGGGACTTTTCTAGTTTTTGAATTGTTTCTTCACTTTGAAGAAACTTCACTCTTCACTTGTGAAGGGACCCAACTCAACTTTCACTTTGAAAATTTTTAATGAAGTTGAAGGCTAAAATGCACTTCACTCCTTCAGGGCCTACTTTAGTTAAATCCAACGATGGATTTCAATCATGTGGTCCAGATTGTAATTAATCATGTCCGTCGATCGTTGTGGAGAAAGATCTGATGGACTTTAGTGCATTGGCGTGTTGTACTGCACTCCTGAAGCCGCTATCCTCTTGAAAACACTACGAGGTCATTGTGGTTCCTTGCGCGCGAGCTGTCCGCGACCTGTCCGCAACCTCTCCTCCTCTTTCATCCAAGGTTTTTGGATATGGCTGCCACGTTCAGATTTATCACGTTCTCTTTCCAGCTCGCAACTGCACACGGCCACTTCAGAACTTATTTGCACTGCTAGGGTGCCCTCCTCTGAGTTTTTACAGCCTGCAAAATGGATCAATATAGAGAGAAATCTCTGATTTTGTGCTCCCAAACCCCAGACCCTGGGTTTTTCACACAAATCTGTTCTTGGCTTTCAATTCACAATGTTTAGACAGGCCTATCCTCTAGCTCTGAGGTCGCCCTACTGCTAGAACTCTGATGCTTCAATCCATTTGTTAAATGGTATCTGATTGAATGCACACTGATTGCAAACACCAAAGAGCCTGCTTTGGAATTTCAAAATTCTGTTAGCTGAGGTTCTGATTCAGCCGACAACCCTCGTCTCTGAATCCTCACACAGTCTCAAGCTCACCAAGCTTCTGTGTGCTAAACTCTCTACATCAGTGTTTCTCCTTCCGTCTTCAACCCGCCGTAAACCCCAAACTCTCAGAAGACACTTCTCCCGAAGCTCTCTCCAACGACGATGTTGTACTGTGTACACTCCCTGTATGCCTCTGATACCAACTTAGAATTTGTTTTGCACAGAAACACAAATTATGCTACATAGTAACACAAACAGAAAACACTCTCCACAGCAAGCTCACATAGAAACTGTATTTCTCAAAATGAAATTAAACTGTACATATAGTTGTTCACTCAGGCAACCCATGCATGACCCAGGTTGCCATTGGTGGGATGTGTGTCCCGTCGACTTGCCTCTTGGCGAGGCCAACTGATCCTTATCCATTGATAGGACCCACAGTACAGTAACACAGTGATTCTACTTTAATTCTAACTATGCCATCATCACTTGATGACTTGAGCATGAATGAGTGATATAATGAGCCTCCAATAGCTTCATTTCCATCAGAAAAACCATTTAATAATGCTAGTACAACTCCATCATCAAAAGGATGCAAACCAATGTAGCTAGTTTTACCATATCTTGACAATTTGCACACATTCACATGAAATTGCTCAAACATGAGATAGAAAAAGTAAAGTAAACTTGAACAACACTTCCTTGTTGTCCTTTTGATCTTACTTGAGTTTTCATACTCCTAAAACAATAGATCCATAACATCTTTGCCATTTGGCTCTCCTTTGATGCTCTTGACTAGTTCCAAATTGCCACCTTTCCTTTTGTGTTGTTGAAGCCCTTTGAGACCAAACTCTTGATCTTCTGCTTGAACATCAAAGATATGAATATTTTCAGACCTGAACCTCTAGAAATACTCCCTTTCAAATATATGATCTAGATCCACCAAGATCTCATCAATGCTTGATCTCGACCTTCTTTGTGGAAGGTTAGTGAAAACAATGGCATCATCTTTAAGCAAAAGATAGTTTTCAAACTTTCCATCCAATAGGAAGTAGAGTAGGTGAAGATGAGTATCAAACCTAATAAATCCAACCCTCTTGAGTCCGTAACAAACCTCATAAATCTCACCAATGAGATCTCTCTTGCCTTGAAAAAATTGTCTCTCGATTTGCTCCATGTAGTCTTCTCTAACCAACCTTTTGCCATCTCGACCATGAGTGAACAATTCACCATAATCATAGAGGCCCCTTTGAGTTGATGAAGAGATATGAGATCCATGCCTTGGATCTTCCCAAGAACCAATCTTCCATTGCCCTTTCTTTCACAAGACTCTCTCTTAATGATTGCATCATAAGAAGTAGAAACCTCAAAAACATTAGAAGCCATGAAAAAAATTATTAGTACTTTCAACATAAGGATGATTGAAGTACTCTCTTTTTTCAAACAAGAACTTCTACTCAATGATTTAGGTAATGACTCATATGATAATGATTCTTCCTCACTATCACAATGACATCATTCAAACAGTACATCCTTCTTTGAATACTTCACATACTTCTCTTCTTCTTGACTTGTGACTATCCTCTCACCAAGTTCCATGATAGAACCATTTGATCTACTCTCTTTATGAAGACATGTGACACCACTTTTTGCACAAATGACTTTCTTGGAATCATAACAAAGAAATGTAGAAGAACCACCTCATTCATGCATGCACCTAGCACCATTTGTTTCCATATGATCAAAGAAATCATTAGCAACAACCTTTTCCAAGGAAGAACCTTCTTCGCCTCCATTGATGAAGTTAGCTCTTTCCTTACCTTTTGCATTCTTGCACTTGCCATGAAGAACCATTAAAGAACCATCATTATCCTCATAGCTAGCCAAGTTAGCACAAAGATGAAGATCTTCAAGAAGCATAATAGATCTTGACCTAGATCTAGCATAAGGAAGCTTGTTAAACTTTGCATAAGATCCACCAATCTTATTGATGTTAAAAGAGAACTTTGGAAAGTTGAGACCAATCTCCTTTTCCATTCTATCCTTTTTGTTAGCCATAACAAAAGCATCAAGCTTGAAAAGTCTACCTTGTCTATTGTCCCCTAGCAACTAAGATTTCTTCCTTTGTAATGAAACAAGCATCACCACCAAACTTTACCACATTGTATCCTTTCTCTATCATTTGACCAACACTTAACAAATTCTTTGAAAGTGAAGGAATGTAAAGAACACCATTAAGTCTTGCTTTCCTTATTAGTAGAAAGACAAATAGGAATTGAACCAATATCTTCAATCACAAACTCACCATCATTGGCCATGTGAATCACTTTCTTGGCTCCATCATAAGTGACCAAAGAAGTAAAGAACTCCTTTTGACTAGTCATGTGTGAACTAGCTCCACTATCAATCCACAATGAATCTTTGTCACCTTCACTTGATATTGGACATGAAGAACACATCAAAAGAGAATCACAAACACCTAGATCCTCATCATTAGTAGTAAAGTTGATTTTTTTGCTACCTTCATCTCTTTGTTTCTTCAAACATTCATTAGCAAAATGCTCTTTGATTCCACAATAGAAGCATTTAAACTTGGACCTATCTTTCTTCTTGTCAAAAGATGAAGTCTCACCTTGATCTTGCCCTTTGGACCATTTGCTTTTACCTTTGTCCTTGAATTTGCCTTTGATGAACATGGCCTCCTCTTCATAATGAGATGTTGATGTAGATCCACCTCTTGCTTGAAGCTTAAACTCCTCATTCATCAAATTTTCTTGAAAATCCACAATTCTTGGAAAAATTCTTTCAAAAGAAAAGCTTGTCAAATTTTTCAGATCCATTAAGGCCCAAACCTACAAAATGATCTTTGGTTAGAAAGACAACAATTCACCAATCTTGCCAATGTGGAAAAACCAACATCTACCCTATGAATGAGATGCAAACTCTAATAGATCTTGATCAAACATGAACCAAAACATAAAATAAAGTTGTTGTCCGTACAAAACCAGTAAGCTACTATATTTCACATGTGTGGATCTGAAAATAGCAATAAATGAACATCCTACACACTGCAAGATATCACAAGTACAGTGCACCAATGGATAGTAGAATCCAAGAGAACCATTTATATGCATGAATGAGATAAGAGAGAGAGAGATTTGTATCTCTTCCCATGAGTTACATCCTTTTATAAAAGGTCCAAACCTAAATTCAAACTTTGGTTTCCCTCCATAATAAAAAAAAAACCCTACTATTATTGTGACTAGATTCAATGTCTCTGTTACTCAAATTTGAATCTACTAAAAGTCAAACTCTAAGTCTTATATGAAATTGGCCTCAAATGTCATATAAACAAATGTAGCAAATATGACTAAACTAGTTGAAATCTCTCACACTCCCTCTTTAACTAGTTTTAACATGGACTTTGATAACACTCTAAGTCATGTCATATGCTTCATAAACAAGTCCTTTCCTAATGCTTTGGTGAAGATATCAGCTACACATTCCCTTGAAGAAACATGTTGAATCTCCACCTCCTTTGACATGCCTTGCTCCCTCACAAAGTGATATACCACCTCAATATGCTTGCTCCTAGCATGAAAGATAGGATTGGTTGCCAACTTTTGGGCTAATAGGTTGTCACAAAACATGATTGGGCTCTCTGGAAAATCCAGCAAGTGAATATCCTTGATCATCCTCTTGATCCATACCATCTCCTTTGTGCGATGTGTAAGTGCTTTGTACTCGGCCTCACAAGTGACATTGAGATAATGGCTTGTTTCTTTGACATCCATGATATAGCTCCATCACCTATGAAAATACAATAAGCACTTATGGATCTCCTATCCATTGTATCTCTAGCACAGTCCGAATCTAAAGATCCAAACAAGTTAGATGATGATCCCTCATACAATATGTCAAAATATCGAGTTCCCACGATATACCTCAAAACTCGCTTTCCTAGCTTCTCCTCCTTGGTCCTATCATCAAGAGTAATATTGACATAGCATGTGCATCCAAAAGTTCTAAGGAAGTTGACACTCGGCCTCCTCTTGAATAGCATCTCAAAAGGTGTCCTTCCATCCAAAATAGCACTAAGCTAGTCATTCCCATTGTTGAATTGACCTCACTCTTACAAAAAATCTTCCGAGCTTGATTGTCAATCTGCTCAAGTCCATCTTGCAGACCATAGGGCTATTGGGAACATCATGCTCCCCATGCAACTAGATCTCTCGGCATTTATGCTGAAAGCTGAGGGTGTTCTCCTAATATTTTCTGTGGAGGGAAGGTCCTAAACTATAGAGCCAATCTCTCCCGAGAACAATGTCTGTGTGATCCAGGTGCATTATCTGAAAGTTTATTTCATCTTGATACCCCTAAATACAAAGATTTAAGTTACTTACCATAGTTTTTCAAATTTTCTTATCTTCACCCTTAGCTAATGAAACTATGTACCTATGTTGACTAGGTACTTCTGGAAGTCTGAGTTTTTTAACTAGGGTGTATTTGATGAAATTATGGATCACCCCATCATCAACCATAACTCTGACTGACTGGTTACCAACTTTCCCATTCATACGTACTAGGTCATGTGGCCCAAAGCTGAAGGGTCTCGCTAACATTGCAGAGGTTAGCTGACAACAGTGTTCATGATATTCATGAAACACTTTGATTTCGGAAGCTGCCGAGTCACTAGGGAAACTTACGGTCTGAACAAGATGGACTTGTTTTTTATTTTTTTTATCTTTTTTAGTGAAAGGCCCCTTGGGACACTGTCTAATTGTGTGTCCCTTGCCCATGCACACAAAGCACAAACGTTCTTGTTTGGCTTTCTTAAAATCTTCTTGTTTTAAGGGCTATATGAGCGATGGGCATTTCTGAGGAGCTTCACCTTTTACTTTATCTTCTTTCTTTCGTTTTAAATTTTTTTTTTGAATTGAAAGTCTTTTTGAGGAGGCTGCTCAAAAAGGGGCTGTTGTCTCGCCTTCTTCCTACCCACTGAATCATCATAGATTTGAGCATATATGAGGGCTTGCTCTAAGAGAGTAGGCAAGTTTCTCTGTACCTCTACTTTATATTCATCTTTAGAGCCACGGACAAATCCTCTGATTTTCTGATAATCATCCATATTTTTTATCTTTAAAGTTGCCTCTCGATACTACGAGATATATTGGATTAAGGATTTTCCATTGCTATTTTTTTCCAAGCTTTCCAGGCTCTATCAAAGTCATTTTCTAGTATAAACTCTCTTAGGAACGCTTCTTCAAAAGCTTTCCATGATCGAGGGGTTTGTCCAGTCTCCTGGAGGTTTAACCACCACTTATAGGCTATGGGCCCTAAGGAAAGACCGGCCTCAATAGCTTGCAAATGGTTAGGGGTCTGTTTAAGAGCATGAATGTTCTTCCATTTGCTGAGGAAGGTGTGTAGAATATATGTGTTTCTATCATTCTCTTCCCCAATAAAAGTAAGAGGCTTTAAGTCTTTAAAGACACTGGGATGAGACCGCACAAGCTCACCCGAAACTAATGGAAGTGGAGAAGGGGACAACTGAGAAGTGGAAGGAAGGCTTCCTTTTGCGGAGCTCAAAATCAAGCTTTTGAGTTCAGCGAACGAGTCGTCCACACTGGACTTGAAGTTGGCTGATGCCAACTTGAGTTAGCTGCTCCCACGGATCTAACGACGATGTACCAAACCCTAGGAAAATACAGGATGCGGTAGCAGCCAAAGCTATTCTGGAAAGCAAGGTACTACAATTGGAAACAAGTAATACACAGCTGCGAGCAGACCTCACCAAGTTGCAGCAAGAGCTAATTTTGGCTCAGCAACACGAACAAGCAGGGCACCAGGAGATTGCCAAGTTGCAGCAGAAGGAGGAACGCCTAAACAAATATATTTAAAGCCTCTCCAAAGCACTGACGGAGGCCTCCATAAAGGTGCGGGAGCTTCAAACTGAAGCCCAACGACTTGCCCCCATCCAGACACAACTTACACTTTTGGAAGCAGAGAACACGCGCATGGGGACAAAGGTTAAAGCCTTACAAGATGAGAAGCTCGTCTGGTTAGTTCAATCTGCACCGGACACAAGGCCGCTTTCCCAATCAGAGATGAATCTTCTACGGCGTCAGGTGCAGATTTATAGCCAAACCCTGAACAACTACCAAGCGGAGTTCAATAAGTATCGGCCAAGCGCAACGCAAGAGCTCGTCCAGGCCAAGCAAGCCCTCAAGGCATGCTAGAAATACATGGAAACGAAGGCCCAACCCTCCCCCGTGGTAATTCCACCGCCACTTAATTTTGACGCTGCATAGGCTAGTACCAGCCAAGATCAGAGCCAGCAGGCAGCAGGGGGATTTCAACCAGATCAAGGGTCCGAAGGCCAAGACCAAGGGCAGACAGATGCGGCTGCTGAGACGCGTGACCAGAGCCAAGGCGCAACCATCAGCCAGGGCCAAGCAACATCATCCAGAGAGTCACGAACGATATTTGCCAGTCGGGCCTTCCGCAGACCGAAATCCGTGGAGGTAAACATCAATGAATTTTTATCCAAATATCCCCACGAGTCATCAAGAGACGGCTGGCAGTTATCATTCTCAGCTCAGACCATCAAGGAAAAAGAACTGCAAGCCTTGCCCGCCCTCCAACCACAACCGGAGTGGCAACATCAATTATTTGAGAGGGACCCTACGGCCATCAGGGCTTACGTGACGAGTCCGCAACAGTTACGGGAGAACGCGCATTTCCTGCCATGTCCAAGAAGATCCAAATGGACAAAATGTGGCACTCCTCTGGGCTAGATCACACTCAACAATTTCAACTGGCCAATCATCAAATCCAAATATGGGTGGAAATTGGATGTAGACGCCAAAAGGGCTCTCTCCGCATTCGCCAGCCACTACATCAATTGCCCCGATCCCACAGTTCGCGCGGCAGTCACTTACGCCCGGGACTTGGAATATTTAATGGGCATTGAAACAAAATGGGATGATTTTCTTCCCTCCATATTTTTTGATCCAAATAAGACGCTCGCTTCCGACAAAGTCGAAGACCAGCTGCTAGTCGCTCGCGTATATTACCGAGCTGCATTCCTTGGCGATCCCTGGACGAAACGATTCCAAGCATGGGTGGATCAGGAATGGTTGACAGGAGTTCACAAGTCCTTCCACACGCCAAAGGACTCGAAGAAACTGGACCGTCTCAACTTCATGGAAGACGTTACGGGGTATCTCATCCACCAGAGGTGGTCCAAGAGAACGCTCTACTAAACCGGCAGAGTGCCGAGGGACCGACACTACTTCAGGCCGTGGGTCCTGTTGGGGGTATTTCCAACAAAGTGTAAATAAATAAAATCCTCCAATAAAATGTGTTGCGAGGCCATGGCATCCTGCGTGTATAAGCCCATGGCCCAATGAGCACGCAATTGAAGTTGTAAATAAAATAAACTTGACTTGGGCCTTGTAATTAAAATAAAACTAGAGGCCCAATGTCATTTTTAAACTTAGAGATCACTTTTTAGAGTTGGGTCCAAATTGGGACTCGCATGAATCTTGTGATTTCTAATGTACTTTTTCTGGACCCTTGGATCAAGTTGGGTCCAAGATGAATGGTTAGGATCATTGTGAATATTAGCCAATAAGATTGAGGGGCAAGGGCCTTTCCCATTTTATAAAAAGGCACCATTTGTACACTGTTTGGATGCTTAATGAGAAGGAGGAAACTCTACCATTTTTGGAAGAGAAGCATACTATTGCTCTTGGTTGTGTTTTCTCTTGCTTTCTATTTCCATGTTTAATGTTTGCCAATAGTGAATGTTTTTCCATTCGCAAGCATAAGGAGCATTTGAGCTAACCTCCACCCTCACTCTCTTTCTCTCTCTTTCTCTTCTCTTCTCAATCTCTTCTTCTCCATTCAACCAAACTATGATGAATGATAGTGTAGAGCAGTAGAGTTAAAGAGGAGTAGTATAGTGGTGAGTAGAGTTAAGGGAGAAAGTAGGAAATTAACTAAAAGTAGCATCTATGCATAGTTAGGCACCTATCCAGTGATCTAACCTTTGTTGACAGACGGAAGGGCAACACTACGAAAGGTCTTTGACCCCACACGCACAACAAGGAGAATCATCATCTTAGCAACCAACTATTGTTTAGAAATCTGCACGACATTGACAAGAACCTGATCATTTTGTCCCTTAGGCATTCATCAGCAATGATGAACCCACTTCGGTAGTAGAAGCCTTGTCAAGTTCAAATGCAGACAACTGGCATACTGCCATGCATGCTGAGTGCAATTCATTGATGAAGAACAAGATCTGGAGTCTTGTTGAAGCTTTTGTAGAATCATCGACACCAAGTGGATCTTCAAGATGAAGCTCAATCCAGATGGTTCCATAGCCAGATGGAAAGCCCGTCTAATCGTCAAAGGCTACGAACAAACTTATGGGATTGACTACACTGAGACATACAGTCTAGTCATATGACTTCAGTCAATTTGATCTTTATTCGCCTTCGCAACTACCGAAGATCTGGAAATACACTAGATGGATGTTCAAACAGCCTTTTTGAATGGATACATACAAGAAGATATTTACATCTATCAACCTAAAGGTTACATCCTTCAAGGACAAGAACATAGAGTATGTAAGCTGTAGAAAGCTCTCTATGGGCTAAAGCAAGCTCCAAGGGTCTGGTTTGATAGAATCAATCAATTCTTGTTGCAACATGACTTCATCCTGAACTCTGCTAACTCTAATGTCCTCAAACACAGAGGCTCAAGATATGTTATAATAGCTCTGTATGTTGATGACTCATTCTTCAACAATTCAAATCAACTACTTTAGGAAACGAAGAATCTTCTATCGAAGAAATTCGAAATGACTGATTTAGGTCCTGTGCATTACCTTCTTGGAATCGAGATAACAAGAGATAGAGCGAAGAGAAATATTTTGTTAAGTCAAGAAAGGTATCTAACTAGTGTACTCCACATGTATGGCATGGAAAATTGCAAATCCATAGACTCACCTATGGACCCAGGATTCAAATTGTCAAAGGATATGTGCCCGAAGACTGTTGCATAGAAGAAAGAAATGTACAAATATTCCTATCAGTCGATAGTTGGATCGATCATGTATGCCATGGTCTGTATTACGAGCATGTAACGAGTGTCGAACCCTAGAGAACCCAGGAGGTCAGATGCCACAGTCAGAGTCGTGTGCAGCGTACACAACCAACAGGGCAAGACAGTGTGAGTAGTGTGCCCCAGCATAGACCATAGTCATAGTGGGCCTAACATAGCCTAGGGACCCTGTCAACAGGATAGGGCCCCACGTTAGGTCCCGAAGTACAGTTGGCCACATCAGTGCCACATGGCCGACACTTGGCAGTATGCATGCTACCAGGTCTCACACTGGCTAGGAGGGGCTTGCTCCATATCAGGGAGTAGACAAGGTTGGGTGGATCAGTTAGTGTTTGCCCTACTGTGGTATTAGGATATCTTACACTGGTATCAGAGCCATCTCCTTTTTTGAAAGCTTAGTAGCAGCAGTAGAGAAATCTATCAGAAGGTAGGAAAGAATTCTCAAACTTTCAAAAAAAGAGGAAAGGAGAGAAATTGCTATAGTGACAACTATCCATTGATGCTTTTGCAAAGAAATTACTCATTTTTTGAGTAGAACCTGAGCCAGATTGCAAGTACAGATCAGTCGCTGTAAAAACTAGATATCTATATTTGATTGTGAGTGCAAACTTTAGAAATCAGAGCGGGTTTGAGGTAATAATTTGGAAGTAGATCCAGTGATGGACAAAGAGCAATCTCTGGGCAAATTCATCACTATTTTGTAGTGGATTTCTGAGTAGATGAGGGTGGATTTGAAGGATCAGATCTTTACTCAGAGCAACGAGCAGTGTCTCCTTCAAACTTCAGAATTTTAGACCGATTTGGTACACTGGCACTGGCAGGGATTTGTGTTATATCGGCCCCGACGACTTGTGGATTTTCGTCGTCATTGTCTTCGATCAGGTTTTCATTTATCCTGATGCCATCTGGGTTGGTAGGGTCAGTCCTATCTGGTGATGCTACAAAAACTGTTTATACAAATGCATCATCAGGCAGCGGTTGGCTGCCCTCGGCAACCTTTGGCGAAGCGGGTGGGGTGTGAGAAACAACTGTGGAAACAGGGACGAGGACGGTTTGTCCGAACGAGAGGATGATAGGAACAGTGGGGAATTGAAGGGTGGTGTGGAGTATGGAAGAAGGTGAGGATGGAGCAAAAAGTGTCGGGGGACAGTTGCGAATCATAAGGGTTGAATGTGAGAGGAGCAACGATGGTGGTAGGAGTAATGGAGGATGCGATGGTGATGGATGGAGCAGCAGACACTGGAAGAGAAGTAGGAGTGGTATCAACAAAAGAAACGGGGATGGAGACATAAACAAATGTGGATGGAATAGGAAGAGAGGTAGTGACAACAGTAATTGGAGTGGGGGGTTGCACGAAAGAAGAAGTGGCGGTGGTTGATGGAGTAGTTAGTGCGGCAGTGGAGACACGTCGTCTGGTAACAGGTGGAGATGTGGATGTAGAGGCAGCGCCACACATTCGTTTGCTGGCCGTTGTGTTAATGACTGCAGGTTGGGATGAGATAGATGCTTGAGATGGTGGGTAAAGGTTAGTATGTGGCACAAGGGTGGATTGGTGCTAAGAACAATGCATTCTTAATCTTCTGGAAAGCCTTTAGAGCTTCCTCATTCCAATGTGGATCCATTGTGAGCTTCTAAATTGGTCTGGCTAACTCCGCAAAATCAAGAATGAAGATCCTATAATAGTTAGCATGACCCATGAAAATGTAGACCTCGCGGATCGTCCCTGGTGGTGGTAGATCAACAATGATCCTGATCTTTGATAGATTTGTGGCGATCCCGTGTCTTGACACTATATGGTCGAGTATCAAGCCATGCATCACCCAGAATTGACATTTTTCTAGATTCAGGGAGATCTGGTATTTGCGACATTTTTGTAGCACCTTTTCCAAATTGGATAAGTGTTCTGAATCTGGTCCATGCATGCACAGATCGTCCAAGAAAATTTTCAGAAATCTTTGTAAATAATCTTTGAATGTCGCGTGCATGACTCGTTGGAAAGTGCTTGGGGCATTGCAAAGTTTGAATGGCATCACTCTATAGGCATAAGTTCTCCATTCCGTGGCGAATGCTGTCTTGTGTTGGTCCTGGGGGGCTATTTTCACCTGGTTGTAGCCGTTGAAGCTGTCCAAAAAATTGTAGGCTTCGTCGCCAGCTACTCTATCGAGGACACTTTCCATAAATGGTAAAGAAAAATGGTCCTTCTTGGTGATTGCATTAAGCGCCTTCAGATTCACACAGATACGCATTTTGCCATTCTTCTTGGGTACTATAACTATCGGCGATACCCATTCCGTGTGCTCGATTTTGTAAATGAAATCTGCATCCATAAGTTTCTGCAACTCTTGTTTGATCAGTTCTGTATAATTCGGGTTGCAGCGGTAGTGACAACTTACCTTGGAGACTGCTCCGTCCACCAAAGGTATGGTGTGTTGGACTACTGTTGGCGAAATGCCCTTCAGATCACTATAGTTTTGGCAAAACAGTCTTTAAATTCCACCAACAAGAATCGTAGTCTCTTGAACTGCGTGGGTGTTAACTGCTCTCCCACATGCACTATCCTTTCTTCTTCTCCTGGTTTTGCAAGATTCATCGGATGTGTTCGCGCAGGTCCCTCAAAGACTTGTTCCGCTGGTTCCTGACTTTGATCAAGTTCTCGTTGGTCTTGCGGCATCATGATTACCACGTTGTCCAATGTATAATTCTTGAAAGTATCAGGCATCTCATGAACTGGAGCTCGTCGAGATTCCTCTTTCAGCATATTGACCTTGGCCTGACTGGTCATTTTTTTTATTTTCTGTCACATGTGTAGAAGATGACGCTATATCTGAGTCCAACTTGATTGACTTCAAGGAATCCAACACCTTCTTCTTGCCCTTTTTCATTTTGGTGGGTTCATCCTTGTTGTCTTTCTTTGGGACTGTTGTGACATTCGCCTGATGGTTGCGAATATCAACGTCTACTGTAGCTATTGCCTCTTCGGGTAGGTCACTCCATCGGATCACCTAGTTGTAGCGTTGCTTCAACTGATTCTTCTTATTCGTAGGTGCCTTGGGTGGTTCGATCTTGAGACTTTAGCCGTAGCAGACCTTTGTGGTAGTTGAGCTAGTACCTTCTTGATTCCGTAATGATCTGGGTATATGTGGTGTAGGACTTAGTCATCAGTCAGCTCAATCTCCTTATTATAAGTTAGAGCATGTTGCCAAGGGAGTAGATCATCGTCCACTGGGTTCTCAATCGGCTCCGTTGACAGCCATGCTACGTTTATCATATTCACCCCAAATGTAATTGGTGTGTCTATAGAGTAACATTTGGGTGAAGATGTACTCGGTTTTGGATTTGATTCATATTGACATGCCTGGCAGTCAATAGTTGCTAATGCATCCGTCCATCTCATAACATCCGTCTCTGAATGATAGTGACCTCCCTTGGCTGGCCTTGGACGGTCAGATCCTCCATCTACCACTGCCGCCTCGTCCTCTTGTGTTTGATTGGCAAAGTGATGTTGTGTTCCTCACTTTCCCATGCTGCTCCGATGTGGAAGACGTTACTTGTTTCATCATAGCCCGCACAATATATGGGCTCAGGCGCTACTGGCTCCTCATCCGCCTTGGCCCATTCAACTAAAAGACTTTTCGCTTGTGGTGCAATCCGCAGTAGTTCTCCGAGGGGTAAACTAACGTGGCTTGACAACAAGAGTGTGAGCCTTTCAGTGCGTGGTTCCTCAGGCTCCACCATGTGAAAAGGTGGTTCATGTTGGTGCAATCGATCATTCTGATCGGTGCGCAGTGGTGAGCCCGTTTGCGGATCTCGTTCGACGCCGACTGGAGGTTCTGTGGGATTGTTTCATTCTTGCTCTTTTTCCTCCTCTTGTGCTTTTTGTACCCAGTGTCTTATTTTTTGGTACTGTCTTCTCTCTTCCCCTCACATTTGGATATGGCGCTGAAGTTGAGGGTTGGTCGTCAGTGACCAATGGTGGTGGTGAGGGGGCCACTTCCTTTCTCTTCTGTGCTCGCATAACGGCTAAGACAAGAGAGTGGTTGTGTCAACCTTTCGATGACATCCCTGCTGGAACTGTTGATTGTTGTATGGCAATGAGGTTAAGAGGTGCACTAGTTCCAGGTTTAAATGGACAATTCTTGAAACAGTGTCCATAATCGCAATCCCGACAGGAGGTTGTATATTGTCCTTTGTAGGGACATTCTGCAATTCTGTGTCCCTGGTCGCACCCGTAGCAGCCGTAATTTCTTTCACCTTGACGTTGAGTTTGAGCTGCATAGGCCAAAATATATTCATTTATGGCAGGATCCATAAATGGTTCATCTGGTCCATACCATGCTGCTGCTCAGGTTGAGGTGACATTTGCATTTTTTGTTCTACCGCTGTAAGGTTTACATGGGCCACTTGTTGATTGGTTGGCCCTGGTGGAGCAGGTAAGGCCATGCGTTGTGGTTGATTGGGTGCGCCGTACCTTGGTGCCGCGTTAGGTGCCCCTTGATGATAAGGATAAGAAGTTTGATAAGGACTTCTCTTCTGTTGAACAACTTTGGGGTTAAACGGGCAAAATGTCGTATCGTGCGAAGTTGCATTGCACAGATGGCAGAATCTATGTGTCAGTCTCAAATTTTGCTTTAGGATTGGACACTCGTTTGCTATATGGTTTTGCGTGCATACTGAACACCATACATTTTCTCGTCGAGGATACTACAACTGGGTTGGTTCCGGTTGATGTGGAGTTACTGCTATAATTCCTTGTAAGGCCTTCAATTTCTGGTCAAACTGCGTCGTAAGTTGTTCCATCTGCTGTTTGTGTAATTTTGTCATTCGCTCCAACAACAATTCTGTGGATAGAGCGGATGCATTTGATGATGATGATGCGATCAAGGGAGTAGGAGTGTGGGTGGAAGGATATTCGTCATCAGATCCCTCATCCTCTTCCTTGATGGCATCTTCCATAGCTTCTTGCAGAGTAGTGTACTGCTCCCATCGTTTCAGTTCTCTTCTGATGCTTCGTGGTAATTCGGCTAGAAACTGCATGATCACCGCATGATCGGGAGTCAGGGCTGCACTGCACTCGGATCGTAGATGTTTGACCCATTCAATATAGTCTCGGACCCTTTCTTGTTTTCCCATCTTGACTTTGCTTAGCAAGAGAAACGGGTCTTCCAGGAATTTTTTTGGTTTAAAGCGTGAAATGAGAGCCGCTTTAACCACTTCCCAGTGGATTTCCCTTCCTTTGACAGGTTGAAAAACCAATCCTGAGCCACTGCAAGTAAGGACATTCAGCTTCTCTACAGGTGTCCGTTTACCGTAGATTTCACAGGCTTGCTCGTAGATCTGGAGGAATCGGATGGGATCTGATGATCCTTCGTATTTTGGTATCTTCATCCGTGGTGCTCTCCGAACTGCATGCAAGGGTGCGATAGGTACGTGTTGGCCCATGGGATCCATTGGTGCTGGTCCGGTTCTGCCTCATGTTGCACAGCTGCTAATCTGGGAAGGTTTGGTGCCTGATTTGCTATCCTTCGTGCTATTGATCGTCCCGATCTCAGATTCATCCGATGGTGGGTTCCAAAGTGATTGAATCTTGCTTATACAATAGGATGCAGTCTGGATCTTCAAGGATCTGATCGATCTGATTGGCCGGAATGAATTTAGGCCTTTTACGGTGGTTTTTCCTTGATAACTTTTTACTCCTTGCACTGATTGAAATGAGATTTTGACAGTAGCTGGATCTGATGCAGATCTTTCCATTGATCTAGTCTGTGAGGGTTCTCTTGTGCGAGGGTTGGCTGTGCGAGGGATTTTTAGCTGTTTTTGTAGGTAAAAAACTTGATATCTTTCAGATCTCTGGGAAGTAACTCTCGCAAGCTTCACAGTAGCTAGATCTGGGTTAGATCTCACTATAGAATTCTCTGCGAGAGTTAACTCTCGCAAGAAGTGAAAATTTCACTGTCTGTGAGGGTTCCAAATCACTTTTTGTGCTTGATCTTCACCAGATCTTCATACTAACTCTCGCAGGCTTCATCACTGATGTAATTTGACATTCTAAATCGATTGAGAGGGTCTGCAAGAGTTCTTACTGGAAGGATTTGTTGGATCTTCACTTTTTAGTGATTTTTTAGCACTTAAATCCAATTTTTTGCTCATTGGAATCAAACTAACTCTCGCAAGCTCTTATGTGTCCTGGTCTCACTGAGCTGGAACTTCAAAATCCTCTGCGAGAGTTCTTGACCATTGGAACTAAAAATTTCACTGTCTGCGAGGGTTCACTGGTACTTTCCCGTCTTTTTTTCACTGAAAACTCTCGCACAAACACTTAATCATCAAACTAACTCTCGCAAGCTTCTCTGTGTCCTGGCCTCACTGAGATGGAACTTCAGAGAGCTCTGCGAGAGTTCTTATGAAGATTTGAATTTTTTTGGATTTTCTCAAGGGTTTTTTGAAATTTTTTTTAATTTTTCTCTAATTTTTACAATCTGCTTGGAATTAACTCTCGCAGGCTTCTCTGGGACAGTACCCTGGAGCTGCTGCCAATCATGCAAGGGTTAATTCTCACTGATTCTGGAAATATAAAAATCTAATGAGTTTTTTTGGCTCTTTTTCCCTCCAAAATGCAGATTGGTGTGTTTGTTGAGTTTTTTGGATGATTGGTTTGGGTTTCAAGCCCTTAGAGGTTGTTCAAGGCCTCCTCTACCCTCTCACTCCCCCGCTAGCTATGAACAGTCCAAACACAAAAAAAATACAGAAAACTAACTCTAAACTCCCAAAAATCTACCTAAACTACTCTAAAAAGCAAGAAAATAGTTAAAATGCAACTAAACTAGTTAGTGGAAACCTATCCCCGGCAACGGCGCCACTGTGGGGTCGAAGATCTTACGTAGTGTTGCCCTTCCGTCAACAAAGGTTAGATCACTAGATAGGTGCCTAACTATGCATAGATGCTACTTTTAGTTAATTTCCTACTTTCTCCCTTAACTCTACTCACCACTATACTACTCCTCTTTAACTCTACTCCTCTACACTATCATTCATCATAGTTTGGTTGAAGGGAAGGAATGGAGAAGAAGAGAATGAGAAGAGAAGAGAAAGAGAGAGAAAGAGAGTGAGGGCGGAGGTTAGCTCAAATGCTCCTTATGCTTGCTAATGGAAAAACATTCACTATTGGCAAACAATAAACATGGAAATAGAAAGCAAGAGAAAACACAACCAAGAGCAATAGCAAGTAGTGAATAGCAAATGAGGATGCTTCTCTTCCAAAAATGGTAGAGTTTTCTCCTTCTCATTAAGCATCCAAATAGTGTACAAATGGTGTATATGGTTGTGATTGGGATGTGACCTGTTAGGATATATTGATCGGGAACTAATCCCGTAGTCGGCTATTCGGGTTAGTCGAGTAGCCACACGTAGGAAACTTAGCCTGTACATTGATTTTGGTTTCGCTATGCTATACTCGAGGGCATGTCTCAGGTTTGTCAATTATTTAGGCCATATTGGGCCTTGTTCTAGTTTGGCAAGTGGTAGGCCAATTTTAGGACACCTGTCCTTTCATGCAATTAGGGATTTCCTATATGTACACTGTTCTTCATAATATACAGAACTTTTGATGTGCCATCTATGAGAGCTTGTGAGGAGTGGCTATGGTGATTGTGTGATGTGATCTGCATATTGCACTAGATTCTATCAGAATTTCAACTAGGACTTGTTATAAATAGTGTACAAGCATGGGAAGAGATAGATTCTCTATCTCTCTCATCTCATTCAAGCTTATACATGAGTTCTCTTTGAGTTCATATATCCATTTTTGCATTATAGTGTTGATATCTTGCAATCTTGTGTGTAGAATGCTATTGTAAGTTGAGTAATGGATCCCACGTGTGAAATATAGTACCTTATTGTTATTGTATGGAAAGCAACTTCATTTTATCATATATTTGATGTCTGATCAAGATCTTATTGAGTTTGCATCTTCTATGTGTAGTAGATGCTAGATTTCTACATTGTCAATGGTGCTATTCATAACCAAAGATCAAAGAGACATATTGGATCATAGTGATTTGATATTTTTTCACATGGTATCAGAGCTATTGTTGCAGGTTATTGAAGGATTAGCCATCTTTATCAAGGATTTGGAGGAGTTATCAATTCTAGAGCATGCTAGATTGTGTTCTACTCAAAAATCAAGGATTTTTCATGTGTAGAATTGATTTTTTGTGAATCAAAACTCAATGTAGGGTTATGATCTTGAAGTATACCATTTTTCACACTTCACTTATTGGATTTGGGTAAATTTAATTGCATAGGGAGGTCTCATTGAAGACTACAAGATTCTATATCAAGTTTGTAGCATCTGCATATAGAATCTGGATGATTCAATTTTTTGTTCTTTTGTCAAAATCTTAAATTTGTTTGGATATCTTGTTTTTGAAGTTTCTGGACTTCTCAAGAGTGTGTTTCAAGTTTAGGAAGTGTAAAAGTTCATGATATTGTAGGTCGATCCTGCGTTGATCAAGTATCTTCCATTCTATGTGTTGAAATTGCTAGGTTTGGTGCAAGAAAGAGATTTGAGAGGTTCCATATCTTTGTGATTTCTTCTTGAGTTCATTTGTTGACATTCAAGAGAGTGCTTGTGCATTGGAACGGGTTGAAAGAGAAGATCGGGTCATTGCAACATGGCTACAAATGGAAGCTCTATGTTAGAAAGCAATGATAGGCTTACCTCATCCAACTACTCTACATGGGGTGAGAATGGAGTCTCTCCTTGAGATGAATGAGTTGATGGACATTGTTGTAGGAGTAGAGGATGTTGGAATTAAGCATCACTCCAACTCACCAGATCTTGACTCATTTCTATTTGCGACATCAGCGAATCATTCGGATTCGTCACATTTCTTGAGTACCAGTTTACTATGTAAATACACACACACTCTCTCTACAACAACCCTACAGTCTTACCCTATAAAGTTGAATGTCTGCACAATAATCAACTGAAGCAGAAGCGAGATTGACTACATTCTCTTTGTTTACCCATGAACTCAAAGTCTTTGGTTCAATACCCACGTCATCCACCTGCCCTGTCAGACGTAGACCACGTCACGGTTCACTTTAGTAACTGCATTGTTTCACGCTCGTTGCCTACGCAGTCATTATAACTGTCCCATGTAATATATACATAACGACAACTCACAAAAACGATGATGAGTCAATCTGTGATGAATGCAAGTAAGTGGAGAAGAGTAAAATTGAGCTCCTGCACGAACAAAATTGTGTCTTCATTATCTAATTCCATAGGATCAGAGATTTTAGAGAGAGTGAAAGCCATTCAAAGGATGGAGGTAGTTATTTAATTTGTAACTAGCTAAGTAAACTATCTGATCATTGTACTTACAACTGCTTAATTCAGATTCTCTATTCTTCTTATATGTATTGCACTACAAATGCTTTCTGATAGTTTTCTTTCTCTGTTGATGCTCACTCAATCCAAAATGTCTAATATTCAAAGGTAGCATGGCTGTATTAGACATCTAATTGTTTGCTCCTTCATGGTTGTCTTTGACACGTATAAGACATTCTTTAATTCATTCTAAGTTGATACTTATGTTGTAGTTTTGGTAAAGAGCTTGAAAAGTTTTTTATGCTGGAGTTGTGTCTCTTCTTCCGCACCTGATTTATTCAAGAGCACCCAACATAGTGGTATCAGAGCCTTAGTTTCAAACTACTACTAGTATGCAAAATTGTTTACTATACTTAAATCATTCATCACAGAAGGAACATATTTATAAATTCGCCTGATCAACAAATTTAACAGTGATGACTTCCACATGTGGAAGTTCAAGATGAAGATGATACTCATAGAAAAAGAACTATGGGGATACGTCAATGGTGCAATAGCCAGACCGGCTGAACCTGACATATTAACTACCTGGGAAGCTAAGGATGGCAAAGCTCTTACCATTGTATCAGAGATTCACAAATAGCTCATATAGCTAATTGTTGCAGCTAGAAAAAAACATGGGACATTCTCTTTGGTCTATACGAGACAACAAATGTTTCGACTCGTCTCTTCCTAAGGAAAAAGTTATTGTCGCTTAAGATGAGGGAAGGAATCTCAGTCATAGATCATCTAAACGAATTCAAACAGCTACTCAATCAGCTAGCTGTAGTAGGTTTGCCAGTGTCAGACAAAGATGCTAACATGTCTCTTCTATCTAGTCTTCCTCCCTCTTACGACAATCTTGTGTTGCTACTTGGCAATACTCCTAACCTTTCTCTGCAAAAGGTGATAGCAAGTTTACTACAGGAAGAAGTGAGAAGGAAAAGCTTATCCACATCAAATACAAATATTGTCGCTCTCTATTCGAATAAGCAACAGCTCCCAAAGAAGAAATCTCAAGAAGACAAAAGTTGAGCAAACTGATTCATACCAACAATCACAAAAGCACAATCGACAGCATCAACAGCCTAAGACTAGACTCTTATGCAAGTACTACAAGAGAACCAATCACGACATCAAGAATTGTCGAGTTCTCAAGCATAACGAAGCCAAGAAGAAGATGTAGCAGGATGGAGGATCTGAATCTGCTAGAACCTCTCAAGAAGAACCAACTCTGCTAATGATACAAGATTTACCCATTAGAGATGCCATGGATTGGTATCCCGATTATGGTGCTTCTCAGCACATGATAACATGTAAGTTCTTATTCGAAGATCTCACACAAGCAGATTCAAAGTATGTCTACTTCGGTGACTCAAGTGCACTAGAGATTGGAGGCAAGAGATCTGTACGTCTCTATCTTCCTAATGGTAGATTGCGCTTGATCAAGAATAATATACATATCCAGACTAACCAAAAATTTATTGTCAATCAGCAAGTCTACTGATCAGGGCTGCAAAGCCTCGTTTGATTCAAAGTAGTGTACCATTCTAGACAAGTACGACAAAGAAATATTCTCGACAAATAGATAAGGTAATCTATACGTTATGGGTCACGAATATGCACTTTTTTCAAATGTGAGTACTTCAAATGCCCAATTATGGCATCAAAGACTAGGACATCTAAACATGAGGTCAATCTTGTATATGCATCATAATTCTATGGTCAAGAACTTAAACCTTGATGTTGATTCCACCGACATACGACATGTTTGTGAGATGTGCTTACTAGGCAAACAGCCTAGATCAAGATTTCCAAAGGGACAAGCCACTAGAGCTAAGTCCATTCTAGAATTAATACATAGTGATATGTGCGGTCCTATGAATATTCCCTCTCTAGGTTTTGCACTATATTTTATCACTTTTATTAATGATTGTTCTAGATTTACCAACATCATGTTCATTAAGAACAAGTCTGAGACTTTTAATTGTTTCAAAGACTTCAAACAGTTCATTGAAACACAGACTGGTCAATGACTCAAGACCATTCGAACAGACAGTGGTGGAGAGTTTCTGTCAAATGAAATGTTTGACTTTCTGGCATTATTTGGCATTCATCATCAATTCACCACCAGCTATACACCACATTAGAATGGAGTAGCCGAAAGGAAGAACCGAACACTACTGAATGCAGCACGATCTATGATGTCAAATGCTCAACGTGACCAAAGAATTTTGGGCTGAAGCTATTTCAACAGCTTGTTATCTGCAAAATTATTCAAGTACCAAAGCAGTCAACTCAAAGACACCCTTCGAAACTTTATATGACTACAAACTGAGTCTACGACACTTCGAGTGTTTGGCCATCTTTGCTATGTAAACATTCCCTCTGATCTTAGAAAGAAATTTGACCATGTTAGCTGCAAGAGTATTTTTGTTGGATACTGAACGTCACACAAGGCATATAGAATATTTGATGCTAAGACAAGTCGAATCTCAATTATCGAGATGTTGTCTTTCTCGAAGATAAATTCTTCAACTTCAAGCAAAAGCAGCCAATGCAAGAGTTCGTCCCAACAACTCCCATCACCATCGACAGGCCTCAACCTGCGATTGTTCTGATGGACATCAAAGATATTCCTGTCGCACTGTTGGGGGTATTCCCAACAAAGTATAAATAAATAAAATCCTCCAATAAAATGTGTTGCGAGGGCACCAAATAAATTGTACACTAATTACATCATCACATTTAGAGCTTATACTAATGAGTCAAATTAGAACTGATTTCTAACTCTCTCCCTTAAGCTCAAATGTGATAAGGGTAAAGAAATACAAACTGTAGCAATGTCTGGAGTGTCCAAAAAAATGTTATGCATGTTCGTGCTACCCTGTACTTGACTCACACTCAAGCACACCAAAAAACCACCAGGTTTGACTCACAAAGGATCATGTAAACACAATGCTCATATAGAGAGTCTACCAACTGACTCGTCCCCGTCCAAGTTGAAACACAAGTGGACCACATGGGCGACATGGCTCAAATTGAGAAAATCCCACTACCACCATGAGACTTACATCTTCCATCTAGCTAGGCTGACATCCTATCAGACACTTACAAGCACAAACCTGTAAAGTTGACATAAATGAGCGAGTGAGGCTCAACCCGAGGAAATCTTACTGCCACCATAAGATTGTACCCTCACCAGATAGACAACTAGTAGACAATGACAAGTCAATGAGCGTAAAATGACTACTTTGTTTCTCACGTAGCAAATGCACAACCGCATACGACTCCGACTCAGATCTAGACTCCTATGACAAGGTAACATGCAAGCCCACACAACCTCATGCAAACCAACACGAATGATAAAGCATCAAATACATGACCAAGGCCTGTCCATAGGTGGTATCCTGTCGTATCAACACCTGTGCCACCTGTAGATCCATTGCTACACCACTGGTCACCAAATCAGGTCTCCAACCATGGCCCACACCTGTAACAAGATGCTCTCACGTCCAAGCATATCCAGCTGTCCAATAAGTCCTGAAAGCTGATCCTCATCCATTCCCCATGCTCCAAGCACAAGAGTCTGCCAAGGACTCAATGAATGAATGTGCACAAATCTCACCATAGGCTATACCTGAGTAGCTCATCTATCTCCCATAGATACTGATGATGATATGTCTGTCCTACATCCCATGTAGGCTCAACTTCCCATGCTTGATGTTGCCAACTCTGATTTGACCAGTATATAGGCCTCCCACCAAGGAGCCTATCTCACCAACACATGTGACACCAACCTGGAGATAATTGTGCATATAACCATGCAACTCACCTGATCACTTGCCAAAGTATCAGCTGTCACTTCCTGAACAACCATCTCCATCCCTGTCGACTCACAACCATGGGCATGCTGGATCTACATCACCTCGTAATGCACTCCATGCCCTCAGGATATGTACCACCCCAAGTACACTCCATGCCACCTACCTCCAAGTAGGCATGACCCGTCCCTAGGTCACCACACATGATGCACCAGTTGAAGAACATCATCCATACATCAAATGACATATCATACCTGAGAAACTGTAGCATCTCCCTGAGTGCCACCCCAATGGACTCGTCATCCACATACTATGCTCACCTGATGTCTCTGATCCTGGTCACCATCCTGCTAGACAAGCCGAACTCCAAAGCATCACCTAATCCACCTGGCTCCTAGCATCTGCTCAATCTCCCTGACTATGTGCCACCCGACACCATGCCAACGCAAGCCTATCCCTGAGTCACCACTCATGGGATCCCGAGACCATTGTCTCCCTGATCGTACTGAGGTATATGGATTTGAGTAACTCCCTCTAAACTTATCCCCGATCTCACCACCCGAGAATCTACACCATGAAAATTCCAACACCTATGCCAAGCCTAGACTCCTACAAATACAGCCAATTGCATGAAAGCTTTAGTTAGCTTATCCACGCCCATGATGGTAGACACTTCCCCATTGATGCCAATGTCCAATGACTGGCCCCCTGTTCTAATGGCAACATGTACTCCCAAATGAGCACACCATGAAGTCCTCACCATCACTATCCCCTACAATAGATCTCTAGCAAGACACTCACCACAATGTTTGCCCTCCAATCACACCCCGTGTGATCTCCATCAACTCTCTAACCTAGAGCTGGCTCTCAAAGCTTCACGCTTTGCCCATTTGCGTTTGTAGCTTTCTGATTCCATCATGAATCCCACTTGTAAGTCCTGTGCATGCCAATGACTCAAGTCCAATATGAAATAGTTGCCCCCTCATAATCATTCCATGTCATCCTGCAGTGCTATCCCTACCAGGTATCCCAATGTCATCCACGATCACTAAGATTTAAGCATCTACCCTGAAGTGCCCACATGTATTCCCTCAAGCTAGCTCCAAGCTACTCCTGTGAATGGTTCCAAACCACTCCCTGAGAATACACTGAGATGCGATTCTCACATGACTGTGCATGCCAATATCCCTCCAAGTGAACCCCTGAGATCTTCCATGGCCCAAACCTAATGATTTGCACCCTACTATCACTGGAATCTGCATTCCTGATGCAATACTGATACGGCAAATTGACTTCACTTACCTAAAATAGGTAGTCGAAGTGTATCTCCTTGATGACAAACTTGATACACTGCGCCACAACTACAATGGCTTGATCAAGATTGACTTAGTGTAAAACCACAAAATCATCACACTTACTACTCGCCAAGAGCATCCAAAGTGTGATTATTGACCCATTCTTCATCCTCTGCGTGTCCCACACACAGCTCGTCTAATGCAAGTCCACTATCTTGCCCAATGGCTTCCAACTGGCACCACCTCACACTTCCATCACTTGTGACCTCCAAAATGTGTGTACCTCCAAGCTAGCCCATATTTCCCTTTGAAAGAGAAATTTCCAAACTATAGATACGTGTGTCAATGCAGCTATCACTCGACTCGACAATACCACTACCGATCATACCTATGAGAGCGTTCCTCCAAAATGCCACCTGACGTTGGTCAGTCACGCCGCCAAACTACAGTTCCGTCGCCAATACTAGCTTTCTCCACACAATTCTGCTACCATTCGCCCCCATACTGCATTTATTGCTTCCAAGCATTTTGTTACCCTGTCAGGAGTAAGTAATAATGATTCTAAAGTGATAATGCCTCATTATACCACCTTGTAGCAGGTTTCAGCAACCAAAAATTGTCCCAAATCTGGCCCTACGGTACCCAAATAATGAATGTAGCCATCACTAGGTCACTTGCACTCCGCTCGATAGAATGGTAATGAAAACTCCTCGAAATGTCCTTTTTCCTACTTTGTGGCATCGCTCTATCTGCTGGATCTGAATAGCCATTCCAAGGGTCATTTTGGCCCAAGGATGGCCAAAAAAGGTGCCTTCTAGCCAAAGATAGGTTCTTCCAAAGAATGCTCTTGCAAAATGAATTGTTTCTTTGTTATGAAGATTTTTAATGAGGAATGGCATTTCATGCCCTTCGGGTCCCTTCTGTGCCCTTCCAAGTGAAAAAGTTCAATGAAGAAGAAGGCTAAAATGCCTTTCATCTCTTCAGGGCCCCTTCACTTGCCATCCAATGGCTTAAACCAGTTCGCAAGCTCGATCTCGACCTTTCGGCTATCATGACTTTGATCCAATGGTCCTGCGCCCATCTGCATGCTGAAGGAGGCTCCTCAAACCACGGCTCCCTTCTAGATGCTACTGCATCTTTTTCGTTGGACGCACGCGAGGTCTGCGCCTCCTCCACGACCCTTCACTCACTCCTCCTCCAAGTCTCCTATGTTTCCAGCTATGGCTCCTTGCTGGAATCCGATCCAGCTTCTCCTTCCTTCCATGACCAGCTTTGACCATTTAGCATCCTCCTCTACAAACCAGTGCGACCTTCCATAGAGCATTTTAGCATTAAAAAACGTTGTCTACATGGAAAGATCCATCATTTTCATATCAGAAAATTTGGTTCTCAGGTCTGGTTGCCTCAAAGAGCTGAGAATTGTGCCTCCACCCTTCCATGGTTTCCCACAGCCATTTGGCAGCTCATTGGTAGTGCTAGGACGCCCTGCTTCATAGCCTTATAGCATCAAAAATGATCTTCTACTAAGAGTGATCCTATCTTTTTTGCCTACAAACCCTAGCTACTCATTTTCATAGCTTTTGAGGAGGAGGATAATTGCTCACAGACTGTTCCATGGCTGACCCTGCCCTCCTGGCAGTCGCTCGGCCTCACCTAAACAATGCTGGGTAGCTTTTTACAGTGCCCAATTCCATCAAGTGCCCAATTTCCTGAACCGCTTCTTTCTCTTCACATTATAAATGGATCTCAAAATCCTCTTAGCCCAGAGTGGCCACTACCATGTTCCACCTTTCAATCCGCTCTGCTCTCCAATTGACAGAGTACTCAAAGAGTTTTGGCCAACTTCCTGTTGCAGCGACTTTCCGAAGCAACCCACTGTTTTTTAGCAATTTTTTAGAATTCTTCAAGAATTCACTTACGACGATCATTCTGATCTTCCCCGAAGCTCCGATCGAAGGAACTTTGTTGTCTCCTGCCATCCAGACTGCCGATACCATGTATGGAGTCCTCTCTTCTGAGATGCTTCTCGTGCCACTATTGTTGGTGAAAGATGCTATCCCATAGCTCCACCAGATTGTACATACCTACAGCAGCCTGATGCTCTGATACCAAGTTGAAATTCCAATAGAATCTAGTGCAGTATACTGATCACATCACACAATCACCATAGCCACTCCTCACAAGCTCTCATAGATGGCACAACAAAATTTCTGTATATTATGAAGAATACTGTACATATAGGAAATCCCTAATTGCATGAAAGGACAAGTGTCCTAAAATTGGCCTACCACCTGCCAAACTAGAACAAGGCCCAATATGGCCTATATAACTGACAAACCCGAGACATGCCCTCGAGTACAGCATAGCGAAAACAAAACCATTGTACAGGCTAATTTTCCTACGTGTGGCTACTCGGCTAACCCTGCCGACTACGGGATCAGTGCCCGATTAATATATCCTAACGGGTCATGTCCCGATCACAACCATATACAGTAAACCACATAAGATGTACACTAATTACATCTCACATTTAGAGCTTATACTAATGAACTAGATTAGAATTGATTTCGAACTGTCCTTGACCTATTTGGATGTGCTTGTCCAAGCTTATCAACAATAGGAAACTTCTAGATCTATTCCAAGCCCTAGATGTAAATGGACTAGATTCTACTAAACATTCAAATTTGAATCTTACCAAACTCGACCTACTTCCTTTTCCCACAATTTTCAAAATTGGTAATTCAAATGAACTTAGACTAAAATAACTTCAAAATATTTATCTCTAAGTTTAAGATGCATATTGGCCTAAGCTACCAAATGAACTAAACATGACTAAAATAGTTGATTTATCTTACACTTTGATGTTCTTGACTAGCTCCAAATTTCCAGCTTTCCTTTTGTGTTGTTGAAGCCCTTTGAGACCAACCTCTTGATCTTCCTCTTGAACATCAAAGATATGAATATCTTCAAACCTGAACCTCTGAAAATATTTCCTCTCAAACATATGATCTAGATCCAACAAGATCTTGATCTCAACCTTCTTTGTGGAAGGCTAGTGAAAACAATGCCACCATCATAAAGCAAAAGATAGATTCCAAACTTTCCATCCAACATGAAGTAGAGTAGGTGAAGATGAGTATCAAAACTAATAAATCTAGCCCTCTTGAGTCCATAACAAACCTCAATAAGCTCACCAATGAGATTTTCTTTTCCTTGAAGAAATTGCCTCTTGATTTGCTCCATGTAGTCTTATCCAACCAACTTTTTGCCATCTAGACCATGAGTGAACATTTCACCAAAAAACATATAATCCTTTGAGTTGATGAAGAGATGTGAGATCCATGCCTTCTATATTCGAAGAACCAATCTTCCATTGCCCTTTCCTTCACAAGACTCCCTCTTAATGATTGCATAATAAGAATTAGAAACCTCTTGAACACTAGAAGCCATGATAAAAATCATTAGTACCTTCAACACAAGGATGATTGAAGTACTCTCTTTTTTTCAAAAAGAACTTCTACTCAATGATTTAGGTAATGACTCATATGATAATGATTCTTCCTCACTGTCATTCACAATGACATCATTCAAAGTACATCCTACTTTGAATACTTCACATCCTTCTCTTCTTCTTGCAAGACTATCTCCCTCACCAAGTCTCATGATAGAACCATTTGATCTACTCTCTTTATGAAGACATGTGACACCACTTGTTGCACAAATGACTTTCTTAGAATCATAACAAAGAAATGCAGAAGAACCATCTCCTTCATGCATGCACTAGCAACATCTCCATATGATCAAAGAAATCATTAGCAACAACCTTTTCCAAGGAAGAACCTTCTTCACCTCCATTGATGAAGTTAACTCTTTCCTTAACTTTTGCATGCTTGCACTTGCCATGAAGAACCATTAAAGAACCATCATTATCCTCATAGCTAGCCAAGTTAGCACAAAAATGAACATCTCCAAGAAGCATAATAGATATTGATCTAGATCTAGCATAAGGAAGCTTGTTAGACTTTGCATAAGATCCACCAATCTTATTGATGCTAAAAGAGAACTTTGGAAAGTTGAGACCAATCTCCTTTTCCATTCTATCCTTTTTTTTAGCCATAACAAAAGCATCAAGCTTGAAAAGTCTACCTTGTCTATTGTCCCTAGCAACCAAGATTTCTTCCTTTGTAATGCAACAAGCATCACCGCCAAACTTTACCATGTATCCTTTCTCTATCATTTGACCAACACTTAACAAATTCTTTGAAAGTGAAGGAATGTAAAGAACACCATAAAGTCTTGTTTTTCTTATTAGTAGAAAGACAAATAGGAATTGAACCAATACCTTTAATCACACACTCTCCATCATAAGTGATCAAAGAATCAAAGAACTCCTTGTGACTAGTCATTTGTGAACTAGCTCCACTATCAATCCACCATGAATCTTTGTCACCTTCACTTGATATTGGACATGAAGAACACATCAAAAGAGAATCACAAACACCTAGATCTCATCATTAGTAGTAAAGTTGAAGAACTTTTACACTTCCTAAACTTGAAACACACTCTTGAGAAGTCCAACAACCTCAAAAACAAGAGATCCAAACAAATTAAGGGTTTTGACAAAAGTACCAGAAAACCTTCAATAATATGAAACAATAGCTTTTATACCACGTGAAGAATTATCATACCACTAAGATCCAATATGTTCATTTGATCTTTGGTTATGAATGACAACACATCTAGCACCATTGCCAATGTAGAAATCTAACATCAACTACAATTGTCGAGGGTTCATTAGTTTATGATCAACATATTCAAGTTCAGTAGTTGTTCATTAGAAGTACTTATTCTCCTTCTTCTCATCTGTATTCTGCCATAGGCATAGACTGATCATAAATAAGCTATTGTGATTACAGCATGTGTAAGAGGGCAATTTGTACAAAATTAGATGCGCTATTATTGTATTGCAATCAGAGTAGACATCAAATGTATTTTCACCATTTAGCAATATATACTGCATTCGACAATTCGACACACAACTTGTCTTGGTCTATTATTTCTATTGTTCATGCTATTATGATCTAAGTTCCGATAATCGGCAAGAAAGTGACTTTCTCTATCGTTCATTTTCTACACTTGTGAATGATAATAAGCTGTGTTTATGATAGTATCGAGTTAGTTTTTGTTATTACATTAACTATCATTAGAACTATTGACTGTCGAACTTTCATTGTTTCATCTCAACTATCATTATCAAATAGTTATCCGACTGATATACAACATATTTTTCAACATGGTATCAGAGCTGGGTCATAGATTTGGTAACTAGTTCAAAGCTTTCATCTTCATTGCCTGATTTTTCAATATCAGGTCTGTCTACTATGGATGAATCATCTTCAAATTCTATCAAAAAGCTGGATGGCGACAACTATTGCTTATGGAAATTCAAAATGAGGGTGATCTCACACTCAATATTATAGATAATCATATCAGTCATATTCAAAGTGCTCGAACTTCATTAGAAGCAATGAAAATTAATAGATGGTAAAGTTTTTGTGCTAATCATTCTTAATATATCAAATACGCAGATCAAATATGTATATGAAGCTCAAAATTTGAAAGAAGTATGGGAAATCATCTTGAGCGCACTATATAATGTGAGGGATGTGACTTCTAAGTTGCATTTCAAAAGAGAAAATTCTTCTCACTCAAGATGTTTAATGGTGATTCTCTTTAGAATCACATAAACCAATTCAAAAATCTCTTGCAATAGCTTACAACTATTGGATCAAGATGCATTCATGACATTGCTATCGATCCTGCCACCTACATGCGAAAACTAGGTGATAATCAGAATCGACTAAGTGTATGCTTGCTCACGTGACATTGCCTAAGTGTTTATGGGCTGAAGTTGTTTCTACTACAGCTTATATTTAGAACAGATGCTCGACTAAAGGACTCTCAGACAAAATATCTTATGAAGTTTGGATAGGCTCCAGACCTTCATTATTGAATAGAGTATTCGAATGTATTACCTAAGCGCAGATACTAGAGGAGATCATAAAAGTGCTATGGTTGAGAAGTTTACTATCAAATGTTTGTCTGGCGCAGTATGATCCGACAATTATATTTTGTGATAATCAGAGTGTTATTGCTTCGACAACCAATCCTAAATTTCATTCCAAAAGTATCACTATGTTAGAATCAAAGTTCTCAATAAGGAGGTAAGCTTGGAGTACAGTCGTATGCAAGACATGATGACAGATATATTTGCGAAGGTGTTGAGCTTTGATGCACACAACAAATTTTGTGAAAAACTAAGCTTAAACATCAAGGCATTTATGGATTCAGATTGGGGGGGGGGGGGGGGGGGGGGGGGGTGGGTGGGTGGGATTATTATCCTTATCACTCTAATTTTTTTTTAATCTACATACATTCAATTCAATTTATGATATGCTAAAGAAAAATAAAATGGATGGATGAAAGAGATGGATCGATTTCTGATCATGTTTCCCTCGGTGTTATACATTGCGCAACTCTGATCATGCAATGATATACAATGAATCTATTTACATTTGTGGAAGTGAAAAGCACACAATTAGACAAAACGATTGAAAGGTAGACAAAAAGCAGAAGTAGCCAAGCACACAACATTGACAAATCTGAACGCAATGGCAAGACAATGATTTATTCAGATTAAAATTAAAAAATACAAGTCAAATGAACAGTTATGAGCTTATTTTGACAATTAGTCTGAAAAATAATAATGAATCAACGCATGAAAGCACCTGCAATTTGTTTGTCTCTCTAATGTGTTCGCTGATGTGTGATCACATCTATATACAACTTTACATTTGTGCAGATATAAGTACAAGAATGTAGATCGTGGCTTGCAATCGTGAGTGCAGTTGTGAAGTGCAGTCGTGAAGCAGTCGAGTATATAGGTGACTTTACTTTGATAATCCATTTGGAACTTTAGTTTGTCGATAATTTGATGACGTTACGAATGATGTCGTGCTGCGCTACAATTGGAAATCAACTATTTGATACTGAAATTTGATACCACAAATTGAAGAATATGATACTGTGAAAAGTATCTAATGATATCGATTTGATATCGCGAAAGATATCAAGTATTAGAGCTTTTGATTATAACATCATACGCTTTGATATCATAAAGGTACGCTCTAATACTTTGTATTAAAGCTCTAATACTATGTTGGAAAGAGGGAAGTAAAGTAATGACAAGTCGAAGGCTGTGAATGACTTATTGAGCACAGCCTTCTTTCCTAATGCATGGCTACACCTATCCGTATTGAACAAAACATAATGACAGCAGTCACGTTCAATCTTATATATCTAACTTTGAAATCATCAGTAGTATAGTGATTACGTAGCCAAACAATAAAGTATTGAATTATTAGACAAAAGAAATATGAGATTTATCAACTACAAAACAATCATAGAGATGCATACATTTTAACATAATACTGAATGCAATAAAGGATAGATTGATTTAGCATAAAACAGATGATGATGAGCACATGATAATTGCGAATAGAAACCGCGTACTCTAAGCTATCTCTGAGTAGCTAAAAACTCTGTTTGATTGCACTTTTGCTGATAAGCAGTAAGTGCTAATAGCAAAACTCTAAAATGAACTCTAAAGAATTGAGCTAGAATGTTCAAGAGTGTTCAAGCTTGAAAGCTTGAGAGAGCTGCTACAATACTCTATGAATACTTTGCAAAGCATTAGAAATGAAGTATGATCAACTATTAATACTAAGTAAATTGCGGCATGTCCAGTAGGACAACTAATTAGGTCATAGATCATGATAACTAGTTGGACATAATGAGCTGGCATCCATCCAGTTAGTACTTCTTGGAAATTTACTTGCTAAATGATTAGGGCAAGTCTTTAGCTTTAATTCAAGTGGAACAATGAATTGTCTTTCACTCGATAAGATTTGTCGGACCAAGACCGATAAAGATTGTCGGATGATGCCCGATATGTCGGAACCACCTATAAGCGATTCCCGAGTACTTCTACAGACTGTGTTGAAACATCCATAAAACTGCAGAACTGGATAATAGAGTGGATGAAGATTAAAGATCAATTAGTCGATAATCAGGAGAATAATCCAACATTTCAGACCCCCGAAAAACTTCCATCGGCTAAGGGACAAAGATTTTTCATAGACATATGGTAAATGCTAATGATAAGTCAGTTTTTCTTTGCATTGCACTGTATTTAGCATTACTCCATTAAGACCTATTAATTTATTGCAACTACAAAAAAACAATCGATGAATTGTTGACCGGAAAGGAAAATTATATATGGACTTAAGAATCCACGAGCACCTCTATTCACTGGGAGTACCCTTACTCTAGAGTTAAATGGTTAAATAGTACAATACCATGAGATTAAATTTTCATTTATCGGGTACATGCCTGGAACCCTTTCCATGAAAAATTGTTTGTTGCCATTTATCCCAAATTTATGACCCTAGTTCGTAAACTCTCAATTAGGATTATATACCGCAAATTATTCCTTCATCTATTTCTCCGGTTACGAACTAGAGAAATCGGTACAAGGTTCCTATAGCTCCAGGTTTACGTGTAATCATTGATATAACAACCAAAAAAAAACTCCAAGAGAAATGAGGCCATCATACAAGACACTCAAGTAAATCCTAAACACGAATTCAAAGATTAACCAAGAAGAATGAAATCTCATTCAATGGCTGCTCACTTTACTACCTCACGACCGTTACAGCCACCACTCATATTTGCGCCTCCCTTCATCCTCAACTACATGTCGCATCCCAGATCTCCATGTTGCCATAATTGGGAAGTACTATGTTGCCAAAATTGTCCTTCCACGCAACAACTCATCCTTGATCTACTCGCACTTATGGTAAAATTGAGGATGATATGCATTGTGTTGTAGGAAAAAATTTCTCAGATGCTTTTTTCCAGCATCAATTCTACATCTGATGAGCGTGTCTCTAGCAGGTCAAGGAGATTCAAACAAATAAGAGAGTGAGCTATGGCTTCCAGTCATTCACCAAATCATTCCAAAGATACTGAACAGACAGTCACCTGTTCAACATACATTCACAGTTAATTTAGTGAAGGAGGAACAAGACGCGTGTTTCTGAACACAGGCATGAGTCAAAGGCATGCAAATAGTAGGTGTGATGTGTGCCAACGGTTCAAATCCAATAAAATGATAGAATGCTATTATGACCTATCTTGGTTGAGATGCCATTTGAGAAATGGGGCATTGACTATGTCGGCCCTATTCGCTTAGTTGCGCGAGGCTTTTAACTCGTTATATTATTAAAGCCACGGATTACCTGACCAAATGGGTCAAAGCCAAGTTACCGTAAGATTTCCTACACAATAATAAACAAGTGGGTCTCACCACTTAAAACACTATTGGCCAAGCCTTACCTAGTAGGCCCCACCACAGTACATTGTAAGTAGTGTAATAAGTACGAGGGCACTGGCATCCTGCGCATGTAAGCCCAACCTAATGAGCACAAGTAGCAAGTTGTAATTCCTAGGAATAAGAGACTAGGGGCTTAAAACTCTAAAATGACATTAGAGGCCCTAAGTCAAGTTGCAAATAAAAAAGCTAATAGGGCCCAACTTAAAACTCACATGAATCATGTGAGTGCCCTTGTGCTTTCTTAGCACCAATAGATTTAAGTTGTGTTTATTTTAAAGGCTTGGATTAGAATCCTTGCCCCAATGAAGTGGCCAATGAGAGTGAAGGAGGCTCACCTCTAAAATCTATAAGAGGGAGCCATTTCCTTTGTATTGTATCATCCTCCATTCTCATTCTAATAAAACTCTCTTGGTTTTTTTTTTCTCTCTCTCTCTCTCTCTCTCTCTCTCTACGTTGGGATAGAATAGCTTTGGGTAGGCGCTCGAGCCCCCAAAGCCTTTCTCAACTTAGGCATTCTCTCTCTCCCTCTCTCCTCTCCCTTTCTCCTCTCTCTCCTCTCCCTCTCTCTTCTTGCAATGCAGGTGAAGGCGAGGTTGCTGCTCCTAGCGACGGACCCCTATGCTACATCGACGACACAACACATTCTCCACGACCTACATGCTATCCAAAGCAAAAAATGATGATTCTCTCTTCTCGAAATAGATGAGTTTGGTCAAGCTTATCCAAAACTAGTCCTACATTAGTCATAATGGCCAAAATTGCGAAGTAAAGCTAAAAATAAACTTTTACATGACTAAGTGACTAAGTGAAATTGGACCCAGCTTAAAAATGGTCATGTACTCTACTATCACATGTGTGAACCAACCATGTGAAGTTTATATGTTAATTTGGCCCCATTTAGGCTCAAATTGCCAAACTAACAAGAAAAGTAGAAAACTATTTTCAGAGCATACATGTGGCGGGAGCAATATGAACATAACTTGAAAAGCCACAATCCTTCCAAGGACCTCCAAAATTCCCTTCTCCAAACATTGTCTACAAAAGCAAAGGAAAGATATATAGAACATTCTCCAATATGGGTCCATAGATGCGAACCAACATGTAAACATAAAATATGTTAAATCTATGCATGCTTGCCACGTATTCAAAAATAAAAAACAAGGCTTGCAAAGACATGCCACAAATAATGCATGCAGAGCTCCACCTCTCGTTGTTGCTTTGCGAACATGATAATTTGAAAACTTCCAAACGCATGTTGGATGCAGAACAAGAGAAACTCCCTGCACAAGAAAGGAGCAACGATGTGTTCCTCCATTTAGAGGGACAAACAAAAAATAAATGAATAAATAAATAAAATAAGAAACACAAGAGCTACTTTGTCTCACCCCAACTCCCTGAGAAGAACATGTTAGCCAACAGGAAAAAGTCCCCATAATCCCTGCCCCAACCCCAACCCTAGGAAGGACAGAAGAGCTACTTTGTCTCACCCCAACTCCCTAAGAAGAACATGTTAGCCAACAAGAAAAAGTCCCCATAATCCCTGCCCCAACCCCAACCCTAGGAAGGACACGTAAGCCAACACAAAAATGTCCCTATAATTGGTGCCATGTATGGCAAGGACATGGCAAGGGTGATGTCAAAACCACTTTTAATCTAGAAGTCGAAAAGGCACTGAAGTCCTAAACCACCATTAAATATTAAAGCTCTTGTGGGCAGTCTAAAAAGAACAAGCAAGGTCCCATCATCCGTGGGGCTAATTATGGTGGTTTGCCACCGATAGGCGGCAGTTAAACGCCAGCCACCAGCGCCTCCGGTGGCTGCCACCATGTGCACTACTCGCTATTTTCTCGCCTCCCTTCAACAAACCGATTGTCTCTCAACCCGTCCATGTGGCAATCTGCTGCCTGCGTCCTGCCTCCCGCTGCTCGCCGCCTAGCCTGGATGGATGCCTTTGAGCTCGCCGCTGCCATTGCATTCTTGCCTTGGATCGGGACAAGCAACACGCAATTGTTCGCAACATTGAGCAGCGCCTTCGCGATGTGAGCAGTTTTTCCTTTTTGTGCTTCGGCATTGACAATATAATATCAAAATAATATTGATTCTTTCAATGCCACCTTCAGGTCTGTTCATCTTCTTTGGCAGATTTGTTTTCTTGATCAGGTGAACATATTGACAGTCGCTTGATCAGGTGAACATACCAGACGCTGCATCTTCTACTTGCCTTGATGTCATAATGTAGGAAAGACAATCTTGTGAGGTGTATGATTATACTTATTTGATGAATCGAAGAGCCTATGATATTTGATGAATCGAGTAGCCTATGATATTTCATGTTACTAACTGGTTTAAAAATGCTGTTAGGTTTTGCTTTCTGCTAAGAGTAGGGATTAACAAACAGAAAGTGTGGAACCGTACTAGAAAGAATCTCGTCAGGTCTATGATTTCACGTATCTAATGAATCAAATAGCATACCATGTTCAATTTTGCTTGTTGGTTTGCAGTGCTGTTAGGTTTTTCTTGCTTCTAGAAGGAGGGATCAAACAACCACGCAGTACTAGAAAGAATCCATACTACTTATGGGTCCGTAAGAATTTCGCCAGGTGTATGATTGTACTTATTTGATTGATGTAATAGCCCACGATATTTCCTGGAATTATGGTATCTCATTAGCTTTTAACTGGCTACAAGACTAAGAGTGTCTTCTATTTCTATCTCCAAGAAGACTTTGTCTCTCAACTTTAAAGTTTCACTATGCTTATACAGTCTTGAGTTTGCACCACTTTGCACTTACAGGTAGGTGAAGTAAGGCTGGTACACTAGTTATATGTGCGTTGGTGACATAACATCCTCACCCTCTTAAATCAGAAGTTATTAGAGAAGAACTTTGGTATTGTTTCATGTAGGATTCAAGGCTTTGTGTAAGTATTACCAAATTCACCTTAGCATGTTCAAGAAGAATCCTATCACTTAAGTTATGATCTCTAGAGTCCATAATCTGTGGATCTCATGGTACATATGTTTTCAAACCTCCAACTAAACTTGTTAGCTTAAGTCACTAAGCCATGCCATTCACCTAGCTTTGCTCTCAACCAATCAATATAAAAGAAAAGGTGAACTTGAATTATGGGGTGATTTGGAATGGCACTATTGTTAAGGACATCACTGCGGTAAAAGCATCACATAAGACATGAAAAGATAATAAGTGATGATCATAAGCAATGTCCAACTAAGAAAACTCAATAAATATCATGAACCACTGATAGCACAACCAAATCTTTTGTGAGGATCTTAAATAGAACTGTCCCTTTAAGAGCTAAAAATTTCCATATCAATCAACTAACTAGTAAAGGCTTTTGTCATCTATTTATAGCCTACCAAAATAGGGTGTGCCAAAAATAGGGTAACAAGCAATTATGAGTTTTTTTCCCAATCGTGAGCTTAGTAGTCGGCCTAGGTGTTCGGGAGGCCAGACCATGTGACTACGGTCTAGATGTCGATATAGAAATGCCAATTATGGGCTTGTAGAAACTCGTGGCATATCACATGCAATGTGGAGTTTTTAACCTAGATGCAGCAAAGGTTAGAGACGAACGAGCAAACCTGTCTAAGGCAATGGCTAGGGCAGAAAGCTACTTTCGTGGACATTCAATTGCTTCCTCAAATTTCTGTGGTTCACCACTGAATCCACAAAATTCTTCTAATGTTAGTAGTAGTGTAGCATTGTTATTGTATGCATCGCGAATGTCCTTGTGCTTGCATAATAAGTTCACGAGAATTAGTAAGAGAAGAATCTTCGTCAAAGTTTCAGTTGGTTTGGACTAATTTATTCTATCTTAATTGGTGCTTTTGTCCACCAACTATGCTTTCTACGTAGCTTCTGAGCAAGCTGAATCTATAAAATGTAAATTTTCCATGAGGAAGTAAGGACTTTATTTGTTTGGCTTTGCTCTTTAGTTCATCAGGACCAAGTCTGCCCTTCACCTTTGGAGAAGTGATAGAAATTCAATATATTGGCTGCTGTACCTCTCAACCATAGGCACTCTCTCTATGAGTTTTGCCACCTCGCACATGGTATCCAGCAATGGGTTGATAGGTCCACCTGGCATGCATGCTACCTGTGATCGGTGAATATCGAGTGGCTCATAGGGTACTACTCCCATGCCCTGCCAAAGACCTGTGACCGTTTGGTCACCCTGGCTACTTGCCAGCTAGCATCTTGTCACTAATGGCTAGGATCCCGACGGTACCAATTCACTGTGTCTTTGACAACTTGTCAGGTGGTCACACCAGGTCACTGCTTGTGACACACTTCTTCTAGCTTGGGATAGATGTCCACTCCGGTCACCAGCAATCGCCAATACTTGGCCTTAGGCCCTCTAATAATCGGCCATTCCGAGGTCATGCTAGCGCCGAGAGTGGGCTGTAACAATCCTTCCCTCTTCTGGCAAGTCATTGGTCCTCGATGACAAACTTTGGGTAAGATTTCTGCAAACAGTGTCATGTCTCCTAGGTAGCCCCTGACAATGGATGCCCTTTGCAAGTCACTAGATACTCTTGGAGGAGACGAGTCTGCAATTGTTGATCCCCTTGATCTAGAACTTTCTCTGGCCCATAACCTGTAGTGTCTTTCTCTTCCAGAGACGTAAGACCTTTTACAAGGTTATCATGCAAACATCGCTTGAGTTTGCTAACATGAAACATTGGATGCACCTTGCATCCCAAGGGTAGTTGTAGTTTGTAGGCTACCTGGCTAACTTTCTTAACGATTAGCCGTGGTCCACAATTCCTAGGAGATATCTTGGCACACTTTCCTCTTACTCAACATGAGTCTTACACAACTCGGCTTCTGAGCATTGGCATACAAGACAAAAGCTTGCAACTTGCCAAATATGGTCTGGAGATGAATCTCATGCTTTGCTACCTCCTTACTATAGACCAATATATTGTCAATGAAATTGACGACAAACTTGCCCAAAAGGTCACGCAAGACACATCGTTCATGAGCATCATGAACGTGCCCAAATGGCATAATCAAAAACTCATAATGCCCAAAAGGGGTTCAGAAGGCCGTCTTCTGGATGCCTCCATCTCAAATCTGTATTCGATGGTACCCACTTTGGAGATCTGTCTTACTGAAAATGGTGGCACCTTGCAAATCTTGACGTTGTTGTAATACATGGAGCTTCTTGTCCGTGCGTTGAGGACAATCCTTGAAAAGATGCTTGCCAAGATAGAAAAAACATAATCTGTCTTTCTTGGCCTTTTCCTTTTGCTCTGGAGTGAGGGCATGACAAGCCCAGAGACACTGACTTGCACTTCAAATTCTACTACATCAAGATGGGATCCTTCTACGAGAAGTCCTTCTGACCAGCTTGGCCAAACTTCCGCGAACCCTTCTTCTGGGTCCAACTTGCCACTCTAGATTCAGCCTTGTTGCGCACGTTACCTTCAAAGTTGAGTGTTGTTGCGACTGCCTCTTCCAAGGTTTTGCACTCTTTTCCACAATCGAAAGCATTGCTCGCATCTTTGCCATGGTCCTCTCCCTATTGACCATGCGAGCTTGCATAGACAGAGAAACAGCCGCAGGCGAACTCGCAGTCACCATATTTGGATTATGGTCAAGGCTAGGGATAAGGGCTAGCAAGTAGCGATTGGAGGGCAACTGGAGGGATAAGAGGGATATTGACATGGTCATCTGCCATAGTGGATACAAAACGAAAGAAACTCTCTCTCTCTCTCTCTCTCTGTGTCTTAATCAGTATAAGACAAAAAAATCATCAAAGATAACTTTTTGATAGAGAGGGAAAACGGAAAAAATACAAAAATTTATCGAAGATAGATCACTACCTGGTTCCAAAAGATGTGATACTGATGTTGGTGCCATAAAAAAAACATTGTCGGAAAATCAGAATTTTTTCTCGGTTTTTTTTCCCAAAAACTAGCAAAAACAGCTTGGAATCGATAGTGATTCGCCAAATCTCTAGGTTGCAGGTGGGCTAGAGGTATAGCTGTACCAGGGCACCTCCTCTGAGGATTCTTTGTGCAAAATCTCAAACAAAATGGACAAGAAATGAAGAAGTTATGACTTTTCAACTCCGCTCGAAAAAAGGTCCAAAATTTGTTTTTTTTAAAGCAAATACAGTGATTTTTGAAAATTTTCTTAACAACGATTCAGCACTCCCAACAAGCTACGAAAATCTGGAAGCAATCTGATAAGTGTAGAGAAAGTTATGGGCATTTTTTTTTTTCACAAAATCCAGTTTTCAAATTTCAGATTTGGGAATCCCTGTTTTTAGGCCCCATTTTTTCAGGAAAGCTCCATGCCTGCCAATGATCTACTGTAGGGTATCAATACCCCCACTTTTCCCTTCGAAATCCCCCAATAAAAACTAAGAAAAATTGATGTTTTCTCCACTTCGCTCTCTAGAACGAGGCTTTCTCTCTCTAGAATGAGGCTCTGATATCAATTGTCACAAACCTGTCTCCCCAAGCCTGTGAAACTAAGAAGGTTGGTGTGTAGACTGAACCTCCAAACCATAGGCACCCTCTTTACGAGTCCTGCTACCTGCTGTTCCTATCACCTCGCACATGGCATCCATCAATGGGTGATCAGTCCACCTGGCATGCATGCTACCTATGACCTGTGAATATTGAGTGACTCATAACCACCCCATGCACTGCTAAAGACCTGTGACCGCTTGGTCACCCTGGCTACTTGTCGGTTAGCATCTCGTCACTAATATCTAGGATCCCGACGATCACAATTCACCGTGTCTTTGACAACTTGTCAGGTGGTCACACCGTGTCACTGCTTGTGATGCACCTGTTCTAGCTTGGGACAAATGTCCACTCCGGTCACTGACGATTTCCAATACTTGGCCTCAGGACCTCTAATAACCGGCCATGCCGAGGTTATGCTAGTTCCGAGATTGGGCTCTAACAATAGTCGTGTGTCAATAGGAAAGGAGAGACGTAACCCTTGACTATTGTTAATACAATTGTCATAACTATATTTTACCAAACATAAATGTTAATCCTAATCTTGACCAGAAGGCGATTCAAAATCACCCGAATAGTATTCAAAAATATGATTTAAAGCTTATGATTGATCGTTAGTAGATGAGTGGCATACCATATCCATCAATACAATACACGTTGGCTCAGTTAATAGAAGTGGAAGGTGAATCTCAATCACTAAGGTGGAAGCCCATGCAAATGAAAAATCATCAGTAGGAATATTCTTGCACATTGTTATATAGTAAGAGTGGCTTGACTAGGAATGAAATATGCCTACTATGAAAACCTATCTCCAATAATAAATTAAATGTCATGACCTCATTGGATTTTACGAAGTCTTACCATAAAATCTATGGAAATATTAGTCCATTGGCGATGAATATTTGACCAATGTTGGAGGATATTATTTGTCTTAGCAAGGGAATTGTTGTTTTGACATAGACGGTGCAAGCCTGGACAAGTTGGGCAAGTTTAAATTTCATACAAGGCATTAATTGAAGTAAGGCTTGAGTTGAGAGAAGGAATTTCGAAAACCATAATGGCCACCAACACGAGCATTGAATATGACTTTGTGGTGAAGGTCAATGGTACTAGGAATCTAGAGGAGTTCACAATGATGAATGTGCTTGTCGAGGGAATAAACTCGAGGAACAATAGATGGGGTTTTGTAGCAAGATGGATGTCTCAAAAATTGGGGCAATGTGGATAAGCATTATGACGGACATCAAACCCAATAGGAAGAATCGTTGTAAGGGCACAAATAGCTGTTATACTAAAAAGAGCATCAACGGTAATTACTTATGCCAGGCTTATAATGGAGCTAATAATGAAAGGTTTGTAGAAATTGCATCAACGGTAGCATTACTTATGCTAGGCTTATAGTGGAACTAATAATGAAAGGTTTGTAGAAATTGCATCCAAGAGGTGGCAATCACTAGATGGTCTTTTGAGTTGAAAGATAGCTAAGAGATTGTTGATCAATACATAAATTCAAAGACATAGCATTAAGGTAATGGTGCTATGACGACCTCCATTGAGAATCAAAGCCTAGGATGATGAACCCATAGGACAAAAGGGAAACGGATGGTGAACAAACCGACCCAACCAAACCTAGATCGATCGGCCCCCAAGCTATGATCCTATCCATGCTCAATAGGAGAGAGATGTCAAACTGACAGCATATTGCTACCATTACCACAATCATGCATACACTAGTTCCAACGAACCTAATGCTCGGTAACTATACAATTTGTTAATTGTCTAGTTCTGGTATACAAGATCTTTTCGGGTTCATGCCGAGTCACACTTGAAGATTCATCCAACAGGTCCAATTGGTCTCCAGAACCAAGATGTTCCCCTTCATGTAGACTTTTCTCAAGTTGACTTACATGAATAACCGGGTGCACTTGAATTCCTTCTGGGAGGTCCAATTGGTAAGCCAAGGATCCAATGTTTTTCAAGTCGCCAAAATAGCATCGGGTAACAACATGCTGGTAACTCCCATCTCATCACCGTCAAGGGCATGAACGCGGAGTTGGTCGATGATGTCATAAAACTCTGACTGTCGTGAGGAGGTTCGGGCATTAAAATCCCCAGTGAGGAAAATATGCCCCCGCTTTGCGAATCTGATAATATCATGTGATAAATCAAGGTAGGGTGAACCTGTGCCCTCAGCAAAGGATGAAGACTTCGCCACAAAGAGGTCCCTGTCCAAACCAATATCCTGTCCAACAATACGAATCCAGATATAACGTGCATGCTCGTCGTGTCTGATGAACTCGATGCTCGGATGAAGAGACTCCCTGTATAAGCATGCAACCCCTCCGGATCCATGACCATTAGCTGATCTAGTCTCAGGTCTATATACGGAATCCCATCAGTATATTGGAAAAATAGGTAATCCTCTCTCTTGACTCCCGTGAGTCTCCAGAAAAAGCAATAAGTCTCTGCCAGTGATGAAATCAATCATGTCTCCAGCTAAGGAAGATGAGTGTATACCATCATAGTTCCATACTCCAACCCGGAGATGGTGTTGATGGGGCCTCGGGGCACTCCCGAACCCAGGGACTCCAAGTCCCTAGCACTGAGTGGGGTGTCATCAAGGAAACACGGCCAACCATCTCGGTAGATAACACGTCTGCCTGACTCCCGGCCTGTCTGAAAGGCCTTGCGCCTTTCATCCACCTGGATATATGTGAGGTTGTCATCCATAAAGATAGTAGTGCCTCGGAGCTTAGCTCTACACCGTAGAGCATCTCTGCGGCTCTCTAGGGAGGTGAAGCAAATGATAAGTGTAGCTGCGTCTCTGGTGGTCCTCCATGCAGTGTCAATCCCATCAGTCTTATGTCCTAGAGTGGTGTTGAGAAAATGTTTGGCCTCTGCTACTGCATCCTGGGTGTCCGGTATCCCGCGAACTCGGATATTATGGGCTTTGTAGGCCCTTGCTTTCTCTTCCGTAATAGTGGCTGAGATGACTGATGAAATGGGGGCGCTGGGTTTGGTGCCTTTCTTCAACACAAGCCCAAGAAAGCGTCTCTTCTTTTTGCTTTTCAATTTTCTGCTCCAGCTCCCGTATCATCGTGGTAGCTGACTCCGAACTTGCAACCTGCTTGGTACTGATTATTTGCTTTAATGAGGCAACTTTGGATTGCAGCACATTCTTTTCCTGGATCAAGGAGACCACTATTCCCTGTAGGTGTGAAATTTCTTGCTTCAAAAGCTGGAAATCTGCTTTGAATTGGTCAATTTCCCAGGAAGAGAAAAGTTCGGTGGATTTGGAGGGAGTGTATGGGGTGTGAGCTGTAGATGAGAGCACTGTAGTTGCCTGGGAACTAGGAATGGGATGAAGTCCACCCGTGGTATTTAGAGCAGAATCTGAGGTAGAAGAAGATGAAGGAAGAGGGATGTTAGAAGAGGCAGGAGGAGGGAGGGGGGGGGGTAGAGCTGCCTGGTGGGACTGGTGTGATGTGGCAGGCTGCCCTGCTTGCATGGCAGACAACACATCCACATATGTAGCAGTCAGTGAGGTGGAGCGGGTATAGAGGGTATGGCAGGCAGCGAGGGTGGATCTAGTGCAGGTGCAAGAGCAGCCTCCAGCGAGGCAGAAGGGGAAATCTCCAGCGGGGCAGCTTCCAGCGAGGCAGGCAAAGCATCTTCCAGTGAGGTGGCGCCCAGCGAGGCAGCAGATGAGGTGGCGCCCAGCGAAGCAGGTGAGGTGGCACCCAGCGAGGCAGCAGATGAGGTGGCGTCCAGCGAAGCAGGTGAGATGGCGCCCAGCAAGGCAGGTGATATGGCCCCCTTTTTGCTACGAGGAGGCATGGCGCAAGAGAGAGAGAGAGAGAGCGGCCCTCCCAGCCCGGATCACGCCATAGCATCAGGCATAACCGGCTTCAAACGATTGTTTTCCCCAACTGTTTCCAGTTCTTTGGAATCAATCCTCAAAACAGATCTTTCACGTCAAAACAAAGCATTCAAGAGGAGGAAAATAAAGCCGATAGCAAGGCAACAGCCCTTCATGGCTATCAGACGACTTCTTGATCCGTTTCCATCGCTTTCATCTTGATCTAATAGTACTCTTGATCAGTTTTGCAGGAAAGGCTTTGGGTGGGCAAAAAGAAACAACTATACTGTGCTTCCCTTTCAAGAAAGCACAAGGCTAATGCCTTACCTCTTTATCACCATTATTGTTTTTGGTTCTTTTCTGAGCAATTCAGCCTATTACAGTATAGATGCCGCTAGCTTTTCTTTCAGCTTTGTAACCAAAAGATTTAAAAGATTTTCAGAGTCCTGATGCTGTATTTTTACAGAAGCTGCAAAGAAAGATACAACAATGGCTTTTCTCTGCTATTAAACCAATTTTCAGCTTTTATTACAGCTTCAGAGCAACTCTACACAAAAGATTTCACAACACACCGATAATGCCACCATTATAGATGTTTCCCGTTGTGAAAACGACAATCTTTCCTCTAAAATCAGGAAACGTAAGCTTCAGCAAGACTAATAGGACATGGCCTCCTTTCAAAGCATTAAAATACCGAAAATCTTTACTTGAAAGCACAAGCAAACAATTCCTTCGAAATGCAGAATTTTCAGCCTTAAGGTAAGGGTCATAATCTGCACAAAAGCAGCCGATATGTCCCCTAAATTGCTGGAGAAAACCGCCTTACATTCAAAGGAAATGTGCAAAAGCAATTTGACATAGCCTATGTCAAAGAGACTTGCAAAAATCTTTCACCTTTCAAGAGCCTGATTTTTAACGTTGTTTCAAAACTGGTTAGTGGCTAAAAGCATGGTTTGGTGGTACATGTACTTTCAAGGACACTACCTTTTTTGGGTAGAAATGCACTTTTGTATTATTATACACTATTTTCGACTAATACCTTTGACTTGCAATAACTTTTTAACCGTAGCTCGGAAGTATGTCATGTAACATATCATTGGAAATCGTTCATTGAACGCTTTCTAACGCACCAAACTCCGCTGAAATTGGACTTATCAGTAAAAAGTTATGTCATTTTTAATGTGGACTCAAAACAATTATGAGTAATAAAATCCCCAAAATTGAAATGTACTACCAAAAGGTAAAATGAAAAATGGGTTCTTTTTTTGTACCACCAAACCATGCTTTTAGCCTAGTGCACTTACCTTGCAACAAAAATCCTCTCGAAAATCGTAAAATTGGAAAAAGAACAAAGTGAATCAAACCACCAAGACTTGGCTCCCGCTTTTGCCTCTTTCACCAAGAATCAGGACCCCATCATGAAAGATCCTCACACCAATTCCTGGGTTCTTCTCGAGTGCTTTCCATCAGCAATTCGTCCTAGCTTTGGCTTTAGTACCACTATGATGACCTCCACCGAGGATCAAAGACTAGGATGCTGAACCCATAGGACAAAACGAAAATGGATGGTGGACAAACCAATCCAACCAAACCTAGATCGTCGGATCTAGCCCCCAAGCTATGGCCCTATCCATGTTCAATAGGAGAGAGATGTCAAGCCGGCAGCATACTGCACTACGATTACCACAATCAGGCATACACTAGTGAGAGCCCAATGGGTATACTTATACCCTCCAAGGCCCATGCACCACTAGTACTGCATTGTGACACCTCTCTGGACACCTCTCTACAACCTAATTGGGCCACGTTATTCAGTTCCCCTATGACTTATTGATAGACCCATAAAAATCCACCATCTTGAGTTTAGGCCTCCAACCATTAATTATGATATACACATGAGGGCCCCAAACCCCTCATAGTCATAATTAAATTACGGGTCAAGGTAGGCCTGCTAACCTCCTAACGGGACAATTAATCCAAGATCAGTTATGGGCATGACAAGTGCCACTTCAAATTATGAATACTGGCAAGCACCCTCTTTTCATGGTTAGAGTAGCGAGTATCATAGGAATGCAAGTGGCAATACTCATAGGCAATAATAAAAGAATCTTGGCGAACCTACCAATGTATCATGGGGCTGTTCAAATTGTGTGAATCGGAACTGTCGGATTCTTTAAGGTTTTTTTTTTTGGTTGGTTTATTTTGTGGCATTCTGTCATAGCATAAACAATAGCTAGTCTAGTGTTTAGGGTACAATTACGCTCTATACAATGTAGACTATAATCATTCAATTATCACATCCTGTCTCTTGAGTCTTGATTCCTAAGTCCTTATTGTTGACTTCTAAATAACATATGCTCAATGCTGAGTGCATCGTGATCATTGGCTTCAGTGTAGCTTAGTGTTATAAGTTAGCACTCAAGAAGATTGAAATCAGAAGAGCTCTATGAAAATACTTAGTATGTCTAAGGTTACAATGTCCTAAATATTGCATGAGATGAACCATGCGAGTCTTGCATTCAAGACACGTCAAATAGTTCAAGTAGCCATATTACTGAGGTTAGGTGTTTCCTTTAAGAAGTTTCCTTTTTGTGACTAAGACACCTCATGCTTGTTTTTGAGTGTGTAAGCTTCCAATAAAACTTCCCAATAAAAAAAGGTCCTTACACAATCGCCACCTCCTACTTATCAAGTTCTACTTAGGTGCTTAGTGGCACACTTGCTAATTGATACCTATTTGTTCAAGACTTTGTGATTCCACATTTGTGTCTCCCTCACCACTACCCTCTTAACTATGCAAAACTACTTCACATATAGGGTTTGTCTTTATAGCCTCTTGACTGTTAGGGCCGCTCATCCTCAATTGGAGCGACCCAGCCAAGCCCTATCCGGAATTTGATGTGCAAAGTTAGTCTCCGTAGGGATCATTTCGCTTTGATTTTTCTTTCTCCTTTGAACCTTGTTTGTGTGGTTAGGATCTGCCAGCACCAATTCTCTTCCACCATAGAACCCACGGTTCTCAAAACTGTGGGTCCTGGGAACCGTGGGGTGAACCGTGGTACGGTTCCTCTATTTAATTGAATAATTAATTAATTAATGACCAAATTCACAGATTTCACAGATGATTTCATAGATTTCACAGATGATACAGATTTGACAGATTTCACATGATGTACAGATGATTTGACAGATGATACAGATGATTTGACAGATGTGAAATCATCTGAAATCATCACAGATTTGACAGATTTCACATGATGTACAGATGATTTGACAGATGATATAGATGATTTGACAGATGATACAGATGATTTGAGTCATTTGACAGATGATACAGATATTTCACAGAATTCACAGATTTCACAGATTTTTTTGGCCCTTTTTTTGCATATTTTTGGGTTATTTTTGGGGGGGAAACTAAAAAATTAATTAATTAATTAATCAATTAATCAGTACGGTTCACCACGGTTCTGGGCAAAATGCTTTAAGAACCGTACGGCTCACGGTACGGTTCTCAAAACCGTGGTGAACCGATAACGGTTCATTAATTCTATGTCTTCCACATACCTCAAGCTACCACGTTCAAGTTATATCCCAACATGTTCTTCCTTACATAGGGTTCAACTTTGTAGCCTCATGATTGTTAGGGCCACTCATCCTTACTTGGTGCATCCGATCAAGATTAAAGAGCTCGACCCACCCAAGCCCTTTTCAGACTTTGATGGGCTAAGTTAATCTCCATAGGGATTATTTTGCTTCAATTTTTCTTTTTCCTCTAAACCTTGTTTGTGTGGTTATGATCTGCTAGCACCAATGCTCTTCCACATTTCTCAAGCTACCACGTTCAAGTTATATCCCAACACGTTCTTCCTTACGTACTATCTACATGGGTTTTGTGGGGTTTATCCCACTTCCTCCAATCCTCATCCTCTTGCAGTGAATTCACCTATCTTTTCGAAGTAGTAATGGCATCCATGTCCTCTTGAAATTGATCCAATTATTCACTGGTCTCCATGGCTTTTGGATGTTACTTGGCCTCATTATCCAAGAATCGAAGGAGTAGCATCTATATCTTTCCGTTGTTACTAATGGCACCTATTCTTCAAGCTCATTTCCTTCTTTGGCTTTTTGCAAGGTACATCATCATCATCTCTCTGCACAGTCTTTCTTTGAGGCACAAGTGGCCCCTTTTCTATCTTCTTCTTTATCAACCATTATCTCACTATGTACCTTTCTAGAACAGATTTTTTCATCCTATTTTCATCAACTCTTTTTCATTGGGGAGGGAAGCCTCTTCCCCTTCCAGTGTTGCTAGTCGATCCATACTACGTTTTTTGTGTCCAATTGGATAGCTTGGGCTAGTATTTCAATGCCCTTAACAGTATCCTCCATCAAGAGATGTTTTGCCCATCTCTCCACAATTTTTCATGATCTTGTCATCTTGTTGTCGCCCTCAACCCATCTATTGGCTGGCTTATGCCAGATGTTAGAAGACTTTGCTTATGTATAGAAGGTCGAGTAGTCTGTGATGGATGTATCACATGTCAAAATCATAAAGTAAAAAGGTAACAATTAAGATATTTTCAAGCAGGATCCAAAAGGACTCATGCATTTCGTTTTTGGAATTTGGGGCATTAAATAGCCTTGTTTTTGGCCAGATTATGACGCATTAGGCTCCAATTATCCAATAGTTAGTTACTTAGTTAATTGATGTGAGACCTTATGATTTGGGCCCCAACTACTAAGGACCCGTCATTTGTAAATAAGCATATGTGCTAAAAACGTTCATCCTTTGGGCTATTATTGGGTCCTGATTGGGAAGTCAGAGATTTAACTCCTCCAAAAAGTGTAAATAGGTAAGTGTGGCCTCATTCAAGGAGGTGATTGATCGGAGAGTAGAGCTAACTTTCATTTCCAGCTCTTGTGAGTTCTGACTTTTTTATCAACATTGTCATAGCATTATTCAGCGAGTTTAAATTTCTCTTTCTTTGAACGTTCCAAGCAAGAGGTTGCAATCAATATTAAGGTGTCAACAAGTAACCAAATTGATTATTATCAGCAGCCTTAAATATGAATTGTTTGGGCTAATATCTGGTCTCATATGAATGCTAGGGGCTTTGAGGGTCATAGAAGATGAAAGTGGATCCAGATTTACTCTTTCTAGTGAAGTTCAATAAATTGATTATTCTGAGGATTTACCATGCTTCAACAGGGATTCACTTCAAAGTTGTCACTTGAGTTCATGTGTTGATAATTACAGTTTTCCAATGTAGTGAATAGCAAGTAAAGGGGGGCTTTACTTCTGAAGGCATATTTTCTCTATAGGCTATGGATTGTGTGTCTTCCTTTGTGCTCCCAGTGTCTGACATATTGTGGACTTTTGCAGATCTGGCTCTATGCTATTTTGGATCCTCAATTGTTTGAGCAGTTGTGCTCTATAATAAGTGGCAGCACAATGATGATGATGCCCTATCAATGAAACAGGAAACATGACTAAATACTCAGAAGAACGAAGTCAGCAGAATAAGTGTATTCTCTACACATCATCATCAAGCCCCATGTGTAAATGAAAATGCTAGCAAAAAGTATCACAGTTATTGTTTTGAAGCTTCAGAAATGGAAACCGGACATTGGATCAATATTACACTAGTTCGTGCACCAACCACCATCCCTACTCATCGTGCAACTCCTTCAAACGATCATACTTATGAGTCTGTTAAGCTGGAACATCAGCTTGTCAACGTGCCATATGAATGTTTAAAGAAGTCAATCAGAACAAATAATCGAATGGTTGAAAAAGAAGTCAGTGCGGTAGTTGCAAGTGTTGCAGAGGCCGTCGATAAAGATATGTCAAAGCAGGAGGCAGTGCAGCATCTTACATGTTTGGTTACTCGTCTGCAAGGCCTGAAAAGAAAGGTAAGTTTGCATTGCTTTTTCTTCACACCATATTTTTATTTTCAACTGTTGCTTTCTGGATAAGGACTCTGAACTTGGAACCAAATGCGATGCTTATTTCAACTTGCATGGGTGCGTATGTGTGCATGCATGCATACACACACGTGTACACAAAGGGCCTCTGGATCCTGTGTGGGTCCTTATCAGGGGATTTCCTGAGTCTATTTGCTAGTACGATAGAACAAAAAACTCAAGTCTGAAACAGAACTTGGCACACAGGCCGCAGGAATTGAACCTGCTCAAGCATTAGTGATAGAAAGGAGTCAAAGGACTCACCAACAAAGCCAAAAGCAACCTGAGTAAATTTTTTTTAAAGAAGATTATAGAAACTGTGACTTCTCTGCAAATTCAAGCACAATGGACTGTGTGCTTAGGGCCCTGGGTGGGGCTCAGCCCAGCATGTTGGCCGCAGCCCGAACGTTGTGAGTAGCTTCGAAGTTCAGATTCAGGAATAGGTTTAGAGAGCTCTGGATCAGAATCTATGCATTAGGATCCAGTGGCCACACACAGAGGAAATGTCATATAGTAAATATATGTGTATATAAGTAGCTATTACGTAAAAGTAAACGTATTAAATGCCTTAAAGGATCATGGGTACCATGGTTGCAAGCTCGTTGGAGAACATGAGCATTTTGGACAATCTGGCAATTTTTTTTTTCTTCCTGGGAGCGTGTGCAAATGTCTCCATGAATTAAATAGTAAACTACAAGCTACAAAGAGCTCTAAATAGAAAACTCAATCTGAATCATGTGATATACAATATGATAGGTACAATGATCTAGTCCAAAAGAGGACTATGAAAAAACTCTGGTAAGCACTCTCATAATTGTCAACCGATAACATTCTGAAGAAAGAAGTGATGGTGGTGTACTGCATGGGGTGCACAATCTGTCTCTGATGCTGTCGTCCCCATCTGGATGGTGGACCAGACCATTGGTGATCAGCTCTATATCCGGGTCTCTGAGGATGTCTCAAAAGGGTGGGATGTCTCCGTCTGATACACTGCCGTCAGTCTCGATGTCTACCTGCAACTGGTATATCTATCTCATCCTCTAATTCAACTCCCGAGTCCCGATCAGATCTCTGTTGACGTCTAGAGAAGAAAGCAGTGATGCAGATGGGATAGATCCTGTAGATGCCTCTCACATATATCTCGTCTCAAAGCCATCTTCCCACGAATCATCAGAGCCACGCATTTCGGATCCTCGTAGGAAATCAAAGAGTGAAGCCTCACCGGTGAGTCTTGATACAGGCAAAAGTATCCCCCTCTGATCTCACAGTATATATAGGGCATCTGAAAATGAAGTGCGCCTTGTCCTCCACCTCATCCAATGCACATAACAAGTCTCACTTGAGGTATGTCGTGATATTGGCAATGAACTCAATAATAGACTGTAGAGTCTCTCGGTACAAACATGCCACTCCACCTGAACCTCTGCCACTGGCGGAACGTGTCATTGTCTGGTACGTAGAATACCACCAAAAACCTGGAAAATCTGGTAAGCCTCTCTCAAAGCTCTCATGCGTCTCAGTAAATAGTAAGAGAGAGAGTTACCATCGCTAACATCATCCTCATTGTCAGATGGGACAAGCCTATTCTATAGTGGCATAGACTCTAATGATGAGGACTAGTTCTCAAAAGACGGGTCATAGTTTTATCATATCATTGTACTGAACCATTTTGGTGCCTTGCAACCTAACATTATAGCATCCTAATATTTAATCCATTCACAAGCATCAAGTTAGCATGGTAAAACAAGAAACGAAGAAACTAATCAAGAAATCAAGAAAAACTTCGCCATATATGGCAAAAGACAAGTAGGGCCTAACAAGCTAGAGCATGATCAAGCTCTCAAGTGAAGTTATTGGCACATGAACCAGGCCATAGCTTTCATTGAAGAGAAGCTCCCAAATCTCATAAGAAAAAGTTCAAATTAAGTGAATGTAGAATAGCCTGCAAATTTGGCATGACCTCAACTATTTATAATGCTCCTCAATGTTTCATGGACCTTTTCGAAATGCCTTTTTGAAAAGGGTTTGAAACGGGAAAGAATCGGCGACCTTGGGAAAGAATTGGTGAAACGGTTTTAGGTTTTTTTTTTTGGGATTTTATTTCTAGCATTCTATTATGGCATAAACAAGTGCTAGATAGCACATACAATGTGCATAATAGTACATACATTGATGGTCAAGACTCAAGACTCAATGCTCATGTAACTACTAACCATAGTGGCACGTGGTACCGCCATTATGGTGCTGCCCAAAAATCCGCGGTACCAGGGCGGCACGAGAATTTTTTTAATTTTTTTTTTTTAATTTAATAATTTTTTTTTTTTTAGTGGGCAATATGGGTATCAGCTTGAAGCTCTTGACGAGAGCAGTGCATTTATGCAGTTTATGGGTGCTTTCAGCTACAAAATGTGTTAGACAACTAAATAATGCACCTCTCAGTTTACTAGTCACTAGTTAACCATGAGCTCAGATCTGTAAGGCCCCCGTTATGAGGAGAAGCCATTATTGAGCACAGTTGTTAGTATAGGGTCTACTGTGAGACCATGATGGTTATGAGATGGCTAGATTACAGTTTCTATATAGTAGCAAGTCTTGGGGGGTTCGGGGGGCGGTAGCCCCCCGAGAAACGGAAGGTCCAGGGGGCGGTAGCCCCCCGGTGGGGGGTTTGTGGGGCAAAGCCCCCCAACGGCCCCTCGGCCCCGACGGTACGACCTCTTCATGATTTGGCCTTCCGACTCCTTGAGCAAAAACACACTTTTTGGTGTTTTGCATCCCCTTGGTCCTTTGGCTGTTCGCTCTCGTCAGAACCGGCAACCTGCATAAATGCACTGCTCTCGTCAACAGCTTCAAGCTGATACCCATATTGCCCACTTAATTTTATTTTTAAAAAAACAAAAAAAAAAATTTATATATTATGGTACCGCGGATCAGTATGGATCCGCGGTACCGGGATCTGCGGATCCTGGTACCGCTGGATCTATGCTACTAACATTGAAATTTGATACCATGTAGTTGCAAACTTGTAGCTATTAAATGTTGAATGTTGAATGTTCAAAGTTCAAACTTAAAAGTGGATAATGCGGCATGTGGCGGCATGCCCATAGAATCAGATCATTTTCATTTTAAAGACTATAATCAATTCATGAATTAGTAATGCTTGTTACCAAAATTAATCTCAAGTGACAAGTCTCAAATATCATAGTACACACATGTATGATGACACATATAGTTCCAACATCCAACTTCCAGAATCCATAATTCCATTATCCAAATTCTCTAAATGTCAATAGCAAATAAAAAGTTGTTAGAACTTACAATATCTAGCATCTACTAGTCTACACCGTGTAAACAATCTAAAAGTAAAATCCGAATTCCTAAATAGTAAAGCGGCAAGCCTGAGGAAGTAGAGCAGCGAGCTGATCCTGAATCCTGATAGCTAGCTAGCTAGTAATGTCTGACGTAGCCTCTTCCTAGTCATCCTTGATGCAGCTGCAGGCTTTGGCTCTGGACCCTCATCATTGCCACTAAGACTCTCATCCTTTCCCGAGGACGACTCACTCTCATCCTCATCCTCTGAGGCCTCTGTCTTCTCTTCCTCATCTATCTCCTCTTCGTCGGCAACAAATACTCACCATAACTAGTGACAAGTCCAAGCATATTGTAATTTGAAGCCCTCGATAACTCCCGTATCATCACAGTCACATGCTTGTATGCGTAGTTGATAGGTAATATCATGAAAATCAACCTGGTGTGAAGTGGTCTTGGCATTAAATGCCAATGAGAAGAACATATCCTCGATATGTAACTGAGAGTATCTGTGGAGAGATCTATATAAGGAGAGCCGATACCCTTAACAAAATAAGAAGATTTAAGAGGAAAGTAGAATGTTGCGACAAAAAGATCCCTATCGAAACCCAATGCCTTGTCCTAAAATGCGAAACCATATGTATCCTGCATGTTCATCATGCTTGATGAACTCAATGATTGGATGTAATAACTCCCTCTGTATACATGCAATCCCTCCAACTTCCACTTGTAGATCTTGTCTCTATGCTATATATTGAATCCCACTTGTAGCCCAAGAAAGTAGTTAGTCCTCTCTCCTAGCTCTCATGTGTCTCCATGAAAAGTAACGCGTCCCTTCTTGTAATGAAATCAATAAGGTCTTTTGCAGTAGATGACAAATGTATAAGAATCTAATTCCATACCTCTATACGTAAGTGGTATGGATGAGGCCTTGGCGCTCATATGCTCAACTCCCCTTTGCTAGGAGCTGCTAGATGCACCACCAATGTATCGAACTTGGTCATCCCCGTATATCACTCGTGACTCTTCTACTTGTCACTTTGGCTTCTTGGAAGGCTTTAAGCTTTTCCTCTACTTGTATGTATGTGAGATCATCATCCATGAAAATTCTAGTTTCCCTTCCCTCAACTTCTCTCTTTTTTGCAAGGCATTCCTATGAATCATAGTTTCTTTGAATCGCGATTCGTTCAAAGAATTGGTGTTTCAAAATGGTCCGATTTGAGCGATAGTATAGTTCAGATTTCAGCATGAATGGAAGATTCACATCTAACTCTAACATCCATTAATCCTAAGCATTAACACTACATCCACTAACACTAGATCCACAACAAGATAGCTTACTCTTTCTCTCTCTCCCTTTCTCCCTCATAAAAAGTATAATAACATGCAATCCCAATAACAATCAGATCCAACAATTAGTCCAGCTGAAAGGTTGATGGATGATTGGCCAATTTGGTGTATGGATCATAATTTTATCCATTGGCAATCCCAAATCCTTCCACCTATTTCTTCGCGGCATTGGTACATAATATGGATCTACCCGCAATTGGCGAGGGCTGGCCACATAACTCCTAATAGATTCCGGAGTTTTCTCAATAATGGTAACTCTCCAAGCCGGCTGCTCTCTCAATGCGGGTATTTTATCCAATTCTTTGCTGGCCTCTATCTCAGAGTTCTTAAATTTAAGGACCCAACCACCACGCAAGGACTCATGCGGATGTTGCGCTCAAAAACTCTGAATCTGGTCCTCGACACTGATTGGCCTTCTGAATAATGGTTTGGTCCTTGATGAAGATGGACCCGCTTGCACTGCCTGTGGAATTGGCTGCTGTTCTTCAACTTTTGGAGCTCCACCCTGGTCCATGCCCGAATCCAAACCCTGTATCCATTGGTACTGCAGTGTGGTGCGGAGGGGAGAATTGCGGCGTGACCGGTACTCAGATTTGAGGTCCAGCTTCCAAAACCTGAGCGACAGCTTTTTCAGGCACTGTAGCGTCGAACTGCTTTGGTGATTTCACAGCTTGCTCGACCCGAAGTGTGGCTGGTGCAGCTTCAGTTTGAGGTTGTCGGGGTAGCTGACATGAATCTTCAACATCAATAGTAGTATCATGGAATTGTTCGAATCCTCTTCCAGGGGATTGGAGTTCAAAGGGCGCAGGGCTCTGGGGCATTTCAAAAACTTCGGAGGCCCCAAGGCGGTCGGAATCATCGAACATATCCATGAAATACTGTGTGTTTGGGGAAACAACTTCTGTGTGCGGGGGTGAGGCGGCCTGGGCAGCTATGATGGGAATGGTAGCCCTAATGGTCACAGACTGGCCTTGAGTGGAAGCAGAGGCGAGGGAAGCATCAGAGGCAGGGGGAATAGGAAGTTCAGTGCGAACATCAGCAGGGGGTGGAAGCGCAGCTGAAGATGTTTGCCTAGTACGTCGTCGTGACGCGGAAGGCGAGTCAGGAATAACGATCTCGCTGCGTGGACGACATCGACTATGTGAACTGGAGGCCTGGTGAGATGACTCGGCCGGTGCTTCTTCATAATACGAAAGCACAGAATCCAGGCGAAACCCATGGATTTTGTTTTCAAGGTGTGAGGCTGCTAGGAGATATAACAAGGAGCTTGCAGCAAACTGCTGCTTGGTATTGCTCTTAATGGCTCGTTTGAGCTCACCAGAAACAGTCTTGAACCAGTTATATGGTTCGAGAGGGGCCTTGGCTATCTTGACGTATGACTCAACTATCCTATGTAAGATCTGTGAAGTCTGCCTCATGATATTTCTACGGTTCCTGACATGATTCATGCGCCTTTGGCCCTTACTGTTACACATTTTTCATCCGAGTATATTTGCCAGATGGTCAATATTACTTATCTAGGGTATTTATATGCTGGGATCTTTCTAGATGAGTACACGGACATCCTTCCGTCTCCTGGTGTTTCTACATATAGGTTTGCTGCAGTCCATGCCGATGCTATGGATATATGGCATTCCTGGTTATTACATATAGCTTGGTTTTCATTTGGACCTGTTGATTGGTGCTGGTTTTTCCATATTACTGATCGCCTATGGTGCGGATATCTCTATGATTATGCATGTGGCTCTCTATCTGTTCCTTGGATTGTTGCTCATTGTCAGGCTTGGCATATCCTATTGGCTTGGGTTATTGCCTCCGTTCCAGCTACTGTTTGTTTTGGTGATCTTCAGGTTCCCTGTCATTTCAGGTTGCTCCATATCGCTTGGTCTCCGATGCTCAGTTGCCACTTTGTTCTGGTGTTCCGAGACCATCAGGGTACCTTGAGAGAATTCCTTCTCCTCTCTTGGATAGTTTTTGGGGATGTTGCCACCATATACTTCAGTGTTGCTCATATGTGATTTGATACTCATACCCAGCTACACGTGGATATTGCTCCGATGCTTGCTACTGATGTTGCAGAACTTGTTCCTCGTTCCAGTGCATTTCTTCTATTCCTCACTTGTGTGCCTGGTGTGTACTTTGGAATTACACTTGCATCCAGTTCCGATGGGTCATCCGATTCTCCATCCGTTTTTTGGTGTATCCTATGATGGATTGTTCTACCTTCTCGGGATTTTTGGATACCTTGGTGCTCGAGAGCTTATTACCCGGGCCATCCTTGTGATGCTGAGTTTCCTACTGCTCCGGAGTTATTTCCATTTTTACCTGCCGCTATATTACAGGTTCGTCTATACCATAGTCGACGCCGCCGGCAGATTCAGTTTTTGGTCCAGCGGGATGGCCGTCCTATTGAGGAGGCCACATGGGAGCCTATTGATGTCTTTTATCATACACCATCACTTGCGGATCAGGCTCGTGCTCTTGCTACACTTGTTGATTCCTCTACATCAGATGTTGTTCTAGTTGTTGATGCACCAGGGCTTGCTGCTACTTGATCCAGTTTCTTTTCGGCAGTTGGGTCTTTTTCCAGGAGACTTATGGACTCGACTCATTACATTCGCCGCGTCCATTTACATTTACTTTACTTTATGCATAAGCAGGCCTTGGGCCCTTTTTTATTCATTAGTGACACTTAGACTATATGGTTGGCCTTTGGCCTTAATATTCATTATTAGGCCATTTGGACATATTACTGGAGAGTGGGGGCCTTCTTGGAGGGCGCACTATTTTCCCTCCCAGTTGGGCCCTAGCCACCGGAAGCTTCCTTTTAGGGCTTCCTCTTGGCTATAAGTAGGGAAACTGTGTCATTTGTTATTCGACTGATGATATTGATCTCTCTCTTTAGTCTCCTTAACCTCTCTCTTTTCTGCTTTCTAGGGTTAAGTCTTGCTTATGTGCTGCTTTCATAGCTTAAGTCTTGCTTATGTGATGCTTTCATAGCTTAGCTCTAGATCAGCTATGGCTCTATTCTTAACTGCTGCACTACTACTTGCAGCTTTATATTAGGTTTTATTATGGATTCAGAACCAAGCATGAATGGAACCCGTGCTTTAAAAGAATGGCTAACATTAACAGATTTGCAGATTTATTGAAAGCTTGAATACATAAAGGTTGTCATAAACTGCATTCTAAACGAGTTTAGAAGGATTGCAAGCAACCCATCCTTGCAGCAGAACGGCTGCCTTTTTATGGACTCACTATTCAAACTATTATTTTTGCAATAGCCTCCACTACTCTTTTCAGATTTAAAAAAATGGGAGTTTAGAACTTAGAAAGTTGTGCTTCAAAAGAGTTCTTTGCACCCAAAATCAATCATTACTCAAATTCAGAGTCACAAACATGACAGTATTTTCACAAGTAGAACTGTTAAAATACAGTTTGCAGCTCTTTCAAGAATCAAAGTGATATTTTAGCCATGTAAGCTTCCTTTTTATACCAAAAAATACTAACTTTTTAATGGCAATAAAAAACGGGAAGTTACCTTGGCTTTTCCATTGAAAGCACCGTTTCACTAACAAACTCCAAACTGTCAACACATGCTGACAAATTGAAAGTGAAACTGCCTTCAAACTATGCAAGAAGCATATTAAGACAAAAAAACAGCATTCACTGGTAGCCGTCATTGGTCCAATGCAAATCATTTGTTAGGTCAATGTAAGGCTTAATAGCCTGTTTGGCCTGCTTATGGTTTGGTGAGGCTTGGGTACCAGACGCTATGCCTATGGCAGCAAGGGCGGCTTCAGTCACGCGCACCTTGTGTGTGGCTCCCTGGAAGGTGATGTAAAACTTGGATTTCTCCTCCTTCCACATGAAATTCGACCGTCCAATCTGGAGAACGCAGTATTGGTGCTGAAGTTAATGCTTTTTGTAATTTTTCAAAGGCTTCTAACGCCTCTACTGTCCAAATAGGAACAAATAGTTAGTTTGTATATAGGTCGTGCTAAATCCGCAAAGAAGATAATAAAAATTCGATAGTAGTTCGCATGACCCATAAACACATAAACTCCACGAATTGTTGTTGGTGGTGGCAATTCCACAATAACCTTGATTTCAAAATAATCTGTGGCAATGCCATGTCTCGATATCACATGCCCAAGCACAACTCCGTGCGAAATTCATATCTGGCATTTTTCTGGATTTAGGGAAATTTGATATTTTTGAAATCTTTCAAATACATTCTCCAATCGATCCAGATGGTCTGTATTTGTACTATGGACTCCCAGGTCATCCAAGTAAATTTCAAGGGTTCTCCTGGTTCAGCAAGATTCATTAGCTGTGTCCTAGCTGGGCCATCGTAAACATCTTTCGATTCTGGCACCTGGCCTTCGGGTTCACGATGTGCTTTAGGTAACATGATAACCACATCATCTAGTGTATAGCGTTTAAAATGTTCGGGCATATCATGCTGGACAACATCTGCTTGTTCTTTGTCGAAAGGACTTGTCTTGGATCTTCGCTTAGTCTTCTTGGCATGAATCGATCGTGGAGGTGATGACTTCCCGATGTCTTGCTAGAATTCTGACTTGTAGAATCATCCGTGACTTTCCCTTTGACTTTATCCAGTAAGGGTGGCACATTCTCTGAATCAATCTTTCGAGGAGGATTTTCCCATTTCAGAACTGTATTATAATGTTGCTTGGCTTGTTTCTTCGTCATTGACCCTGTGATCCTGTCTTCCTTCAATATAACTGCTTTGGGCGGTTTTATTGTTGGTTCATCAGGAACATTACGCACTCCAAATCTGGTCGGATCCATATGATTCAGAATCTGCTCATCAGTAAGTTCTGCATGGTCATCATAAGACAAGGCATGACTCACAGGAATGAGGTCATCTTCAATCGGATCTGGTATAGGTTCCGTTGATATCCAAGCTACATTCAGCACATTCATTGGAAAAGTGATCGGTGTATCCAAAGTTCGATCCAATAATGAAATCTCGCTCAAATCTTACTGATTATCTTGTTGACACATATATCCTGCTGTACAATCAATCGTTGCAAGAGCTTCATTCCAGTTGACAGTATTTGTTTGAGAATCATAATGAACTCCCAAATTTTTCTCTGGTCGGTCACAAGTATGATCCGTTGTTGATGAATCATCATCCTCTTTTTGAACCACTGGTTTGATAGTCCAAGTTGTAGGATCAACTTTGACTTCACGTTCACGATTTTCAAAAGTGATTTTTCCGGTACCCCAGTTATGAATTACTTGTGCAACTCGTAACCATGGACGTCCCAATAGGACTCGGTAGTGCTTCTGGTAAGTCCATTACTACGAAAGTAATGACGAACTGTACTCCCGCAATTCTGACAGGTATATCTTCAACCATTCCTCGCGGATGAACTGTCGTTTGATCAGCTAGCTTAATGGCAAAAGTCACAGGCTTGATCTTTGTAAGGCCCCATCTTGCACATAGCTTTGTAGAAATCAGGTTAACTCCTGAACCGCCATCTATCACAGCTGCTTCCTTAGAATATTGTCTATGCTGTATCGGCAGGGTGATATTTTTTTGTTCACTTTCCCAAGCGGCTCCGACATGGAGTACTTCATTAGATTCTTCAAATCCATCACAAAAAAGTGGCTCTTGATGGACTTCTGGTTCTGCTTGAGCTAATTTTTGCGCTAAGACTTCTTTTGCTTTTGGCACCAACTTCAGGAACTCTCCCAATGAAATATTGATCTTACTAGACAAAATATTCATAAGCAGTTCTGTTTGCGGCTCTTCCGGTTCAGTCATCTTGAAGGGTTCTTCATGATGATGCAACTGATCATTCCTATCTGTACGTGAATTTCTTGGTGGTTGCAATTGTGAAGAACGAACTTCGGCTGTTACTTTAGCAGCTTCCAGCTCCTCTTCTTCTTGCAGATGTTTAATCCACTGCCTCATATCCTGATATCTTCTTTTTTCTACATGAAGATTTGGATAGACTCCAGATCCTGTTGGTATATCAGTTAACGGTATAGAATCAGCAGGTACTGGATCCACTACTGGTTCTTTCTGCTTCTGTGCTCTGGTGACCACCATCAAGGGTACACTTGATTTATTCTGAGGTACTGGTCTTCGTTTGGTTGTTATCAAATTTACAGGAGCTGTAACTGGTGGTGGCTTCGGACTTGCTGGACAGTCTTTATAGCAATGCCCATAACCACAGTCACGACAAAATGGTACAAATTTTCCTTTATTTGGGCATTCTGCAACGCTGTGATTTTCTCCACATGCAAGCATCCAAGTGATGCTTTGGTCCAGTTTCTAGATGCTTGTTGTTGCGCGACAGCATAGATAGCATATTGTTTTGAAGATCCACCTTCTTGATCATTACCATAGTTCCATTGCTCGGCATTTCTGTACGGTTCTGGTTCCATCAAATTGGCAGGAGTGGGGCAGGTAAGGCTAAACGTTCCGAGTATCCAAGAGCAGATTGTCGAGGTCTAGCTGCTGGATTTCCTCCATACTGTGGTTCTCGATATCCCATTTGGGCATACCGTTGCTGAATTATCCGAGGATTGAAGTTGCAAAAAGCAGTCTCATGATCAGGCGAATTACTTCCATTCGTTTTTTCAATTGAGGACACTCATTCACTATGTGATTTCCTGTACAAATAGAACACCAGACATTTTCCCTGGTAGGAAAAGTCTTCGCAAACTTCTCAGGTTCATTGTTCGCTTTTCCATGGAAATCTTCCAATGCTTTGATCTTCTCATCAAATTGCGACTGCAACTTTTCCATCTGTTTCTACTGGTTCTTCCCGAGTTTCTCAAACTCATTGAGCATCATTTCTGCAGTAGCGTTGACATTCGTTGATGCAATAGTGGTGGATGTTGTAGTGGTCTGCCCTGCTGTATAAGGCAACATACTGATATTTGGCTCATCGTCTGAATCTTCATCCTCCTCCTGAATTGCATCATCCATAGCATTTTGCAAAAGTGCATACTCATTATGGCGTTTTAGCTCACGTCTGATCCGTTTAGGTAAACCTGACAAAAACCACATAATCATGGCATTTTCGTTAATTAGCTCAGGTTCGCACTCAGATCTGAGGCTTTTCACCCTTTCGATGTAATCTCGAACCATTTCTCGCTTTCCCATTTTAATTTTACTTAAAAGTAGGCAAGGGTCTTCCATAAACTTCCGAGGTTTGAACCGTGTGATAAGGGCTCTTTTAACAATCTCCCAATCTGCACGCTCAGTTTCATCTTGATTATAGTACCAATCTTGTGCTGTGCTTGTTAAGGCCATAAAAAAAAGTTTAAGTTTATCTTGGGGAAAGATTTCACCATAGACTTCACAAGATTCAGCATAGATCTGAAGAAATCTAACTAGATCTGTTAATCCATTATATTTTGGTAGATCCAAACGGGGTGCTCTTCTAACAATGATTGGATTGCACCTCCAGGGGCATCCATCTTCACAGATTCAAATCAAGCAGACTGTGTCAGATTTGACCCAAATTCTGACAGAGACTTGATCTGGAAAATTAGAACCTAGAAATAGTATTGGCGAAGGTTCCCTAGGCGAAGATTGGCTCGGCGAAGGTTCAGCAGTGCTATTTTGGGAAAAAACTCTCTGATCAGGCTTTTCTGACAATTTCCTTCACCGAACTCTCAGATTCAAAATCTGACACAGATAAAGCTAGGGTAAACCCGACGAAACTCGGCGAAGGTTTTGGTGAAGAATCAAGAGTAATACTGGTATTTTTGAAACAAAGAGACTTTTCTGGCAAAAATATGGTAATATGACAACTGATCCTTTGAGAAAACTTTCTATTTCTGATATTATTCTTCGCCGACCTGGCAGTAGATAGATCTGAATCACACCTATCACAGTGAAAATTGATGCCCAAGAAAGGGCCTCTTCTTGTTGCTTCTCAATTTTGGTTTCTAGCTCCCGTATCATATTGGTGGTGGATGAAGTTGCGGCCTGCTTGATCCCGATGGATTGTTCGAGTGAGACAACCTTGGACTGCAATATTTTATTCTCATTGATCAAAGAGGTAACCGTTCCTTTCAACTGTGAAATTTCATGCCGCAAAAACTAGAAATCTGCCTTGAATTGATCAATCTGCCAGGTGCATGTCGGTCTACATAGGCCAAATGCCTCCTGGCTATTTGTGGATTTCTCATTGGGCAATCTTGGGGTCAGAAGACGGAAGAGGAGCATAATCAGGGATAGGAGCAAAATGGACAAAAAATGGTGGAATCGGGTGTGGTAACAAGTTAGCATGCAACGCTGCCTGCGTGGCAGACAACGCTGCCATATCAGTGGACAACAACGAGGGGGAGGGTGGTGAGCCATCAGCGAGGGGGGTGGGAGTTGTAGCGAGAGGGGGGGTGAGGGGTCAGCGAGGGGGTGAGGTGAGGTGGCAGCGAGGGGGTGAGGTGAGGTGGCAACGAGGAGGGGGGCTGTAGTGGCAACGAGAGGGGGTGAGGGATCTGAGGGATCAGCGAAGGGGGGGGAAGGATCAGCGAGGGAGGGGAAAGGACCAGCGAGGGGGTGAGATGAGGTGGCAGCGAGAGGGGGGGGGGGGCTAGGGTGGCAGTGAGAGGGGGTGAGGGGTCAGCGAGGGGGGTGGGTGAGGAGGTGGCAGCGAGGGTAGGAGATGGTGAGGGGTCAGCGATGGGGGTGGGTGAGGAGGTAGCGATGGGGGTGGGTGAGGAGGTGGCAATGAGGGTAGGGGATCGTGAGGATCTGTGAGCAGTAGGGCGCGAGGAGGAGGAGCCATGTCGCTGAAACGATGTCAGGTCAGCGGGCCATCAGGACAGCAGGCTGCGCGGATCAGTCAACGAGCCAGTAGGAGTACGGACCAGGGACAAGTCAGATCAGGCCACCATCACGATCAGGAGAGAGAGAGAGAGAGAGAGAGAGAGAGAGAGAGAGAGAGAGAGAGAGAGAGAGAGATGTACATGACCATGAGTCATCAATGTATGTACTATCTAATATGGAGTCAGTGCTCTTGCCAAATTGGTTAGGCTGTATTCTAGTTAAGTAACTAAGTTGCTATCAGTTAAAAAAAAAAAAGGTTTTTGATATTCATTGATCAACAGCTGAAGCAATTTTGCGTCAACTCTCTCGCGCTGCTTCACGCTCTTGTACTCATTTTTCTCATTAATTAGAGTGCAAGTTTTTGTTTCACTACTGTATTGTTCTATCACGCATTGCTACTGTTGATTCATCTTGATTATTGTTGGTAACTGTTGCACTTCCGATCCATCTACCATCTGCTCCACTTCCGCTGCTATCCCATTCGATACTTCTACACTATCCCACATTTTTCCGACATGGTATCAGAGCATCTGTTTCTACCAGAGCTCCTCTGATCCGACATCAGTCAATATTCTCTGAAATCACCGTTTTTCCGACACGTCCGAGGTAGCCCAACCACAAAGTCCATGGAAATATTTTCCCACTTTCTTTTGGGAATTTCCAAGGGCATTAGTAAACCAGCTGCCTTAAGTCTTTCAGCTTTATTAACCTGACATTGACCACATTTGCGAACATATGCCTCCACTTGACTTTTTAAGTTTGGCCAATAAAAGTTCCTTTTTATTAATTCAAGTGTCCTTTGTGAGCCAGGGTGCCTGCACACGGGCTATCATGACATTCATGCAGGATTTGGGCCCTTATATCATCATTTTCTGGCACACAAACTTTTTCATTCCGGAAAAGTAGCCCATTCCTAATGGAATAGTCTCTTAATATCTTGTCTTGAGGAGAATCTTGCATTCCAAGCTCATCACTAGATCTAGAAGAACCTGCTAGGACGTCTAGCCAAATACGACCAGTCACCTATCGGTCTTACACAAATCTCTTAAGGACAAATATGACTCAGATTGCATCATTGAAAAGCTTAACTGATTAACTTCTCCAATCCGGCTCAAGGCATCCGCGACACTATTAGAAGTACCCTTCCGATACTCAATGTCATAATGAAATTCTTGGAGCATTTCCAATCATCTGGCCTTACGACCCCTAAGGTCGACAACATCGTTAATATACTTTAACGCTTGATGATCAATAACTATGGTAAACTGGGAGCCAAACAAATAATGTCTCCACACTTTCAGGGCATGAATAACATCAAAAAGTTCCTTGTCATAGGTGGAATACTGTCTTTGAGCAGGGTCTAGCTTCTTGCTTTCAAAAGCAACTGGTCTACCATCCTGATATAGGACTGCACCTATAGCATAGTCACTGGCATCCGTCTCAAGTACATATGGCTTGTTAGGATCCACTATGTGTAAAATAGGTGCTGTAGTTACACAGTATATGAGGTTCTCAAAACTCTGATTCAACTCTTCAGTCCAAGTAACCGGAGGATTGAATTTACTGTGTCAGCTCGTTCTTTTAGCCCCTTTGAGGACATTTGTCAAGGCCAATGCAATTAATGCATAACGCAAGATAAATCTATGAAGAAACCCCGTAAAGCCCAAATAGGACTTAACCTCATGGATGGTTTTAGGGATTCGCCATTCATGAACTTGTTGGACTTTATTTGGGTCAATTTCCAACTCATGGTCCGAAATAACGTGACCGAGATAAAGTAACCTTTTCTGGAAGAAAACACATTTGGACTTCTGGGCAAAAAGCTTCTCATGTCTAAGTAACTTTAAGACAGTCCTGAGATGCTCCTCATGCTCCTCCAAAGTCTTACTATAGATGAGAATATCATCTATATGACAAACTTTCCCAGATATGGACGAAGAAGATCGTTCATCATCTGCTGGAAAGTTGCTGGAGCATTTGTCAAGCCAAATGGTAAAACCAGAAACTCATAATGGCCATACCTAGTTCTAAACTCGGTTTTTTTAACATTCTCAGTCTTTATTCGAATATGATGATACCCTGATCTCAAATCGATTTTGGTGAAGTACTTTGCACCATGTTATCGATCAACCAGATCATCCATTCGCGGCAAGGGATAACTTTTTTTAATCGTTAACTTATTTAATTTTTTAAACTCCACACAAAGACGAGCACCTCCGTCTTTTTTATCAACTAGGAGCACAGGTGGCCCCCAAGGGGATTTACTAGGCCTAACATGGCCCATCTTAAGGTAATTTTGGAATTGCCTATAAACTTCATCCTCTTCAGTAGTACTCATCCTGTAAGGATACAATGATACGTGAGAACTACCAAGAATAAGTTTAATACCATGGTCAACACCCCTAGAGGGGGGAAGACCCTCAGGAAGTTGCTCAGGAAACACATCGTTAAATTCTTGCCTAAGTTTCCTAAAGATTTCACCTTCTGGTGAATTTTCCTGCTTTAGGTTATTAGACATTAATTCCATCTGGAGATTGTAAAATTGCAAACTACATTCTTCATGATAAGTGAAATCTTTCAACCAACATAAGTAAGAATCACAATCCACAACATCCATACATTTAACAGTTTCTAGAGCAGAAAGCATATACAGAGAAGAAATATGAACATTTCCATTCAATTCTATGAGTGAGCCATTATGCAAGAACGACAAACTGTGTGTTACATAGTTTTTCTTCATTGACTCGTTCCTCTCATAGAACCACTCCTTACCAAGTATTACATCTATCCTATCTAGATTCATAATATGAAAGTCTAATTTATCATTATAGGCTTGTATTTGAATCGGTAGATGTGGGACTATCCGGTCCCAAACTTGGCTTTCCGCTCATGTTGCCAGCTTCACTGTGTAACGATGGTCACTTTGCCTTGTTTCCACCTTTAGCTTCTGCAACAAATTAGAGTTAATAAAATTATTTGTGGAACCATCATCAAATAAAACTGTTACGGCCTGGCCACCCACAACACCCTTCATCCGAATGAGGTCGTGAAGACCAAAAACAGCCGTATTGAAACAACAATGCTCACACACAGAATTACCAGGAAAGGAAAGATCAACACTAGATATGCTAGAGTTACCTGGCATCTTAAAAGATGCCCCTTTAGCCTTCCTTTTCTTCGAACATTCCTTCGCGACATGACCTCGTATCATGCAATTGAAGCATAGATTGTCGCTTCTGGCTTTCATAAAGGTTTCCTGATCCAAGGTAGATCTTTTCTTTGATTTACCAGAACCCGAAGACCCGTCTTTTGCCTTATCTTTTGTTTTCTTTGGAAAGAAAGGCTTCTTACCCTTTACGTCGAGCAAGACACCAGACTCAGGCTTGGCTACTATACGAGTATCATCGTATATCTTGCGAAGTGAACAACATCCTCGAGGGTAAGAGGCTGGTTCCTCCTGACCTCTAGTTGATAGTCTCTTGGCAACCCAAGAATAAAATGCAACTTTACTAAAAGAGGGTCTATTTTTGTTGCAAAACGAGAATAAATCTCTTGAAACTCTTGTAAATATCGATCTAGGGGTCGGTTCCCCATATGAATCGTTGCATATTGACGATAAAATTCAAAGTCATCTAAAATGGGAAGGAAGGCTGCCTTAAAGGCTTTACAAAAGTCTTCCCAATTCTTAGGGACTTCATGCTTACCCCTTAAATCTTGCCACGTAAAAGCTTTACCTCGCAGGTACATGACAACTAGATTGATCTTGTTGTCGTCAGATGAATCGTGCATGGAGAAATGCGAATTCCATCGATCGATCCATGACAAGACCGCTTCCGGAGTTCTATCCTTCTTTTCCCCAGCAAAAATCTCAGGGGTGAACAAGGGTTGATCCAGTAGCTGCCTTAACTGCGTCAATTCCTTCAAATCATGCTGATCCCGAGAGTGTTTGGATTGCAAATCAACAATCTGTGTAGATTGTTAATTGCAAGCAACAAAGATTCGGAATCCAAAGTAGAGGTAGATGCTGTAACCTTATGAGTAGGAGACATGGGCTGTGTGGTAGGATTAGGATCCCTTTCTCAAGAGCAAGAGAGGTGAATTAAGAAAGAGAGAGCTGAAAGAGATCAAAAGCAACTCAAGGAAGGTAGATACAACTCTAAACTTGCTGGCTCTTCACAATCCAAATGGTATTGTTCATGGCTGTCATGAGGATTAATAGACAGCAAAGAGAGGGATGCACCACCACCTCCACCTCTTCTTCTCATGAAATTTAGCATAGGAGAGGCATGCCTCCCTCTCCATGCTTGATCCCAACCTGCCAAGTGGCCTTAGTTTGCCACCTAAGCCTCCACATAGGCATTCTGAGCCACCTACCAGCCGTCTTTGCAGCTGGCGGCCAGGCCTCACCCCCCCCCCCTTTTCTTTTTCGCTGGACTTCCCTTCCCCACGGACTGCCGCAGGCAGAAGGGACCCTTGCTGTCCCGCAAAGTGGGGTTTTCTAAATTTTTTTACGCTGGGAGGGCCACGGAATAACTGTCCACTAACATCAGACTGAGCGGAATTACAATCCGCCGCACCCTGCCACCTGTCCGCCCCTGGACAGTGTCATGTGGCAGCGCGCTGAAGGCCCAAAATCTTTTTTTTTTTTACATCAAAACTCAGCAACTAGAAGGAACCTGAAATGTGAATAAAAAACACATTTCCCGCCTTAAATGAATTTCGTCAAAAGTTCAAAAAACTTTACAAGAAAACCTTTTGGGATCAACACACCTGCTTTCGGCATACAAGGGCTCTGATACCATATGTTAGACTCTCTCTTACCACATACCTCTAGTTGCCAGTTAACCACAAGAGACCGAACGATTCATGTTCCACCCTGCCGTAGGACCTAATCCGGGTCCACCCTCCATGCCCTGGCCTGTGACCATATCAGGCAAGATCCGACCTCCATCCTTAGACAGTGTCCCATACCACTGCCTAGGCTCTCAGCCATCTCCCGCCTCAAGCTAGCACTCATCCTGGCCGTGCACACCGCTCTCCATCCACCTCCTAGGTAGATAGATTGGATGGCAAATGAGTCCTCCTCCCCTTATATACCTCCAAGGTGGGAGACTCCAAGCCATGCACACGTCCTAGATCATGACACGTGGCAACCATGCGGGTTCATGAATCACCGGTCAAGTCAACAGGCCCAGTCATCATCCAGTCTCAAGTTTATGTTTGGGACCTAAGGGAGTTGGGTCCCTAACAACTATACCACTTAATAGCTGCCCCGAAGTCTCTCTTTTGAGAGAGTAGCTGAAATAACCGAGGAAATAGGTGCAGTAGGTTTGGTTCCTTTCTTGAGCACCGCTGCCCAAGACATGGTTTCTTCCTTATGTTGCTCAATCTTATCTTCCAGTTCTTTGAGATGGTTTGAGGATTTCGGTTGTGGCAAGAATGGGTTGGGCTCTAAGTTCACACTGCAATGCGTCCATTTCTTTTTTCAGTTTTGCATTCGCCTCTATAACCTCCGTCTTCAATCCCAAATTTTCAGCCTGCAGATCCCCCACTTGCGTTTTGGTCTTTTCGTTTTTTTTTTCCGAATAGCTTACCCGTAGTTGAAGTTCCCGTAGTTCCTGTTTTAGCCAGCCTAGTTCATAGACAAAGAATCCTTCCATAGGTTGGGAAGGAGTATAATCGTGAGATCGACAATCGGAAACAACTGCCGGAAATGGTGTGGAGCTGCCTCCTTCCTCTTGTCCAATTGTGTTTGCAAGTGTGATGGAGTTGTCCGGTCCAACCGGGTGGGGTGGAGAGGGGGAAGCGTGGGCTTCCTCTGGTTTTGCTTACCATGACGGGCGATGGGGGAGGTGGTGATGTCCCAGCTAGTGTCAGCGGAGGACGCGCGCACAGAGAGAGAGAGAGAGAGAGAGAGAGAGAGAGAGAGAGAGAGAGAATGCGTGGGCTTGGAGAGTTCCAAAGAAAGTGAGTTAGAGAGATATCGCAATGAGTTGAGAGAGAGACAAAGAAGAAAAGATTGCATTGTGGATTGAGAACTACTTGCAATCCATGAGCGAGCAAGAGAAAGTTGATTTGGAGTGATGAAGAGAGGGGCAGCTTTTGATAGTTTGGGGTTCATCATTACATTCATATTTTCTCAAAAATATGAACAAATTTTTGTTTTCCTGTTGTAAGCTTGGAGATTGGGTGCTCTATTAATCTGTGTCACCTATTTTCAATTTTAGTCTTGTCACGAAATTCATCTCTCTTTATTGTTCTTTCTCTGTTTTCAGGTCTCTTTACACGTCTCCGTTTTTTTTTTAAAGATATCGATGCAAGAGAATTACAATTTGGATTAGGTTACAACAAATGATTGAGTTGCGTTGAGAAAAAGAGAGTGCACAAGTGTTGAGATGCCTAGAGTTAGAGTTGATTTGGTTTTTCAGTGTGTTTTGCTGGTTGATGTGATTAGGTTTAGGGATAGAGTTTCCGAGATTAGGGTTTTAGTATAGAAAATAGTGATTTAGTGTGAGAGATAGAAAGAAAGAAAGAAAGCATTATAGTGTCTTTTTCATGCCAAAAGGCATGTAAGACAAAAAAGTACATGCCAAGTATGTGGCAACAGAGAGACTGCATGAAACGTCTCTGAAATAGAAACTTAAAGTATATAAATATCTAACTACTAGAACCACAGATATATAAATCCTGCTACAAATAATGACTAAAAGGTTGTAACACTTTCATCATATCTTGTTGAAGCGAAAGGAAGAATGTGATATGAGCAACAACATGAGGTAGATCTGAGATCTGCTGATGTTGTCTAGAAGGACGTCTATGAGAAGTTTGTCTAGCCTACGCTACTGTGTTGCCATCAAGATTGGGCAGTTGTGAGTGTCCTAGAAGACTTTGTTGAGGAGGGTGAGATATCTAGTTCCTTGTGGAGACCCATGAGAGTAGTGAAAGAAACCTCTCCCTTTTGCTTGGCTTTACCTGAGAATTAGTACAACCAACATGAGACACTCAATGGGTGGTAGAGGCTCTGGACGGGTGGCTTGTCTTTTTTGGAACCACATACACTCATCCATCTCAATGGTCAACAGGGGTCTTTTGGTATATTTCATCTAGATTTGTCTTCGAGGGCCTAACCTTGGCTGCGGCTCAAATGTATTCACTATGTCATGCTAATTCCCTCCAAAGACGACCTCTTTTGCTAGTGACCTGAATGCCTCCCCCATGTGAACCTCTCCTTTGATATCATCACCTTTTTTGTGAAGGGCAAGTGCTTCTTCTTGGGGATTTCGATGCCAAAATTCTGCAAATCAGATTGATATTCATGATCCTACCTTAGATCCTTTGCATCTGGAGTCTCTTGATGTCGAGGAGCCGAGTACTGGGAGATCTTCAACAGACAGTGCAGCTCCGGTCACTTCTTATGGAGTCTATTTACTACATCTTGGAGAATCCCATAAGCTAGCCATTGTCAATGGCATATCAAGTTTGCCATCCTCAGGTGACTTCACTTTATACCCCCATAGCTGGGGTCCCGGGTCATAATATAGTTGACTATCTTTTGGGTCCTCTCTCTCTCATCCCGCATTTCCAATTTAGTGGTTTCTCGTACTCCAATATCAGACCATTCTTTTCTCTTGTTTCATATTGGAACCGAAATACTGAGGATTAAGGAAGTTGCAACCAAGGTTGACGCTATGGAAGTGGTCCTACAACAAATCCTTGGGCAGTTGAAGTTGGCAAGATCCCCACAGGAACCTAATAGAGTTAGTGGAATGGCTATGGTAGATGTCAAACCTGTGATTGTTGGCAGTACAAGAAAATTGCCATCAATTAAGGATCTCAAGCCATCGAAGTTCACTGGTGCAGTTGCCACACACCATATAAATGCAGTTGAAAATTGGATTCAAAAGTGGGAAAAAGCCTTTTAGATGTGTGGCATCGATGATGACTCTCAGAGAATTGTCGAAGCTACTTACTGCATGCAAGAAACTGCACAACGTTGGTGGAGGAAGGTGGAGAAGGACAATTTGGTACCTACCACCTAGGAATCCTTCAAACGCATGTTTGCTGAGAATTGGGTACCTCTTGATGAGAAGTACCAAGCCATGTAGTCCTGGGATAGTCTCAAGCAAGGGAATGCGTTCGTGCAAGAGTATGCGGACAAGTACAGTGAAGCCTTGTTGCGTATAACAGAGGAAGTCCCTATGTTCTTACATGTATTCCATTTTGTGGAGGGCTTGCGTGATAGACGTTTGAACTTTGAATCGAAATTAAAAAGTTACAACTTACATTGAAAAGCAAAATCAAATAGCATTCGAGCGTTTAATGAAGTTATGAACTATATAGTGAAAACCGAATAGCTGGTATCAAACTATACACATGTCACAAATAATACATGATATCAAGATGATCTGAACAGGGAACATTTTTTAATGGCAAATATTGAATCTAGAGTCATGACTCATAGTCAACTATAGTCTACTGTCTGTCATAATAATGTACTAATAGAATCTAGGTAAACCGTGAAATATCGAGTCTTGACCTAGATTCTAGAATCTAGACTATGAACTATAATATAAATCTAGTCCTCCTGGTCCTCCTAATGGGGGGTGGCATCGTAGCCTGAGCCTCTTGCAAATGCTCCTCCTCCTCCTCCTCAGCATCATCATCATCATCGTCATCATCATCCCTAGCCTTTGAGGCCTCATAAGAAGACCCACCTGGCTCTAATACTTGCTCTCCTCAGTCTCCTCAGTAGAGCTACTGAAGCTGCCTTTTGAATGCTGCTGTTGAGCAGGGACAGCCTGAGTCCGTCGTGATGCACCTCGAGTCACAGGTCCCGTGCACATAGAGATTTGCAGCTATTAGAAAGTACCCATTGATGATTGTCCGAAATTGAACTTTGAAGACTCAAGACCCAGGAGGTGGCCTAGATAGTACATACAATCTTGAAAGTTGATTGAAATACAAGACTCAAGTAATCAAATTTCAATTGCCAAGCAAGGCTCAAGCCTCAAGAGTCAAGCCTACCCGATCGTGCAACAGACTCGCGATGCAAGAGGGCATACTTATCCTCCTCCTCCTTTGACTTAGGTGTTAAATCAAGGACCTTGGCGATGTCGATCTCGTCCAGGTTTATATAAAGTATAAACGATTCACATATCCACGACTAGTCATTCATTTATGTCACATGTGACACGAATTCACAAATTACAAATGGTTCATGAATCATCAAAGTTCAAACTAGTCAACTTTCAACTTTCAAGACTTCAAGACTTCAAGTAGTAAGTACCAAGATTCAAGTGATAAGTTTCAACACTAAGCACTCAAGTTCAAGTTCAAGTATTTCAAGCTCTTGCCTCAAATACAAAGTTTAGTAATTACATGCATGGGTTCTTTTGCCTCCCTCATATTATCTAGAAGGCGTAGGTTTGAATGCACAAACACTAGCCTTTCTAAGTACTATGTGGAGAGCTTGTTTCTCTTCTTGGTGTGTATGAGGGAGTAGATGCTTCAGTTCCTCTCACAAGCTGTTGCGGCGCAGTCCTGTGAGAGGACACTCAATGCAATGTGTTGTAGCCAAGGGGTGTAAGCTCCGTACTTGTCCCACCAAGAAACTGGCCTCAAGTGGCCGACTCTATCTTGTGTCACGGCCCTTTGATATGTGAGGTGGTCTCTTTGAAAAATCATGAGCTCATCGTTGTAGGCTTGCTGCTCTGCAACGCCTAATACGGCCCTCTGGAGGTATTCAAACCACCCATCCTCAAGCTCGTGGTCATGGAATTGCTCTGGACCAGATTTCTTCCATAAAGGATGCAACACATGGGCAACTGCATGTAAGGGCCTACCGATCCTCTATGGCCGGATACACGATTTCCATACTAGCAAGTCCTATTCAAACCGGGGATCAAGTGTGACCTATTGAATCTAGAAATTCAAATCGGGATCCAGATTTTTAAGGCATCGAACAGGAAAACAATCCTCACCAATAGCCCTTGGTGGAAAGAAACTCAAATCACTAAGATTAGAAACAAGGAAGAAACTTCCTGTTTTTATTAATAAAAGATGGGAAAACCCATCAGAGTACAAAGGAATGCATGTTGAAAGCGTAAAGGCCATAAGGCGAATTGAGATACTGTACAACTGTACCCATAGTGTAGAAAGAACCATCTGTCTGAGGGTGTGGTGTACCTTTAGGAGCCGCTCCAAGATTATAAAGATGAATGGAAATCTAAACACATTGCACAATCTAAATTTCACAAATTTTGAACAATCATCAATGCATCAAAGTTCAAACGTCAAAGTGAGTGCCAAGAATTGAGATCCAGATAAGGCTTAAGCTAGGCTCTAGTTGCTAATTTCTAAAATTTAAACCTTAAAATCAAACCCATATTTTAAAATCTAGCATTGAGAATGAGACATCTATCATCAAAAATCAAGATTCAAAGTTCAAACCTTGTGGGAGCCAGTCTAAGAATATCCAAATTCTTGAACCCTCTATAAATTGCGAGGACCTTTGGTTTCGTGGTGACAAACCTCTCCAAGCGCCGTGTAGTATCAAGGATGTCTTTAACCCAAGGAAGAGCTAAACAAAAGCAAGACACATATGAGTCGTGACGAAAAGCAAAGACAATGGACTCTAGTTACAAGTTACTAGGTCTAAGGAGCTGTGTAAGAAGATTGTCCATTCATGTCACGATAGCCCTAGTGCTGCTTATCCCAGTGTGGATAAGACCTATGAGTTGATCCCTATGTAACTTCTAGTGGCCTAAGCTTAAAAAGGATGTTTACCATTATGTGACGCACTGTTTGAAGTGCCAGGTCAATAAAGCCGAAAGGATTAAAACTCCTGGAGTTTTACTCCCACTACCTGTGCTAGAAGGAAGATGGGAGAGTACATCCATGGACTTTGTCATCAACTTGCCTCGTACGCAGTTACAACGTAATTCTATCTTGGTTATATTTGACAGAATCACTAAGATGGCTCATTTTATTTATTCCAACGCGTAAAAAGATTGATGCGTTTGGAGTAGCTAGCCTACTTATCAAGTATGTGTTCAGACTTCATGGATTACTGTCATCCATAGTGTTTGACAAAGATACTCGATTTACTGGGAACTTTTGGATGAACGTTATGTTCAAACTGGAAGTTTAAATGAGAATGAGCAGTACAGAGTGTCTTGCAATGGATGGCCAAACTGAGAGTCAATCGGACCTTAGAGGATATGCTTAGGGCAATTGTTGGGGATAAGCAAACTTAGTGGGAGAAGTACGTACCGCTGTTGGAGTTCACTTACAATGATGAAAAAAATGTAAGTACAAAAATGAGCCCTTTCGAGCTTAATTATGGTTTTAGGCCAGCTAGCCTTGTTACCGTAGGAATTTCTTAGAAAGTACCTGGTGTGGTTAATCTCCTAATTCAAATGAGTGAAATGCTTGAGTTAGCTAAAGTGATGTAAGGCAAGTGATGGATCGAGCTAAGTCATTTGCTGATTAGAATCGTACGTCGAGAGAGTTTGAGGTAGGAGACACGGTGTTTGTCGAAGTACCCAAGGACACTAAGACCCTTAAGACGGGCAAATGTTACAAGTTATCCCCTCGTCATTGTGGACCCTGGAAAGTTGTAAAAAAGATTAGTGATGTTTCTTATAAGTTATGTTTGCCTGAAACTTGTGTGACTTAGAGGCTCAAAAGCTCTAATAACAGTTGTAATTACATTTCTTACAATGGTCACCACAGGCCGGTGACTTAGCCATTTTTATATTTACAAAAAGTACATTTGTGCATAAAATAGTAGACAATCGAGATAGGGAGTAAAAGTTGTAACATCCATTCCCCCTCAGGTTTCATCGTCCGCGATGGTGAAGCTAGGGTATTGTGCATGCAGACTGTGCGCGGTCTCGCAAGTAGCATCCCGAAGAGGCCTGCCATGCCAAGCGACTGAGTACTCATAGATCAGACGGTTGCACAAACGCCACTTCTGCCTATCCAATACCCTCGCCGGCCCATGGGTTATTTCTCCTTGCTCCTGGAATGCAAACAAACAATCAGACAACAAGTTATCGCCATCATGAAAAACTCGTTTCAATCTAGAAACATGAAATATAGGATGCATTTGCTTTGGTGTAGGGTATTGGGTCATTAATTAGGAGTGGCTGGATTGATATCCTAAAAGGTAGGAGTTGACTAGTCAACGAGACACGTGTCATATGCTCACTGGGACACTTGGTCCAGTGAACGAGTGACACGTTGTGGTTGACCGGTCAAACATGACATGTGTCACATGATCACTTGGAAACTTGGTCCAGTGTATGAGTGACAGATGTCAGCCTACTCACTTGCCTGTGTCAAGGTACTGCCAAGTGGCAAGTGTCGACCGGGCATGGAATTGACCATGTGTCGATGTTAGGAAGGGTCAGAAGTAAGGGGTGCTTGAGGATTGTGCATAAGTGATCCTAGAGAGAGGCATTCTTGATCATAATCTATGAATGGGAGGAGACAAGGCAGCTAGCTCCACCATGTTTCATGTTTTGTGATGTTATGTGCATGTAGGGAAACCACCAAGGATCGAGGTTTTTAGCAAACTGCAACAAAGAAACAATAGGAATAGTGGACATGCAAGGCTCAAGCAGCTGCAACTAGTGGATAGGAGTGTGAAAATTTTGCATTGAAAAACATGATGCAACTGAGAGAACGTGTTAAGTACTGTTGGGTGGTAGGGAAGAAGTAAATAGAACAAAAAGGAAGGAAATCGTAGAGATTTTGCTAACCTATGATCGAACAGAAAATCATGGAAAAAATGGACTGAAAATGAAAAACGTTTTACAAAGCCTGATCAAATGAGCAATGACCTTTGAATTACCACCTATTGTACTTGCTAGCAGATGGCAAAAGCGTTATAAGCCTTGATACTCGAATTTTTTATCATTTGCAAACTCTAGAACTCCCCTTTTGTTTAAAAATCAAGATCCAGGAAAATTGTTCTAGGGGTTCAGGGTCGCCATCTCAGGTCTTGAATTCTGAAATGCAAATGTTCCAGTTTTATTTTATTTTAACTTGCTCCAGACATCCCTAACATGTTTTGTTTTGAGCACCTGAGCAAAACATTCTGATTTCGAAACACTGGAACTTGGTCACATCTTGGAAAATTTATGAGTGAGTTGGAAAAATATCTCCCAAAATGTTTGGATCATAGGTCAGATGTTTCCTGTAGAATTTTTAACATCTGTTTGAGGTACACTTGCATTACTTTGTTTAGAAAATTGTCATGGGAAGTATTGAATCATTCTGGCACTTGAAGGATGTTCCTTGGGGCTTGGGATTGGGATTCACGAGGATAGATGCTCTTTTAAACCATTACTTGAAAGCTGCTGGTAAATTCTAGAGAATTAAAGCAGTCGTGAGTACCGTAAGTGCTTGGTAAAAGATGGATACTGGATGGACTAAGCTGGTGGCTTGCTCCGCTGAGTTCTTAATGAATATTGTATGGTCCTGCCTCTCTTTAGCTGCTAGCTGGCTAATTTGAGCTTTCTTGTTCTCCAGTTTCCCACTTAACTAATGATCTGAGTCTTGAGGAGTTAAGAAACTATCTTACAACCATAGCAAGCTTGTGATATGTGATTAGGTTGCATGATCTAGAACTAGTTGCCAGAACAAATCTCTTCAGTATATGGTTTCTCAAAAGATTATAGGACCCAAGCAATATCATTAGAAGTTGAGTTTTACAGGCATGATCATACTTAGAGCTGTCACATGTGCTATTCACTCCTAATTTCAAAGATCTACTGTTTTGTACTGCTTATTGTTTGCTGCTTTAAGAATTTCAACCAGTGACTACTCAATTTCTGATATGCATTTCATCTTCTATGTCAGTTGGATGAGAGCAACAAAAATGAGCAATTGCAAATGCAAAGATCTCGTGCCAGGTTGGATCACCTGCACTCACTACCGGTTGGTGACAAAGATGTTGAAGCCAAATGGCACAACATTAAAGCTGACAGAATTCTTCTGGATTATATGCTTCGCTCTTCCTATTATCGCACTGCTATGAAGCTTGCAGAGTCTTCGCACATACAAGTATGTATAGTGAAAACTATCATGAAATTGTAAGGAATTGCTGAAATCTAATATGACGATGAGTAATAGCCTTATGGCACGTGGGCACTGTACAATTTCATTTTCCAGAATTTTGATTCTAACGTTAATGCTACTATCAAGTTTGAGTTGCATCACGGTGTGATAAATTTGTCTCTCAGGAACTCGCTGATATCGACATCTTCTTAGATGCACGGAAGGTTATTGATGCTCTGAGGGGCAGAGATTGTTCGGAAGCTCTTCAATGGATTGCAGAGAACAAGTCGAAGTTCAGAAAGAACAAGGTTCTTGTCTAGAGTTATATGAGCTGATGATTTCTTGTTTCAACATGAAATACTGCACTGAGATTTGGAGCATCTAGTGTTGTTGTTCCTATCAATGCATACAGTTGATTAGACTTGTGATTGTATATGCTGGCAGAGCATTTTTGAGTTCAAACTAAGGATTCAAGAGTTTATTGAAATGGTTCGCTCAGAGAAGATGATGGATGCAGTTATGTATGCCCGTAAGTATCTGGCTCCTTGGGGAGCTACTAATATGAAGGAGCTGCAGCAGGCAATGGCAACACTTGCATTCAAAAGTAGTACAGACTCTGCTTCATATAAGGTTTGAGAGTTTGAAAATAGGCTGTGGAGATAGTGATATATAATGTGAAGGATGTCCCTTCTTTATGAGGTTTATTGTGGATTCCATGTCAGGCGTTATTCAATAATGATTTTTATAATTTGTGACAGGTGCTTTTTGATGCAAAGCAATGGGACGATCTAATTCAGCAATTCAAAGAAGAGTTCTATAAGTCTTATAGGATGACGGTGGAACCTTTACTGCACATCTATCTACAAGCTGGGCTCTGTGCTTTGAAGACGCCGTATCCTTAAACATTTTGTATGCTACTCTGCAGATAATCTAGATAATTTGTTTTCATTTTACTGCTCTGCCTTATCTGGCATGGATGGCTGCTACATTTTTTACAGATTAGAGCTTTCCTTTGACTCTGGATGCCAAAAGCTTCTGCCTTGAAAAAGATTGTACAAAGCAGGATCCATTGTCCGATGAGACATTCAGGCAGCTTGCAGAACCTTTGCCATATGCCAAGCATATCCATTCCAAGCTTGTATGTTACATCACGAAGGAGCTAATGAATGAAAACAATCCTCCTTTGGTTCTGCCAAATGGTTACGTATACAGCAGTAAGGTACTTATGCATGCTGATAATTTTTGGTCCTACTCCAGCTTGCTGTCACAATAGTAGTGTGTATGACACCATTGTGAATGTTTCAGGCTTTAGAGGACATGGCTAACAGGAACAATGGAAAGATTACATGCCCAAGAACAGGGGATACCTGTAATTTTAGTGAGCTATCCAAAGCCTACATATCTTAAGAGTTGCAGCGAGTGGTCGGCAGGTAGTATCTTCACATGCACGCCATTGAATACTCACATTTGACCCAGAAGTCTCAAAGCAAGCATATTCATATGCTGTGTTCGTTGTTCAATTTGGAAATTGGTCATTTTTTGAAATAGACTTGTTATGTCCACACAAAACCATGACATTTTATACCCAAAAGCCATTATATAACATTGACAATTATGGAGATGTGGGCTTGGGATCAATCAAAAGCACGACAAATGTTTGTACTTTTCTCTAGTAGATTGAGCATGTCCTGCTTGCCAAGCTATAATTTATGAAGCCATGTGTTTTGACTGTGGAACAGAATTGGCTTCAGCTTTGTGGCCATTGACTAAGAGTGTTCTAGTGGACTACAGGTTGTTGGGATCATTTGTTGCAACAATCTGCTTCTTTGAAAGGTAATCTGTGATTGAGCTGCTTAGAATAGTTTTTTCATCTTCATTTTTAGATTGATGTTCAAGATTGTGACCTTTACACCAATGTGTAGTCCTGGACCGGCAAGGATTTAAATTTTTTTAAAGTCTTGCAAATTATTTACATGCTTTGTAACACGCTGTTCAAAAATGAAAATGCAAAAGTAGGCACCAAGGCTTACTGTGTTTTACATTTAAACAATCTCACAGGGAACTAGCTTCTTTGCTAGGTCCCAGGTGCTGAACAATTTTAACACTTTCTATAATAAAGAAGACAGCTATTTTTACATCAGAAGTGTGCAATCATTTTGTCTAAGCCTGTTTTTCTTCATTAAACTTTGATTAGGTTTGCCATCTGATCTTGAGAGGTAAAGAAAAAACCTTTGAAGTCTGTTTTTGTCGAAGTGCCAGAATGTCTCATTGGTCAATTGTTTTTCTTAACACTTTTTTGCAAAAGCTTAAAGATGATCAATGTCATATCTGAATATTTGTCGATGAGTAAAAGTTTGAAGATCTTGCTGGATTTTTTGGAGCATTGGCTACGCTCATACATCTCTTAAGCAAGTAAAATATGTGGTGAACATCAAAGTTTAAAGACGGCAATGACAGTTCCACTTATTGTTAACAAGATTTATAGTGGATACCTTCGATCTGGACCTGCATGGCTGGCTGGTGGGTCTATAATGGGAGCGACTTGAAGTTTGTGATGCCTATACTTTGAAAGCAAATCATGACAACAAAGGAAGATTATCCATGATTTTTTATTCGAGCTTGTAGTTATCCACAAATCTGTCTCTTGTTCGTTGACCGCTCCTTTCCTCACCTTGAGAAAATTTAGGTCCATGAAATTTAATTTGACCTTGTAGCTGCCCACAAATTTGTTTGTTGTAGACTGCTCCTTTCCACACCTCAAGGTTTTGAGTTGGACATCACTTGGGTGCCCATGGACAGAAATTGAAAACATTATGAGCTTGCCATTGCAGTGGCATATTTTCTATCATTTTGTGGATTTAGAGCATTACTTGATGGAAAGGAAGATCAAATTTACACTTGAACTTACACAAATTGAGCATATTGTGATCAATCTTAGAATTGCAGTTTAAGACGTCCATGGTAAGACCTTGCAGAGGGGTAGATATACCATGGTCCATAAATAACACATGGTCAGGTTCGTTGTGTGCTGAGTGTTTGTTACTTTGGAAAGAGTGCAATTGATGTGGCTTCTGTTGTGACATAATGCTTCTTGGTTTCCAAGGAGAGGCTCGAACTTGAGACCAAAGAAACTTTGGATGTCAAGATAACCAATTGAGCCAACACCCTTAACTGACATAATGACATCAGTAGAAGATGAACTACATCAACTGATGTTTAAACAGTATGATTGTGCAGAATTTTCTTTGATCCATCAGAGCATATAACAAAATCAACTAGGCTCATCCAACTGAACGTCCAATTCCCATCTGGTTTTTTGTTTTCATAGATTTTGTCTTAATGTGTGTGTTTGTCTAGTCTTTTTTTATGGCAATTTGAAGGCTTGAAACAAAAAGCTTTATTCTCCCTTACTGCTTAATTGTAGCTGCAAATAAACCTTCAAAACTAGTTTGCAAATAAATGGAGGGTAACTGAAGGCGGATGACTAAGTTGGAAGGTAAGTTGGGCGAGCACAAAAGCTCAAGCAAACATTTACAACAAGTATTGTTTCTAAAACCTTACCTGTCTAGGTATTGACAACTTGCAAAACTAGAAAGCTGTGTGCAATTTTATATTTGAAGTAAAATTTAGTTGTATGTGAAATATTGGGGCTTTTCCTCAAAATACTATGATCAGTGTGCAGGTCTCAAGACAGAATTAGCTGGTAACTACATCGGTCATTTTGGAGTGCATATGAGCAAAGAATAAACAAATATTTTGGTTCATTATTGTAACAATACAAGTTGGAAGTAAATAACATAGCTGGTTAGAGCTTTGTTGCAATATGGGATAAATTTGTTATTTATGTATGACCTTTTTTCTCTTTTCAAAAAAGAAAAGAAAAGAAAGTGTGACACCACAATTGTGCAACCCTTGAAGCAATCTCTTAGACTACATTGCATTCCATCCATGACTACCGAGTTTGTCAAATTACCTTCATTTTAGATGTTTCTTGACAGTTCAACAATACACCAGACGACCACACAATCTGGTGAAAGACAATGATCTGCTGAGCCCAAAGACCATAACGATCGATAAGATCAAGTCTAGTATGAAGAAGTTCGTATCCTACACTTCATTGCCACAGATCTGTCAAGATGCGGTCATTATGGAGAATCTTATCTTAAGAGTAGATCACTCCTGTCCAAACATTGAAATATTGGATGGGAAATCAGAAAAATCTGAAGGTTCAACACTAGTCAAGCATACAAGGGAAGAAGGCTATGAATTGTAAAGTTCCTAAGTTGGGAAACACAATTTGTCCTCAAGAAACACAAAGTGATGTTGACGGTCAAGATCGTGATCTTGATGGAACTTTAGTAGCCAATCAGAGTGAAGGGGGCTCACCTCTCAAATCTATAAGAGGGAGTCATTTCTGTTGTATCTTTAGTGTAGTATATGAGTTCGTCACTGGGAGCGGCAACCTCGCCTCCAAGTGTTCATGATAAGCATGCACTTGAAGTCTTTTTTCAGCAATCAATAGTATCGCTTGAGAACAAGGCCTTGATATTTTAAGCGTTGGCTCTTGCTGGATTGAAGGCCTATTTGGGCTTGGATTCCCCGGATTTGGCCTTTTGAGAATGGATATACCTGGATTTGGCGTTGTGTTGGTGGTCTATGGCATTGTGGAACAATCAGACTTTGATTGAATCTTGCTCGAGTTGAAGGGACAATCATCAACCTTAGTCTTCCCCTTGTCATTGAACTTCTCATTTGAAGGCTGCGTGATTGCGCTTTTCCCTTGGATCTTGTGCTGAACTGCCTACAAGTCGCCTTGTTGACACAAAAAAAACACAGAAACTGGAGTAATAGATGGATGTAACAGATGAACAACATGAAGGTTATACTGATGGATTATGGAATGGAGATGATATTAAAAAAATTGAACGTAGTGACGACGTGGATGGTATCTTATGTGGAGGACGGCTGTCAACGATGGTGCCAGGTGGGTGGGGTCCGGGGCCTCCTTGTTGAGGCCTCGATGGGTAGGGTCTGGGGCATCCTCAGTGACACCCCAGTGCAGGAGTCTGGGGGACTGCATTGGCCCCCAACACTGAACGATATGACTTGTATGTGATTGAGCGGGCGATTGGCGTGCCAAGCCATTAGTCGATGCGACACTTGATTTCTAAGCATGAGTATCCTTGAAGTGTTGTTGGATTCATAAATTCCTTTTAATGAATCCCAAGTCTCCTTGGTCGAAATATAAATGATACCTCTTTCAATAAGTCATTGCTCACATTCATTTTAATGCAATGTAAGGCCAATCTAGCCTTTTTCTTGTATCTTACTTCCTCTTGCACACCAAGAGGTTCATCCTCCTCTTGTTGTACAATGTCATAGAGATCATGGAGCACCAACAGTGACTCCATTCTCACTTTCCATATGGGACAATTTGTGGTTGTAAGCCTCTCATTGGCTTCTAGCAAAAATCCACCCATGGATGCCATTATGAATGATTTAGCTCTTGAAATTCACAAAGATTTCACTTTTTGAAATGATCCAAGGTAGACTTCTAGCACTCAAAACGCTGTCCCAATCAATCTAGCACAAAGCTTGGATGATGGTACAATGAGATCAATACACAAATCTAGCAAATCACTCCCTAGATCTTCGATTTTTGGCAATCAAATCCCTAGTTCTCACCACTCCCTATCAAGATATGAAAAATAAAATTTTGAGGCCTGATTCCTTCTCTCAAACATTCACATCAATGATCCAATTCAAGATCTAATCATTGGTCTAGAAACTATGAAACTTGATCTAGACAATGCATCAAAAAATTCAAAAATGGATGTGTGTGTGAATTATGAGATCAATTCAAAGTTAGGAACTTAAAAGATAGGTTCAGTATGGTCCCACAATGTGAACAATACACCTGCAACCAAGAATCGAATTTGATCCAAAAATTATGAAGCTACCCACTCACTTCTAGCTCACCTGCTCAAAACTAGATCAAAAACTCAAAACTTCCTAATTTTGGGTGTGTTCATTGATCAAATACATAGCCTCTTGTACTTGGCTCTGATACCATGCTAAAATTACTCAATTTTGGAACATAAATGGATCTACAATCAATCCACAAGAGGTGTTGGATGCTAGTTAGATTGATCATCCACAAATCTAATGATTAGATCTTGATCTAGATCAAAATTATTCACTTAACTAGCAAGAACAACATGTAAATTGATCAAATTAATGGATGAACAACCCGTGAAAACTTGTCATTGTACGGACAATGGACAAAGAGTGAAATACATTACCTATGTATAGCATTCACTGCATAAAATCACAACACTAATGGTAGAAACATGGATTTGTCTCAAAATCAAGATTTCTCATCAAATATTCACAATGATGATCTGATAGGCCTACTGGCATGTGTGGGGAATACTCCATCACTTCAGATCCACCAATCAATGCTAGATAGGCACCCACCTCTTTGATTCCTAGAATGATGCCATTGCCTCACCATGATTTTCCTTGATTTGAGGTAATTTTCCAAACTTTTAGGAACTTACAAAATCAACTCCTATGATAAGCTACTGATATTTTCCAGATATGTACACACGTGGGAACAACCTTTCACGTGTGGGAAATCTCCATTGTTCACATGGGTTTGCTTGATCAACTAGTGAAATGGTGCCAAATGGCAATGTTCAAGTTGACTAGCTTTTCACTAGTTCATACTTGTGTCAATCAAGATTTTTTCTATCGAATAAAAAATAAATGCATTTAGGCCTACCATCCACACATGGGAATAGGCTCCACACGTGTGGGGATCAAGTTATACACATATAATAATAGATAAAAGCTAGACATTGACAATTTTAACTGATTAACCTCTTGAAGAGAAGATCTAGAGCCAAAGATGCCTAGATAACAAAAAAAAAACCAAACCAAAGAAATAACAACCAAGAAAAAAAAAGGAACAAGTGGAGTTTGAACTAATTCAAATTGGTAATTTAGATGCATTGAATTTAGTCTATTGGTGGAATAGATCTAGAACCTTCTAAATGTTGATAAGCTTGGACAAGCACATCCAAATAGGTCAAGCACTTGCTATATATAGTGTACAACCATGGGAAGAGGACATCTCCCCCCCTCCCCCCCCCCCCCCCCCCCCCCCCCTCTCTCTCTCTCTCTCTCTCTCTCTCTCTCTCTCTCTCTCATTCATGCTTATGGAAGTGATCTCTTTGGGTTTCGATATCTATTTTTTCATTGTCTTGTTGATATCTTGAATTCTTGTGTGTAGAATGCTAATTTAAGTTGTGTATTGACTTCACACGTGTGAAGGGTGCTTTGTACAACCATTTTATGGAAAGCAACAACAACTTATCATTATAATGCTATTTTTTCAAGTTCTTATTGAGTTTATAGCTCCTATAGAAGTAGATGCTAGATTTCTACATTGTTAATGGTCCTAGATTTGCTATCTTTAGTAACCAAAGATTAAAGGGACAAATTAGATCTTAGTGATCTGATTTTCTTCACATGGTATTAGAGCTTTGGTGCAGGTTATTGAAGGAGCAATCACATTTAGCAAAGGATTTAGAGGAGTCACCAATTCTAGAGCATGCTAGATTGATTTCTACTAAAAAAATCAAGCATTTTTCAGGTGTACAATTGTTTTTTGTAGATCAAAACTCAATGTAGGGCAAAATACTTGAAGTAGGCCAATTTCACACTTTGTATGGTGGAATGTTACGATTTTAATTGCATTGGATAGGTCTTATTGCATTCTTCAAGAATCTATATCATGTTTGTAGCATTTGCATATAGAAAGTGAATGATTCAATTTTTGATTGCATATCTTGTGTTTGAAGTTGCTGGACTTTTCAAGAGTGTATTTCAATCACATAAAGTACAAAAGTTCATAATATTTTAGGTTGATCATTTGTTGATCAAGTATCTTTCATTCTATGTGTTGGATTTGCTAGGTGTTGTGCAAGAAAGAGTTTTGAGAGGTTACATATCTTTGTGATTTCTTCTTGAGTCCATTTGTTGACATTCAAGAGAGTGCTTTGTGCATTGGAACAGGTTGAAAGAGAAGATCAAGTCATTGCGACATGGCAACATCAAGTGGCTTCATGTTGGAAGGCAATGATAGGCTTACCTCAACAAATTATTCTACTTGGAAGGTGAGAATGGAGTCTCTCATTGAGATGAATGATTTGATGGATATTTTTGTAGGTGAGTAAGAACGACCTTTGGCACCTCAAGAACAATTGAGGTATGACAATTGGGCAAAGAAAGCTCTATATGTGATGAAGATGAATGTTACAAATGAACTTCTCAAGAAATTTGGTAAGTGTACTTCATCAAGTGAGAAGCTTTATGAATCTAAGTCTACATCAAGGTTCCTAACCCTTAGGAGACAAATCTTTCTATGTATGCAAAAGAAGGATGAAAGTGCTCATGATTTTGTTTTGAGAGTTAAGGCATTCAATGATGAGTTAGCATGTATTGATGAAAGCATTAAGGAAGTAGAACTTGTTCAAGTTGTTCTTAATGACTTGTTGGATGATCATGCTAATCTTGTTCAAAGTTTTTCTATTCAAAAGACTTTGACAAGTATTGTGGATTTGCAAGAGATCTTGGTGAATGAGGCGTATAGGCTTATGAATCTACATGTGTAGATGAGGCAAGGCAAAAAGAGGAGTGGATCCAAGCAATGGATCTTGAGTACCAAGCTCTTATGAAGAAGAACACATGGAGGTTGGTGGAACTTCCTAAGGACAAGAAGGCTATTGAATGCAAGTGGATCTTCAAGGTGGAGGTAAACCAATATGGATCAATAAAAAAACACAAGGCAAGGTTGGTGGCTATAGGATATGCACAAGAACATGGTATTGACTATGATGAGACTTTTGCACCCATGGCAAAGATGGTAAGCATTTGGGATCTATCGAAAATGGACATCACTAATGCATTCTTGAATGGTGATCTTAAGGAGGAAGTGTACATGGAGCAACCCGAGGGCTACATTTCACATGGCAAGCCTAAGCATATTTGTTTTCTACAAAAGAGTTTGTATGGTCTTAAGCAAGCACCAAGGAGTTGGTATGCTAAGCTTAACACATTTCTACTTTCTCAAATTTTTTTGATGAGTGAGTATGATCATTCACTTTATTATAGATTTTTTGGAAATCATGCTACTATTCTTCTAATCTGTGAAAAATTGCCTACATTGGCAAATCTAGCCATGTAGAATATTGTACATTTTGTCAATATTGTTTGTTGGTTACTTGAATGGCCAAAGTGCCACTTGTACATACACACCTAAAGTAGGTTACCACGAGTCAAGAGGAGTGATTGTGTCTATTTGGTAGTGATTCCTACTTTGTAGGATCTAGACCATGATTTATGATGAGATTTGTACCTACCATGCACCTACCAAGCATGACTCTTGGATCTAGGCTAGGGTTTTCACATTAGGGAAAGAAAGTGGAGTCTACTTCCTTATTACATGCTGGATTTTTACCTAACTTTGCAAAGGAAGTGTGTTTTACTATGTATTTCCATTCTCCATAGTGAGAAGATAGAAACTTTTTGGAGCCTCAAGGAGAAACTCGAGTTTCCTCTCATTGTATGGTGATTACTCTATTTTTCCAATAAAACCCAGCTTTGGCACTTTGTAAACACTATCTACAGGCCGTACTACAGCCTTATTTCCACATGTGTGGAGTTGGATTAGACTATTTGATCAATGCTTTGATTGTCTCTACTTGTTTCCTATCAAGCTGCTAAACTAGATCTTGTTTTCTGATGACTAGTTTCTGATAGATTGTTTAACAAGCATACAATCACCTTGTGGATCATTCAAAGATCCATTTATGGTCCTTAGTACTATACTTTTCACATGGTATCAGAGCCAAGTACAAGGCCATTGATCTGTGTTTGAATCTAATCCAGTTTTAGCAGGTTTTGGTGCAAAAAGCTAGTATTGGAAGGGCGAGCTGGTATCTAGGTTTTGGTGAGGGGATTTGATCCCAAACTTTTTCAGGATCAAAATCCGTATTGTTCACACGTGTGGGCATCTTTGAACCAGCATTTAATAACCCATATTCATTGGATCATAGAAAATTCATATGGTGTCAGTTTGATGTAATTTTTGGTGCAAATCCTAGGATAAGCTACCAAGATCACTTGCCATTGATTAGTTTTGAATTTGTTTCATGAAAACTAATTAATCTAGGCTGATTTCAGACCTTATTAAAGTGGAAACTAGGTCTTGAAAGTACATCAAAGTGAATGAGAGAGATAGAGTCAGTTTTTGTCCAAGAATAGCCAAGATTGGCAAGATTTGCTTGAGTGTACTTTTCATCTCATCTTATCTTCATTCCAGCTTGTGAGGGAGTGATAGAACTGTGATTACAAATCTATTAGTTGGATTAGAAGTCAACATTTGAGTGAAACACTGCAAGTTAGAAACCTTTGTGAGTTTCAGGTCCAAACAAATCTATATCTTGTGTGTAGAATCTTGCTAGTAAGATGGGATCAGTGGGAGCCTACCTTCTAGAAGCTAGTGAGAGGTTAAATTCTACCAATTATGCTATTTGGAAAGTGAGGATGGAGTCACTAATGGTGCTCTAGGATCTTTATGAGTTTCTAATAGATGATGAAGATGAACCTCTAGGTGCACAGGAATTAGTGAGATACAAGAAGAGGTCTAGGCTTGCACTTCACTGTATTAAGATGAATGTAAGCAATGATCTTTTAAGGGAAGTATCATCATGTAAGAGTGCTAAAGAGGCTTAGGAAGAGGAAGATGAAGAGTCATCCTTGATGGTTTCCAACAAACCACCATCATCCAAGAGCAACACCAATGATTCTTGGTGGATTGATAGTGGGGCAAGTTCCCACATGACATATCAAAAGGACATATTCTCCACCTTACTTTCTTACAATGACTTAAATAGATCAATCTATACTGCAAGTAGTCAAGAATGTAAGATAAGTGGAATAGAAACAATTCCCTATATGTGGGATCATCCAAAAGGATGAATCTAGATAATGTTCTTTATGTTTCTAAGTTAACCAAGAATTTGCTTAATGTTGGCCAGTTAATGGATAATGGCCTAGATGTACAATTTAAGCATGGAGTTTGTTCCATCCTTAGAAATGATGAATGTATAGCCAAAGGCTTTAAGCAAGGTAGATTATTTAAGCTTGATGCTAATATTGCAGTGGAGAGTGTTAACTTGGCAAAGGTGGAGCTATCAAAGGTGGAACTGTGGTACAAAAGGTTGGGCCACCTCAACTACAAAGCCATGGAATCTATGGCTACAAAGGAGCTTGCAGTTGGACTCCCCAAGCATTTGTCAAAGTGTGGGAAGAGATGTGAAGCATGCAGCCTCTCAAAGGCTCACAAGCTACCCTTCTCAAGATCTACATCAAGATCAAACTCTCCTCTTGAACTCATCCATTCGGATGTTCATAGTTTTTCACATGAGTCTAATGGTGGTGCCAAGTACTATGTAATCTTCATTGATGACTATTCTAGATTTTTGTTGGATGTACCTCTTGTCTAGCAAATCAATGGTGTTTGATTCTTTTGTAAAGTTCAAGACTTTGGTAGAAAATCAACTTAGTACCAAGATTAAGGTAATAAGGAGTGATAATGGAGGTGAATATGTCTCCAATAGGTTGATTGACTTTTGGATTTCTAATGGCATAAAGAGGGAGTTGTCATGTCCATACACCCTTCAACAAAATGGAGTGAGTGAGAGAAAAAATAGATCTCTTTGTGAGTGTGCTAAGGCCTTAAGGCTAGATGCTTCTCTATCCAAACCATTTTGGGGTGAAGCAATAACTTGTGCTAACTATTTGTGCAATAGATTGCCAAACCAAGCCATTGGAGGAATCACACCATTTGAAGCTCTATTTGGAGAGAAGCCCAATCTCAAAGATCTCAAAGTTTTTGGATCCACTTGCTATGTACACCAATCCTTGGATAAGAGAAGGAAGGATGATGCAACATCCATCAAAGGCATCTTTGTGGGATATGGTGAGAATAGCAAAGATTATAGAGTCTTCAATCCCATCACTAGCAAGGTGATAGTGAGTAGGGATGTTATTTTTGATGAAGGACATGCTTGTGATTTGGATGATAATGCTACTAATCATCTTGATGCCAAGGATCATGCTAGGATGGAGGAGGAGCTTCCAAGTGAAGAAGAACTTGAGGATCCACCTCAAGATGCAAGAACTCCAAGAACTCCAAGAACTCCAAGAAGATCTACAAGGGCAAGATCCGAGCCATTGAGGCTCACCTATGATGGTCAAGATGATCAAAGGGAAGGCTCATCATCTTTCACATCTTACACCTTTCTTACTTCAGTGTTAGATGAGCCAACATGCTATGAAGATGCTTGTAAGTCTAAAAGTTGGATGGATGCTATGCAAGTAGAGTATGATGCTCTTATTGAGAATCATACTTGGGATCTTGTGGATCTTCCTCAAAGGAAGAAACCTCTTGATTGCAAGTGGGTGTTTAGATTGAAGTATAATCAAGATGGATCAATAAGCAAGCATAAAGCTAGGCTTGTTGCCAAAGGTTTTTTACAAACCAAAGGCATTGACTATGATGAGACTTTTGCTCCTGTGGCTAAGCTTGTTACTATCAGGTTGATCATTAGTCTTGCTACAACCTTCAATTGGGAGCTATTCCAACTTGACTTCACAAATGCATTCCTCAATGGTTATTTGGAGGAAGAGATCTACATGAGGCAACCCGAGGGCTTCATCAAGGCAAAGCATGAAGGAAAGGTGTGTTTTTTGAAGAAGAGCCTTTATGGGCTCAAGCAAGCACCTAAAGCATGGTACTCTAGGCTAAACTCTTTTCTCATTTTCATCAATTTTGTAATGAGTGCCTATGATCCATCATTGTATATAAGTTTTCATGATGGCATGATCATTATTCTTGTTTTGTATGTAGATGACATTATCTTGAGTGGTAATGATCTAGATGGAATTAGAGATGTAAAAATTGCTTTAGCAAAAGAGTTTAAGATGGTAGATCTCGGCCTATTGAGCTTCATTCTTGGAGTAGAGGTTATTAGAGGATGTGATTTTAGCTTCATTTGTCAATCTAAATATGCTACATCCATGCTAGATAGATTTGGAATGAAGAATTGTAAAGGCATTGAGACACCAATCGAGCAACATGTAAAAGCATCTATTGGTTGTGATGAAGCATCCTTTGAGGACATCACATTATATAGAAGGCTTATTGGCTCCTTGATCTATTTAACTATAACTAGACCTGATCTTAGTTATAGTGTTGGAAAGTTAAGCCAATTCATGCAAAGTCCTCTAGTTTCACATTGGAAGATGGCCAAAAGAGTTCTTAGATACATTTCATTCACTAAGAATTTTGGTATTTTGTATAGAGGAACTAATCTTGGCTTAAGGGCCTATAGTGACTCAGATTTTGCAGGTGACAAAGTGGATAGAAGATCAACAAGTGCCTTTGCCACCTTTCTATGTGATGGAGTAGTATCATGGCTTTCCAAAAAGCAAGATACCATCTCCCTATCTTCCACATAATCCGAATACAAGGCCTTGACATCAACATGCAAGGAGGTCTTGTGGCTCAAAAGGCTATTGGTGGAGCTTCATGTCATGGAGGAGGAGATCCCTATCATCTATTGTGACAACCAATCAGCCCAATCACTTGCAACTAATCATACATTCCATGCAAGGAGCAAACACATCGAAATTGCTCATCATTTCGTGAGGGAAAAAAGTGCAAGCTAAAGAGATCAAGCTCCAACACGTGCCATCATCAAGTTGCTTGGCTGATTTGTTTACTAAACCTTTACCTAAAGATTCATTTGTCAAGCTTAGATCTTCAATTGGAGTTATTGATAAAAGCATTGTGATCTCCAAGGCTAGATTTGAGGAGGAGTGTGAAAAATTGCCTACATTGGCAAATCTAGCCATGTAGAATATTGTACATTTTGTCAATATTGTTTGTTGGTTACTTGAATGGCCAAAGTGCCACTTGTACATACACACCTAAAGTAGGTTACCACGAGTCAAGAGGAGTGGTTGTATCTACTTTGTAGGATCTAGACCATGATTTATGATGAGATTTGTACCTACCATGCACCTACCATGCACCTACCAAGCATGACTCTTGGATCTAGGCTAGGGTTTTCACATTAGGGCAAGAAAGTGGAGTCTACTTCCTTATTACATGCTGTATTTTCACCTAAGTTTGCGAAGGAAGTGTGTTTTACTATGTATTTCCATTCTCCATAGTGAGACGATAGAAACTTTTTAGAGCCTCAAGGAGAAACTCGAGTTTCCTCTCATTGTATGGTGATTACTCTATTTTTCCAATGAAACCCAGCTTTGGCACTTTGTAAACACTGTCTACAGGCTGTACTACAGCCTTATTTCCACACGTGTGGAGTTGGATTAGACTATTTGATCAATGCTTTGATTGTCTCTACTTGTTTCCTATCAAGCTGCTAAACTAGATCTTGTTTTCTGATGACTAGTTTCTGATAGATTGTTTAACAAGCATACAATCACCTTGTGGATCATTCAAAGATCCATTTATGGTCCTTAGTACTGTACTTTTCACATAATCTATGTGGATGATATCATTTTGAGTGGAGGCAACAATCAAGATATTGAGGATATCAAGATTGCACTCAAGGAGGAGTTTAAGGTGCATGATCTTGGTCTTTTTCACTATATCTTGGGAATAGAAGTATTTAAATCTTCTCAATATACTTTCATTTGTCAAGAGAAGTATGCTAATTCTATTCTAAAGATATTTCATATGGTAGATGCTAAGTCTTTATATTGATGAATCAGATTCAGAGTTATAAAAATTCATTTTTGATCAACAGTTTTTTATTGTCTAAATTGTCTTTAGTTGTCTCATACTTCCGCATAAAGTCTAACACTTCCGCATATAATTTTCGCACGCATATTCAATCAAAACAAGTACTCTTACATTAGTACATAGACTAGATAAAATTGCGATTGAAGAACTGGTATTAATTTGATTTATTCAAATATGTATCTTGTTCTATGTGGAAGAATAACTAGTATTTTTCCTACAGTGATAGCAGAGCATACATAATTAAAGTTGATACAGTGTTATCTTCGAATCCCTCTCAGCATTTTTCATACATCCATCAATAAGCCGCTATTTGGAGGTTATTCAAAATTAAAAGATGTCGTCGGTCACCAATATTCAAGCTAAGATCACTACAATCTTGGACCTAGAAGGTTCAAAGAGATCTGCATTTTAGGATTAGTTCGGAATTGATTTTGTTTGATTTGAGTGGACTGGCTTGTTTGAAATCTAATCTGATTAATAAACAGAGAAAGCTATTCAGATACCAATCTTACGATCCATTTGAATCTGAAATATCAGAGAAAATAACAAAAATCGGTCAAATCTGTCAGATTGGTCAAAAAAGAGACAAAAAGCATCATCAGAGCTGATAACTTTTTACCCTCTTTCAGGAAACCTTCGCCAAGTTGCAAACACCTTCGGTTTTGTTTACAGAACCTTCAGTTTGGAGGGCAAAGATTAATTCCCAGCAAATTTCCAGAAACATCAGAAAAACTTTCAAAAAACACCAAAAAATCGTCAAACCCCTAAAAATACAGAAAAAGAATCTTCGACCGATTCACTGTGCTTAGGTGTGATTTAGATCTATCTACTGCTAGGGCAACGAAGAATAATACCAAAAATTAAAAGGTTTTCAGAGGATCAGTTGTCATATTGCCATATTTTTGCCAAAAAAGTCACTTTTTTTTGTAAAATTACTAGTATCACTCTTGAACCTTCGCCAAAACCTTTGTCGAAATTCCAAAACATTATATTTATAGTAAAATACTATATCTGAGTTCGGCTAAGATTCTTCTTGATCTAATCACAAATTTTTTTGAATTTTACCCTCGCAGACCACAAAAACTATAATTTCTTGTGTCAGAAACCTTTGCCCGATTTTCATAGTTCACCCGAGAGGTTGGCGAAGGTTCCCTAGAAATTGCCAAAAAAGTGTTCAGAGAGTTTTTTTTTTCCAAAATAGCACTGATGAACCTTCATCGAGACAACCTTTGCCTAGTGAACCTTCGCCAATCCTATTTTTAGTTTCTGATTTTCCAGATCAAGTCTCTGTCAAAATTTGGATCAAATCTGATATGTTCTGATTTGGATTCTAAGAGATTTATCATTTTGAGAAGTATCGATTGATCGAATTTTGAAAAGTTTTTCATCATAGAAAATCAGATTCTTAAAGCGTAGGGTTAATGGATGTAGAGATAGATGTGAATCCTCCATTCATGTTGAAATCTGAACTAAACTATCGCTCTCATGGAACGAACCTATGCGTGACAACTAACTCCGTCTCTTTGATGCTAGATTGACTAGATCTTGGATTCAGGTTAGGCAAGGAAAGAAACCCCCTACACAAAAGTAGAGATATTTGAACTACCTGCGAATCTTGTCTTAAAGACAAGATGACTAGGACACCTTTCAGTAAGGATGTTTATAAAGCAACTAAGGTACTTGAAATTGTGCATTCAGATATTTGTGGACCATTTAGAGTATTGTCGTTGGGTGATGCAAAGTACTTCATTACGTTTATTGATGACTTCAACAAGTTTGTTGTAGTATACTTTATTCGTACCAAATCTAAAGCTTTCGAGAAATTCGTTAAGTATACGAGTTGGGCTAAGAAGCAGACAAGCAATAAACTGAAGCAAATTTGCACAGATCGTGGAGGTGAGTACATTTCAAATGAATTCAAAGATTACTGTACTGATCGAGGTATTATGCACACAAAGACTGCATCTTACACACGTCAACACAATGGAATAGCTGAACGAAGGAATTGTACACTAATGGAAGCTGCAAGGTGTATGATGGCTCATGCGAAAGCACAAAAACAGTTGTGGGAAGAAGCAGTGGCTACATCAAATTATCTTCAGAATCGTATTCTGAAATCTCGAATATCGGATAAAACTCCTCATGAGATATGGTGGAAGTCGAAGCCAAATCTTGCACACGTTTGAACATTTGGATGCACAGTGTATATGCACATACCATATAAGATGAGAAAGAAACTCGATGAAAAGACAGAACAAGGTTTTTCTAGTAGGATTTGAGTTACATTCGTCATATTGTCGTGTTAATGTACCCGAAACTGGCAAGATAAAAATTGTTTGAGATGTTAAATTTGATGAGACAAAATACATAGCAGACAGTAATCTAGTCGGCTATAAAATTCGCAAAAATTATTATGAGCTGCCAACGACAACAGAAGAAAAACAAGCAGAAGATGAAAGAGATTTATCAGATTCAGAGGGAGCTCAAGATCGAGTGCTTGATAGACTCGAATCGCCAGCTCAAATTCCAGCAGAAAAGCTCGAATCAATATTGAGCTCAAAACCTGCAGAATCGAATTCGAAACCATCTGTGAGAAGATCAGACAGACAATGAAAACCACCAGAAAGGTATGGTCAGGATGTTTTTAATACGACCATCAAATTTTGTGGATTCTCTGACGAACCTCAAACATTCGAGAAAGCTGTAGATGGACCAGATAAAGACCACTGAATTCAGGCAATGGAGGACGAAATGCCATCCACGTATAAGAACAATGTATGGACACTTGCACCTATACCTAATGGCAGAAAACCAATCAAGTGCAAGTGGATCTATAAGATCAAAACAGGTCCTGATGGAGAAAACATCAGATACAAGGCAAGGTTGGTTGCTAAAGGATTTTCACAGAAGTATGGGATCAACTACACTGATACTTTCTCACCGGTAGTCAAACATACATCAATTCGCTTGTTATTTGCGTATGTAGTGGCTCATGATTTGAAAATCCATATTGTGGATGAGAAAATTGCTTTCCTGCACGCAGAATTAGAAGAAGACTTATTAATAGACCAACCACTTGGTTTTGTAAGCCAAGAATATCCAGAATATGGATGTCACATGAATAAAAACATTTATGGTCTCAAATAGGCAGCAAGACAATGGTATTTGAAGAAGGACGAAGCACTACGTTCCATAGGCTTCAAACCTCTATTTGCTAAATCAAATGTCTATATCAAATATGTCCAAAAAGAAATAATCATTTCAGCTATTTATGTGGATGACACACTTATCTTCTCAAGAAGAGATACGTTAATTTCAGATGTCAAAAGAGACATTTCTAAAATATTTGAGATCGATGACCTAGGAGAAGCTAAAATCTATCTAGGTTTGCAGATCGTGAGAGACTTTAAAGGTGGTAAGTTGTATCTTCACCAACAAAAATACACTCAAAAGATCATTGAAGACTTCAACATCCTCAAATGCAAAGGTGTGCATACTCCCATAATACTTGGAACAATACTAGACAAGGCAGATTGTCCGCAGACTCTCGATGAAGAAGAATGAATGGCCAAAACACCCTATCAGAGGCTGATTGGATCATTGTTATATCTAGCAGACACCACCAGACCTGATATAATGTTTGCAGTGTACAGGCTAAGCCAATATAATCAGAACCCAAGGTCGTTACATTGGAAGTTGGCAAAGAGAGTACTACGATATCTCCAGGAAACGAAAGACTATGGACTGTGTTATTCAAAGAAAGCTGGATTTCACATTGAATCATACAGTGACGCAAGCTGGGCATCCATTAAAGATGATAGCAAAAGTATTTCAAGAGATTGTACTCTAGCATCGGCGTAGCCATACTCTGGATTAGCAAGAAGCAAACAGAGCAAGGGAGATAGAAGAACGCGAACAGAGAAGAGAGCAAGAATATTGCGGAACAATTCTCTCGTTCTAATCGACTGCTAGGTGCAAAACAATCTAATAGACAGCTTATGCTAAATGTAATCACAGCTTTAAGTGTTCTAATTGCCCAACATGATCTTAAAAATTTTAAAGTATGTAGAAATTTACAAGGGACAAAAACTCATGAATACCCATTGCAGTGAGCAGAGGCTCCGCAAGGGTCATCCACTGAGTGGCCATGCTTGTGCTAGGAAGTATCATGATGTCCGTTGCAGATGGGACATCACGATGGATGGTGTATCGAGGCAAAAGAGAAGTATCAGTAGAAGACATGATAGGAAAAGAGCAAAAACTGGAAGTAACGGTAAAAAGAGGTATAGAAAGCTGGTAGGAAAGTATTGAAATTTATGGTCGCTAAAAAAATCGGCAAGAGCTTCGCTAGCACAAGTGAAAAATGAAATCGATCAAAGAGAAAAATAATTAATAACCCAAAAGTCCTTCTTAAACAAGATCGATGGTAAAGGTAGGTAGGAATATACATGGAAAAAAATCGATCAAAGAGAAAAATAATTAATAACCCAAAAGTCCTTCTTAAACAAGATCGATGATAAAGGTATCTGTTGGAAATTAAGCCCACAGTTGCCTCCTTGGTGAATGACTACTTTCTATTTCATGATTCTTCCTGCATGTTCATTGATCATTGATCTAGGGTCAGGTGAAACCAACTTTGGTTCTATGTCTGCTCATCTGATACATGCAAGAATCACAAACTTAGACAACCAATTTATTTGAAGAACGTTTACAACGGGCTTCCGGATGATCTCCAGTCATAATTTCAAAGTTCAGATGTCAAGTTTAATAACTTAAAGCCATTGAAGACTTGGCCATATTCAAGGACTTCCACAAAAACTTGCATTTAGAACAAGTATGCAGAAATACATTACTTTTCAACAGCATGCAGAAATACACTATGTTTTCAATAGTTTCGGCTTTTTTGCATTTTTCTCGAAATGCGAAAACTTGCATAGTTCAAAAGTTTAACTGATTTTTAACACACCTTTGGCTCTTTGCGAAAAATGCAAAGAGAGAGAAAATTCCCGAAGGTCATTTATTTTTATGCTTTAAACTATTTTTAAGACATCATCTTTTGAGGGCACCTTCGGTTTCTTACGAAAAAAGCAAAGAGAGAGAAAATTCCCGAAGGTCGTCTAAAATAAACGAGGAACATTCCAGCGACATCCTCGTCCGCGTCAACGATGCTGAATTATTGACCGTATAGACTGTGTACAGTTGTCACAAAAGTCATATACTTCCAAGTACAACGGCTTTCCTAATTAGGTGACAAGCATTCAATGTAATTAATACATGGGTGAAATCTATAAATAGATCGTCTAAGCACAGATTAGTGTTTTTTGCTCCATCCATGAGACACATTATTTGAGCCTCCCAATTATGCCGTCATTTTTTGTTGAATTGCTATTTGTATTGTGCTTCAATGTAATATAGCAGCAACTTGCTTTTATCTGTGTACAACATAGATGAATGCTTGTTGTGATTGAATGCATTTTCATTGCTGTTTGATCGCGCTTGTTTACTCACTCTGATCAGAACACGAACATCTAAGACTCCTCAGTTTCTGATCAGATGATGGACGTCTTTGATGCCTGAGGAACTCGCGATATCATACTGCTCTTTCATTTATTTCGAAACTATACTTCACATTGAATTTGATTTCAGTAGTACCACACACAAACCATCTCTAATCTCTTCGATGGACTGTAATCTTGTTTTAGAGTATGAATTAATTTTAAGATCCTGTTGGGCAATTAGAACACTTAAAGCTGTGATTACATTTAGCATAAGCTGTCTATTAGACTGTTTTGCACCTAGCAGCCGATTAGAACGGGAGAGCTGTTCCGCAATATTCCTGCTCTCTTCTCCGTTCGTATTCTTCTATCTCCCTTGTCCCATCAGATTGGTATCAGAGCGTTGCTCAAATAAACTGAAAGATTAAGTTTGTTCTATTTGTATACTATTGTCATGTCTTATATAGGTAGCTCTTCATCTTCATCACTCAGTGAAGCTAGAGTCATTGACAAGTTCAATGGTTCTAACTTCTACATTTGGAAGTTAAAACTTAGAATGATGTTGATAGATAGAGATCTTTGGGATTTAGTAGAAGGTGCAGACCTGAAACCAGAAGATGGTGATCAAGCAAAGGCCTGGAGGATCAAAGACTAGAAGGCCCTGACATGTATCACACTCAATTTGTCCGACTCCCAAATATCTCACGTTACCACGTGCAAAACCTCTAAGGAAGCACTGGAATCGTTATCAAGTCTTTATGAGACTCATAATGTAACCACGATTACATCTTAGAAGGAAGTTCTTTACTCTTAGCTTGTCTGATTCTACTGCCATCACTTCTCACATCAATAGCTTCAAATCCCTGCTAGATCAGTTATCAACTGTAGGATATTCTATTCAAGATGATGATATCATCATGACCTTGATTTCTTCTCTTTCAAAGTCCTATGAGCACTTTGTGGTGATGATCTCCACACAACCCGACCTCACTCTTCAAAAGGTGATCGGTCATCTTCTTCAAGAAAAAATGCAGAGAAAGGCTAGCAGCCTGTCCATCAAAGACAAATCCATGGCTCTATACACCAAGAAGAAAGACTATTCCAAGGGCAAGAATCAAGTGCAGAAGCAACAACAAAAGCCTTACACTCAAGATGAGCATGGTGGATCACGCAAGAAGCTTTTCTGCAGATATTGCAAAAGTGCTAATCATGACATCAAGGAGTGTCGCATCAGGATCGACAATGAGACAAAGAAGCAACAACAACAACAGCAGCCAAACTCCTCCAACACGGCGGAATTCAAGGAGTCAGGTACACACTTGTTAATGGCTTATAGCAGCAACGAAGACTGTGATAGCTAGTACCTGGACAACAGCGCTACCCAACACATGACCTCTCGCAAGGAATGGTTTACGGAGTACACAGCTTATAACATAGACCAATTTATCTACCTCGGAGATTCTAGCACCATACGCGTGGAAGGCAAAGGAGCAGTGAAGATCAGCTTCAACAACGACTTGTCCATTTGTGTTCCCAACATCCTTCATGTTCCTCAGTTGTCAAAGAACTTGTTATCAATCTCTAAGATAACTGATGAGGGCTACACTGTTACTTTCTCATGTGAGCAGTGTACAATACTCGAGGAAGATACTACTCTGACTACATGCACTAGAGTCGAAAATCTTTATGTACTCTCTAATTCAGTTGCATTAGCTAGTATCTTTAATGAAAATGTAAATGATAGTGTTGTTCTGTGGCATAGTCGATTTGAAAACGTGAATACAAGATCACTTTCTTATATGCGTTGTAATAATTTAGTTGATGGTTTGAATTTACCGTCTTCATTAGATAGGAAATCTTTCTTTTGTGAATCATGCATCTACGGGAAGCACTCTAAAAGCAAATTTCCAAAATCACATTTCATCAAAACAAAGCATGTATTAGATCTTGTACATGGCGATCTCTGTGGTCCAATGCCAACTCCGTCATTAGGAGATGCAATCTATTTTATCACTTTCATAGATGATTATTCTAGATGGTCTACAGTCATCTTCATTAAGCACAAATCTGAAGCCTTTGAATGCTTCAAGAGATTCAAGGCCATGGCTGAGACACAAACGTCTAGGAAAGTGAAGGCACTCCAAACTGATGGTGGCGGCGAATAGATCTCTAACGAGATGTCCGACTACATGGCTGAACATGGTATTAGAAGACAGTTCACCACTTCCTATTCACCTCAACAGAATGGGATTGCAGAAAGGAAGAATCAAACTCTTCTCAACTCAGCCAGATCCATGCTACATCAAGCACACCTACTTGCGAAGTTCTTAGTAGAAGCTACTGCCACAGCCTGTTACATGCAGAATAAATCCACTACCAAAGCCGTCAACAACAAGACTCCTCATGAAGTTTGGCATGGGCACAAGCCTAGTGTCAACCATTTAAAAATCTTTGGTTGTATATGTTTTGTTCACATTTCTAAACAACTGAGGAAGAAGCTGGATCATAGGACAAATAAATGTATTTTCATTGGCTATCTTGATGAACATAAAGCTTATAAAGTTTATGATCCATTCACCAATGTAGTATTTATCTCTAGGGATGTAATATTTCAAAAACATACATACTATGATTTCAAACAACCATCGATAAATGATGCTCTGTCATTTCATCCTATTTTACGTAGCATGGATTCTTCCAATGTTGATGTTCCTTTTATAGAACCTACGGCTACAGCTACAGAAGCCGAGCAGCCGACAATACCTGTCATCAGACCAGACCAAGCTAGAGATTCAAGAAGAAGCATCATCGCATCCTGGTCAACCCAACGTCCGCAGGTCCTCACGGACTCGGACAATTCTTGAGAGGTATGCACCTCAATCATTCTGGACTTCATCAGAAGAACCAGAGAGCCTAGCCAAAGCAATTAAATCCAAGGATGTTGTGAAGTGACAAGAAGCTATGGAAAGCGAGTACAACTCACTTTTGACGAATCAGACCTGGACACTGGTCGACTTCCCCACTCACAAGAGAGTTATCGACAACAAGTGGATCTTCAAGAAGAAGATCAACTCTGATGGTTCCATTGCAAAATAGAATGCACGACTGGTGGCTAAAGAATTCACTCAAGTCCAAGGAGTGGATTACCGAGAAATATTTAGTCCTGTCATCAAGATGCAATCAATTAGGACTCTGATTGCGTTAGCAGTCGCTGAACACCTTGAAATGCACCAAATGTCAAAGAAGAGTTGTATACCTTCCAACCGGAAGGATTCAAAGTCAAAGGCCAAGAGCACATAGTGTGCAAGCGCTGCACAAAGCAATCTATAGTCTGAAACATGCCACAAGAGTATGGTTCGAAAGAATCAACTCTTATCTCATTCAATTGGGATTTGCAAACAATTCAGCTGATTGTAATGTTTATTCAAGGCATATAGGCACCAATTCAGTTCACATAGCTCTTTACGTAGATAATGCATTTATTCTATCTAACGACACTTCTTTACTGCACACTACTGCACACTACTAAGAGTGATCTGTCAAAGAAATTTGACATGACTGATTTAGGAGCTATTCATTCTTTGCTAGGAATTCACATTACTAGAAATAGACTTCAGAAGAAGATCTATCTTAGCTAGCAGGCATATCTAAAAGGCATTTTAGAAAAGTTTCATATTTCTGATTGCAAACCAATTGATACCCTAATGGATCTAAGCTAGTATTGATTAAACCTTCTTATGCTGAGATTGATAGTGAAGTACTCGAATTAGCGAAGTACCCTTATCATTCACTAATCGGATCTCTAATGTTGGGCAATTAGAACACCTAAAGCTATGATTACATTTAGCATAAGCTATCTATTAGACTGTTTTGCACCTAGCAGCCAATTAGAACGGGAGAGTTGTTCCGCAATATTCCTGCTCTCTTCTCTGTTCGCGTTCTTCTATCTCCCTTGCCCCATCAAATTGGTATCAGAGCGTTGCTCAAATAAACCGAGAGATTAAGTTTATTCTATTTGTATACTGTTATCATGTCTCATATAGGTAGCTCTTCATCTTCATCACTCAGTGAAGCTAGAGTCATTGACAAGTTAAATGGTTCTAACTTCTACATTTGGAAGTTAAAACTTAGAATGATGTTGATAGATAGAGATCTTTGGGATATTGTAGAAGGTGCAGACCTAAAACCAGAAGATGGTGATCAAGCAAAGGCCTGGAGGATCAAAGACTAGAAGGCCTTGGCATGTATCACACTCAATTTGGCCGACTCCCAAATATCTCATGTTACCACGTGCAAAACCTCTAAGGAAGCACTAGACTTGTTATCAAGTCTTTATGAGACTCACGATGTAACCACGAGATTACATCTTAGACGGAAGTTCTTTACTCTTAGCATGTCTGATTCTATTGCCATCACTTCTCACATCAACAACTTCAAATTCATGTTAGATCAGGTATCAGCTGTAGGATGTTCTATTCAAGATGATGATGCCGTCATGACCTTGTTTTCTTCTCTTTCAAAGTCCTATGAGCACTTTGTGGTGATAATCTTCACACAACCCGACTTCACTCTTCAAAAGGTGATCGGTCATCTTCTTCAAGAAGAAATGCGAAGAAAGACTAGCAGCCTATCCATCAAAGACAAATCCATGGCTCTATACACCAAGAAGAAAGACTATTCCAAGGGCAAGAATCAAGTGCAGCATCAACAACAGAAGCCTCACACTCAAGGTGAGGATGGTGGATCGCGTAAGAAGCTTTTCTGCAGATATTGCAAAAGAGCTAATCACGACATCAAGGAGTGTCGCATCAACATCTACAACTAGACAAAGAAGCAACAACAGCAGCAATAGCCAGACTCCTCCAACACGACAGAATTCAAGGAGTTAGATACACACTTGTTAATGACTTACAACAACAGCGAAGACTGTGATAGTTGGTACTTGGACAACGGCGCTACCCAACACATGACCTCTTGCAAGGAATGGTTTATCGAGTACACAGCTTATAGCAAAGACCAATTTATCTACCTCGAAGATTCGAGAACCATACGCGTGGAACGCAAAGGAGCAGTGAAGATCAACTTCAACAACGATCTGTCCATTTGTGTTTCCAATATCCATCATGTTCCTCAGTTATCAAAGAACTTGTTATCAGTTTCAAGATAACTGATGAGGGCTACATTGTTACTTTCTCATGTGAGCAGTGTACTATACTCGAAGAAGATACTACTCTGACTACATGCACTAGAGTCAAACCATGGGGCTCACAACTGTATATTTTAGCCTAGCACTAACAACTCTCGTGCTCTTAGACTCGGCTCTCAACTTCATCTCTGCTAGAAGCCCTTTTGAGTGGAGAGGTTCTGCATCGACACCTCGGGCATGGCATTGGCTAACAACAAAAGAGCATTTCTCAATGTTACTAATCAACTATACTGTCTGTTCTAAATCTACCTCCTCTGGTTGCGCTTATCCTCTGTTTTGATAGAGTTTTTGCTTGGCCAAAACTCACGTGACTACATATCGATTTAGCTACACTTAGTCACGGATTCTGTTTGTAGTATAATGGTGGTGTGTCCTGCCTGTCAGTATGACATACTATGGCCTGATTTCGATCCTTATTTGACAGTGGATGCTCAACTTGGATTTAGGACCTGTCAGGACTCGATCTTCTAATGTCTACAAACTGTTTTAGTCCTTTCTTTGATTTTACAGATTGCAGATTATTCCTAATCCATTCTACTCAAAAAGCAGAGAATTAATCTGATTCTACTCCTATCGAAGTCATAGAATCATCAACATAACTTCTAACAAAACAACTAGGAATCCTACAGAGTGCTTGCTACAGCTGTCACTCAACACTTGTTAGGGAGCCGAAACTAGGAAACATAATGACTCAGTGGAATGGTGGATCAATTTCCAAGTCCTGCACATCTATTTGATGCTAGTCCCAAACCGATCCTTAAGATAAAAAAAATCAACAAGCATATTCATACATCTATACCCAAACAAAATGCATGAAAATGGAGCATGGAAGGAAATGGAAGTAGAATGATCCTCATTTAAGAAAGCAACAACATTTCAGTACATACACATGATCTAGAACTCGTGGAAGAGGCTCCTATCTATACCCACGAGCTATAGAACTCAATTGTATCTTATTTTGGAGTCCACCTCTTGCAACTGAGTGAACCCCAATCTATAATGATTTGAGTTCCACCTCTTACTTGATAATAGGAGGCCTGTTTATTAAAAACATAACTCAAGTTGAGATAATCTAATTTGCTAGTTCCCACATGGCTAGCCATCTTTCGGGATGTACCATGGGGCTCACAACTGTATATTTTAGCCTAGCACTAACAATTCTCATGCTCTCAGACTCGGCTCTCAACTTCATCTCTGCTAGAAGCCCTTTTGAGTGGAGAGGTTCTACATCGACACCTCGGGCATGGCATCAGCTAACAACATCCACAAATTCATTGGTTGTTTTCTATATCATTTGTACATCAGTATTTGAAAATTTATCTTTTCTCAGGTATTTCACCATGTTGACTAATTTTCTCCAAACTTCTACTTTGTGTAGACGAGTAGAACCTTCTTCTTCAAAATCTTGAGTTGCAGCTATTATCTCTTTCCAAACCAAGTATTGATTCTTGGATTGTTTGCCAGAATAATTTGATAAAAATCTACGAGCTTTGGATCCTCCAATGCTCGGCTTGCATGGAATATTTTTTGTTTTACCTGATAGCTTGTTGTCTTTCTTTTTTTTTAAACATGGCCTTTATGTAAGCTCGCATTAGACAACACATCCTCTAATCTGGAAATAGCCTCCTTCACAGATGCCTCTGGCTCAAAATTCCATGCAAACAAGATGTGAAAATATATTATTTTTTCTATTATATACGCACCTCTGCATGCAATGTACAAATAGATAGTATGCATTTCCAATTAGGACCTTCTCGATCTCTTGATATTCATGTACTCCTTATCATGTCTTTTGTTGTCTTCATGCAGTACAAACATGGGTGTTTAGAGTTAGCACCATGGGATACATTGAACATACATTTTAATCTCTTCAGATCTCCTGCTAAATGCCATTCTATGTTGAAAGTGCCAATTCCAGAAATATTGAGTGATTTCCATCCATGTGATTTTTGATGGTGGCAAGATGTGACGTTCTATTAAATATCCATGAGAGAATGTCATTGTCTTCTTTCATCACCTATAAGAGAAACAAAAAAATGTTTTAGAACAATATTAACACAGAGAAGATTTTCCAAATGAAATCCATATTAGATTATTCCTATTGAATATGTGAGGGAACTACTATACCTGAAAAGCTGCCAACCACCAAATATCATTTTCTGATTGAACATTGAAGTTGAGGCCTTCTGAGTCTTTTGAATTTGAAAGTGCTCCATTTATGATCGTAAGACTAACTCTTTCTATTTTTTGTCCTTTTATAATTTCAGACTCATCTAACTTGAGAACAACTATGAACTTGTTATTGACATTCTCATTTGTAATACCATAAAAATTTATGATGAATGTTAGTAACTGATTAATGTCAATAAATAAATTGTTGGAATTGTTATATGCTAGACATTCTCCTTTCGAGCAATACACCATTCATATGAGATGGATTACCAACTATTGTCTGCATACCTTGGTTTAACATGTCTTTTTAGAAAAAGAAAGATGAAACGGTCATGGGATTGGAAACTTTTTTATACTTACTTGTGCAAATGCCTCCTTTATCATCTTAAACATTGTTGCATATGCTTCTCTACTGATTTTCAGTTTGGTATTGTTTAACATTGATTTCATAGATTTAGAAGTCAAAATAGAACCTAGTGAGTTTCCAATGGAAATCTCATCGGCAAATGGTCTTCAGTCACCAATGTTGATTTGCTTTGCAAACATAATGTTCATAAAACTATCAATAGAGATTAGAAGACAAATCCAAATAAATTGAGACTATTCTTAGTCTCATTTTATATACATCAAATTTAATTAACTAGCAAAAATTCAATTAACTACAATAGGTGACCCAAAGTGATTGGTTCCAGTAGACCAGTAGACAAGTATCTAATAATTCAATGAATCTAGAACATGGACCTCCTTGACTTTGTGTCTAGAATAAAAATATTGAAGATTAACCCAAACTTTCGCGATGTCACACAAACAAAATTCATGAAATATTTACAACTTCAAAAGAACACGATTTGGAAGTATTGTTTTTACTTGCAAAATAAGTGGTTAACTTTATTATACACAAAAATATTACCAATGCACTGCACAAACTCAGATAAGTTCAAATACACATTTCTACAACCTTTTAATATTGAATAAATGTCTCATCTCATAGAAAGTCTCATCTGGCATTCAAAAATCACTAAAAATACAGTACACAAACATTTCCCAAAAACATCATTTTCAAAGACATCTTTCTCCATGAAACTTTTTCATCAATTCATGAACATGTGCTAAAACTTGTTGCTCAGTAGCTGTTGGCCACGTATACCCAACAATAGTAGCTAATACCATTGCTTCTCCCCTAGATAGTAGTCTCTCTTTACTTTGCCATTGTCCCAATTTCAAGAGTTGATCTGCAGTCAGTTCTTCAAAAATTGATCTGATTTCGATTGAACTTTCTTCACTCTCCTTTCTACAAACAGGGGATGTCAGTCCCTGATGCCAGAGTTTTTTCATGACTGGCCATAAATACCTATACTGTGCATGACTCTCTGATATTGGTGCCTGACCAATACAATTTGATACTATATAAGATCGAATGTCCTTTTGCATTTTTGTTGCATCTAGTAATGGCCAAAGCTCTTGCAACAAAAAGTCGTCACCACTTTGGCCATCCCAACCAGCAAATACAAATGGAAAAACACACTTTCCTGCATGATTCTTGCAAGCTTTGTAAGGTGAATTGTCGATGAGGATTGTGTTTTGATCGTGTAATTTACACTAGCCAAAGGCTTGAAGCTTGCACAAACATGCTTGTTATCAGGTCTCATTAGACCAGTTTGGTAGCAATTTTCTTGAGACCAGAGCATGAACAATGGCAGCTTGCAACCAAATTTTTGCTCAATGTAGCAATAAGACTTCAGGGTATTTCTAAATACCATGGTTGACCATATTCCAACCCTGCAAATTGATGTCTACTTCGCCAAGAGCTCTAAGCATTCAGGTCGAAGTTGCAACCATTTTCCCTCGTGATAATTTGACAGAGGAGGCTTTCTATCCCAACTTTTACTTAATGCTCCATTCAAATCCAATATAACATATAAAGGTTCAATTCATGGACCAACACGAAAAAAAACCCAGATTGACACAATTCACTCAATGTGCCATATGATTCAAATATGTATATGTACCAATTTCAACGTGAATATTTAATGACAAAGAGTTTAATGCTTGGAAACAGGCATACAAGCATTGTGTTGTATGGATGAATGCCACCAGATAAAATCTTTCCATTGTAGTTGATTCAACAATTGTACAAGAAAAATTTCAAAAATGATTCATGTGGCCAACAGTCATTCAAATCATGCGATGCATCAACCACATCCAAACTTATTTTCTTTTTGATATCTCCAATATGTCCATCTTCCAAGCACTGAAACCTATTGCCCGTGTACGATATCACCCATGGCTCCAAATGATTAGTCGTCACCTTATGTTCGATCAAATCATATTTTGGTTTCAAATATGAGTGAACAATTGTAGGCGGGTCAGTTTTTTTAACAGCCCTTCTGGAGGCTGTCTCACACCAAGATGGACAATGACTACACATATCATCAATAAAGTTATTGGAGATTCGATATCTCTTGAATGCATCTTATTGTGACAAACTAGCTAGAATTAAAGTTAGAATCATTGTGTGACTGTAAGTGGGTCCTATCAGTGGATAAGGATCATTTGGCCTCGCCACGAGGCAAGTCGACGGGACACACGTCCGCCAACGGCAACCTGGGTCATGCATGGGTTGCCTGAGTGAACAACTATATGTACAGTGTAATTTCATTTTGAGAAATACAGTTGCTATGTGAGCTTGCTGAGAAGAGTGATTTTCTGTCTGTGTTACTGTGTAGCATGATCTGTGTTCCTGTGCAAAGCAAACTCTAAGTTGGTATCAGAGCCGTACAGGGAGTGTACACAGTACAGTGTCGCAGTTGAAGAGAGCTTCGGGAGAACTGTCTTCTGAGAGTTCGGGGTTTTACGGCGGGTTGAAGACGGAAAGAGAAGCACTGGTGCACGGTTTCTAATTTATAGAGGCTTGCTAAGCTCAGCAGAGGGATTATTAGCCTGTGCATAACATTAGATGGGGAAAAATTTGGTGAAAAATTGACAATTTTGAAGCCAGCTGAAAATTGAAACCGGACTTGGGGTTACGGTTTTTATACATAATTGGTGATTTCTTCGCTGTTTGTGCACCGTTTTGGATGCCGTAAGGACAGGAAGGAAGCTAATCACACTGTCAATCAACCATGGAGAGATTCTGAGGTTTATGTCAGAGATTTGTCTCCAGACAGTTAACCTAGCAGATTTGCGGTAAAAAGGTGAAAAAGCCACTTTGTCAAGTTGAGCTAAAATCACTGTAGCACAAGCGTTCATATAGAGAGGGCAGAAGAAATGGCTAGAACTCGAGCACTGCTCGAGTAGGCTGGATCTAATTTTGTTTAAGACTATAGTGAAAGTGTCCAAAAAAAAAGTATGCAATTTGTCCCCCAACTCTAGCACTCCTCCAGCACTCTATGTTCTAACGACAACTCATTGACATGATAAAGAAATCATTCATTTGAATTTTTCATGAGTCATGACCATTACTATTTTTGACTTTGTGTATTTCAAACCTAGTATTTTTGGGACTACATTAGGTAGTTTCATTGATTAGGGTTTGAAAGATATTTTGTTTTTTAGGAAACATAAAAAATTCTTTAATAACACAACAATCTTTGTTCAAAGTCCAAAAATACAAGACTAGAGTAAATTTGATCACACAAAGAATTGTTCATTTAAAGCCTAGTAGTTTGGTAATGGAACAACATCCTATTAGTAAATACAAGGAGTCTATATACCACATTAGATTAGAGCAAAAATACAAAATTGGCTATGGCTACAATATGTCAAGTATCACCAAAAACGTTCAAGACAAACATTTTTAAACAAATTGTTTAATATATTTGATGACATTAGTCATCAAATATGTTACTAGTAATACATAAGACTTCACATATTGTAGATATCCAAGGCGTTGAGGAATATCGCCTTGCTAGGGTTCACAATGCTAGAGAATATCTACAATATTATGAAAACTATAGTAGAGAGAGAGAGAGAGAGAGAGAGAGAGAGAGAGAGAGAGAGAGAGAGAGAGAGAGAGAGAGAGAGAGAGAGAGAGAGAGAGAGAGAGAGAGAGAGAGAGAGAGAGAGAGAGAGAGAGAGAGAGAGAGAGAGAGAGAGAGAGAGAGAGAGAGAGAGAGAGAGAGAGAGAGAGAGAGAGAGAGAGAGAGAGAGAGAGAGAGAGAGAGAGAGAGAGAGAGATTATACCCTCCTGACAAAGGATTCATATCTCGTTTATACAACTAAAAAAACAATTCAATATCATATGTCTAAAAAAGGCTTCAGATCATAGCTCTAACTCGAGCACTTCTTGAGTTAGACAATTTGAAATCTGATTTATACAACTCAAAAAGCAATAGCATATGATATGTCTGTACAATGGAATCATGACATACATCTGCCTCAAACACTGCTCAAGTTAGACACCAATTTTGTCCAGATTATACACCCATGGCAATTATAGCAAGCCTGACAAAGGAATCATGGCATACCTAACTTGAGCACTGCTCGAGTTCCACAATTTGGAATCTGGTCTACACAACTAAAAATGCAATCCAACATCATATGTCTACAAAGGCTTCAGAGAATACCTCTAACTCGAGCATGACACTAAATTTTGTCCAGATTATACCCTCCAATATCATATGTCTACAAATTCAAATATGGTTTATACAACTCAAAAAGTAATAGCATATGATATGTCTGTACAATGGCATCATGGCATACATCTATCTTTTTTTCAAGTTAGACACCAATTTTGTCCAGATTATACATTCCTAGTAATTCTAGGAAGCCTGACAAAGGAATCATGACATAGCTAACTTGAGCATTGCTCGAGTTATGCAAATTGAAATATGGATTATACAATCCTTAAACTAAGCAATTTACACACTCCTGACAAAGGATCCATAGTACTTTTTTTATTGTAGATAAAACTTGTGTTATAAATTGATCATTACCATTATGTTCTTAGTTAATATGCCTCAAAGATTTTGTTTGATTGAATAGCTTAATAGACTCGTGTGTATTAATATTTACAATCATATCTTCTAGTTTACAATTGGCCTTGTCTATTAGAAGGACACAACTTAAATAGAATTAGCAGTACTTGATTAGCAAATATAACTTACTATACATTTATTTTAACTAATTAGCAATGCCAAATCCCATGGATTGGCAAATATAACATATTATAAATTTATTTTGCCACTGTTCCTTGAGTTCTCCATCATTGTAAATATATACATATCTATGGCTATGAACAAGCAAAACTATTTCTCCACTTTTTAAGCTTCCAGTCTCTCATTTTTTTCCTTCATCATCATCATCATCATCATCATCTTCTTCTTCTTCTTCTTCTCTCTCTCTCTCTCTCTCTCATGTAGCTTTTTGAATATTGCAGATATTTCTCTAGCATTATGAACTCTAGCAAGATGATAGTGCTCAACACCTTGAACAATCAAAAACTCTCTCTCTCTCTCTCTCTCTCTCTCTCTCTCTCTCTCTCTCTCTCTCTCTCTCTCTCTCTCTCTCTCTCTCTCTCTCTCTCTCTCTCTCTCTCTCTCTCTCTCTCTCTCTCTCTCTCTCTCTCTCTCTCTATTTGGTGTCCAACTCGAGCAATGCTCAAGTTAGAGGTATTCTCTGAAGCCTTTGTAGACATATGATGTTGGATTGCATTTTTAGTTGTGTAGACCAGATTTCAAATTGTGGAACTTGAGCAGTGCTTGAGTTAGGTATGCAATGATTCCTTTGTCAGGCTTGCCATAATTGCCAAGAGTGTATAATCTGGACAAAGTTGGTGTCTAACTTGAGCAGTGTTCGAGGCAGATGTATGCCATGATTCCATTGTACAGACATATCATTAGCTATTGCTTTTTGATTTGTATAAAGCAGATTTCAAATTGTCAAACTCGAGCAGTGCTCGAGCTAGAGCTATGCTCTGAAGCCTTTTGTAGACATATGATATTTGACTGTTTTTCAGTTGTACAAGTATTATATGAATCCTTTGTCAGGAGGGTATAATCTGGACAAAATTTGGTGTCCAACTTGAGCAGTGCTCGAGTTGGAGGTATTCTCTGAAGCCTTTGTAGACATATGATGTTGGATTGCATTTTTAGTTGCATAGACCATATTCCAAATTGTGAAACTCGAGCAGTGCTCGAGTTAAGTATCCATGATTCCTTTGTCAAGCTTGCTATAATTGATACGAGTGTGTAATCTGGACAAAGTTGTGTCTAACTTGAGCAGTGCTCAAGTTAGGTGTATGCCATGATTCCATTGTATAGACATATTATATGCTATTGCTTTTTGAGTTGTATAAAGTAGATTTCAAATTGTCGAACTCGAGCAGTGCTCGAGTTAGAGTTGTGCTTTGAAGCCTTTTGTAGACATATGTTTGATTGTCTTTTAGTTGTACTATATGGATCCTTTATTAGGAGTGTATAATGCTAACAAAATTTGGTGTCCAACTCGAGCAGTCCTCGAGTTGGAGCTATGCTCTGAAGCCTTTGTAGACATATGATGTGAGTTTGCATTTTTAGTCGTATAGACCATATTCCAAATTGTCGAACTTGAGCAGTGCTTGAGTTAGGTATGCAAACTAATGTAATGGTAATGATCAATATATAACACAAGTTTTACCATGATTCCTTTGTCAAGCTTGCTATAATTGCCAAGAGTGTATAATCTGGACAAAATTTGGTGTCCAACTCGAGCAGTGCTCAAGTTAGAGGTATTCTCTGCAGTCTTTGTAGACATATGATGGATTGCATTTTTAGTTGTGTAGACCAGATTCCAAATTGTGGAACTCAAGCAGTGCTCAAGTTAGGTATGCCATGATTCCTTTGTCAAGCTTGCTATATTGGCAGGAGTGTATAATCTGGACAAAATTGGTGTCTAACTTGAGCAGTGCTCAAGTTAGATGTATGCCATGATTCCATTGTACAGACACATCATATGCTATTGCTTTTTGAGTTGTATAAGCTATGCTCTAAAGCCTTTTGTAGACATATGATATTTGATTGTTTCGAGTATTATATGAATCCTTTGTCAGGAGGGTATAATCTGGACAAAATTTGGTGTCCAACTCGAGCATTGTTCGAGTTAGAGGTATGCTCTGAAGCCTTTGTAGACATATGTTGTAAGTTTGCATTTTTAGTTGTATAGACCAGATTCAAAATTGTTGGACTTGAGCAGTGCTCGAGTTAGTTATGCAAAGTAACATAATGGTAATGATCAGTTCACAACACAATTTTTGCCATGATTCCTTTGTCAGGCTTGCTATAATTGCCAGGGGTGTATAATTTGGACATGTGTGTGTGTGTGTGTGTGTGTGTGCATGTTCGTCAAACATTGAATCGGAAAATAATGTGGGTTAGTAAGCTCCATCCATTGATACTTATCCTTGTGCACCATAATACACCTTCTGTACCAAAAATGCCTTTGTGCCAAGATATAATCTACTCGTTAGTTCACTTTAAGCCACTTGATGCTTCACTTGATACGTGTACCAGTTTTCTTATTCCACCCTCTACACTACAACATTCCACTATTTTCTATACAAAGTTGATAATCCTGTGCGGCCAAACAGTTGTTGCATAGGCCATGTCATTCTTTAGTTCTACGGTACCATTCTTGAGACATTAGTGAGTACTGAGCAGACTGGCTTATACTTGACAATTACAGGTTGTGGGCTAGGTTTTATAATAAATGTGTTGTTGATGTTGCGATTTAATGAGTGTTAGTTTTGTCAAACTTACTTGTTCATGTATGCGCATATGCTAATGTTCTTTTTCAACCAGGTTGTGGTTGGAGACCTAGTGGATCTGCAATCACATGGAGTTTTGTTAGCCTTGGGCAAGATTAAAAGCACATGTGTTGGAGATCTATATCACTTTCAAAGAATAGAGGATGGCATGGCATGCGTGAGTGTGAAAAAAGGCATGCAACTTGATGCAAAGCTCCCTTTTCTAGCAATGGGTGCTGAGACGATAGAAGAGGCCATTGGTACCTATGTGTTGTGGTCACTTTCTGAAATGGAAAAACATTGCATTGATGATGTCTCAAGCACTATTGTTGCTCGAGAACTTGATGACAAAATTGCTTGGCAAAAGCAGAGGAATTCTTGGATACAGGAGGAGGTTTTTGAAAGGACAAATTTTGAAGATAAATGTACAGGAACAACGATTTTATCCAAAAGAAAGGAATGTAACAGTTTCATTCAACGAAGGGATTGAATTGGAAGACAGGTTTAATTGGTACATAAATGTGGGGATGAATCCATTACTCTAGGAAAGGCTATTGTGTCGCTTGTGGGCAATGAGCAGCTGGGCTATTGTGTCACTTGTTTCACCACATGACATTGTGGGCAATGAGTAGCTGGGTGTGGATTCGGTTGGTGTAATTGTATACAAGACAATTGTTGGTGGTCAATGCCCAGCATATCTCACACAACTAGAAGAAGATCATGTGTATCGATGGTCCATACCATACGTGCAAATGAGCAATGGTTTTCCACTGCTACAAGGTGATAGCTCGATCAAGAGGAGGGCCTTGTCACCGGAGGAAGTCTTTGGATGTGATGAGTCGTCAGAGATGCCAAAGTTGCAGTCCAGACATTGCAAGATTTCAAAGAATACACCATCAAGATTCAATGCAAGCATAAGATCAAATGCAAAAAAATTCAGCAAAGGAGATAGTTTGAATCACCAAGTTGATGCATTGTTGTCTCAAAGGTCCCTTTCACATGCCAAAAAATTGGTAGGAGAAATTGCAAGACTTGCACAAAAATATTTCGACACAGAATTCGCTTTGGTTTGAGAAAAATAACATTGGAAAGGATTTACGACATGCAAGCAATGACACATCAATAAATGTGCATAATGGAGAAGTAAGTCCGGATTAGAGTGGAACTTCAACTGTGGCATTACCACTGAAGTTGTTTTTGCAAATGGACAATTGTGGTAAAGAGCCACATGCTTTGCCTCGGATGTCACACATTAAGAATGTCAAACTATATTTGTGCAAGAATTACTACAAAATGCTAATGGCATCATCTAAATCGGCTGGAATTGCGAGGAATCAAAATATTTACTTTGAAGAACACTCTAAGACCAAGCAAAGCCCAAGTGGGAGTCTTCTTTCTGCTTCTGAAGGGCAATGAAGGGAGAGAGTGTGGCTAATAACGCCACATTCAGGGCCTTGAAGGGCCCTAAATGTAGTACATAATCTTCCAATTCCGCTATCTGCTCATCTTTTAATAATCTTCACAACAACAAGAAAAACAAGCAAATGCATAATGACGACTTTCACTCTACCACTAAGTATACTCATCAAATTTCTTTATTATATGATTGCTTGCAAAATAAGCTCATTATGAATAGCTTATGGATCCATGATTTTGGATGTGTTACGATCTCATAGTATAAAACAAATTTGTTGAAAAAAAAAAGATTGATGTAAGCCTAATATTTTAAACACTCTAATGGGAAGTAGCTAATATTTTAGACACTCTAATGGGAAGTTAGCCCCAACTTGGACATGTATATTATTGACAATTAATGGCATATCTAATCAGACAAGATATAAAAAAAAAATTGAGAATTATTTTCAATATACAAATGTTTTGTACGGTATTGAATCTACACACAATGATCAAAATAATGTATAGATTATTTTATGGATTTTGTTGATGACTTGATGTGAATGAATGTTCATAGATGATGTTTTTTACCCATTGAACATGTCTATCATGATCAGTTCTTTGCCGATATCATTGTTGTCTCATTTGATGAAAGATCATGAACTTGTATATACAGAGTTATGAGTGGGATCAATTTTGAAGTAATTTGTGCACTGATTCTATACATTTTTGATTATGGGTAGCAGATGATGACTTAACAGTCTTATAGTTTTTACGACATAGTAAGAATACTACACATATGCATGTAGAATGCAAATCTAACACACCATTTAGGTTTTTTAATAATGTCTGGTAGTGTTTTTTTTTATTATAGAGATTATTTATGAGAGTATCGAATGAGCTGGCAATAGTTTTTCTTTTACATAAGAATATTTATTATTATTTTCAGCTAGCTACTGTACATGTAGTACCTAGTAGGCAAACCAACTAAGCTAGCAGTTCCCGATCCTAGCTCCAACACTCTAAGCCTTCTTCTAGATGTAGTAGTTCTCTCTATGCATCCATTCAAGCAAATTTCAAGCTCTTTTACGAAATCTAGAGCCAACGATTGATCTAATTATGTCATCCATTCAAACTGTAAATGACTTCCTAATTCAAGCCACTAAAGATAATCTTCTCAACAACATGATTCTATGTAGATGTAAGGAATTCACATATGGAACTCAATGACTTTTTAAGTATGAAGGACCTAGGCCCGTGATCATTTCCAGTGTGTTTCTTTAGCTAAATGTTTTGTATTGTATTGAATCTAACAGTGATCAAAATAACATATAGATTATTTTATTGGAGAAAGAGAGAGAGAGAGAGAGAGAGAGAGAGAGAGAGAGAGAGAGAGAGAGAGAGAGAGAGAGAGAGAGAGAGAGAGAGAGAGAGAGAGAGAGAGAGAGAGAGAGAGAGAGAGAGAGAGAGAGAGAGAGAGAGAGAGAGAGAGAGAGAGAGAGAGAGAGAGAGAGAGACCACTTAGTTCCTCTTGACAAAGCAAGACTGAAGCTCTTCAAAGTCTTTATTCATAATCCAACAAGGTAAAGTACAGTTGAAAAGTAAAATATAGTACTAGAAAGCACCATAAAGCATAACCACTTTCAAGAAGTCCAACTGATGCCATAGCTGAATGATAGTTGTTATTCATGTCCAAAAGAAGTTATACTAATTAACAACTTTGAATAGCATTTTAAAACATAGTCCAGTCTTCCCAAACACACAATGTTTTAGTGATAGACCAAGCCGCTATATCACCGTATCAGGGTGAGTGCCATACTGATTAGCTTACGGTCAATTGGTCCATATCAGTTCGTTTTAATCAAAGAGGAGTATGAAAAGTTTAAACCATTAGGAGTTTTATTTAGCCAAAAGACTTGGTGTGAACATGTGTGCTGGTGTCAGAGCAAATCCATGCTATACTGACCCACGTGTCCCTTACGACGTAAGGTGTGTCACGCACTATTGTTCATACTCCTGAGCATATCCATGCTTTCCAGTTGTATCTCACCAAAAGTCTAAATTAACACTAATAGAGGAAAGGTGAAGTTTTACCCTGAACGTTATATCAGAATGATATAATATCCACGGTATAAGGACACTATATAGGAAAGATGTCATTGAAACAGAGTAAGAGACTACCAATGTTTATACTAGGTAGTAGGGCAGATCTGTGCCATTCTACTCCCTTAGTATAAACTATGATTCTTACGCATACCCATGTTGTCTAAGATCATAATACTGGAGTCCTTACTGTTACTTTTAGTGACCAATTCTTATTTCAAGGTATTTACGTTTGATTTGAGTGTGGTCTTATGTCGTTACTTACTTTCTAACAAGGGAAGTCAAAAAGCGGAAAGAAAGAGTGAATTTATGTAGAGTGAAGGTATATCATAGTCTTTATGGAACCAAAACCACCATGCTTACCGAAGTTGTGAAAAGTATATTTAAACTTGAAAGGTGTACCTGAATAGTTGTAGACGTAGCTTCTTGAGAGGCAGCCATAGTAGTTTTTAAGTGATTGAGTTCTTATTCTTTTAGAACATAAGAAGGCCAAGACACTGTGAAGTGAGCGTATTGCTTTGAAAAGTTATGCAGAAAGCGCTTTACAAGACATCTTTTGACTATGTAAGTTAGCTTACAACGCAGAGATCCAGTTGGTTGCATACCTTTCAGTATTGAGTAGTCAGTTTAGGAAAGAACCAAGTAATATTTTGATGAAGCTGGAGCAATATAAGAAAGCTACAGCATGAGATATCATTAGCTTCAAACTATGAGATCACAAAATCTATGAACATTTGTAAAGAGAGCACATAAGTAAGAGTTATACTTGAATGTGTCCATCCTTCCATCGCTGGTTGGAGGAGGCTAATAAAGTGAAGAATTCTATGAACAGATAGCACGAGTTCAAGGTCCATCGCTGGACAGTTAGCCATGCATGAATTTACAGTATTATCATCTGAAGAGGAGACCACCCTCATGTCCATCGCTGGGACAACATGGTCTCTATATGTAGATTTGGTGATTAAATGTGAGTCTATCATGCCCATGCAATCCATCGCTGGATAGCACATAACACTATTGATACATCTTCATCTTATGAGAAATATTTCAGCGATCTATTCGTCACTGGACAACGCCCATTCCTAATAAAAAAAAGACATAAAGTATGTGCAGGAGTGAGGCAGCCCATCATCGGTGCTCACTGAGCCATAAGGAGCAAGCAAAAGCTTGGAAAATTCGTGGTTACATCATTACTATCACCTGCAATTTCAGAAAATTATCACATAACCACAATTGTCCATCGCTGCCTATTGAGGCAGGGTGGATGGTTTCAAGAAACAAAAAGTGACATTGTTGTCCATCCCTGGACCTCAATGTGTTCTTGCCCTATCACAACCTTTACATGGTTTAGAGAGATGAGTGGCATATCAAAGCAAATCATTATTAAAGCAACCTCCTCCGAAAAGTAGAGTAAATACAAACATGATGTAAGAGAGAAGCAAATACATACCGTAAGCTATCAAATCGCTGATCCGTAGGTAGGTAGGGCGCACTTTCAGCGAGTATCAGAGGAGCAGAGTTCTTCACTGATGTTGTAAAGCAAAAAGGGTTGAAAAAAGCATGTACTTATAGTGCCCAATAAGGTAGTAACCTGGAAGGAGAGAGTGGGAGTGGGAAATTCTATTTCCCTCCAAATTATTTTAAACGGACCAAACCATTTCAAATATTTGTGGGAAACCTTCTAAGTAAAAAAATGGAACTCCATCATATGCAAGGGTACAACAATAATAACCTTGTAAGTATGAAGTAGCGGTACGTCAGTATCTGTCCATGTTTTTTGTTCAATGCAATAGGGTAAGACTGAACAAAGGAGCATCCATGTGTGTGTGTGTGTGAGAGAGAGAGAGAGAGAGAGAGAGAGAGAGAGAGAGAGAGAGAGAGAGAGAGAGAGAGAGAGAGAGAGAGAGAGAGAGAGAGAGAGAGAGAGAGAGAGAGAGAGAGAGAGAGAGAGAGAGAGAGAGAGAGATGTTTCAAGAAATGCAACACAATTTTCAAACCAAGAGCCATTTTTCTCCTAAATTTCTCACTTTTATTCACCCTAACTTGTCAATTTTAGGTGGTAAAAAGTCTCAAAATATGAATATTGTCTCAATCTACTTGGATTTGTCTTTTAGGACAATCATAGTATTCACAACAGCACAATAAACAAATCAGTAGTTGAAATTAATAAATAACAGAACTAGTGATCATGATTGAATCTAAAAGTTCAAGCAATATTAAACCAAATAAGCTATAACTTACTTGAAAGCATGAATTTGTCTTTTTCGATAACCTCCTCTGGATGATAGATCACATACATCCTTGGTTAGCAATCTTTTCCTCTTGTTGTTTTTGACCTTTTTGTTGAGCACATCCATATCTTTCACAAGAGACAAATATGATATACGCATGGATTGAAATGTAGTTTTCATCTCATCATTACTAGTTGTAAAATGACGCAAAGAAGATTTCAACGTTTGGATCTCCTTTTTGAACATCTCATTTTCTTCCAAACAAGTTTTCAACTTTGTAAATTTTCCTTCGCACTCCTTTGATATTTTCCTTAATCTCTCTTCCAAATAATGTATTCTTTGCATTGAATGTGCATTCCCATAGATCATCAAATTCTCACAGTAACCCAAAAGGCCATTTTTGCCATTACACATATATATTATTGATTGACTCACCAAATGAAAATCCGGATGTTGCAATGAATACGAATCAATAGGATACAATGTTCATGATGAACATAAATCTATATGCTTTAGGTTATCCGATCATATCAAAAGTTCACAATTTGGGTTGCTTTGAATTTCTTGTCCTGAGCGGAGCATATTCTGGTGACAGATCCACATGAAGATGATAAAGCTTTGTCATCAGTACAATAGTATAGTAACAAACACAATCACAATAACAGAGCTGGAGATGGTGCTAAAATAAACACTTGTTTGACATATGTATAAAAATTTGGAGGAGGAGGAAGTTTGATGTGACTAAAATAAGGTACATTCATTTTCATGGAGAGTAGTGTGGGCAGATGCGTAAAGAAATTAGAAAATGATATTTTAATAACTTTATTTTATTTTTCTCTCTCCTACATGGCATTTCTTATAGGGCCCTCTTTGGGCCCATATTTTCTCTAATGTATTGGTTCTTTTGAAAAATCCAACAGCCCCTGTTGAAGCTTCATTTTCGTTTACATCGAAATGAGCAAAATGAGTAGCTCTTCTGTGAAAAATCCCAATAAACTTTGATCTACTTATTTGGGCAGCATTTGCCTATCCATCATTGAAAGAGAAATATTGTAATTATACTATTTTATTGATTAGCATGGATGACATAATTTAGCGATTCTATTATTTGTCACTCTCATTGTTTAATTATTTAGCTTCAAGTTGTGATTAGGTAAGAATCGAAACAATAGGGAAGATTCTAATTGTGAAGAATATATCTTAGTCTACCATTTATTGCGTCAAAATTTTGGAAAGAGTTATAAAAGCATTGTGTACATTGCTGAAGCTATTTTTCAGAAATAATTCATGTAGTTTTTTTTATTCAAATAGATCCAATGCAAATGGATCTCCTTCATAGAATTGGAAGGGCATCTCTCATTCAGTCAAGAGGCTGGATATTTATTATCAAGCCCATTCAAATCAAGCATTAGAGTAGTTGAAGTTATTTAGATTACAATTTAGTCCAACTTTGGACCACTCAACCAAATTGTCCATAATTTAGAATGTCTCATTCCAATCGACCACTCAATTCGGAGATCTATATTAGAATCACATTACTTTTATCTATCATTATGATAGAATTCAAGGATTCAAAAGATGTAATCCAACTATTACCATTCAATCTCATCATCCACATTTTAGTTAGTTGCATTGTCATCACTTCTTTTTTGTACATAGGTGTGATTGGACTCATTACTTCTACATTTGGCATTCAAAGTTGTAATCATCCTATTCAAATTTTGCTGGGGTGATCACTTCTATTGGACATGACAATGGTGAACGTGTTGGAATTCCTCATAAAAATGCCAATGTGGTGCCACTTGAGCAGATGCAAAATGGTGCACATAGGTAGATGCTGCCTAGATAAATAGGACAACATTTGTTTCACTTGCCATGCCAAACTATGGCATAAATGACCAAAACTAGTCAAGACGATTTTGCAATTTTCACATTAGTATGGCACTCCATTTTTCAGGTTCCACGACCTTCTTGGTCCTTAGTGGATCCTAATTTAAATCAAGATTTCAAAAATAGCCATACTTAGGCTTGAGCTTCTATCTTAATTGCAGACATTTTTCTATTGAAATACTAGTGCTACCTCTAAAAGCCTGCAAGTTGGGCTTATATGTACATAAGTACAATCTTGGACTACCAGTTAGAATTTCACGTGCTCTATTGATACTTGTCAATCTAGTTACCCTTCAACATAACTCGTGGAAGAGTAAAATGTTGCCCCTAATGCCAGAGAGTGCCAATCCCATGTCACACACTAGGGTTCTTCCAGGTTTACAATGATGTAATACATCTATTGCATTTGGAGTTCTTCTTGAGGATCATCCAAACTTGGCACTTAAATAGCCAAATCCATATTTTGTCAAATTTATGTGTTTGGTTGCTTTGTCCCCTAGTGGCATGAATAAGGAGCTCGAATATTGAAGTCACTCAATTTTTTGGCAACATTCCAATACATCGACACATTGAGACAAAGTAATCACAACATGGCAATAAATGAGAGCATACTACAACCAGTCTCCTGAATTCCATTATGTAAGTGAGGTTTTTTCAAGAATCTATCCTAATGAATTTATAGGATGCTAAAGAGTTGTGAAGCAATTCTTAACTACTTTTCTAAGTAGTGGATTTGGTGATGTATGATATCCCTTGTAAAAAATTTTAATGCACACAAATAATTTATTTTTATTATTCTATTAATTGAGCAAATGTACAACTAATCATAAGTGGTTATATCCACTCTGTTGAAATTTCACAATGGTTTTTCAGATGGAAATACATACTAATGTGGAGTTTTATGGGGGATCGGGTATAACATTTCAATACTTGGTGTTGCATATCCACAGTCATTGTGGCTTAAGATACTCCAAAAATGGCATCTTTGAATTTGTCCACATTGGCCTTTTTATTATTATCAAGGTTATGATGTCCCCCTCTTCTCTTGACATCTAAACATGCTCACTCGAATCTGATTATTCGTTGGTCCCATGGTAATGGTTGTGGCGCCCTAGCTGGCATCATATAAGACACCCTTGTTTTGATACTTGGAATCTATCATATGAGGTACACTAGAGAGTTCAATTGATAAAAGCCATTTGAAAGTTTAAAATTTTACTAACCTATTACGTGGTGGGGCCTTGTGTAGTTTCTTCTACTTCTATTGCTCTCATGAATTCAATTGGTGTCTAGGTAGCTTGTTGCTTATGAATACATGCACCTTCAAAGACACTTTGAATTTGGATTGGAAATATATTAAAGGTTTCGATTTGAGAGTACTTGACATTAGTTTGTGTGAACAACATCCATATTGAATGGAAGGGTGACATTCCCACATTCCACAATGCACATTTAGTATGATATTGCATTTGATAAGGTGGTATAGTATCAATTCAAAACCAGCCTCGATTGCACATTGAGCTAATCATAAGCCAATTGGAGAAAGGTTTTTTAAGGCAAGCATTTACACGGTGATGTCAATGAGATCTAGTGCAGGTGGATTTGATATCAGTTAAAGCTATGGTAGTGGGTATGAGTGGAGAACAAGTGTGAAAGGTGACATAAAAAAATGCAATTGACAGGATGAAGTGAAGGGCAAATAAAAACCAACGAGTAATGGTTGATGTCTTGAACTTCGATTGTTTGAAGGAGGACATCAATGGTGAGAAGGTTGTGGAAGAAGGGGGTGAGAATAGAGAAGACATGCATGAATTTGGCAAGTGTACGAGGATGTGTAGTCTAGATGTATGGAGAGAGCTATACAAACTTGATCCAAAAGCAAAGCATATATACATCCTTGCATTCCTGTTTTTGGCATTGCCTTGCGAAAGGCAATACTAATTGTTCAAGTTAGTTAATGGAGTTTCTACGAAAGTCAACATTGAAGTCAATGCCTTAAATTACAAGGGTATGTGTGCACAAAAAGCTTTGCAATGTTGCTAAGACTTTATTGCATTAACTAGGTCATTTAGATGCACCTCCATGTGCAAGTCATAAATCCTCTCTTTTTTCTTGCATGGATGCACTTTTGAATCTGCAATTCATAATAGCAAAAATCATGTCCCTCTCTTTTTCTTGCATGCATCTCTAGGCTCTCAACCTGCATGACACACTGACATCGTGACCAACAACAATAATCAAATGAAGATTTTCTATTTGCATTCACAAAATCATTTCATATATGTTTCTTATTGTTGTCATATCTCTGGCCATGCACACACTTTGAATTAGAGTTCAATCCTTGAGATAAGAAAAGGAAATTAGTAACCATTATGCCACAGTTCCAAGGCAACTAAAATATGGAGATAGCTAATTATCTCAGCATCCAATTTTAGACAATCACATTCTACATTCAATAAATTAATGGCAATGCCTTTGTGGTCTACACAATGTTCTTGTTACACAATATTTCTCTACTTCATTGCAATACTATTCACTCTTCCACAACTTTTTTTCCACTTTTAAATAGTTCAAAACCATCAAAAAATCCAAACGAACTTTACAACAAAACTTGAAATTACATAAGCCATGTGGAAATCCCTCTTAGATTGAGTCTCATATTATTTCACCTAAATCGCTAGGAGATTCTCTCTCTCTCTCTCTCTCTCTCTCTCTCTCTCTCTCTCTCTCTCTCTCTCTCTCTCTCTCTCTCTCTCTATTCCATCTCTTATCCATTCAAAATTCAAAATGTTTCTTTTGATTGGTAAGTTCTATCTAATCTAGTCGCCAGTACCAAGGCAACTTGCTGGACAACCATGCCAAAGCTAAAACAACAAGCTTGGGTTGCCCCAACATGGTGTAGGCCTCGCTGGATGTGAAGGCAATTTTCTTTATCTATGGAAGGACCTTTAAATTGAGGGACTTGACTTTCTCCCCAATGTGAAACTAGTCAAATAAAAGAGAGAAATTTTGGCACCCTTCATCTCTTTTGTCCTTCTCACTTAATGTGATAAATTATGTGTGTGTACAACTCTTGACGTACATACTTGATAATAATGTCTTTCTTTCACCTTTGTTGATGATAGATCGCTTTTGAGAGAGAGAGAGAGAGAGAGAGAGAGAGAGAGAGAGAGACAGACACAGAGAGAGGTGTGTGTGTGTGTGTGTGTGTGTGTGTGTATGTATAGAGACACTTGTGCTAAGACTATGAATTTTTGGTGACTATTTTGCCCATTTTTGGAACATTAAAAAGCAAAATAGTCACCTGTTTTTTTCACTGAAATTAAAATTAGTGTTCATTCCACATATGTGTTAGACGTAAGGCGCAGGCCTGCCAAGTGGTAGCGTCAGATTGGTCAAAATAAAGTTTAACTATCCATTATGCAATGGAATGCGAGCCATTTTACCCAGTTTGGCTTTCCAAAAATTTTTAGGCCGAGCACCTTCCAAAATCCTTACCTAAAATGAACTCTGCCAAGCTCTTGTACTTAATGTGACTTCCCACTTAACTGCCAGCTGATTCGCTGAATCTCATGAGATTTGATCTCTTAACGGCTGACTCAATCGCCCGAAAGTTCCGAAACCGTCTCACTCGCATATACAAACAAACCTGATAGAAACCCAAATTAGAGAGATAGTGGTCTCCCTCACACGCTTTGCTGCTGTACTCGTAGTGATGCAGACTCAAAAATGATCACTAGAAATGACTTCTTAACATTTGCTTTCAATCGGAATCAATAGCTAAGCTCACTGGAATCTTTACGTTGAGGCTTGAGCTAACCCATTGCCAAAATCTATACGCATGCAATGGTGGCATTTTCCTCCGTTCCTGTGCGATGTATCTGTCCGCATCAAATATTCACTAAGAAAGTGATATATGAGGTTGTTTTGTACTGGTATATACAGCCATATGTCTCATCTAAGTTATTTTGGGGTGGGTATGTTCGTCTATTAGTGAATTACTGCTGTTGCTGCTAGCTCAACATCAGCTGCAATGTTCCTGGCAGTCCTGGGCTGAGATCAACCGACTGATTGATCGTGATGGTTTCAGAAAAATGAATCACTTCAGCTGGAAACTGCCCAACATAATTAAATCTTGCAGGCACTCTATAGCAATACTCAGTGGTGCTATCAAAACATGAGAAAAAGCTGTTTCTGATGAGCGTGAAGTACAAGACACCACGCCGGTCGAGCTGGCAGCTGACAGCGTGAATTGTTTTCTTTCGTTTTAGTTTCGTTTAGTTTTGTGTGTTTTGGTCCTCAAGGTATGTTTGACTTTCACGAATTGTTCGCCCTTCGCTTCATTTCGCTTCGCGAAAAAGTTGCAGGAGTTCACAATTTTTGACACTCCCTCTTGAACCTTGTAACTTTGTATGCTTAATCCAAATGCCTTTCTTTGCTTTGCGAAGAGTGGTTTGTCAAGCGGCTTCGTGAGCAGATCTACAATCATGTCTTCAAATTTTATTTACTGGACCCTGAGTTCTCCTTTCAAGATCAAATCTCGAATGTGATGGTACTTCAAAGGTATATGTTTTGTCTTTGAATGGAAGACAGGATCCTAGGACAGATACATTTGGTTGTATCTGTAGGAGTCTAGGCTTGGCACAGGTGTTGGAATTTCCATGGTGCAGATTCTCAGGATGGTTCTCCTTGTGGTATGCCTATTGCCTCCAACATCATCTGCCACCAAACTACCTCGTTCGCCATCTTTGAAGCTGCGACATATTCAGCTTCGCATGAGGATTGAGCTACCAAGGTTTGCTTTTTGCATATCCAGCTGATTGCTGCTCCACACGCCATTGAACATCCTCCTGTCACGGACTTGTTGTCATCTTTGCAGCTCGCCCAACTTGCATCACTGCAGTGGTGCAGCTCGAATCCTTTTCTTGCGTTGTCTACTTTGCAGGTTAATCCCATATTTTGGGTACCCTTCAGATATTGTGGGATTCGTTTTGCCATTTGCCAATGTGTCATGCCAGGATCGGAAGAGAATTGGCTTAAAGCATAGACTGAAAAAGCCAAATCGGGTCTGGTACAAATTGTAAGGTACATCAGACTACCGATCAAGTTTTGGTAGGGTATACCTTTCATCTTCTGTTTTTCTTCCTCTGTTTTCAGACAATCCTACTTCGTCAATTTGGCTCCAACTATCATTGGTGTGGCTTTTTCTTTGCAGTTCATCATTCGATACTACTTCAGCACTTTTCTAATGTATTCTGATTTACTCAAATGCATTTATCCTTTTATTTGATCTCTTCTGATCTCTAGCCCAAGGCATTTTGTTGCTTCTCCCAAATCTGCGATTTCATAATTTTCAGAAATCTGACTCTTCGTGTCCTTGATTAGCATCAAGGAGCTTCCTATCATAAGAGAATCATCCACGAAAATAGTCAGAATCACAAAATCTCTTCCTACTCTCTTTATATAGACATTATAGTTTGGTTGTGTAGGATTGAAGTCTAAAGACTTCAAAAGACTGTTGAGGTTCTTGTACCAAGCTCATGATGCCTGCTTCAGACCATAAATGCATCTCTGCAACCGACAGACATATTGTCGATTGTCGGGGTCTTGAAATCCTTCAGGCTGCTTCATGAAGATTTCTTCCTCTAGATCTCCGTGGAGAAAGGTTGTCTTTACATCAATCTGATCAATTTCCAGATTGTGTTGTGTAGCATATGCAAGGAGCAGTCGAATGCTTGTCATCTTGACCGTTGGTGAATACATGTCGAAATAATCAACTTTGTACCTTTGTGTGTAGCCCTTTGTCACAAGCCTTGCTTTGTAGCGTCCAACAGTGCCATCTGATTTCATTTTTCTTTTGAATATCCACTTGCAGTCGATGATCTTTTTATAGGTCTTTTCTTAGTGAAGGTACGTAGAGTGCTCCTGGAAGCTCTGCTTGACCTGACAATGTTCGCAGTTGTAGAGTCTCGATGCTCTTGACATTGTGTCGGCTCCCATCACCTAGAATCACTGCTCCGTTGTTTTCGAGTTCTCTGAAGTCGATCAAGATTCTCTTGTTGCAGTTGATGTGTGGTGTTGCTCCTGAATCAATGACTACATCGTAGTCTTGTTAAGTTTAGCTTGTTGAAGCTTCATCTAGTATTGTGAAAGCTTCGTCACCTTTGTCTGCATCCTTGGATGACTCTGCAATATTTGCTTTGTCAGCTTTGTTTTTTCTTTTTGGGTTGAATTTGCAATCGTATGCAGAGTTCCCCTTCTTCTTGTGCATGCAAGGTATCGTTGGATTGAACCAGCATCTATTGGTTGTGTGTCCTGGTTTGTGATAGTGATCACAAGAATAAGATTGTTGATTGTCATTGCCTCTGCTCGAAGACTTTGTCTTGTCAAATCTGGGCTTGTTCTTGTTCTTGTTCTTTCCTTTCGTGAAGAGAGCTTTCTCCTGATCACTGCTTCCTTCTCCTTCGTCTCTCATCAGTCTCTCATCAGCGACAAGACTGATTGCTTTGTCGAATGTCATATCTGGTAGACTTAGTATGAGCATTCTCAATGGCTGATAGGACGCAGGCAGAAATTTCATGAAGTACATCAGTTATTGTGGTGTTGGGACCTGGTGTTCCTGTCCAGATGCAGAGAGTTGAGCGACGATCGTTCTAATCTTCTCAACGTGCTGATCCAACTGATTGCCATCCCATCATATGGATTGCAGCTAATTGTAAAGATGCATCACTGAAGCGACAGTCCTCACTTCGTACTTCTACTTTAGTCTTTCCCATGCTGCATGGCTGCCTTCATAGTTTTTCATTAATGGATGAAAGGATGATCGCCATTGCATGCTCATCCTTTCTGATCCACTCAGCTCTCCTCGGGTCTCCCTCTGTAGGCTGCACCTCTGTGAGTTCTGTCACCGACCAGATTTCTTCACCCTTCAGAAGTGTTTTGATTTTGAGTTTTCACACTCTATAGTTTCTACCATCAAGACTGATTGCTATTCTCGTCTGGATGGTTGTAGCCATATTATTGTTGCCTAGAAAATCATTGTTTAGATATCAGAAGTGATAACCTCCGTGCTCTGATACCATGTCGCGAACGGTTTTGCGAACAAATTCTTTTTGTTTAGTTTTCTTTTGTGGAAGCTTTCAAGATCCTAGGCATGCGACTACAGATCACAGAACATAAATCATTCTAACAATCAAGATGACAAAAAGCAATGAGATAGAGAGGAGAGGAGTTGTATTATCAGTTTTTGAGTTTTGAGCGAGATGATCAGTGTCTCACTCATTGGCGGCCTGACACTCAGTTCAATCATTGCGTTTTTCTCATTGGCAGAGTTTCATGCACAACTATTTTTGTCTCTCTATCTCTTCTTTCCTGATATTTTTCTGCTCTATCTTGTGTTGATTCAAAGTTGTGTTTATATCTCCACTGTGCGGAGTTTACAAGATAGCTAAACAGAGAATTACAAGAGTAGTTAATGCTAATCAACTAGCTAGTTATTCTCTTTATTGCTAACTCTTTCAGTTGAGCATGAAGTACAAGACACCACGCCCGTCGAGCTGTCAGCTGGTAGCGCGAATTGTTTTCTTTCGTTTTCTTTTCATTTCGTTTTGTTTCGTGTCTTTTGGTCCTCGAGGTGTGTTTGACTTTTGCAAATCGTTTGCCCTCGCTTCGTTTCGTTTCGTTTTGCTTCGCGACAAAGTTGCAAGAGTTCACAATTTCTGACAACAATGACATCATAACTAACTTTCAAAATCGCGAGAAGACAAATTTGGGTTTTGCCTTCTCTCCTTTAGGTTTCGCTAGCCTTTTGCAACCTATAAACATCGTTTGCATAAATGATGTGATTGTTTTTTTAAAGTTGCTTTCATGATTAAAGTGTTAGACTCAAAATTTGACAATTGTTCACTTTGGGGTGAACTTTATGTCCATGAACATTGTCAGTATGTACTTTCTCACTCAAATAAAAAGGCCCTCTCTAGCATTAGTTAAAAAAATTTATTGTTTTTGAAGTAATTCTTCAATGTGAGGAAAATTTGTCTTTCACAGTGAATAGCTCAATCTCCTTCACAATTTTTTTTTTTAGAATGAAATAATTTAGTAATATCAAAGGTCAAATACCCTTTCAAACTTTCAAAATGTGAAAATGATGATGTGATCTACATTGTCCAAAAATGAGGGCAAAGATCTTGTGATTCATAGTTGTTTGCATGACAATGCATGCTCATGCTCCTAGAGATGCACTTTTTTACACAATGTTGAGACACTCGCTTAGGCACGTGATCCATGGAGAAGAGAAAGTGTGTTTTTTCCAAATTTTTGAATCAATTTTTGTCGATTTTCAAATATTTTCAAATTAATCAGATGCTTTGAACAAGCTCTCCTACCTCTCTTCTAATAATTTATGTCTTGGATTAGAGGTTTCAATCCAAAAAAAGAGTACTATTGAGTTGTTTTTCTAAAACTAATTTTGAAAGCCATAAATCAAAGAAATATCTTTTTTTAAAATTTGATCCAATGTGAAGTTATCACTACCTACGGGCTAAAAACTTTGTAGCAACTTGTATCGTTGAAGCTGGCCAATAAATGAGTATTCTAGCTCGATTTCTCTCAGCTTATTGAAAAAAATACACACAAAACTATAAAGTTCTATACGATTGTCCACTTTTGTCCAAATTTGACACTATGCTCCATGTGCATTCTAAGCTCTTTGTGAAGACTTTCCAGGCACCAAAATGTAATTTTTCATTCATTTTTCAGTTGAACAAAATTATTCTATATTCTTTTCAATCTTTTTTCAATTAAATCTTTTGACGAACTTTCTCACCTCAGTATGGAGCTCTTTGCAAACTCTGGTACCAAATGAACATCCCAATCCATTGATTCACATTGTTACTCTAGCTACATGCATCACCACATCACATTGAATTATCCACACACACAAGAGAGAAAGAGAGAGTTGTCACAACAACGCACATTGTATTCACATAATTACATTGATATGAGGCTTATCCTAAACACTAGCTAATAGGATTTTACATATAGCCTTGCTAGCTCTAATGTTAAACTTAGAAAAATTTGATAAACTACATCAAACCAATCTACTTATGGCAAATAGTCATTATTTCTACACCTCCCCAATTAGATTTTTATCATACGTGAGTGCATTACCTAATTTTGATAAGATTATATATTGTCTCCATTATTATCCTTATTCTAGGTCCTTCATAAACCTCCTTGTTAAGAGCTTCAAAAAATCTTGTTGCAAGGAGGAAAAAGCTTATTAAAATGGGATATGTGCATAACTTGCTCTAGAGTAGCTTGCTTAGGTATTCATGATCCAACAATAAAAAATCGTCTCATTCTTTGTAGGTTAGTTTCCAAACCCCACGTGTTAGACCAACCTTGAAAACCCCTCCTATACTACATGTCCTATGCGGTCTCTTGTGTCTATAGATCAACCCCTGGCTTCTCTCTCTCTCTCTCTCTCTCTCTCTCTCTCTCTCTCTCTCTCTCTCTCTCTCTCTCTCTCTCTCTCTCTCTCTCTCTCTCTCTCTCTCTCTCTCTCTCTCTCTCTCTCTCTCTCTCTCTCTCTCTCTCTCTCTCTCTCATGGATGGTACGCCATTATTACTAACCCTATTACGCTCAGTTTACAGCTCGACCATACATTATTCAAGTCAGCCTATTTGTCTAAATTACCTTATGTAAGGCCATACTGTGAATTTAGCCATTCATCTATATAAGAGAATCATTCACCCTAAATCCAATGGATAGGATTCAACACTGGACAAAACTTCTTCCACAAGCCAAACTGGATGGGTTTCGGTAAGCATCAGGGTTTTCAAAAACATAATTACGTAAAATGAAATTTAAAAAATTTAAGGGTTATTTTCGGTGCCCTAGAACGTTTGTGTTTACGTTCCACCGACAAAAACCTGCCAAATAGGTTACCCGCCATCACACTAGAGTATAGTTGGACTGATCTGTGCAAATTGCAGATCTTGTAGTAACCGTCTGAGACAAATAATCAACTTCACTGTTGATGTAGCTGCAATATATTTTAATTCTATAGAGGACAATGAAATGCATTTTTGCTCTCTACTGTTCCATGAAATGGGTCCTCCTGCAAGGAAACAAATACAACCAGACGTGAACTTTCTGGTATCAACGTCTCTTGCCCAATCTGAATCTAAATAGGTGACCTAATATAAGTGCAGCTTCTGTATTACTATTATAGCACAAAGCATAGTGCTTCGTAGCTTGAATGTACTTCAATACTCTTTGTAGATCCTTCCAATGTTGTAAGCCTAGATTACACATGTATTGTGACAGTGTGCTTATCGCATATGCTAGATCAGGCCGTGTGTAGATCATAGAATACATTATAGACTTGATTATTGACTGATAAGGGTGTCTGCACATCTCTTTCTGTTCTGCTTCAGTTTTGGGACACATGTCTTTTGATAGTTTGGATCCATGGGTGTGTCTATCGGCTTGCAGTCCTCCATGCCATATCTATTGATTAAATAAAATTCTTGGCTTATAGCGATCCTTTTGTTTGCGCGATCTCTGGTGATCTCCATACCAAGTAGGTAATGAACTTGATCTAAATCAAAGCAAAGATTTTGTTTCGTACAGTAACTGATTTGAATTGTTGATAATCAAATAATCATCAACATACAAGGCTATTATGACATAGCTTGGGTCTTTACAGTTGAGATACACATTTGAGTCTGTGGAGCAAGAAGTAAATTGGTGTTGCAACAAGAAGTAATTAATTCTTTCATACCAGGCCCTAGGAGCTTGCTTGAGGCCATAAAGTGAATTATGCAATTTACATACCATATGCTCTTGGCCTTGAAGGATGTAACCTTTTGGTTGATAATAGAAAGTATCTTCTTGTATGTATCCATGAAGGAATGTTGTCTGGACGTCCTATGATGAATGTCCAGATCCTCTACAACAGCTATAGCCAGCAAGGTTCAAATAGATTGATGCTTTACCACTGGACTAAAAACGTTAGTGTAATCTATTCCATATACTTGCTCATATCCTTTAACCACCAATCGTGCTTTCCATTTAGATATTGATCCATCTGTCTTAAGATTTAGTTTGAGGATCCACTTAGTGTCAATTAGTTTTGTACCTGCACGAGGATCAACAAGAGCCAGGTCTTCTTCTTCCTCGATGAGTTGTACTCAGTGTCCATGACAACTTTCCATTTGTCTACATCTGACATTGACAATGCTTCTGCAAGAATGGTAGGTTCATCATGACTGATAAACGCCTAAGGGACAAAACAATCAAATTGTTCTCGTTGTCGTGTAGATCTTTGAACTGTAGGTTCCTGAGCAGATGTCTCTCCTAGGTGAATTGTTGGGATAAAGTTCTTTTTTGCCTTTGTTGGACACTACAGCAGAGAAAATAGAGGGAATTGCAACCAGCAACAACTCCTACATTCCTCAGAACAAGACACCGCCATTATCTTCTTGAATCATAGCCTTCAACATCCTTTGGAGAGCACAAAAGAAAATTCACCTCAGCAGTATGAGATCATTCCCCTGAGAGTACAGTCTGAAACACAAAGGAGAAGCTTTGGATGTGAGAGATGAACAAAATCACAACAACAACCCCCTTCTCTCATAATCAAAGCAAACAGGCAGTAAAATTCCAGCACAAGAGCATGCAAGATGGAAAATTTATTGATCTCTCACACCAATTTATAATCACATTCTTGAGAATAGAAGCAAAACTCAGCACATTCTTGAATATAAAAAGAGGAGATCTGGCACATCAGCTTGGGAACACACTCTTGAGCAGCAGTAAAACTCAACACACCAGTCCTTCCCATGAGAATGACTAGAGAGAGAGTCATCTAGAGAACACATTTCTAAACAGGCAGAAAACTCAACATAGTAGAAGGAAGTTGGTAGCTATCAGGAGAAGATCCTTCCCATGAGAACGCTCAACTCCTTTTATGGAGTTGAGGCCCACCTCCCCTTTCAAATAGCCATTCTACCTTTTTTTCATCTTTTCACAGCTTTGCATAGGGCATTGGATGTGATTTGATTTTTTCCTCCATGTGCCTATTGGAAAGGCACCTTGCAAATTCACATGCCTATTTGCTTTTAGGCCCATGGTAGCTAGATGAACCCTTTGTCCCTTTGGTAGCATTAAATTATGGCTGGCCCTTTTCCATGTGCCAATTAGAAGGGCACTTTTGCCAATTGCCATACCCACTTGTTCTTTAATTGCTTCACTAACCATATTCCCAATTAGGGGTCTTCCAATCTCTTTTTCACATTGATTTGGCCTTCTTAGCATATGTCTAATGGAGTTAGCCTTTTAGGTGTCATGTGGCTACTCCCTTTAGACCTTGGTCATGGCCCATTTAGCTATCAATTGGGTTCTCATTTCCATTTGACCTTCCCCTTGATTTTTCATTTTGTAACCCCCTTAACCTTACCCATTGTTGTTGTTTTTTACTCGCAATTCCGTATTGGTGGTGACTGAGCCCCCTCTCCTCACTGAGCAGCAGACCTAAAAACACGGTACTTCGGTTTTTATATTAGTATCAAAAATCACAGTACATTGCAAGATTTTGGCATAGTAGCCGAAATGATACTAGAGGCCGATTTTTTAAAGGGCGTCAAAAATTTTAAAGGCCAATTTTAAGGCCAAAGTTTCTCTAGCCACATTACGGGCGGGCTGGGACCCCTAACTATTGGCAATTTTTAGCCATTTTTACATTGCAATTGTGCGGCTTTTACATGCCGATTTCTATACTATAGCAAAATTAGCTCGATTTTTGGTGTCAAAAATTCGGCTAACAGTGTGTGTGTGTTGGGGGGGGGGGGGGGGGGGGGGAGGCTTATGTATTGATATATTTATTTTTAATGGAATGGAGGCAACCCCCTTGTTTTATATCCCTCCCTCTATGGGTGGTTGGTCAGCCTATGTATAGAGAGAGAGAGAGAGAGAGAGAGAGAGAGAGAGAGAGAGAGAGAGAGAGAGAGAGAGAGAGAGAGAGAGAGAGAGAGAGAGGAGAGAGAGAGAGAGAGAGAGAGAGAGAGAGAGAGAGAGAGAGAGAGAGAGAGAGAGAGAAGTGGGGCCCATGGGAGGGAGGTAAGGAGAAAAAAGAACTCTATACTTCATACAATATATCTCATCCACAAAACGTTTTATATATGGAGATGTGTGTGTGTGTGTGTCTGTGTGTGAATGCGCACACACACACACATTCGATGTGTGTGGGGAAGCTCACACACACACACAACAAACACGCGCACACACACACATAGGTGCGCGCACGTGTGCACACATGTGTGTGTGTGCGTGCGCGCGTGTTGTGTATGCACACACACGCATGTGTGTTCCAAATCTCCCCTCCCCCTTTATTTTTCTCTTTTTAGGGTCTATTTTGCTCCCCTCATCCCCCTCCTTTTTTTTTCAACTATACATTCTTTGGCCCATGGATAAAAGCTTGTGGGTAACGATTTAGGAGTTAAAGCTAGTGAGCTTGGGCTTGTGGTTAAACATTTCTGAAAACGGGCCAAGATAGGGATTTGAAGGATTGAAAAAAAAAAATAGAAGCAGTTTAAGGTAGTCAAGAATTTTTTTTTTGGTTTATGGTATGGGTAAAACTTTGGTAATTCAAAATAAATAAGAAAGCCATGTAATAAAGATTATTGGCTAAAGTTTAAAGCACATTGAAGTGTGTGAAGAAAATAAAACCTTAACTTCAAACTTCAAATATTTGAATTTAGAGGTGTTGGATTACTCTCTTTCCTACTAATCGACTAATCGATTTTTAATCTCCATCCAACTATTTATCCATTTTTGCGGATTTTCTCGTGTCTTTATACAGTGTGCAGAATTACAAGTGCTTTTACATAATCTGTAGAAATACACGGAGTTTGACAACAGTGTCGTATTTTCTCTCTCTACAAACCCGATAGTGTCGCTTGTTAGGATTGCATGTAAAAATGCAGTGTCGCCTTTTTCGCATTTTTTGCCTGTCAGGATTTACGTGCAAAAATGTAGTGTCACCTTTTTCGCCTATCAGAAATTACGTGCAAAAATGCAGTACCGCCTTTTTCGCATTTTTCGCCTGTCAGAAATCATGAGTTAAAATGTAGTGTCGCTATATGATGTGAGAGACGTGACTACCAAGTTACATCTTCGAAGGAAATTCTTCACACTCTATATGTCAAATGGTGATTCTCTTCAGAATCATACTAACCAGTTTAAGAATCTCTTGCAACAGATGGCCGCTGTCGGATCAGTCATAGACGATCAAGATGCAATAATGACATTGTTTTCAAGCCTGCTCTCTACATATGAGAATTGGGTGATGATCATCATGACACACTCATATTTAACTCTTACCAGAGTTATCACTATGTTGTGTAAGACGATAATTGAAGAAGTCAAGACACTTTCTACCTCTTCGTCTCATGCTCTTTATGTCAACAAGGGCTCGAAACGACAGAAATAGAAAAGCTCCAAGCAGTCTGCATTGAATCAGAAACAGGCTTAAAGTCAAGAACAATCATCAAATCCACATTCGTCAAAGAAGAAGATGTTTTGCAAGTATTGCAAACACAATAACCATGAGATCTAGGATTGCCAAATTCTCAAAGCAAAGAATGTAGCCAAGTAATCTGATCAACAAGAAAATACAGTTACAGCATCTCCTCAAGTCAAAATGGACGAAGGTGCTTTTATGGTCAAAGTTAAATACATGAATTCGGATGATTCATGGTTTCTGGATTCTGGAGCTACTCAACATATAACCAATCATTGTGAGATTTTTCAATTCTATACACCTTACAACACAAAGAAGTATGTTCATCTTGGTGACGATAGTACTCACACTATCGAAGGTGAAGGTACTATAAGATTGAGATTCCAACATGATCAATTCAAACTACTGTAAAAAATCTTGTATGTTTCCAAACTCTCTACAAATATGTTATCGGTAAGTAGAATTACAGATTTAGGTCATAAGGTGAAGTTTGAGTCTGATCAATGCATAATTATCAATAGGAGTAATAAAATCCTTGCACTCGGCAAGAGGCATGGATACTTATATAGATTGGCATATTGTTATTCTGATTCTAGTCAAGCCTTGAAAACCTATAGTGAAAATTGTGTTTTTATTCTACTCGGTTTTGGATAGGTTTGTGATTGAATATGTCAATGTGATTCAACCTGAATTTAGGAGGCTTTACTTGTGAGACATTTGTGTGTTATAAACTACTTTTGGTTCAGTATAGGTGGATTCATCCTTCTTGTGAAGTTGAGATCAAGGAGGAGACTAGTTTTGATCAAATCTATAGTAAATTGAGCTAGGTTTGGATCTAGTTTGGATCTTGAAGATTGATCAAAGCTTAGATCTTGTTGAGAAATCATAGAGTGATTCATTTCAAGTCCCAAAGAGAGTGGGATAGCTAGTAGTGATCATATCTTGTAAAATCTATCTTGTTTCATTGAATCTATCTCCCTATCATTGAAGATGGCATCCATAAGTGCCTATCATTTGGATTCTAGTGATAGATTGAACTCTTCCAATTATTCAATTTGGAAGTTAAGAATGGAATTTATCCTTATCATGCAAGATTTGATGGATATTGTGAATGGAGAGGAAGATGAGCCAATCCATCCACAAGAAGCAACTAAATACAAGAGAAGGTGCAAGGTTGCACTTCATTGTATTAAAATGAATGTTGCAAATGATTTGCTCAAAGAAGTAGGAGCATGTACCTCAGCCCAAGAGGCTTGGGAGACTCTTCAAAAGATCTATGAGTCCAAGAATACCTCAAGATTACTTTGCCTCAAGAGCCAAGTTCTTCAATGCTTCCAAGGGAAGAGTGCGAGTGGACATCAATTTGTTTTGAGAGTAAAAGATTTGAACAAAGAGCTTACTTATGTCGGTGAACCTATTAAAGAGAATGAGCTTGTGCAAATAGTCTTGAATGGCTTATGTAGTGAATTTACCAAAGCTATGCCATCATAGGAAACTAGCCTACACTTGAAGACCTTCAAAGTGTGTTGATGGCCAAGGAGAGTAGGAAGGCTCATATCAAATCAAGGATAGAGAGGCTCTCCATCAATGATGGTGATGACAAAGCCTTATTTCTCAAGAGCAAAGGCAAAGCAAAGAGAAAGGGAGGAGCATTCAAAAAGGATCAATCAAAGGATGGAGATCAAGGAGGTTCTACATCATCATCATCACAAGTCAAGCCCAAGAAGGACAAATCTAAGATCAAGTGCCACCATTGTAGCAATATGGGGCACTATGCCTCGGAATGCTTCAAGAGGAAGCAAGCTCAAAGTCAAGCCAACATTGGAGAAAAGGAGGAAGAGAGTTATCATGAGTGAGTTGATGTCAACCTTTTCATCATCAAATGTCAAAGGTGAGGATCCTTGGTGGATAGATAGTGGGGCTAGCTCCCACATGTTGGGTAAAAGGAGTATTTTTCTCAACTCACACCTTATATAGGACCTATAAAGTCCATTTTTATAGCAAAGAATCGTGAATGCAAAGTTGAAGGTGTGGGATCCATTCCCTTATGCTTAGGATCTTCCAAGAAGACTAAGATAGATGGCGTTCTCTTCATTCCTAGTGTTGGACAGCTTTTAGGTCATGGTTTCATTGTGGAGTTCTTACTAATATATGCAACATCAAGAAGAATGGGAAGATTATAGCAAGAGGAAGATGGTTTGGGAGGTTGTTTAAGCTTGATGCTTCTGTAGATCCTAACCAATTTGTGATAGGAGCCAAGGAGGACAAGATGACCACAAATGATTTGTGGCACAAAAGGCTTGGTCTCAGACAATTTCTATCAGTTGCAAAAGCAATACAGAGATGCATGCATTCTGACACAAACTGAACGCAATAAAGAAATAGTATTGATTCAGAAAAACAAGATCAGATGCTAATGAGTGCAAGACAATGACAGATAGAAACCGCGCACTCTAAAGTTGTCTTTGAGTACTTGAGAATAAGTCTAAAATAAGCAACTCTACTGATAAGCAGTAGCGCAATATCAACTCTAAAATAAATCTCTAAAAGACTAAGCTAGAATGCTCAAGAGAGTTCAGGCTTGAAAGCTTGATAGAGAGCTAACAACAATACTTTTTGATTGTGAATGATCTGCTTGATGAGAGCACAGGAAGCGTCGTGTAATAATACTCAACTCCCTCACAATTCACAATGTTGATTGATCATTCTACTTGATCATTGATAATGATATGTATGAACAGTTGATTTATACTAAGTAATTAGGTCGTCAAATGTGATTGCCAGTTGGCTGGTGTCCGCTGGCATTCATCCAGTTCTTCTCATAAGTTACTTGTTGATAAGCGGTGACAATTGGCCATAAAAAGTCTATCTGTATAAATGAATGTAAACTATCATTCTGTATAAATGAACGTAAACTGCCATAGGTGAAAAATGTGACACTACATTTTTACTCGTTATTTTTGACAAGCGAAAAAAGACAACACTGCATTTTTGCACGTAAGTTCTGACAGGCGGAAAATACAAAAAAGATGACACTACATTTTTACACGCAATTTTTGACAGGCAACAGTGTCGGGTTTGTAGAGAGAGAAAATGTGACAATGTTGTCAAACTCCGTATATTTCTGTAGACTGTGTACAAATATTTGTAATTCTGCAGACTGTATGAAGACATGAGAAAATTCGCAGAACTGGATAAAGAGTTGGATGAAGAGTAAAAATCAATTAGTCAATTAGTAGGAAAGAGAGTAATCCAACACTCCTCCTTAATCTGAATCCAAGAATGCCTTGACCTTTAAAATTAGTTCTGCACAAAACCTTCTGTGTGCATCCAAGCTTAATGCTTTGGTAAAAATATCTGCTGTCATATCTTGTGTTTGACAGTACTACAATCTGACCTCTTCATTGAGAACTTTGCTTTTGACAAAGTGATACTTCAATTCAATGTGCTTACTCCTAGAATGAAATCTAGGATTGGCTGATAAGGTAATGGTGCAAGATATCACAAATATAGTGCACCAATGGATAGATGAATCCAAGAGAACTGATGTATAAGCATGAACTGAGAGAGAGAGAGAGAGAGAGAGAGAGAGAGAGAGAGAGAGAGAGAGAGAGAGAGAGAGAGAGAGAGAGAGAGAGAGGGAGGGAGGGAGGGAGGGAGGGAGGGAGGGAGGGAGGGAGGGAGGGAGGGAGGGAGGGAGGGAGGGAGGGAGGGAGGGAGGGAGGGAGGGAGGGAGGGGAGAGAGAGAGAGAGAGAGAGAGAGAGAGAGAGAGAGAGAGAGAGAGAGAGAGAGAGAGAGAGAGAGAGAGAGAGAGAGAGAGAGAGAGAGAGAGAGAGAGAGAGAGAGAGAGAGAGAGAGAGAGAGAGAGAGAGAGAGAGAGAGAGAGAGAGAGAGAGAGAGAGAGAGAGAGAGAATGTGTCTCTTTCCATGAGTGTACAACTATTTATAGCAGATCCATGACTCATTAATGAGTTTGGTTTCCCTCCATAACAAAAACCCTAGCATTAATGTGGACTAGATTCAATGTCTCCAACATTCAAATTCGAATCTACTAAAACTCGTGTACTACACTTTCCCACACTTTCAAAATGTGCTTATTCAAATACTTTTAGACTAATATAACTTTGAAAAGTCAAACTCTAAGTCTATATGAAAATTTGCCTTAATTGCCAAATATACAAATATAACCAAAATAGCAAAACTAGTTGAAATTTCTCACACTCCCTCTTTAACTAATTTTAGCATAGAATTTGAGAATCCTCCAAGTGAATTCCTATGCTTCATAAACAAGTCTTTTCCCAATGCTTTGGTAGAGATATGTGAAAATTCATGTGTAAGCTTGCACCACTATCAATCCACCATGGATCTAGATCTCCATCATTAGCAAGCATACATAAAGACATCATAGAAGCATCATCATTTGAGTTTTGAACATCTGAACCATCTTCATCATGATAAGATTATCTTGCTTGTCTCCTTGATCTCTCTTCTTCTTGTAGCACTTACTTCCAAAGTGTCCTTTGATGCCACAATAGAAGCACTTTAGCTTTGACCTATCTTTCTTTTTGCCATTTGAAGAAGCCTCCCCTTGATCTTGCCCTTTAAACCACTTACTTTTGCTTTTGCCCTTGATTAACATAGCCTCCTCTCCAACTTCAGATGTTGTTGAAGATCCACCTCTTGCTTGAAGCCTATATTTTTCATTGATCAAGATATCTTGAAGATCCATCAAACTTGGCAAAATTCTTTGAATGGCAAGACTTTGTACAATGTTAGAATGAGCATCCAACAAACCATTAAGAATAACTTGAACAAGCTCTCCTTCCTTAATGCTCTCATCAATGCAAGATAACTCTCTCAAAACAAAAATATTTGGACTCTCTTCATCTTTTGAAAACTTTGAAAGATTTTTCTTCTTAGAGTCAACACTCTAGATGTAGACTTGGATTCATAAAGCTTATTTAAAGCATCCCAAGCCTCACTTGATGAAGTACACTTACCAGCTTCCTTGAGAAGTTCATTGGTAACATTCATCTTTATCATGTGTAGAGCTCTTTTAGCTCTCTTGTCATATCTCAATTGTTCTTGTTATGTTGCTGGCCTCTCCTCCAAACCTACAACAGTATTCAAAACATCATTCGTATCAAAAAGTAATTCCATCCTCACTTTTCACAATGAATAGTTGCTTAAGGTAAGTTTATCATTGCCTTCCAACATGTATCCACTTGATGTAGCCATGTTGCAATGACCTGATCCTTCTCTTTCAACTTGTTCCAATGCACAAAGCACTCTTTTGGAATACAACAGATGTTTCCAAAAAGAAATCACAAAGATATGAAACCTCTCAATTCTCTTCTAGCACTTATATCTATCAAATCAACACATAGAGTGTAGAAATCTTGATCAATCTATGATCTATCCTCAATCTAATGACTCTTGCCACTTCCTAAGATTGACACACTCTAATGAAGTTTGATAACCTCACAAAACAGAGATTCAATCAAAATTAGAGTTTTGACAAAATCACAAAAAAAAATTGATTATTTCAAATTCTACATGCAATTGCTAATAACTTGATATAGAATCTTGTAGCCTCAAGTGAGACCTTCCTAATGCATCAAAAATCAGCTATTTCTAGTAAGTATGGTGTGAAATTGAAATTCCTCAAATTCATTGACCTAAAATGAGTTTTGATCTACAAAAGATCCAATCTACATATGCAAGAAACTCGATTTTTGAGTAGAAGTCAATCTAGCATCCTCTAGCATTAATATCTCCTCCAAATCCTTGATAGATTTGCCTGATCCTTTCAAAACCTGCAACACAAGCTCTGATACCATGTGAAGAATTTGGGATTAACTAGGATCCAAATCCATAACTTAATCTTTGGTTAAAAATAGATCAACTCTACCTATGTTGCCAATGTAGAAAAATCAACATCTACTCTATGAAAGAGATGCAAACTCAATAAGAACCTGATCCAATATGATATGAATATAGTAAGCTACTATATTTCACACGTGTGGATCCAAAAATAACATAAAATAGGCATTCTACACACAAGATTGCAAGATATGACAAATATAGGGCACCAATGGATAGATGAATCCAAGAGAACTCATGTATAAGCATGAAGTGAGATAAGAGACAGAGAATGTGTTTCTTCCCATGAGTGTACAGCTATATATTGTAGATCCATTACTCATTAATGAGTTTGGTTTCCCTCCATAACAAAAGCCCTAGCATTAATGTGGACTAGATTCAAACTTGAATCTCTAAAACTCGTGTACTACACTTTCAAAAACTGTTTATTCAAATACTTTTAGACTAATATAACTTTGAAAAGTCAAACTCTAAGTCTAATTTAAAAATTGGCCTCAATTTCCAAATATACAAATATGACCAAACTAGCAAAACTAGTTGAAATTTCTCTCATAAAGTAGGATCCATCAAATCACCATCAAGAATGTTAAAATCCGTCCACAACATCATTACTTGAAGACACTTTTGAAATATTCCCCTCATAAAAAATGACGTATCTACCAACAATCATCTTGTTAGTAGTAGGAATGTGAACCTTGTGCACACAATAAAGCTTGATCCCAAAATGGTTTTGGAAGATTAATACCTAACCTCATGGCTTTGGCACTTTCACATAAAGTTATATTCTTCCTCTCAGCCACTCCATTTTGTTGTGGTGTCCTTGGAGTTGTGTACTCCCTCTTGATCCCATGCTCATCACAAAAAGCCTTAAACTTGGTTGAGATATACCCACCATCATTGTCACTCCTCAAGCATTTGATCCTTGTAGAAAATTGGTTCTCCCTTGCATTCTTGAACTTTACAAAGACATCATACACTTCATCTTTTCTCTTTAGTAGATAGATCCAACAAAATCTACTAAAATCATCAGTGAAAGTTACATACATCTTAGCTCCACTATTGCTAATTGTAGTAATTCCATGGATATCTAAATGTACAACTTGAAAAGGCTTTGTAGATCTAGTATACGGTAGTCTATGTGACTTTGACAAAGCACAAGACTCACAAACATTATTGATGCTGGTTATGGATCTTGGAAGACCAATCACAACTTGCTTCTTAGCCATTACCTCCAATGAGTTGAAGTGGAGGTGCCCCATCCTTTTATGCCAAACCTCTTGAATAGGTATTTTCTCACTTGAAACACATCCAACTTTTGTTAGCAATAACACAAACATCTAGTTTGAACAATTTTCCTTGCCTTTTACCTTTTGCAATCAAGACATCCTTCCTTTTGATCATGCAAGCATCTCCATCAAACTCAATTTTGAAACCTTTACTTAGAAATTGACTCACACTAAGTAAATTCTTGGTAATGGAGGGTATGAACAAAACATCCTTCAAATGAACCTTCCTATTTGTAGAGAAAGAAATAAAAATTGTGCCAATCCCTTTGATTGCACACTCACCATCATTGGCCATGTAGATCACCCTCTTGTCATCATTATATGCCAACAAAGAAGTGAAGTACTCTTTGTGAAAAGTCATGTGTGAGCTTGCACCACTATCAATCCACCATGGATCTAGATCTCCATCACAAAAGCATCATCATTTGAGTTTTGAACATCCAAACCATCTTCATCATGAGTAAGATTGCTTGCTTGTCTCCTTGATCTCTCTTCTTCCTATAGCACTCACTTGCAAAGTGTACTTTGATGCTACAATAGAAGCACTTTAGCTTTGACCTATCTTTATTTTTTTCCATTTGAAGAAGCCTCCCCTTGATCTTTCCCTTTAGACCACTTACTTTTGCTTTTTCTCTTGAATTTGCCCTTGATGAACATAGCCTCCTCTCCAATTTGAGATGTTGATGTAGATCCAACTCTTGCTTGAAGCCTATATTCTTCATTGATCAAGATCTCTTGAAGATCAATCAAACTTCGCAAAGTTCTTTGAATGGCAAGACTTTGTACAATGTTAGCATGAGCATCCAACAAACCATTAAGAATAACTTGAACAAGCTCTCCTTCCTTAATGCCCTCATCAATGCAAGCTAACTCATCATTCAAAGCCCTTTGTAGCCTGTGAGGCGACGATATACTCTGATTCAGTGGAAGACAGAGCTATCAAAGATTGCTTGCGACTGTTCTAGGAAATTGGACCATTGTGAGAAAAAATGTAAATCCAGAAGTGGATTTACGAGTGTCTACATCTCCTACCACTTGCATCTGTAAAACCAATGAGTAAATTGAGTTTGTCATTGTCGACTAAGTAAGCATTTGAATCTGAAGAGCTAGGTGTGTAGCCGTGATCAATAAGGAAAGTATTGATCCTTTGAAACCATGCTCGAGCATATTGCTTTAAGCCATAAAGTAACTTATGGAGTTTACACACATGATTGTGCACCCATGGATGACATTGTAGAATGAATGCTCTTCTTAAAATCACAAAGATTTCTGAATTTTAAAAGATCTATGAAAGGCCTAAAGCTTACAAGAATGCCTATAGGCTTGTCTCTATCAAACTAGCACACAAGCTTGAATGATACACAAAGATCTTGCCAAAAATTCCTAGCTTTCACTCTCACAAAAAAAAATTGCTTTACACTTTTCTTAGAGATTTCACTTCAACTAAGGATTTTAACAAATCAGCCTCTAAGATCTGATCTTAGACTCTAAAAAGAAATGCTTCAATGATCCAAAACTCTATTTGGTCATAGGCATTAGCTAGATTGAATCTAGATCAATACTATGCTTCAAAAAGCACAAAAAAAAAGAACTAGTATTGTGATTTTGGGACCAACAAACACAAAGTAACTTGAAATGAAAGTTGTTGTACGGTTTCACACGTGTGAAAAGTACATACACAACCTCCAAGTCGTTTTGATCCAAATGAATTCAAGCTATCACTCTAGATGGCCAAAAACAAATTTTGCCAATGATCTTTACAAGATTTATGATTCAATGATCACTCTCTTACTTAGCTCTGATACCATGATAAATTTTACAGTTTTTAGGACAATAATTATTGTACTTTACAATCATAGAGAGTTATTGGTTGCTTAATCAATGTCTATCAAGTTCTACACATTAGATCTTGATCTAGATTCACTACACTTGGATTTAAGCAAGAGCAATGGATCAACACATCATCAATTAGTGAAAGAGGCTTCACACGTGTGGAGTATTGTCCACAGTACGGGCTGTACCTCCCTTTCACACGTGGGAACAAGCTCCACACGTGTGAAATCAGATCATCAACATTGTTCTAATGTTTGATCAATATTTACAATAACCAATGTCAAGTGAGAAGTGACAATTTTCAACACATAGTGTATATTGTATGTTGGAAATTAAGCCCACAGTTTCCTCCTTGGTGAATGACTAATTTTATTTCATGATTCTTCCTGCATGTTTATTGATCATTGATATAGGGTCAGGTGAAACCAACTTGGTTCTACGTCTGCTCATCTGATACCTGCAGGTCTCACAAACTTAGATAGCCATTTTATTTGAAGAATGTCTACAACAGGCTTCCTGCTGATCTCCAGCAAAGGGTAACCAATCCTATCATAATTTCAAGTTTAGATGTTAAGTTCAATTACTTGAAGTCATTGAACACTTGGCCATCTTCAAGGACTTCCAAGAACTAGCATTTAGAACAAGTCTGTAGATTTACATTACTTTTTCAGCAGTCTACAGAAATACACCAAGTGTTGCAACAATCTGCATAAATACACTAAGTGTCACAACAGTTTGCAGAAATACACTAAGTGTCACAACAGTCTGTAGAAATGAACTATGTTTTCAAAAGCTTCGGCTTTTTTGCATTTTCCTGAAATGCGACACTTGCATAGTTCAAAAGTTCAACTTGTGCAGTTCAAAAAGTTTAAATGTTTTTAACACCTTCGGCTTTTTTGCAAAATCCCATGACTTTTAAAAGCCACATGTCATCACATTATGACTCTTGAAGTCCATATTTATTTTCATGCAGTCTGAAGTCCATTAAACTGTGCAAAGATTGGCATTCCTCAAGAATCAACAGTTTAGCAAATTTTGTGAATTTTTTCTTCAAAAACCTTCAAATGTGAAACAAATGTAAACTCAAATATGACCTTCGAAGGCCACATATCTTCAAAATATTGAATCTTGAAGTCTTGAAACTTTCGAAGGTAGATTATGGCCTATAAAATGTTTTACATAAAGTTGTAGTTGGACATTAAGTCATAAAAAAATTAAAATATATGGGCCATGAAAAATGTTATTCTATGAAGTAGATTTTCTTGCTAACCTTTTACATTAGTGAATGGATAATCTGGTGACGTGTCCACCAGGTTCAATAGCAAATTCAATTTGAACCAATCCCATTATGGCACAACCCAATGGCCTCAACATCATAATGCAATTGTTTTATGGTGGAAAAGTCATTAGATAATCAATAAATAAAATATTTTCCAAGATTGAGAAGCCTTCTTATCATATCCTAGTCTCAACCAATGAAATGAATGACCTTTTCATATTTGTAGAATCAATGGCATTAAGTGAACTTGATGGGTTGACTTGGTTTTGCTTATTATTGAAACAAATGGTTATGTTAGTTATGTCCATAATTGGCTTGGTGCATTGTGCATGTACCTATGGCATAATGAGGAGAGGTTCCTTGGAGAAAAGAAAAATTCTACTACTAGAATTATGGGTGTTCTTTTGACAAACTTTCATGGTGGTAAGGGTCATTTGAGAAGTTACATATCCAGCCTCTAATGATGAGACATGTAAGTTATTCTAATATCACAAAGGCACCATAAAAGTTTTGCAAAACCGATCTTTTTAAATAAATGTCTCTCAAAAAACCATGTCCTTATTTATATAAAAGAGGAGCTAAAATTGTACCATCTCTTAATTAGCCACCAAGGTTGTAACATTAGATGAAGTGATGGTTAAAGTCTTAAACAACTCTCTACCATAAGTTGATTACATGAGTTGGATGTAAAAAACCAGCACTAATTAATCTATATGTGCATGTGCAGTTCATGAAATTATGTATTACATTGAAAAATCTATACATTGGGCATTTAAATTTCTGATCTATGAATTTTATGGCTTACATGGGCGGTTAATTTCTACAAAAGAATGTACGGAGGTGATATGTGATTATGAAATTTATGGTTTACATGGGCAGATTAGTTTTACAGAGGGAAATTTCTCAAGTTGAATGGACTTTCATTTTAGCTCAAAAGGAGTTGAGAGAATCCTTTGCAAGTTTGAGAGAGAACTCATCAACAAGGCATAACACAAATGCTTTTTACACATTACAAGTGCAAAACTGGTTTTCTAGTATTTTTCCCACAACCCAAATCATTCCAGATTGTTCCCTACTTTCCAAGACAATTTACCTTGCAGGCGATTCCAGCGAGCTTTTCTTTTCACAGCACTAGTTGTTTTTTAAGCAAATCACTGATTGCCGAAGGAACCGAGCTATTATTTTATCATTATTCTATCATACCGGGTGTTTGATTTACTGACAGTACAGATCGGCTGACGATTCTCCATTGTCTTTGCTGTTGTAAAGTTATGCAAGTACATCAAGTTCTTCTGATCAGGTGCAATGCACATGTCATTCCTGCCTGGCCTGATTAATCGTGCATGATCGTAAACAGTAGCTTACGTTCAATCTGCTGAGGGCTACTGGCCCTCATCTTGCAGAGACAGATCTGTGAAGTAATCAGCACGTGCGGGTGTGATGGCGGGCTTAAACAGAGGCGTTGAATTAGTAGTGTTTCGATTGGATCGGGGAGGGGCCGGAGGGATGGCTAGCTTGTATCTTAGCATGAACAAGCTAACAGGCACTTGATATCTTCCTTGCAAACTCTAATGCACCTGATTTAAAGGCAGGAAAATGAAGTTTCTGATTTTGACGTTCGTTGTCAGCCTTGTGGTTTGCTTTGATACGCTTCAGAAATTCCCAACATTGTCTGTTACTTTGTACGGAGTTTATATCATAGCGTACATGTTTGATATCTGGACGGGGAATATGATTAAGGAGCGTTCTATCACATGGTGTCAACCATTTGGCATACATGTACTCAATCGTTCTCCAAGGTGGCAGGTGCATGGCATTCTCCTTTAAGGAGAGCTTTGCAGCTTCTGACATAATTTGCAGAAGCTGTTCGAGCTTCTCAGACACGCCAACGAAGATGTTTGGTATTAGTTTCAAAGCTGCCATGTAGTGCTGTGTAGGCCTGGCAATCTCAAATTGAGATCTGAAATCCAAGTCTATGACAACACGATCAGTATGTGCATGAGCACTGTCCGATAATACATCAACATACTCGTACTCTCCTGCAAAATCAGAAAAACATTTAGAAAGTAAATCTCGAAAGAGGTAAGGGAAACTCGAAGCAAGCCCTAAGGGCTCATTTCATAATGAATACAACTCCAGCAGCTAGGAGATTGAAGCTATTTTCTTGTCACAGAGATGCATTAAGCCACAGATTTAACTGTAAGCATCAAATCTCACCTCCAGGTACGGTGCCAGATTTATGCCATTTCATATTGCAGATTGCAGCATTATATCCTAAAGACCTTAAGTGTTTAGTCACAAAGCGCCTCACACAACCTCCCCTACATTCGATGTTTTCGATTTTGCAAACAATCCGTTTCAGACAGTCGGCTGATAGCAGCAAGTCCACGATAGATTTTATATCTTTCTCCAATGGTGTCATTAAGGAAGTCAATTCCTGCATTACAGCAATAAGCGACTTTCATTGGTTTTCCTGACATTGACGCGAGATAAGTTCCAGTTATACCGGCAATTAGAGCTTAGATAAAAATCAAATATACTCGGCCTTCATGAAAGAATCCATTGTAAAAACTTTCCAAATGCAGCTAGCTTGATTTTATGCGCACCATATAATCAGCAGATAACAACAGCGCTACGAATATATTATGGATTGAAGTGGAAGTGAATACCTCAATACCGTCACAGAGCTCATCAGCACCAGAAAAACCTCGATCCATCTCACTACCTTCAAAGGGATCATAACGGTAGGTACCGTTCTCAATAAAATCATGCACCATAGCTGCCAAATCACTATCATTATCATTATTCCCGCTTTGTTCATTGTATTGGCCTGAACATATTTGACAATTCACCCTTCCCTCGACACAGACACTAGCTCTACACTTATCCTGGCTCATTTTTAACATCTGTGAAACCTGTTCATAAGAAGGTTTGCACGATTTGTGCTTACTGGGTGTAAGAGGGCATCGCTGTTCTGTGAAAGGAGGCACGTACTCACTAGGGAGCGTTACGTCCAATGCTCTTTCTACATGAAGACCAGAATAATCACTCCAGCTTCTTTCTATGTCACTAAAAGAACGTCGACAAAAGAGGCCTGGCATCTCAAACAACAGATCTTGCAATGTCCTGGCAGAGTGTTGCCTGCCTGCTTATTGAAGCTTACCTAAGTATTAGAGCATGATACAATGGAATTGATAAAAGGGGAGCATCTTATCTCCTTTAGCAAGAGCGGTTCCCTCTGGATGTTTGGATATTTTAGCACGTGACAGAGAATGCCAGCCTTGGTCTGGATGCAAATCTCATAGGGAAGGAAATGGAAATAGGCGGCCAACACCAAAGATTGTTTCTCAAGTAAACCGTCTTCATTAACAGTGAGGATACACTAATATCTACATATGAATCTGATGGAAGACAAAACTAACGTTTAATCTTATTGAGATAGCGGTCAGGACTAACTCAGCACACTTATTATAGTTGCCAAAAATAACATAGTAGCACTATCCAATGCCACGTTCACTCACGGGATGCTCCTAGAAAACTGCTTCAAAATCCCATTCAAGACTGCACTTAAGTTCCAAAACCGAAACGATAAGGAGATTCTTTTGGATTAATGATCTGCCACTCACATTCATCACCTTCCAAACCAACCTGCAGCACTCCAGTGTCCACAACAGCCACGCCAGAAGCAGCAGCAGCATGTGCAACGACTCATATCATATCAATTCAACCCCGCAAAGTTCAAACGGCAACCTTCCAAATCAACCTCACATCACATACCCAATGCAATCAAATCCACCATCAATGTCATGAGTTCTCAAAGATCATCAGCAACAACAGCACCTCTCTGCAACACCATCAGCGGCACGGAAGCAAGCATGGGTGATCAGGCCCACGGGGATCGTCCACTCCACTGCTCTGCTCCCTGCTGCAAGTACACATCACAACGGCCATCATCTCATATTTAAGAAGTGCGGATCAGACACGCACATAAACGAGAGAGAGAGAGAGAGAGAGAGAGAGAGAGAGAGAGAGGGGGGGGGGGGGACGCGCAGCCATGGCTAACCTAACTAGGGTTAGGGCTGAGCTAAGTTTAGGGCTCGACTAGGGGTAGGGCTCAACTCGGGGTTCGAATCTGGGCGGGTGGCGTGGTCCTAATGGTATAATAGCTTTTTGCCACGTGGCAAGAATCCGAAGGTGATTTGATACGCGAACTGACCGCTGGTCGTCGTCGCGGGACCCAGCGTACCAAAGTCGGGGATCCCCTGGACAGAGCACGACCCCGCCGGTACGACGGGTAAATGGGCAGTGGGTGAGGGGTCGCAGATTCGGCCGCCAATGAATTTGCGGCAAAGTGGGAAATAATGTATATTGCGGCACATGGAAAAGGGGGCGGGGTGGGGGGGGGGGAGGGATTTCCTGTGATTGTTGATTTTTGCTTTGTGGCCTAAGATGAATGAAGGACAAAGAGGGGATGAATGGATGAGATGTGTGCCCTCATAGTCCTACATTCAGGTCATGAGTTACACTCCACTATGAGGCCCCAACGAGATAAGAAAAACATCATAGTCTTCTAAAAAGTGATGAATTGATTAGGACTTAAGCTTCCACAAAACATATTGAGACTTAAAACGTTTGTGTTTGTGTTAGTGTTTGTGTATGTGTGTGAGAGAGAGAGGGGTCATAGTCATCCAATAGATGATGTGTGTGTGTGTGTGTGTGTGTGTGTGTGTGTGTGTGTGAGAGAGAGAGAGAGAGAGAGAGAGAGAGGTCATAGTCATCCAGTAGATGGTGTGTGTGTGTGTGCGTGTGTGTGAGAGACGTCATAGTCGTCCAATAGATGATGAGTTTTCCTTTGTTTGAGGCGAGTACTTCAAATAGAATCTTCCCCCACAAATGAGAACATACAAGAGAAAATGAAAGAGTCATGACTACTCAGTCATCACCAAAATGAGCATATACAAGAGAAAATAAAAGAGTTGCAACTCCTAAACCATTGCTCCTCACAAATGAGGACATGCAAAAAAAAAACAAGAGTCTTTACTCATGAGGCACGACCCAATATTGTCATTGAAATTTCCTTGCATATTCAAGAAGACAACAAAAAAAAAATCTCAATCCAAATGGACACCATTGCCTTGTATCACTAGGAAACAACTTAACCTATTGTTTCTTTCCAAATTTGAAAGATACATAATTCAGTAAGCTAATAGAAGCTAAAGACATCATGGGCAGTGGCGAGGCAAGAAAATGTAGTATTGTTGTAATGGCACTTTAAGAGAAGTTATGACAACCAACATGGCTTTCTATTATCAATCACTTGTCCAACCATCAAGACACCAAGGCCAAAACATCCCACCAACAGTAGCTTCATGGGATAAGTGTCCCATGAAACTAGAATCGAATGCCAGCCTCATAGAATGATAGCCATTCAAAAGTGACATGTTAAAGATGAAGAACTATAATAAACCAAAACAAAACAATACGTATGCTAGTTAATACACATACCACAATGGTTTTTCCTAGGTTGCAAAATTTTTGCATTGTCAATTCATATATGTTCTACTATTTATTGCTCCAAGAATAAGGAAATGATAGTTGTTGGTCACAAATGATAATTGGGAGTTGAAGCTGTAGCGGGTATTTCCTATCCGCCTTCAACCCTAGATCCAAGCACACAAGCATTAAGGAGATGAAGAAGATTAACTAGTTGTTCGTTTCCATGAGAGCGATAGCATAGTTCATAATCCATTAACTGACAATGTTCCACATCTAACACTAAGCTAAACCACTAGCAATTAACACTACAACGATTAACACTACACAATAATGATGTAGCTTACTCTTCTCTCTCTGTCTCTTTCTCTCTCACAAAAAGTATAACAATGATCAACTCCAACAAGCATCAAATCCAACAATTAGCAAATCCAAAGAAAACATGGGAGATGGAGGAGGAAAGAAAAAGAGCAAGGACATTCCATATCCATTCCATAAGAGGCCCACCAACCTGCTTGTATTGAAACGAAGAGAGAAAGTGTCTACAATAATTCGAAACTACCACTATATATAGTGGATTTTAGGGCTTTGGCCTCAAATTGTATTGGCCAAATTCTACCCTAAATATTTGACATTCAAAAATTGGAGGGAACCCATTTGAAAATAACCAATTCGAATATTGGGGGAAACCCTTTTTATTTACTAACTTGACTACAATTAGGCCCTGCGACATTAAAAGTCCGCAAAAAGACCCTAAGTCCTTTATTAACTTTTAACTAACTGATTGACTATGTAATCATCGGGTTGGACTTACACGCGTAGGGTGCCAAATCCCTCTCACTTATTAACTATGGTTAGGGTTGTCTCGATATACGCAAATCCTCCTATGAAGAATTGCCAAAAATGGGCAAAACTAGCTTGATATAAAACCATGTACTATAATGTAAATTTTGTACATAAGTGGATTCCACACATATCTCCTAGTTTATAGGACCTAAATCCTAGATTTAATGTGAAAATTGACCAACTAGCTATCTCCCAAGCATAAGACTTTAGGAAATATACTAGGGTTTCATTTTAGGGCAAAAATGCTGAGTTAACTTCCTTATTACATGCTGGAAATTCACCTAACTTAGCAAAGGCTAGAATCTTGATTTTGGTGAGGGGATTTGATCCCAAACTTGGTAGGGATCCAAATCTGTACTTTTCACACGCGTGGGAACCTCTGAACCTTCATTTAATGCATGGTATTCAATTGATCCAAAAAAAATCAATTTGTGAGCTCTTGATATAAATTTTGGTGGAAATCTTAGGATAATCTACCAAGATTGAGTGCCATTGATTAGATTTGACATAGGGTCATGAGATCTAATTAATATAGGCTAAAATCAGGTCCTCTAAGCTTGTTTTACAGGTCTTGAAAGTACATCAAAAATTGTGAGGGAGATTTAGTCATGTTTTTGTCCAAAATTGGTGAAAATTGATAGGATTTGATAAGTCTTTGATAGAATCTCATCTAATCTTCATTTCATCTTTGTGAGGGAGTGTAAGAACTGTGACTATAAGTCCAAAGAGAGGGCAAATTTGAGGTAATCAAGACAAAGTGAAATCTTTGTGAGTTTCTAGGTGCAAATCAAAACCAATTTTCTTGAGCATTGTTTTGTAGGATCCTTCCAAAAAGTTGTTTTGAATCAAGATCAAGGGGACCTTGCTACTTGAATCTTTGTGCATTTCAAGTAAGTTTCTAGTGAGAAATTTTTGGAAAAGAACTTAGGGAGGGTTGAGAAGTTCAATCTACTTTGTGTTCATTGATTTTCTCAAGAGTAGTCAATAGAGTGAAGAATTGGCAAGATTTGATTGTTAGTAGATTTCACTTCATCTTATCTTCATTCCAACTTTGTGAGGGAGTGCTAAAACTGAGATTATAAGTCCATTTCTTGGATTAGAAATCTAATTTGAGTGAAATACTACAAGTGTGAGACGTTTGTGAATTTCAAAGCCAATCAAATCTATTTCTTGTGTGTAGAATTTGTGAAAGATTCAACTAGTTTCATCACATTTTGCAACATTTCCATATTTGACATATTGAGGCCAAAACTTGTTTTAGACTTAGAGGTTGACTTTTCAAAGTTCATTAGTCTAAATTTCATTTGAATGAACACTTTTTGAAAGTGTGGGAAAGATAGAATGCGAGTTTGAGTAGATTCAATTTGAATAAGTTGGGTACATTGAATCTAGACTCAAAATTAGTAGGGTTAGCATTTTGGTGGGAAAGCCAAGTGGCCAAATAGGTTTTGGACCTCATTTCATGCTTATACATGGTTCTCTTGGGTTCTACTATCCATTGGTGCACTATCTTGGTGATTGCTTGCAATTCTATGTGTAGAATGATCTATATTTGCTATTTTTACTCCAGTATTTTAATTGAGAACCTATGGATCTCACAGACATTATCTTATTTATCTAGTGGATGCTATTCTGCTACAGTTTATGGTCTTCAGATGCTTGAGTATAGCTCTTCATTTACTTGGATCTCCAGTTATCATAGGAGACAAACAAGTCTATTAAGATGAATGAATGTTATTTTCTTGCATTTGGTGTTAGAAACAGGAGCATTTAACTCAAAAGAGTATATGGGATACTCAGAGTTGAGTTTTAATCATTCTATATCTTAAAGAATCTCTTAGAGATTCTAATTGAATGAATTTTCATATCTTAGAATTTGGATTCTAAGAATATTTGTACTTGAAAGCTTATGAATTATCTGTCAGAGTTGTGGATAATTTCAGACTGTAATTATAATTATTTCATTATTTCTTTAACTTTAAATCTCTTAAGTTAGGTTATTTCACCCAGTGTTTCATGTAAGTGCTTTACATGAAGGTGATGTTACTAACTTATGGTGAATATAACCCGGATGAAAAATTTATCGCTTAGTGTACTTTTCAAATCTGAGTTGTACTCCAGTGCAGAGATTATCACTTGGAAAATAGGGTTATCTCTGAGTACTTGTTTGATGTGAAAGTTAGACTAAGGATAATGATTTTCTAGGTTGATATTGAAAGTTAAAAGAACTGTTCATGTTATTCTTTCATGTTTAGAGAGCTTCTAAGGATAGAAGCAGTTTAAGGAGGGAAGAATGTTATGTCCATGACCAGTAAGTAGGATTCAGTATACTCCTAGTCTTGGATACACGGTACTCCAGTAAATCAAGCTGTTAGTTATGCCACATCATAGTAGATGTGACTCAAAAGTAACTAATATCCTTGTGAGGCCCAAAACACACTAAATGGAGTTTAGACAAGGTATGAGACAGTGTATGCATGTGTAGAGTTATCAATAGCAATTCTATGAATAGTTGGTCCATGCTTAAGACTCTATTCTAGGTGAATCTATGTTAAAGGAGCTTCCCTTATAGAATGACACTTTGTGCGATGGCTAAAGTAAAGGCATTTTTGGATTACAATCCTTGTATAGGCATCGTATGTGAGTTGAAAAATTCTGAAACTTTTCAGATGGAAAGGACTTTGTGGAACAACTCATGTGTCCTTTAAGAATCGTGTACACTCTTATGATATGGTATGGTCTTGGGAATCTAGAGAGTTGGGATTGGCAAATCATAACACGGACTCTAGGATATACCTGATCCATAAGAGAGGATTGTGTTCATGGTAAGATTACCTCATATGAATAAATAGGATAGTGGAATTTTGGTACGACTGATCATCCTACCAAATGGACTATGTTTATTCAGGTAAAGACCAAGTAGTCTATTTAGGCTTTACGGATTACCAAGTGACATGATGAACATTCGCAATTCGATGTTCACTAGTCACTTCTGGTCGACCATATTCACTAAACTAGAGATGACTCTAAGCTTAAAGTTCTCCTGATCATTGGTAGTTGCCTATGTTAGGTTATCACGTTCTTGGTTTGAGTATAAGACAAGAATCCGATGAAATTATGATTGACGAATCATAGTTCAGATTCTAGTTATATTTAACTGTTTAAAAGAAGAATTACCTGCGTGATCAGAAGATCAAGGGAGATATGTATTTATATTTTGATAGCAATATTATCGGAGAGGAAGTTATCCTTGATGGAGATTGAGTTATAGTAAGCATTTGGCTACTAGTTATAGCCTGTGCATGCTTATATACAGTTTTGAACCTATATCACTCATTTGGATACAGACTCGTACGATCAGATTTTAGAAGCTAGCGGATTTCCTACATGATATGCAAGAAATGCTACGGATTGCTCAGTGTGCCCAAGATAGGGACCGGCATTAAATCCAAAAAGATCGCCGCGAGACTTTCAGGTGGGGGAATGGATATAATTAAGAATTTCGATGGATTCTAGTGTAATGCATACCAGCAAGCATAACTACACATTGTCCCTTAGATACAAGAGGACTGTTTTAGATCTTGTAAAAGATCGGATCCTTAGCTTACCAATTAAAACTCCCAGAAGAATCTCAAGTGCATTTGGTATTTCACATAAGCTGACTCAACTAGAGTCTACGTGAAGGAGAGCATCTTGGATATGGAGATCAATTGGACCTGTTGGATAAATTATCGGGTGTGTCTCAACTCAAACTCAAAAGGATCTTGGATACAAGAACTAAACGATTGATAAATCGTATAGCTACTAAGCATCTGGTTCGATGGAAGAGTTGCACAGACGAAGATGATTCTTGGTAAGAGGAGGGGATCTTAAAGTGGAACTTCCCTAGTTTTACGTTCTGAGGACAGAACTTGAATAAGGGAGAAGAATGTCAAGCCCATGACTGGTCTCGGGTAGCGTGTCCACGCTAGGGATCAGTAGACCAAAAGCCCGTAAGTTAATTGTGACTATAAGGGAATTGGGGCCCTTATGTGCATAAGGTCATAATTAATGGTTGTAGGCCTAAACTCATGATGGTGGATTTGTATGGTTCTATCAATGAGTCATTGGAGAACTAGATGACGTGGCCCAAATAAGCTGTAGAGGTGTCCAGTGAGGTGTCACATTGCACTACTAGTGGTGCATGGGCCTTGGAGGGTATAAGTATACCTATTGGGCTCTCACTAGTGTATCATTGATTGTGAGACTAGTAGTCATATGCTGCTGGTGGGATGCCTCACTCCTCTTTCAAATTGATCCATAGCTTGGGGGCTAGATCCGTTCTATCTAGGATTGGTTGGGTTGGTTTGTCGGCCATCGGTACCCTTTGTGATTGCTTGGTTTGGCATGCTTAGACTAGGATTCTTGGGTTAGGACTTTATAGTAGTTGTAGAGGCTAAGGGAATAGGTAGTGCAGAGCGAGTGCAGCAGGAGATATGGGCACAGCTGATGGTGGTGACTGGGTGCGACGATGACACGTATGAGATGAGGGGGTGCAACAATCTCGGTGCGCACTCTACGACGACTCTGAGAGCTGGATGCTTGGTGGGACAATTCTGCTAGTGCTACTTCATAGGTGGCTAGCACGGAATCAGCATGAAATCCATGAACCTTGTTGACCAAGTGCGAGGCGGACCAGGAGGACAGAAGAGAGCCAGCAACGAACTATTATTTGGCATTACTCTTTATAGCTCTCTTTAGCTCTCCAGAAATTGTCTTGAACCAATCATAAGGTTGCATGGTCCCCTTATCTAAGTCATAGCAAGGTTGGTTTGCACATTAAGTACCTATTTTGAAGCTAGACAAGAGTTTAGAGATATTCCACTTTGAGAACCTTCGTCGAGCATGCTACGCTCATTATGAACCTTTGCCAACCTAACAGATGGCATTAGAGAAAATGTGGGCCCAAAGAGGGCCCTATAAGAAATGCCATGTAGGAGAGAGAAAAATAACTATAAAGTAATTATAATATCATTTTCTAACTTCTTTACGCATCTGCCCGCACTACTTTCCATGTAAATCAATGCACCTTAGGTTAGTCACATCAAACTTCACTTATGCTTAACCATAGTTAAAATATAATTTTTAAAATGCTAAAATATTCCCTCCCAATAGTTGGGAACACTCAAAAATTTGAACTATGAGTGACATTTCTGAAACAAAGCCTACGCCATCTCTATCTCCAGGGTCAAAAACCAGTGTTTAGCTCCATCTCTATCTCCAGCAGAGTCGTTAGCACCATCTCCAGTTTTGTTATTGTCATTGTGTTGTTTGTTACTATACTACTGTACAGATGACAAAACTTTATCATCTGCATGTGGATCTGTCACCAGAATATGCTCTGCTCAGGACAAGAAATTCAAAGCAACCCAGATTGTCAACTTCTGATTTGGTCCAATACAGGGAGGAAAAGCTAAAGCATGTAGATTTATGGTCATCAGGAACATTGTATCCTATCGATCCATGTTCATTGCAACATCCAGATTTTCATTTGGTGAGTCAGTTAATAATCTATATGTGTCATGGTATTTGATGCTCTATGGGAATGCCACATTCAATGCAAAGAATACATTTTTTGGAGGAGGAATCAAGGAAAATATCAAAAGAGTGTGAAGAAAAATCTACAAAGTTGAAAACTTGTTTGGATGAAAATGAGATGCTCAAGAAGGAGATCCAAATGTTGAAAACTTCTTTGCATCATTATACAACTAGTAATGATGAGATAAAAACTGCATTTCAATCCATGCATATCTCATATTTGTCTCTTGTTAAAGATATGGATGTGCTGAACATAAAGGATCGAAGCAACAAGAGGAAAAGACTGGTAAACAAGGATATATGTGATCTATCATCCAAAGGAGGTCATAGAAAAAGACGAATCCGTGCATTTGTGATGCCATGAAAATGTTAAATATTAAATATCAATCCAAATATGGCATGGTATACTCGAAAATGAAGTTATGAGCCGGATAAATATAAATCATGAAGAGTCATAAGTCATTTTTTTGAGAATATATCTCCTAAGTATTTGCCTTGTATTTAAGGACAAGACTTTTAAAAGGAAAGACATTGCCTTGGATAGCCTTTACTAGGTCGTCCACGCGTAATGACTAGATATGAAAAGACGTGTTAAACTAGAGTAATTTTAACTCTTAGTTAGATATACCTCTTATGGTATAATTGAACGTATACTCAATCTAATTGTTAACTAGACCTTTTCGCAGGAGCGACGCACCTGTTGTTTTAGAGGTGTGTTTGTTTATCCCGTAGAACATATATTGATCTCACACTTCAGTCTCGAGCATCAAGAGAGAAGAGTTTATGCATATGTAGGAGGTTGAAGAAATGAATATTGCTGAGAGTTATTCTCCCTTATCTTTGTTCTCCGCACTGTTGAGTGTGAGTGATCCTGAGTCTACTAGCAATCTCTAATGCATTACATAAATTACTCTCTGATCAGAGAGACTCTCTAGTGCATTATAGTTGTTTGCTGTGTATCCGTAAAACATGCTCTAAAGAACTGTCTTAAAATCATCTTATTCGTCTGTCGTGAATACTTTCTTTTCGGAACTGGAATAACAACTACATTTGGTACAATCTAGCACGATCATTGAATAAAGCTGTATGTATACATATGAGATGACAGTCCTTGTCTGAAGAATTGAGTCTTTGATCTGTGTTCCTGATTATAATTGACATAAGTTTCTAATGTGCTCTCAAACTAGTTGTGTTCTTTAACCATTAATTTGGACTTAAGTTGTTGAGGACTTCTGTTTAGTTTGCGAACGCAATTAATTAATTGTTTGCACAACCATGAATACATCGAACAATTCTCAACTCTCTATTGACACCTTAATCAGCCGGAGTGTAGTACTGTTGTACTACTCTGATAACATCTCACCTGTAGAATGCGTTTCATTCGATTTGATAGAGGCAAGACTATTGTTCTGGAATTATTAATACTACACACCCCAACATAAGTAATACTGGTTACTTTCTAATGTCTGTTGACAACCAGAATAACACTTGAAACCACTTCACTCACAATAAATCATAAATTTTACCAAATACATAACTTTCTAATGTTGTCCTCTGTGGGAACGACATTATTTACTACAAAATCTATATTAACCTTGTTGGTATGGTACGACATATACCAATTTTTGGCGTCATTGTCGGGGATAGCTTAGGAAAGTTATAAGAAATCTGACACGTTCATTTCCATCTCTAGTGTATGTCAAATAGAGAATCCCGATTAGAACGATACCATAAGCTTAGAGAGGAATTTTTACGAAGACAGAGTGAGAGTGTGAGTTGAAAAAATCTCGACGAGATCACTGCCCAGTTACTTGAACTCCTAATTAGCTTCGGTATGGAGAGTCTCGTTGCACGTTTCACTTGTATCTCAAAAATTAAGTATAATTATTATTAAGGGACTACTTTTGATGATGCAGATAGCTATGTCTCGCAATTTGAGTCAATCGCTAATCCAAATAATGAAGGAATTGATGTAGATAGACTACGAATCTTCCCTGGTCTGCTGAGAAAGCAGGCACGCATATGGTATAGTCAAGTTGAACCAGGCCGTGTAGGAACCTGGTTTTTGCTGAAAGATGCGTTTCTGAACCAGTTCAGAGAAATCGGTTACAAATCTAGAATTCTCGGACGTCTGAACAATGTTTAGAAAAAGACTAAAGAATCCCTTCAAAAATAAGGGGACGACGAAATCACGAAGACTAAATTGTCTAGTGTTGTTATTGATAAGCCAATTTCGAAATCAAAGACAAAGGATCATGACATAGTGACTGATATTGGATCTCTTCGTCCGAACATCACTTTTGAGCAGCTGTTGGCAGATAACAATTATTACAAAAAGCAATTAAAAGGTCTTTCTGCCCCTAAAAAGAAGAAAAAAGTTTCTTTGCCAGATGCTAGTGTTTTGTCTATTGATTTAGGTGATCTTGGTGCACCTGAAATTGATGTTACCATTACAAGATGCCTGATTGAAAAAGTGCCAATAGACTCTAATTCCAGCGTGAACATAATAACAGAAGACACAGCTCATGCTTTGGGACTGATTGACATTCAACCGACATAGCGAAATATCAAGTTAGCTGATTCGACGCGACAAAAACTTGTTGGAGAATCGAAGGATGTCATTGTTTACATTCAAGCCAAGCCTTTTACAATGAATTTCATAGTTATCAGACCACTTGGTTTGTCATCTTATTCTGTGCTAATTGGATGGCCCTGGCTTTATCAATCAAACGCAAGTGTTCATTGGAAATCCAAAGAGTTGAGATTTCAGACTGGTGAGACCAATAATCGAGGTAAGCTAGCAGAACAAATAATCACCTGGAGTCGTGACAAATATGAAGGTGAAACTCCTTTGTCTGACACCAGTTTTACTTCAGAAGAATCTGCTTATGCCTTAAATATTTTTTCCAATACATCTGACATCGAAGTGCAGTACTTTGAATGTTATGAGAATGCTGACAAAGAATAATTCTTCAATGCCTGCAACACTGAAGCGGATGTTTCATATGAAGAAATTAAAGTTGCAAACACGAACTCGAAAGAGTCTGATGATTCAAGTGACGAATCTGAACACGAATTTGGTAACCAGAACCAAGCTGACGACAAGAATACGTCTATGGAGTCAACCATGCGCAAAATTCATGGCCATACCAAGGCCAGTATGACAGAAGGTGTCATTTTACCATATTCTACTGAACTAATTGAACTTGCACATGGCAAATTTGTGCATGTTTCAAAGTCACTTGGAGAATCGGAGTTAGCGGAATTCACAGAATTATTGAAGGAGTATCAAGATGTTTTTGCCTGGTCACTCGACGATTTGAAGGGTATACCTATAGAATTCGGAGAGCACCGTATTGATCCTAAAGAAGACGGTGTACCGATTCGACAGAGATAGTATCGTCTCAATCCAAAGTACTCCCTCATGGAACTCAACAAGCACCTTAAGGCAGGTATTATCTATCCCGTCTTAAGTAGTGAATGGGTTTCACCCATTGTTGTCGTTCCAAAGAAGAATACTGGCAAAATACAAATATGCCAAGATTTTTGCAAGCTCAATGCTGCCACAAGAAAGGATCATCATCCTTTTCCCTTCACTGATTCTATCTTAGATCATGTGGCTGGTCAAGAGTGTTACAGTTTCTGTGACGGATTCTCTGGTTGCAATCAAGTTGGAGTGCGAAAGGAGGATCGTTCAAAGACCACATTTACTACGGATTGGGGCACTTATGCCTACAACAAAATGCCCTTTGGTCTTTGTAACGCACCAGTGACTTTTCAGCGAATCATGATGTTAATTTTTGCTGCCTTTGTAAGAACTTTTCTTGAAATTCTTTATTGACGACTTCTGTGTATATAGTGATATAAAGGCACACTTATAGAAGCTGAAACTAACATTGCAACGGTGTTGAGATACTCGGTTATCCCTTCATCCAGAGAAATGTTTTTTCGGTATGAAAAAAGGAATATTACTTGGACACAGAATATCAAACAGAGGAATAGAAGTCGACAAAGATAAAGTCAAGCTTATAAAGAACCTCCAGATACCAACCAATCTACGTGAACTAAGAGCTTTCTTAGGACATGTTGGCTATTATTGGAGATTTATCCAAAATCATGATTCTATTGTTGCCTCTCTTACACATCTACTCAAGAAACAAGTAGAAAACTTGTAGACGAATGAACAACAGAAAGCGTTCGAAGAACTTAAGCAAAGGTTGATCAATGCTCCTATTTTGAGACCACCCAACTGGGCTATTTTATTTCATAGTTATGTTGATGTTTCTGCATTTGTTATCGACGTCTGTCTGAGCCAGAAGGACAATCAGAAGAAAGACCATCCCATCTACTATGCGAGTCGACAGCTTAGTGCCTCGAAGAAGAATTATTTGGCTACATAAAGAGAAGCACTTGGAATGATTTTCACTGTTAAGAAATTTTGGCATTATTTGCTGGGATATGCTTTTATTTTTCATGTTGATCACTATGCTCTAAAGTATCTTGTGAATAAACCAGATCTATCAGGACGAATTGCTCGATGGGTTCTACTTCTGCAGGAATTTACTTATCAAGTAGAACTTCGCCAAGGAAAATATCACACAAATGCTGATTATCTTTCGCGACTCAGCACGAGAAAAATTGAAGAACCAATTAATGATGATTTTCCAGACAAAAATCTATTTGAAATTTCATCCACAAATTTGTTATATTCCGATATCATTACTTATCTCAAGGAACAGATATATCCGGATGGTTACGATTTGGAGCAAAAGATAGTTTTTCAATATAAGGTAGCACCTTATACGATTATTAACAATGTCCTATACAAGCTTGGTGTTGATCATCAACTACGAAGATGTCTCGAAACAGCAGATATTAAAAAGGTTGTTTAAGCCTTACATTCAGAAGATGCTGATGCTCAAAAAAATTTGAGTCAAGTTCATGCAACCGCTCGAGGATGTGAAGGCTCTTGTTGAGGATGAGTTAGTTGAGCTAAAGGAGCTGTCTAGTGAAGCCACTCCAACGTGCAGCGGGCCCAACTCTCACGAAGAATACCTTCAGGCCCTGCTCCGCATTGATGATCTGACGTAGCAAATTCAAGTTGTGTCTGTGTGCTTGGAAGTGACTGACCATCCAGAATAGTTGGAGGTAGTCGCAAAGATCGACAAGCTCAAACAGGAGTTGTCAGATCTCAAGAAGCAGCTAGAAGACCAGAAGTTAGATGTTGAGTTGCAAACTCAGGACTTGGCCACAGTAACTACTCAGGCAAAGTGAACACGTCGAAACCAGTCAAAGGCGCAGTAGGCATAGCCTTCGACGATTGGAAGAAACCATGGAAAAAGGACGACTTTATCTGGCTATGGACCCAATTATCTATCGAGCAGAAAGGATGTCTCTACTGGGGCATAATCCAGGGAAAATTTTAGGTCGTGCCTTTCGGTTCAACTGAGTTATACATAGGCTCTTCTGCTATGTATGCTCTCGAATACATTCGAATCAAAGAATTCCAATTTTTGCATAATGAAGACAATAAGCGACATTTTTGGAAGCGAAAGTCACAGTTGCAACTGTACAAACCACAAGTTGTTGCGGATCTAGGCACAGAAAGTTAACTTAGGAGCTGTTCGATGGAACATTGCTCCTCGTTAAGCTTCAAGAATCGGCTACCTACCAATTGGCCGTTATACGAAATCCAAAGAAGACTTGTTGTTGATTGAGGCTCAACAAAATTTGGAGTTTGCCAAAAAGCTACATGAAGAATTGAATCCTTCGTAAATATTCATTCTTGCCTATGTCGTGGTGATGTTTCTATGTGATGCTGAATCAGATCTTTGAAGTCTGATTCCAGTTCTTATCAACAATTCAAAGATCAAGTCTAATCAACCTATTTAAAGAAACAACAAAGACACATATTCTCTAAGACGAAGAAATATCTAAAGGAAGAAACATATGAAGAAATATAATTTTGCCTTAACAAAATCTGAAGAACAAGAATGTTTCGCAAATGATCCTCAAAATAAAGATGATATGTTCACAAGGACATTTCACATTTGAGGAAGGGGATATGTGATGCCATGCAGAATGCTCCAGAGCAGCAGAAGACAAGACGACAAGGAACTCAGCAGCATATGTTAGTGCTGATCTATGTTGTTCATCTAATTCAAAAACTTGAGAAGTAGTACTTGATTCGGAAGCCACCTCACATTTTGTTTTCTCGAAATAAATTTTATCTGAGTACAAGAAGACGAATTATTCGAGATTCATTATACTTGGAGACAATTCTAAGCACGTAGTTGATGGAACTGGTGTATTATGGCTGGACACGAATCAGGGTGACAAGAAACTGGAGCAAGTTCTCTATTTTCCTACTTTTGATAAAGATCTTCTATCCATAGCAAAAATAGTTGATACAGACATGTTAGTAGCCTTCACAAAGAGCTCTTGTAAATTATTCGATGAAGAATCTGATAACTTGGTTGCTAAAGACAACAGAGAAAAGAATTTGTATCACTTGAACATTTGAACTCGAATCGAACAAGCCAATCAAAATCAAGAATCGACGGATATTCTATGGCACAAGAGGCTATCTCACATGAACATGGAAGCCTTGTACCAAGCCAATAAGAGTCAGAGAATCGAATGAGTCGAAATCAAAAGTAGAGATATTCGAACTACATGAGAATCTTGTCTTAAAGACAAAATGACTAGAACACCTTTCAGTAAGGATGTTTATAAAGCAACTAAGGTTCTTATTATTTTTATCCAGTGGCTCATGATCTGAAAATCCATATTGTGGATGAGAAAACTGCCTTCTTGCACATAGAATTGGAAGAAGATTTATTCATGGACCAATCACTTGGTTTTGTAAGCCAAGAATATCCAGAATACGGATGTCACATGAATAAAAGCATTTATGGTCTGAAACAAACAGCCCGACAATGGTATAGAAAGAAGGACAAAACACTACGTTCCTTAGGCTTCGAATCTCTATTTACTTAATCAAATGTCTATATCAAGCATATCCAAAATGAGATAATTATCATAGTTGTTTATGTTGACGACACGCTTAGCTTCTCAAGAAAAGATAAATTAATTTCACATGTCAAAAGAGACATTTCTGAAATATTTGAGATCGTTGACCTAGGAGAAGCAAAAATCTATCTAGGCTTGCTGATCGAAAGAAACTTTGAAAGTGGTAAGTTGTATCTTCACCAACAAAAGTATACTCGAAAAATCATTGAAGACTTCAACATGCTCAAATGCAAAGGTGTGCATACTCCCATGATACCTGGAACAATACTGAGCAAGGCAGATTGTCCGCAGACTCTCAAGGAAGAGAAGTGAATGGCCAATGCACCCTATGGTAGGCTGATTGAATCATTGTTATATCTTGCAGACAACACCAGGCCCAATACCATGAAGGATAATAACAAAAGTATTTCAAGAGGTTGTACTCTAGCATCTGGCATGGCCGTACTCTGAATAAGCAAGAAGCAAACAGCAGTAGCTCAATCTTCCTATGAAGCACAATATATAGCAGCAGCCAAGATGACAAACAAGCTGATATGGATCAAACAAATGTTGGAAGGATTTGATGATACCATTTCTGAATCTTATGTCTTGTTAATGGATAACACTTTAGCAATCTATTTTATGAAAGATCCTGTATTTCATTCAAAAACGAAGCATATTGCTATCAAGTATCATGTTATTCGGGACTTAGTCGAAAAGAAGATACTGAAGATAGTCTTCATACCCACATAGGAAATGACAACTGATATCTTTACAAAGCCACTAAGTAAAGCTTTGTTCGAAAAGCAGCGAAGAAGATTGGGGTTAATCCAATTGCCCACTTTGAGAGAGAGTTGTAGAACACCTGATCAAACAGATCTCGATTCTACTAGCAAAGTGCACAGTTTACTTGAAAAGGATGAGAAACGAATCTCGAACTTGAAATATTTCTATTCGTGTTTAACCTTGAAAGATTCGCGAAATGTTCTTGTGGTAACTCAAAAGATTCGCGAACAAATTTCTTATGGTGACTCGAAAGATTCGCGAAATATTATGTTTCTTGTTCAAACCTCGCCTGTCGTGAACAATACATGAAATATTTTGGATTCTTCTTCAAGCTCAAACTTGTCAACTGTCACGAACAATTCGCAAAACACGAAGATGTCGCGAAGAGACAAGTGTCACGAACAATTCACAAAACATGAAGCTTAGACAAAGAGATTGAACAGAAATTATTCGAGCCTAAAAACAGAGCGTTTAATTGAATATCAACCATCGTAAACGGTTAGATCTACTATTACAGAATAAAAAGGCCAAAAGACCTATGTTGTAGCAATATAAATACATGTGCACTGCTCATTGTAACAAAAGACTCTCACTCACTCAATCAGAGACACAACAACAAGTTAAGACAGCAAGAGATGTATATTGATGATTCAGATTCAGAATTATAAATTCATTTTTGATCAATTGTTTCTATTTGTCTAAAATTGTCTAAAGTTGTCTCTTAATTCCGCACGCTTATTCAATCAAGGTAGAAACTGTTCTATTAGTACATAGACCAGAAACAGACCCGATTGAAACACTAATATTAGTTTGATTCGTGTTCTTTGAGGAAGAATTATTACTATTTTTCCTACAAGCTTCAAGCAAGAGGTGGATCTACCGACATCTCAAGGGCAAGTTCAATGGGCAAAGGTAAGGGCAAGTGGTCTAAAGGACAAGATCATGGTGAGTCTCCTTCTTTTGGAAAGAAGAAAGATAGGTCTAAATTGAAGTGCTTCTATGTGGCATCAAGGGAAATTTTGCAAGTGATTACTACAAAAGAAGAGAGATCAAGGAGACAAGCAAGGTAATCTAACTCTTGATGAGGATGGTGTTGATGTTCAAAACACAAATGATGATGCTTTTGTGATGTCTTTATGTTTGAGTTCTATTGTTGGAGATATTTGTGAAAATTCACACATGTGGGATGCCCTAAAAGTGTGTGAATGATCTCCTAAGCAAGCTTATGCACTTGTTGATGGATGCTAGATTGAATTTCAAGATCTAGATCAAAAAACTAAGGCATAGAGGCAAAGATGGATGCATATGTTGATAACAAAAGTACATACGCTTTAAACAAATTGATCCTTGAAAAACCTAAGTAAAATTGAGAGAATAGGAAACAAGCAAATCTCACCAAACTCAATGTTTGACTCAAAACTCAACATAGATTATGATTCACAAATGGAGTACATATAAAACTTGTGGAGAATCCTCTTTGCATGTTATTGGACCCCTAATCCTAGCCTCTCTAATGCTATTGGATGAGTGATGTATTCATCCTACAATTCTATTGGACCCTTCTTCAAGATTTCTCAATTCTCATTGGACCCTTTGACCAAAGCCAACACTTTGACTTCATCACTCATCAAACTACATAAATACAAGTTTCACAAACCTATTTACTAGTCTACATAGCTTGAGTTTGCATCACAAACGACTTTTGGCTCAATAGTGACTTTACATGTGGATTTGGCCAATTTGCCATCTATGCCAATGTTTTGGCCCTATCACAAATCTACACACAGAAGCTTGACATAGAACTTTATGAAACTCCTAAGACTAAGATAACTTTTTATAATTTTGATAATATTGATCCATGGTGGATTGATAGTGGAGCAAGCTCACACATGAATTTTCACAAGGAATATTTCACTTTTTTATTGGCATATGGAGATGACAAGAGGGTAATCTACACGGCCAGTGATGGTGAGTGTGCAATCAAAGGGATTGGCACAATTCCTATTTCTCTCTCTAAAAATAGGAATGTTCATTTGAAGGATGTTTTGTTCATTCCATCTAGTACTAAGAACCTACTTAGTGTGAGTCAATTGCAAAGGTCTTAAAGTGGAGTTTTGATGGAGATGCTTGTATGATTAAAAGGAAGGATGTCTTGATTGCAAGAGGTAAAAGGAAAGAGAAGTTATTCAAACTAGATGCTTGTGTTATTGCTAACCAAGTTGGATGTATGGCAAGTGAGCAAATATCGATGCAAGAGGATTGGCATAAAAGGATGGGACATCTCAACTTCAAAGCATTGGAGGTAAAGCATTGGAGGTAATGGCTAGAAATCTACAAAGTCTTTTCAAGTTGTACATTCGGATATTTATGGAATTACTACAATTAGCAATAATGGATCTAAGATGTATGTAATTTTCATTGATGATTTTAGTAGATATTGTTGGATATATCTATTAAAGGGCAAAGATGAAGTGTATGATGTCTTTGTGAAGTTCAAGAATGCAAGGGAGAACCTATTTTCCACAAGGATCAAGTGCTTGACTGAGTGACAATGGTGGTGAGTATATCTCAACCAAGTTCAAGGGCTTTTGTGATGAGCATGGGATCAAGAGGGAGTACGCAACTCCCTGGACACCTCAATAAAATGGAGTGGCCGAGAGGAAGAATAGGACATTATGTGAAGGTGCCAAAGCCATGAGGTTAGGTGCTAATCTTCCTAAACCATTTTGGGATCAATCCTTGTTGTGTGCTAACTTTCTATGCAATAGGTGGTCGAGTGCCATATTGGATGGAATGACACTTTTTGAGATGTTATTCAAGAGGAGGCGGAGTGTCAAGTTTTTTAGAACTTTTGGATGCACTTGCTATGTCAATTTAACTCTTGATGATAGGACAAAGGAGGATCCATCTTCAAGGAAAGGTATATTTGTTGACTGTAGTGAGGTGAGTAAATCCTACAAGGTTTACATTCCTACGACTAATAAGGTTATTATTGGTAGAGATGTCATTTTTTATGAGGGGAACATTCCAAAAGTGTCTTCAAGTAATGCTGGTGTAGATGGATCCTATTTTAGATGGTGATGATGAAGTACCTTCATCAAGTCAAAAGCCAAGGAGAATATCAAAGGAAAGACAAACACCTTCAAGGCTCACATATGATGAGAAAGGTAAGCAAGTGGTTGTTGGAAAAAAACTTTGCTTTCCTAACCTCTTTTGATAAACCTACATGTGTAGATGAAGCAAGGAACAAAGAGGAGTGGATCCAAGCAATGGATCTTGAGTATCAAGCTCTTATGAAGAACAATACATGGAGATTGGTGGAGTTACCTAAGGACAAGAAAGCTATTGGATGCAAATGGATCTTCAAGATGAAGACTAACCAAGATGGATCTATCAATAAGCATAAGGCAAGGTTGGTGGCCAAGGGATATGCACAAGAACATGGTATTGACTATGATGAGACCTTTGCACCCCTGGCAAAGATGGCAAGCATTCGGGTCATCATCTCTCTTGCTACTCTTTTTGGATGGGATCTATGGCAAATAAACATTACAAATGCATTCTTGAATGGTGATCTTGAGGAGGAAGTGTACATGGAGCAACCCGAGAGCTACATTTCATCAAAGCCAAATCATGTGTGTCTTCTACAAAAGAGTTTGTAAGGTCTTAAGCAAGCACCAAGGAGTTAGTATGCTAGGCTTAACACATCTTTACTCTCTCAAAGGTTTGTTATGAGTGAGTATCATCATTCATTATATTTAAGATTTTCTGGAAATGACGTTATTATCTTGCTAATCTTTGTGGATGATATCATCTTGAGTGGTGGAAACAATCAACATATTGATGATATCAAGAATGCTCTCAAGAAGGAGTCTGAGGTGCATGATCTTGGTCATTTGCATTACATTTTAGGAATAGAAGTGATTAGATCTTCTCAATCTACTTTCATTTGTCAAGAGAAGTATGTTAATTCTATTCTAAAGAGATTTTATATGGTAGATGAAAAATCTTGTTATACACCTATGGAGTCAAATGTAAAGCTAACTATAAAAGGTAATGAAAGATCCTTCAAGGACATTACTCTCTATAGGAAGCTAGTTGGTTCACTTATATATCTAACCATCACAAGACCAAATCTAACCTATTGTGTTGGTAGATTAAGCTAATTTATGCAAGATCCTAGTGAGAATCATTGGAAGCTAGGAAAAAGAGTTTTGAGATACATCATGGGAACTCAAGATTTTGGCATAGTGTATGAGAGATCATCACTTAACTTGTTTGGATTTTCAGATTTGAACGATAAGATAATAATTATCAGAATGTCATTAACTGTGGTCAACATATCGATGAAGCTGCAATGGAGTACATTGATACAATAATAGTAATCAAAACATCACGTCTAAAATTAGCACTTTAACTTGTTTTGAAAGGACACCTTAAACTATGGGATAGTGGGCAGCTCATAGTAGTCCTATCTTGCAGATCAACACTCACTTAGCTACAAAATCTGCACAATTGAAGTAAGGCCATTTTTCTTACCACTAGTCGAATTGTTCAGTATGTACACCATGAACACAGTACACGTCAGGCAAGCAAATTAGATCTGCTAGTTTTCCCCTTTTTACATACTTACATAATGTGTCTATGAATACTGGAAGAATCTTCTATCAGGAAGGTTAATTCGAACTTGCATTCTGGTATACATGGTAAATCAGAATGCTGATTCTAGATGCAAGACTTCAAATAGAATACCGTCACAGATTGCAGAACACCATACTGCTCTTACAAAGCCTATAAATTTATATGACTGGAAGAAAATTGCTAGAAAGTAACTAAATTACAGATTTGCAGTGAGAGGTTTAGCTGCTTTAATTGCTCCTTGGATTTCCTTTTTGTGAAAACTTGATTTTGCACATTTGGGCCATAGCTGTAATTTCAAAATAATTAAACTATATTGGCACACAATCAACCAAATAATCACTCGGTGAGTTTATCCAACTGAGAAACTCAAAAAGAATCGCTTTTTGCATATGGTATGCATTATTGTCCTCACGGATACTGTGTACTGCTTGATTTTAGCTTCATAACATGGCTGGCAATCAGTGCAGTGGAAACAAATCACTTCTCCAACTAAACAATCTGTGAGACAGCCATCTAGATAGCTTGTAAGATGCTCCACCCAAGTCATTGTACAGGATATGCTCCTCATATCACCTCACATTGTCTGCCTTGAGTTACTGACATGGTTTTTCTTACAATATAAGACACAACAGGACAATCTCAAATGAAAAACATATGTAAGGTGTAAATATGTGCCTTTGCTTGTAGATTGTGATCAACCACAAAACATACACAGTTGGGTGGTGATGTTGAATTCATCATTTGGTTCCTTGAGAAATGAAAAACCCTCTCTCAAAATTGCAATAATACATGTTTGTATTTTAATTACCATCAAATCCACATAATATCCTTGATCGAGCAGAAACCTGTCGTCGAATAAGAGACGTCTATCTTCGTCATTGGACTGCCATTTGATTTCTCCAGACCTGACGACCAGCATAGTAAGGCATAATAAATCACAAATCAAACTAAGATGCATGTATTGGACTCAGTAAGCACGCTTGAAGTAAACATCTGTGACAGAAGTTCTTTGCACTTCATTGCCAAGGAAAGCAAGCCCAAATCCAAAAGCTTCACAATGGTAAGTGGGCAGAATCTTGAAAATTCAAAAAACTCCAGATGCTTCACGCCAGAAAGAAAGATCTCATGCAACAACCATATGGCATGACATAGAAAAAGGTCAAGAATGAATAGGAGTGCCCTGAAGCGCAAGGAGCCACAAGCACTCTTTTAGTCAGCAATCTGTACAGTGCATATTTGTCGACCATTGTGTTCCTTCATAACAAGCTCTAGTTAATGGGCATATCTGGAAAGAATTTAAACATCATTGCGTAAATCTGCACTTTTGCAGACGCTAACAAGCCTAATGCTGCTGTTGTGGCCTACGAAATAGGATGACCACTTCTCCGTGAACACTGTAATAACACACCCAGCTTGTATTTTTGTGTTGAGGACAAGGAGCAGAATCTTGTTCCTACTTGCCAGCCGTACCATAAACTGAGTCAATTCGTATATTTGAATGCTTGAAATCAGGAAGAATGCTGATAGGTGGTAGTCTGGAAATCAGTCATATACCTCCAGAGCAGCAATTGAACAAAGAATGCAAAACTACTCTACAAGCCCCAAAAGGTACCTTAATGCTCTTTGGTGACAGGGTTTTGTATTTGAAGTAAAGACCATGATGCGAATTTGTCGAAAGTTTTCGATTCCAACACACAAAAGTTACGTTTGCAAACCCTCCTTCAAGATACTGATCTTACTCAGGTTTGATCGCAACAAGCTCGCAGACCCTCCTTCAACGTACTGATCTTACTCGGATTTGATCGCAACAAGCTCCTCATACACCCTCTTAATGTTTGGTCGTGTTGTGGGTGACGAGAGACACTTGAGAGCAATTTCCAGCACTTCCTGTAACCCTTTGGGATAGTCCTCATTCTCATCAAAATTTTCAAAGGTGCGGTCAAAGCAATCTGAAGAGCGTCCATCACTTACTTGTAACCTCACCCAATCTGGTAGATCAACCGTTCCAGAACTTGCCGGGATTATGTCACCAGCTCCTTTACCAGTCAAAAGCTCTAGTAGAATCACACCAAAAGCATAAACATCAGCTTTAAGTGATGGCTTGGGCATTCTAGCAATTCCTAGCTCAGGTGCTCGATATCCTAGAGCCCCAGCATTGGTTATTTGATTAGCAGTTCCAGAGCCGGTCATCAGCAGATGAAGACCATAATCTGAGATGCGCCCATCAAGATCTGGCCCATTCAATAATACATTGGTTGCTTTCAGATTACCATGTGGTAATCGATGCTCAGAATGAAGATAACTTATCCCTCGAGCTATATCGACAGCTATGCGAAGGCGTTGCAACCAATTCAGAGGAGAAAATCTTCGTCCAGCTCTCTCTGCAATGTGAAACAAATATCCATGAGTTCATTTTAAGGACTTTATTTGTTGACAAAAGATTTTGACTACAGAAAAAGTTAGATAAGAGCGATTATAGTAAACCATCCAATATGGGTCAGGGACGAACTTTAAAGGATGATAACAAAGTGTGCACCTGGTACAACATCATTAGCTCACTAGGAAAAAACAGCTGCAGTCATACAAATAGCTAATCCTTCTCGACTCATGTACCATACCTGGCATTATCCAGAGCCACACATTTTTGGCACACATATTGTGCTCAGAAGCATCAATGTATGTCTAGGGTACATGAGACGCTAACAAGACATGTAATCTTCACCAGCATGCAATCCATCCACAACATTTCAAACTTTTAAGTTCACTATCTGCCGAGCCTGGAGACAAAGGGCATACTTTATCGAGTAGCACTCGAAAGCAAATCCAATCAAATGCAGTTCCCACATCCTAAATTCACAGCCAAGGAGGTTCAAAATCTAGGCTTTTTAAGAACCTGTGAAGACATAAGGCACACACCCTTTTTGACTGAACAGATATCTTTGAAGTTTATACATTGATATAAGCAGCTTAGCACATCAGTGTTAGATAATGTCTTGGCATCCTTCTGTTGTTTCACATAATTCTGGTTCTAAATAGTGATGCTAGTGCTGATAACATATTATATTACAGCTGCTCTTTCTGGAGTTGTGGAATATGCTACTTCCATAATACGTAACTTTCTTCAAGCTCTAAAACCAGGATCCAGCTTTGTTCTCGTTATTCTCTCTGCAAATCCATATTCGAAGATCCACACATGCGCATGTGATCCCAGAGACCAGTGCAAGCCTTGAATGTCGGTCAACAACAGCGTATCGTTTTTCATACATACAAGCATTTTGTTCCATTATAGAATTTTTCTCAATATTGTTTGTCTTATGAGTGCACGACAGCACAATACCTCCAAATTTGACACGAAGTTATGCCAAGTGGCCATAAAATAGTCCTGAAATTCTGGTCTTTTCAATACTTGAAACATTTGTGATTTCAAGAATCCATCTCTTAGAGCTTTGAGCTAAGCACTCTTTTTCTTGTTTGACTGTTGATCCAGAAAAGTGCACAAATGCAGATTTTAAATATCTGCAATAATTTGGTAGAAAGAACCTAAAGGTAAGATCAATCTGCAACAGGTGATAACAACAAGTCAAACGCTCCACTTGACAACTATGGCAGTTCACAAATTTACCAGCAAGGAGATCCATCTCTGATGCATTCCAACACACTTTCACTGTACTGCTAGTAAGGAAGTGTGTAAAGAAGTAGACAAATGGAAAGCCGTGGTCAGAGCAGAATTAATGAAAGTCAAAGTGGTTTAAGGAAATTCACTTGCCTTGGATTTCTCATGGAAAGTAGGACTCAGTTTAGATCTCGCGTAACAGATGCTTAGAACGTAATTGAAGGAGAAACTACCATCAGTTTAGTTCAGCTTGAAGGGGAACTTGAAAGGATCAGTTTCACTGATGAGAAAACTGATCTGGATTTGCAGGAATAGAATTAAGGACAAGTTGGAGACAATGAGGATATAAGTGTGCAATTGTAAGTAAAAGCTTGACAAATAACTGGACAATAATGGTCATTTGTAAATGTTGAAGTAGCGTCTCTCATAGATCAGTTGAGCAAAAAGACAGAAGGTCACAGGTGGCCTCTAAAGGACAGAGACTTAGCAAAGCTGAAAGGTGCAGATGATGTTTGGAGAACAATAAAGATACAACCACATTCATCCACTTTACCAAATAACAAGGAAGCCAACGTACACATGCCTCAACCTCACCTTTTTTTCCCATGTGGATATATAGTAACTAAGCATATCATTCCATTTGAAGCGCGCCCCCCACCCCATTTCACAAAGCATCATCATGATTCTTGCTAAGTGCTTGTTCAGAGTCGATCTAAGAATGCTCATTTTATTGCTACAACTAAACAATGGTTGGCTTACATTCTCTTGCAGCTTTTACCAGGCATCTTGTGTTATTTTTCTCATAAGTCCTCCATCAAGTGGAAGCTTGATAATCCATATGAATAGCGGATAGTTATAATTGCTGTGTCACTCGTCTGATAAATCTGAGAATCTCAAATATGTCTCAAGCTTGGCTGAACAACTTTCCGATACGTTGTCTTCTAGTTATATAATAGGTTTTCCTCATCCTTGAAGTTATGAACAAGCAATGTATTACGTACCTCAAGAGGAGAAGCAATGTGAATCTGAGAAGTGCATTGAGTAGGGTAGGACCAATCTCTCCTACCTTGAGTAGAATTTGCAATAGGGAGTTGTGAGCGCTCATGTGATGTACTCAAGACTTGGTCAAAGCAATCCTCATGGTACTGAAAATGATCATCAAAATGTTGCTCTTGAGGAAGAACATCCTCTCAGAAAGATCGCAATGGAAGGAGACTTCCTCTCTAAAGTGGTAGCTCAAATAGGAGGCATAATGATATGAGTAGAAGAACTCCGAAAACTGCCATTGCTGACAAAAAAGAGTTACTAATCAGACAAGTCATAGGATAAGCTATTCCATCCGTAATGGAACAGTAATGGAAAGATGGAAGGTTGTCCTCTCGAATGATGGCTGGATATCGATAAGGCCAGCAATTTAAATGCGAAAAATACAGTCTGTACGAGTAATCAAGAAATTAACAAGTTTAATAATTGTTAAACAATTTAACTCCAGCAATCAACAGTACATGCTGTACAAGTCTCGCAATTAGTTACAAAATGAATGTTGTCTTATCAGCAATAGGTTGTACCAGCAATAAACGCTAAAAAGGTACATATGTCAATGTCTACTCCAAAAAAAAGCCGTAACAAATCTTCCTCTTCCACAGATGGGCTGAAACTAGCTGCTCCATTTACTGACGAGAAAGTAGTCTTCTTCGTCAGCAATGAGCGAAAACGTCTTCCTCCAGCAATGTTTTGTTCAATTGTTTGAAAGATCCTAAAAATATTCTTCTCACAAAATGGCGGAAAATATCTGTCCTCCAACTATAAGCTGCTATATGTGTCTCCTTCAGCAATGGGCTCAATACTCCTCTAGCAATGAAATGCTAGATAAGTTTAGGGCTGCAAAGAAGATGATCTCTCCCAGCCTTAGAAAGTGCTCTGATACCAAGCTTATGAACACGTCACAACAAGAATCACAGATATGGACATCCAAGTGAAGGATCATATAGCAATATCCACAAGATCACTCTACAAACATCAATGAGTTTAGGATGAAGTAGATCACAGACCTTCCTATCAAAGGAACTGCGTATGAGTCTCCCACAAAAAATTCAAGGCAGCAGATCAATAAATCGTGGAGGGAATGAACAAAAGCTCATAATCATGTCTCTAAATGTCATAATCATATGTCCATAACTTAGAGTAGGAACTTTCGCTCGAATATGAAGAAGAGATTATGCAACGATCACAAAAATGTGAACAATATCCATTCTCACTCAGAAAGATGGAAACCAATATTGTGAGCTTTCCACATCCCCATAGATTTATGTATATTTCTCCCTTTGTAATCTGACCATTGTAGTTGTCCAAATTCAAAATATGTCATGGACGTTCTTCGTCCAATCAAGGTCCACCAGCACATAATGTTTACTGTCTTCACACTCTTATTAGCAGTTGCATATTTGATGAATAAATGTACGTTGAACTAATAATGCAACAAAATTTTGAAACATCAAATAGAAGACTCCCTGTGTTCTAAGGTCTGTTTGGCACTATTTCTGTTCAACCTATCCAAGTGGCAGAACGAACTCAACATAGGCTGAGGCATTAAAATCACCAAACATGATGGACTGATTCTATATCTACCCATAACCACAAAGAGCAGAAGTCTAGCTCATGGATATGTTCAGGCAAAAGCTTGATATTGCCCGTAAGAGGCACTTGAAGCTTCCACTGAACATTTGCCATAGGAGTTCTCAAACTAATATTTTTAGCTATCCTTCCTCTCCTTGAAAAGTTAACTGATTTTGTCAAATCAAGCAGTCTTAAAATAGTGATGAGAAGATCTTTACTAGAGGTTGGTATTAGCCTTGAAAAGTCAGATGTTAAGACAATTTTGATTTGACAAAAGTGAGAATTGGAGATACCAAGATCTTCAAAAGACAAGTTTTCTCAAGTATGAAGCAACCTGATTTAACATTGCATCTGTTAAACATGTCAAGAGAAAACTTGCCCAAATACATAATATGATCCAAATCAAGCAACCTCCTTACATATTCACCATAGACAAAGATTCTAGAAACAACATTGATAGGGGATAAGTGTTAGGGGGATTGGGAGTATGACAGGGAATACGGGCAGGGTGGGGTGAACAGGTTAACTTTTGGAGTGCATCAACTTGAAGGAGAGGAAGATTGATGTAAAACAGGTCCCAACCTTCAAAGGATAACAACTGTATTGGGCAGAACTTTTAGGTCTTGGATGGGCTAACGACATGGAAGTTCTTTTGTGGATTTCACTCTCTAACTCAAGGTTATGACCTCTAGGATAAAAGGAGTGCAGAATTTCATCCACTGAAGTTCACAAGACCAAGCCACTAGAATAAGAAGACTCTCCATCAATTGATCAATCTGCAAAACTCTAAAAGAATCAAATACACATATAGCTATACTCTTGTGTTTGCACTTTTGTACCTTTTCGTACATATTCTTGAAAATGTAAAAAAAAAAAGTGCACCAATAAGTCTGGTCACCATACATCATACTACTAGTTTGTATATCATAATGAATGACATAGATTACTTTCTTAGTTGATATGGATTGGATGAAGAGACACAGCAGAATATTTCGCTCTAAGTCATCTAAGGCAATAAAAAACTCAGATATGGTTGGTCATATATTGAGTACTAACAAGCAAAGATTTGAAATCAGCCCAAATTATAGAGCCTTCTACAAAATCATGAACCTTATTCAATTACATATAGGAAAAAACTCAACCATTTCTCTATGATTTAAATCAAAGCAAAGGGATAAAGATCAAATCCCGAAAGTGTCAACAGAGGAAGAGCTAGAATATGTTTGAGTAGCTGGGAAAGTACTTAACACCAGGCCTTTCTAAGAAACGTCGTCCAAGGTCAAATTACTTGGTTGCTCTAAACAATGTTACATTGAAACCCGTTTGAATGTTTTTACAAACTTGTTTGAAAGGTCGACATTGAAATGCGTTTGAAACCTCAAAATTTCAAACCTTTTTTTTATAAGGGCCCCAGGCCCCAGGGTGTGCGTGTATGTGTGTGGGTTGGGGGGGTTGGGGGTGGGGGGGGGGGGTGTGGGGGCCCCAAAAAAGAGGCCAAAGGGTGGGTCCCCATGTGAATATCAAGCATAGAACCCACGGTTCTCAGAACCGTGGGGTGAACCGTACCACGGTTCATGAACCGTGGTACGGTTCCTCTATTTAATTAATTAATTAATTAATTACCAGATTACCCACAAAACCCCTCCCAAGGCATTTTTCGTCCTCATTTCACAAATTTCAGAAATGGTCCTCAGATTTCACAAATGATTTCACAGATTTTTGGCATTACACAGATTTCACAGATTTTTGGCATTACACAGATTTCACAGATTCAAATGATTTCACAGATGATTTCACAGATTTCACAGATTTTTGGCATTACACAGATTTCACAGATTTTTTTGGCCTTTTTTTTGCATATTTTTGGGCTATTTTTCAGGGTGGGAAACTAAAAAGAAATTAATTATATGGTTCACCACGGTCCCCCTTACATTTTCTGTGAATCGTACGCTTCACTGTACGGTTCTGATGCATGAGCTTTGCTTTTCATCCCAAATAAACAGTTAAAAGGTTAAATTATTATGATCTTTGTTAATCCAACTAGATTACAAACTTTTGTTCAATTTACATGCTCATTCAACCAGTTTTGGTATGTACTTAACCTTCCAATCCTTAAATTAGCACTTGAATTGGTCAAAACCCAAAAGAACACTTAAGAACGGTCGAAAGTGTTTGAAAGATTTGAAACATGTTTCAAAATTTCAGACATGAGGGTCCGGGCCGGACATTACGCGTCTGCGTCCGCGTGTGGACCCGGACGCGTACGACCCCCGGACACGTCCGACGCGGGGTCAGACGCGTCCAATTTTTTTTTATTTTTTTTGCTAAATAGCTAAAAAAAATCAAAAAAAAAAATTTAAAAGAAAAACGGACGCGGACGCAGGGGTCGCTTCCTTAGTTTCAAATGTTTGAGGTTTCATACATTTCAAACGTTTGAATGGTTCACTGGCTGTAAAGCAGTGAGGTATCTAAATAGGCCTTCCTGTTACACTCGGCATACTTCACAAAAGGCAAACAATCATCATATAATAATCTACTTCGCAACTCCAATACATTCAAGACCATAAACCAAACAGCAAAAGGTTTTCAAGATTTACAACATAATGAATGAAACTCAAGAACCTAACTAAATCCATGTACAGAGAAATGTATTTTTGCTAGCAAATGAAATACCCAGTATTGAAGGGGGGAAGATAGACCTTAAGTACCTGAGGATTTCAAAAGACTACTCTTTGATTATGCAAACAATTGGAAATTACCAATTGATTACACTACGACAAAATAAACCATGAACATGCACAAACTTTAAAATTTTGAAATAAAAAGCTCTGTAAAAAAAGAAGAAGATAGTGAAAAGAAATGGGAAATGTTGAATGAGTTAAAGACTACTCAATAAGTAAAGAAACACACTAAAATTTGAACATTTGAAAAACTTTGAGAACGTTGCTATAGACCACAAAACCCAAACGTCACATTCGTGAATCTGAGTTAGATGAGCTATCTTTGGGTAGTAGAAAATTAGATTAGTTGTAGAGGCATGTGCACCCTCAAAAGAAATGTCCATGAGAAAATACAGTTGAGCATAAGTTGCTACCTAGGTTTTGAGAGAATTCGAACTCTCTGGGGTAGACATAGTGCTGACCAGAAGCAAACAATAAGCAGCAAGGAAAAACTTAGAACAAACCAAAAAAGAAAAAAGGAACCAAATGTATCATTTGGGACCTTTACTCTGTAGATTAGAGTTAACAGGAAACAGATAAAAAAAACAAAATACTAGAAAGCCCAATGATAAGAGGCCCAGTTTATTTTGCTAAAGTATCAATCTGGAACTAGAGAACAAAAAAAAAGCATAAACCCATACCAGAAAGACGACCAGCAAGACTTCCTGAGCTTACAAAGTCTGACACAACGAGCTTCTCATGCTCTCTCGGACCCCAATAATAACCTCTTAATGGCATCACATTTGGGTGTCTAATGTTGGCGTACTTTCTTGCCTGCTTTGTGAAATCCTTCTTGCTCTTCACTAGTCCCTCCCTTAGCCATTTCACTGCCAACACATGCCCATTGTCCAATGTTGCCTTGTAAGAAGTTCCATGGCTACTCCTTCCAAGGACTTCAGCAGGTGCCCTCGACAATTCTTCAGCAGTAAAACTGATGTTGTTATCAACAAGAAAAAGATCCCCAGCTAACTTTTCAGGTGATCGAACTTTCAAGACAGTACTAGGTTCTACAGATGACGATGATTCGCCCTGTTTCAGAGTTGGAATAAAACTTGTAAAGGGTTTTCTAGAAGGAGAAGGATCAGCCTGAGCAATTTTCTCGGTGCTATCTGTATCTTTTGTGTCTGAAGATGTTCCATTTTCTGGAGAAAGAAGTTGCTCTCTAGAAAACCTCATTGTGGCAGCTGGTACGGCAACCATGTCACTGGGTTGACCGTAATCAGGTTTGTGGGGACTGTTTGTGATGCCTGCTTCTTGATCAAATTCTTTGTTAATGACAAGAAACTCTGGTGTTCTTACTTTTCTATGAGACCAGGAAATAGTCTTCTTATACATGAACAGTCCAACAATGCAAATGAGAACAGCCAGTGCAGTGCCCCCTCCAATGAGACCACCTTTCAGTGCTGAGGCATTTATTTTCCTCTTTCCCTCTGTATTGGGAGGAGGGCTCACAGGGCCACCTGTCAAACTAAGACCAGAGTTACCAGGAAAAAAAGATGAAAGAGGAAATCTCAGCTGTAAATTTGGGGGAATATGTCCTGAAAAATGATTGTACGACACATTCAACGCCTCTAAGGTAAGGGGTAAGCCAGAAGGAAGCTCTCCCATAAGCTGATTGTAGGAAAGATCCAGAGATCGCAAATTAGGCAGCTGAGAAAATTGTGCAGATATGGTACCCGTAAGCTCATTTCTTCTGAGGTCAACTACTTCAAGTGTAGTAAGTGAGGCAATCTCTAGGGGAATAGAGCCGTTAAGATCATTCCAAGATAAATCCAAAACAACCAGAGGAGAGTACATACTAGAAGCCAAAGGAGTGAAGTTAGCAAGGGGTGCAATCTGCTGAGTAGGGACTGAATCAGCACTATAGCCACTGTCCAAGACTATAGTGCCATTAAGCAAGTTGTGCGCCAATCTAAGATCAGTCAATGCAAGAGAATGAAATAAGGATGTAGGTACGACACCAGTCAGCTGATTGGCAGTCAAATCCAATGCAGTCAACTTCTGATACAATCCAAAAGAATAAGGGATAGAACCTGAAAGACCATTGTGAGATAAATTCAAGAAAATTAACCGCAAAAGCTGCGCTGTTTGGTCAGGAATATTCTCGGTCAAAAAATTATGGCTCAGATCTAAAATTTCCAGGCTATCTGGCCAACTTTTCATTCCAGATAAATCCCCAGAAAACAAATTGGTGCTCAAGTCAACAGTGGCACAACTTCCCAATTTCATTGGCAGGACACCAGAAAGTAGGTTGTCGGATAGGTTGAGAGAGAGTAGGTTTTTTGCTGTAATATTTCCAAGCTTACCTGCCAGACACAAAGAAGAACAAAAATCTTACTGACACTTTTGACTTTATACTGGAAGCAATAAACAGGAGCTGAACTGCTTTATCTCTTCGTACAGAAATCTACAACTGTGAGCATAAAATTCCCAAGTATAAATTTATGGTTTGTGAAATAAAAGACTCAAGTTGCTAAAGAGCAGATACAGCAGCCAGCTATATTTTGTCAGCAGTGCGCTAGAAGACAAGGAGGCAAAGCTGACAGCACTATCAAAGAGCTCTATCGATATGGCACTTACCTCTAAAACTCACATTGCAGCCAATGACCCAAACTCTAAAAATTATAGCAGCATAATAAGAACTAAATTAAATGATTTTAAGGGTTAACATATATTGTTTTCAGAGAAAGCTACAGAATTTATCTTGTTTAGGCGTGAAGCTTTAAAGGAAAATCACAAACCTGAAAGATTGTTCATGCTGATATCTATGTCCTCTAAAACAGAAGAGTCTGCAGCCAGGAGAGCAGGAGGAACAGCACCAGAAAACAAATTGTTTTGCAATTTTAAGACCCTCAGTGCAAAGACAAATTCGAAGGACGGAAGCTCTCCTGAAAGCTGATTGCTGTTGACATCCAATATCTGCAACTGATTTGCAAAAATACTGGCAGAAATTGCAGGTGCCAGTGGACCAGATAGCCGGTTATGACTAAGATTCACATGAACAATGTCAATAAAACTAGGAACAGTTTGCTGCCATGGTAGAGGCCCTGATAAATCATTGCTGCTAAAATCAACGTATATAAGCTTATCAAGGTTCAACAAAGCTGGATCAATTGAACCAGATATATTGTTGTGGCTAAGATCTAAGATCCTTAACTGTTGAAGCGACCCCAGACTTTTTGGGAGAATTCCAGTCAATTGATTCCAAGAGAGATTAAGTGTGGATAATTGTGGCAGAAGAGTCAATGTCTCAGGAATCACACCAGACAAAGGGTTCTTGCTGAGATCGAGCAGCACCAAGGACGTCATGTTCTGAAACATATCAGGAATTTTGCCATCAAGTTCATTTCCAGCAAGAGTGAGGTTGACCAGATTTTGAAGGTTACCAAGAGACGATGGTATTGAGCCATTGAAATGATTATCTGACAAATCCATTTCTTGCAGGGTAGATAGACTCCCAAGATCTTCGGGCAAAGATCCCGAGAAAAAATTTGAAAATAAAATCAAGGATGAGAGCTCTGATAGAGCTCCCAATGTTCCTACTCCAATCTCTCCAGATAGATTAAGGGCGCCCAGATGGAGGCCTCTGACCCTCCCATTTGAGCATGATACACCGTACCATCCAGAAGGACAACCGCTAGAGTCTGAGCTATTCTCATGCCACGTACTTGAAATATAACCCAAGGGATCCTCTGTCACTCCTTTTCGAAAGTCTTGCAGAGCAGCAGTATCATTGTCTAGACCATTAGCCAGAAAAAGGAGCATTGGAGCTAAAAACAGCAACCAAAACATATGCAATTTCCTTAAGGAAGCGCCCAAATTAAGCATGTCTCTTTCCGTCTCTGTGTATCTCTCTCTGGAATGCGATCAATTGTCCGCGACCCGCAATTACGAATTTTATGTACGTGAAAAGGTTTTTTTCCTCAGATCACGTGTTAATTGTGATGGGCAGAAGGCCCGAGAGGAAATCAGTGTGTAGTATAACCTTTGTGATGCTTCTACCATCACCGCCTCTTAAATAGCTCAGTTTGTGAAGATAACCCACTCGGACTTAGATGGCACGAGCTCAACTATGCCTTCCTCTGAAGAAATTATCAAAAAAGCTGAAGATAGAAATTCTGCCTTGAGTTCCTTAATTACGGTATACATGTCTGTTTTGTGGATTTGGTCACAATTGCTGAAGTTAGCTGTGATACAGCGCATTTCTCTTCTACTCAACTTCACAAGTCTAAAATGCAGAAGTATAAGCACTCCACCACTCACCCTCCCTCCCCTTGTTGAAATGATCAAAAATAGCTCCTTCTAACCAAGTAGTACTAGGATCAAAGCTCCAGCATTTTGTAAAAGAAACAATCCAACTACCGAATAGAACCCATTGTGCCAAAGGCAAGGGAGATGTCTTAAAGTGCAGTGAAAGATCCTACTTCCTGCTGCTTTGAGAGAAAACGAAGAGAGAATGAGCTTTACCAGGTGATTGAAAGCATTTACTCTTGATCTACACTCCACTGAGCTGCACTGTCTTCCCCTATTGTCTCTCTGAAGCACAGCAGGAGTGATCCAAATAATGCGGTGAGAAAATCCAAAACCCATGCTGAATGCAGCTCATTCACTCCCCAACAAGCCACACAGCTGCACTGCTTCAACAACATCACACACAACCTCCTTCATAAAGCCGCACTGGGAATCAACAAACCTGGCATCTGTGCCCAGCACTAGATAGATCGCACCCTCCTGTCGCTTCCCGTTGCTCAGAATCCACCCAGCTGCCGTAGGGATGGGCTGTTTCAGGCGATCCTCCATCAGATGCCACAGCCCATGAGCTGCAAAAGCTCTTCAGGGAGCTGCATTAGAGCAAATTCTGCAATGTGGGCTTGATGGCGATCCCATCAGGCAGGCAGCGCAGCGGCAGCGGCATCAGCAGCAGCAGCAGAGCAGAGCAGACAAGGAGAAGGCGAAGGCGAAGGAGAGAGAGAGAGAGAGAGAGAGAGAGAGAGAGAGAGAGAGAGATACGCCGAGAGAAAGCAAACAAAGAAAAGGCAGCAAAAGGGCGAGAGAGAGAGACCCCCATGACACAACACGTTTTACTCCCGCCCACATAGATGCTAGCCACGTGTCATTATACCAAGTGTACTCATTAGATATTTTCCATGTGGCAAAATCTGAAATATCTGACGGTAGTGGGCCTACAAGGATCGTGCTCTTAGGATCCCCGGAGGGGGGGGTGTTTTTGGGTCGGGGTGCCTTTAGCAAAAAGGCCAAAGCCCTTGAGGCCAGCTGGCGCTCGTGGCCGATGGACCGGCTGGCGCTATGGATGAGAGGCAGCCCTAGATTCCGGAGGGTAGGGGCCACTATCAAGCCTTGCTTGGCCCTTTGTCCCCCTTGGGGGGCTTCCCACTTTGCCTATCAATGCGTTGCTAACTTGTGGGGGGCTTCCCACTTTGCCGATCAATGCGTTGCTAACTTGTGCCACGAGCACATTGACGTTTGGGACTCGAGGCTGCTTCGCTCCAATCTCGACTTGTCACGTCTGTAGCTAAGCCTTGGGACGATGAGCACGTCCAACATTAATTGAGATCAAAGGAAGCTTCATTCCAATGTCGACGTGGCAAGTTCAAAGGTAAAAGCCACATTTGAAATTAAAGTCAACCATGCTCCAATCTCGCGAGGGCTTCCACGTTCTATGGTAAGCTTTAGGACAAGCTAATGCACATTTTATTAAGGATCGGGCAGGCCGTTACATCTATGAGAGCCTTGCCTGAGGGCATGGCCTGAAGTAACGAGCCCTTCACCCTGCAACTTTAGCCAACTTAAACATCGGTTCTTGCTATCCAAGAAGTGATGTTGCTTAGGGAGATTGACTTGGATTCCATGGGTGTAAGACCCTACCTATGCAAGCTCCCCCAAGTGTTGACGATCTGAGGTAGCCCCACTCATATCTTATTTTGCCATGTTCGACAATAAGCTTTACGACAAGCAAATTCACATTTCAGACCAAACGTTGCCCCACTCCAATCTCAGCTCACCATTTTTTCACGTACATTTTTGGATTAGCTAATTCACATTTTAGTATAGGATAAAGTCTTGGGGCGAGGCTATTACGTTTGTGAGGACCTTGCTCGAGAGCATGGCCCAAAAGAGGAAGACTCCCTGCAAGACTTTAGTCAACGTAAACATTGGTTTACATTACCCAAGCCATATTGCTGCATGGGGAGATTGCCCTAGATTATATGGGTGTAATGCCCTACCTAGGCAAGCTCCACGTGTTGATGATCGAAGATAGCCCCGCTCAAATCTTATCCTACCATGTTCTATGGTAAGCTTTAGGATGAGCACATGCACATTTGAGACCAAAGGTTGCCATGCTCCAATCTCAACTTCCAACATTCATATGAAAGCTAAGTTGTGAGCAAGTTCACATGAGGCATCTAAATTCAACTAGGCATTGCACATCATGAAATATTTCAAGTGTAGAGGCCTCTTCAAAGTAAAGGTGCTCATAAGAGAACAAAAAAGTTTATCAAAGACAAATTTAGAAACGTGTCAAATATTGTTGATGAAGAGTTTTTTTTTTGGCAAATTATTAGCAAGCAATTTGTTGTTGTGCTCAACATCTACAATGTGGCCTGCTGCCTAACCAATTTGGAGCTATTTTATATGTCTCTAGTCCATCCCAACCTAGATTCAAGCCCTAGTTAGCAATGATGCACAACACCCTCTTGTCCAACTCGACCAATACATGTATTTTAAAAGGCAGGGATGCTTGTCAAAATGCAATCATGATAGGGATGTGTTTTGCACGTGGGAAATATCAGAAGGCTTGTTTGTCTTTCCAAACTAAAATCTAACTGCTTGTCTAGCTTGCTTGTCAAAATGCAATCATGATGGGGATGTGTTTACACGTGGGAACCACGAAAATGTTCGTTTGTCCTTTAAAGTAAGAACCAAATGCTTGTTTAGTGTTCAAATTAGTTTTCTTTTTGGCTTATAAGATCATTGGGAATCTTTATTTCTCTCTTGTATGTCCTCATTTGTGCAGCGAAATTAAGAGTAAACTCTTTATCACAAGGAGAGTGAAGGAAGTAGGTCAACCCATATCATCACTCATTGTAGTTTGCCTTTTGGATATAATGTTTTGTCCTATCGGCCTTGAGGGACAAAATAAAGGCCGCACCTAGAGCTAAGATATGTATCTACATTGTTAACATAGTCTAGACTTTGAGGCGTAGCTTATCGAAGGAGGGCACTTGAAAATATTAAAAAAAAAATCAACTCTCTTTCCCTGACCCTTTTCTTTTCATTAAGATGAAGATCGAGTTTTCATTTTGTGCCACTTTTAGATGAAATTTTCAATAGTAACAAATCTTCCAACTTCTACTTTATCCATCTAGTAATGTTTACATTTAATGACAAAAGCAAAAGGTTTTGTCTTAGGCCAAAAGAAATTCATTCACACCAAATCATATGTTTTGTGACTAGCACAAGGTGCGTCGTGACATTCAAATAATATATTTCTTTTAATAACATCATCACTTGATAGATGTATTTTTCAATCATTTTAACAATCTAATATAGATGGAAAATCGATCTACTACCTTATTATCTTTCATTTTGATCAATGCTTTGTATAACTCAAATCCCATAGTATTTTGTACTCCAATCAATGTTTTTTCCCAAGTAGGACCAAAATATGAATCTTTCTCAAAAAGATCCTTCAATGAAAGATAGAAATTTGTATAGATGCTTGTAAAAAAAAAAGCTCATTCACTTTACAAATATGGCTCAAAGAACCTGCAACTTGATTCTTAGCTCGTTTGATATATTAAATTTTAAAATCACAATCTTGCATCAACTCAATCCATCAAGCCTTCCTACCTCATTATTTTGATTACAAATATCTTAAAGGTTGATGATCAGTATTCAAAGTAAGTTTGTTACCATATAAGTAATGTCTTCGAATTTTCAATTAATGAATCACGATGAAAAGCTCATTTTATGAGTAAAATATTTCACTTGCTCACACCAATTAACTTCTTACTTTCAAAAACTATAGGCTTTCCATTTTCCATATGTATAGTTCCTATAGCAAATCACTAGCATTGGTTTTTAACTTCGTAAGGAATATCAAAATTAGCAAACTCCAAAACTGGAGCTAAAACTATGAGATTTTTCAAAGCTCTATATTTATCATCCAAGGATTCACTCCATTCTATCAAAGGGGTTGGCTTTCCTTTTTTACTTAACTTTCTTTTTGATAGATTATTAACAAAATCAGCAATCTTCACCTAATCCCTATTCTTAAAAAAAATAGTATATTTCAATAATGACGTCAATTGATGGACTATTTTGGAAACTGGCCGTTCAAGAAGTAATCTTTGTTTTCATAATCAATCTTCATTCCTTTAAAGATAATTCAATTGTTGGTGTCTATTTTCACTCCATCAATTTGATCTTCAAAGTGCCTACCTTATTATGTCTCTAACAAGTCTGTCTATCAAAGACAATCAAAGCTTGAAATATGTAGAAATACACAACTATTTACAAGAATCTACAAACTTGCAATTTTGAACTAAAAATTGGGGTAGAGTGGTAACACTCTAATTCACTTTCAACTCGACCCAAATCGACCTTTGAATTGACCAAATCCAAACTACCTTTAACCCAACCCAAGTTGACCTTCACTCAACCTAACAATATTTGAGTGAATATTTCACGATATGATTTGATATTCATGGCCATGCTCCAACAACTTCAAATTGTGGTGATGGTGACTTCTATGATTAGCGTAGGTTGAGGTATTGATCACCACTTAGTTGCATACTATTAATGCATATAATTCATCATCTTGTGCGTAAAGATGTAGATCAAAACATTAGCAACAAATATGAAAGTATAGACATTTTTGAAACTCTTGAGAGAGTACTTCACGATAGCAATAGTGAGGGATAGAGCGATAATAAGAACAAAAGAGTGATGTCATCCTAATTATCCTATTATTTGTAATATTGATGCATTGTCATATTGTCATCTTTTTCTTGTTGGATTTATCTCCTCTACCCTCCCAAATCCCATGTTAATATAGATCCATTCATTGGTACATATTTACTTGCATTGTCGCGCAGCTCAACTACTAAAGACGAGTAAGTGAAGATGACCGACATATCGGAGTTCGACGAACTATCGGGTAGACCCAACCTGGACGACATATCGGGGAAGCCCGACTTATCAACCTCCTCACGCTCATCCTCTATACTGCATAACCAAGTTGACAATGGCAACAACCACGATCTTCTCCCTGACGGCACAACGGCTCCACGCCATCTCTTGTACACTCATCTGCATAAATGTAAATAGCACATAGATCATTTAACAAGCATGCCATTGATCAACGGTCAAGAACACAGATTATTGAATTCGATGAGACAGACACTGTAGATGCTTTCATGCATCGATTCTCCTCTTCAGATGGATCATCAGTAATAAGCTCATAGCTTTTACAATTTGTAGTTAGCTTTGTGAGCACGCGGTTTCGTCCGCTATTGACTTGTGCTCACCTGCATCATTGACTTGTATTTCATTGCAATCAATCTAAATAAAGTGTTGTCTAGTTATGCGTTCAGGTTCTGTTAGTATTTGCAATGCTTTTTGCTCTCTGTCTAACCTTTTGATTGCTTTGTTTGATTGTCTGCTCTTGCTTCCGCTATCACCACGCATCTAGCTCTAAACTTAACTTCATTATTGTGTTCGCCTATTGTTACCAATAGTGCACACACCGAGGAAACTTCTCACACTTCCCCAGCATGGTATCAAAGCTATAGGTTACTATTCTCTGATTATTTAGAGCCTTAATATCAGAATCCATCTGATTTATTAAGCGGTTTTATGTCAGAGCTATTTCCATAGCCTGATAAGCTTCCCAAAGAATCTGATCCTACTAGCCAATAGAATAATTGTTTTCTTGATCTATAATTTTGCACTAGATTTTCATATTTAAGTCACTGATAGTTAATACTATCATCTAGACTAATCTTCCACATGGATTCCCAAGAGAAAGCCAGGTTTATCATGGACAAGCTTGATGGAGCCAATTACCATCTGTGGAAATTTAAGATGAGAACTGTGCTAATGGCTAAGGAATTGTATGACGTTGTTACAGGTGAAAAAACAAGACCCGAAGCCGATGATGCAGCAATCTCCCGATGGAAGCTTAAGGATGGCAAAGCATTTGCGTTGATCATCCTCAACATCTCAGACATACAAATCGACCATGTGTCTGAAGCTCAAACATCCAAGAAAGTTTGGGACATCTTGAACACATTATATGAAGTGCTAGATATAGCTTCCAAGCTACATCTGAGGAAGAAATTTTACTCCCTCAAGATGGCAAATGGTGATTCTCTGCAGAATCACATCAATCAGTTCAACAACCTGTCCAAGCAAATGCTTGATGTCAGATTTGTCATCGATGATCAAGACGTAGTAATGACACTACTGTCAAGCTTGCCAAGCTCATACGACATTTGGGTGATGATCATCACGACACACCCCGAACTGACTCTTTCTTGAGTCATCACAATGCTATTGCAAGAAGACTCTCGAAGGAACAAAGCCTCCAGTTCCTCGACTGTTGACTCTCACACCCTATACACCAACAAAGACTCGACTAAGCAGAAGAAGAAAGGCCCGAAGTCATCAAAGAAAGATCAAAAACTAGCACATCGTCAAGAGTAGTCGAATCAGCTGACAAAGAATAAGTTGTTCTGCAGATATTACAAGCGTTCCAACCACGAGATCCTTGGATACTGCAAGCCAAGAATAACATCAAGGAATAGTTGAATCAAGTGGAAAATGCAGCTGCAGAAGCTCCACAACCTATTCAAGAATCGGATCATGATGCCTTCATGGCAAACCATCAAGAAGAATCCAATGACAACTCCTGGTTTCTGGATTCTAGAGCCACACAGCATATGACCAGCCATATCGGCTGTTTCGAGTCCTATATGCACCTTACAGTACCAAACGATATGTTCACCTTAGTGACAATAGCACCCAAGCTATCAAAAATGAAGGTACAGTAAAATTAAACTTTGCCACTAATCAATGTAAGCTACTTTCAAATGTCCTTCATATACCAAATCTGTCAACAAATCTGCTCTCTGTTAGCATGCCTCGACGAGAGCTTTTTGATGACACCCAACTTGACCCAGTTCCGAGCTACGGTGAAGAAGTTATGGCCAGTCAAAGTTTTGGTCGGTCAACACTTGGTCAACCCGATATCTCTTTCAAGCGTAGTTGACCAGTCAAAAATTTTGACTAGCCATAACTTCTTCATTGTAGCTTGGAACTGGGTGATCTTGGGATGTCATTGAAAAGCTCTCGTCAAGAGCTTTCTAATGGCACCATAATCGTCTCAATCCGAGCTCCCGTTCATAAGTTGTGATTTTTTTACAGCCACAGACTATATATGCACATAATAGCTAAACATCGAAGACTGTGTGGGCAAGACTGTAGGCAAAAAAAAGATTTTATTTTAGTATTTTACATTGCCAAAAAATTGTCATACTAAGTGGCAATCCTTATAGGGCTCTTTCCAAAGCCAAATTTTCTCTAATGGAGGCATTTTCGTTGAGGAATTTACTGGTAGACATTGGTTTAAACCGGTACACCCCGACAATTATATTCTGCGATAATCAGAGCGCAATTGCCTTATCGGCCAACCCTAGATTTCACTCTAGGAGTAAGCACACTGAGATATGATATCACTATGTCAAGGGCAAGATTCTTGACAAAGATGTGAGCTTAACGTACTGTCGAACGCAGGACATGGTTGCAGATGTGTTCACCAAGGCATTGAGCATTGATGCACACAACAAATTTTGTGCACTACTTACTCTGAAGATCGAAGCATTCACGGGTGTTGGGAAAAGTGATCGGTGTATTCAAAGTTTGATCCAATAATGAAATCTCGCTAAAATCGGATTGATTATCTTGTTGACACATATAACCTGTTGTACAGTCAATCGTTGCAAGGGCTTAATTCCAGTTGACCGTATCGGTTGGAGATAGTCCAAGTCACAAGATCAATCTTGACTACATGTTTACGATTTTCAAAAGTGATTTTCTCGGTACCCCAGTTATGAATTACTTGCGCAACTCATTTGACCCAAAATTTGACAGAGACTTGATCTAGAAAATCAGAACCTAGAAATAGAACTGGCGAAGGTCCCTTAGACGAAGGTTAACTCGAAGAAGGTTCAACAATGTTATTTTTGGTAAAAACGCTCTGATCAGATTTTTCTAACAAATTCTATGAAAATAACCTTGGCCGAACTCTCAGACTGAGAATCTGACTCAGATAAAGCTAGGGTAGAACTGGCGAAGGTTCTTGACACATAAAAGCATAGTTTTTGTAGTTTGGCGAGGCTAAAAATAGAGATTTTCTATGATTCGGATAGAATGAATGTTCGCCTAGCTCAAAAATAATAAATTACTATAAATAGAATAATTTGGTAACTCAACAAAGGTTCTGGCAAAGAATCAAAAGTAATGGCATTTTTGTCTAAAAAGAGACTTTTTTGACAAAAATATAACAATATGATAACTGATCCTCTGAGAAACCTTCTATTTATGTATTTTTAGGATTTTGGTAATTTTTGGATATTTTTTGGTGGTTTTTCTGATGTTTCTGGAAATCTGCCAGGGAGGATTGTTCGCCCTTCAAACTGAAGGTTTTGTGATCAAAACCGTAGGTGCCTGCAAACTCGGCAAACGTTTCCTGAAAGTAAAAAAAAAAAAAAAGTTAACAGCTTTGATGACGATTTTTGTCTCCTATTAACCAAAATCTGACAGATTTGACCGATTTTTTGTTGTTGTTTTTTATATCTCAGATCCAAATGGATCTTAAGATTGGTGATTTGAATAGCTTTCCATGTTTCACAATCAGAATAGATTTCAAACAAGCAAATCCACTCAAATCAGACAAAATCACTTTCAAACTAGCCCTAAATACAGATTTGACACTATTCATGCCACAACAAGATGGCTAATGCAAGCTAACCATCCAACAAATATGTTGTAGACTGAAAAATTGGCGTGGCTCCCCGGCAACGGCGCCAAAATTATAGTGGGTTTCTTTTCTTGCCTATCCTCAACCCAAGATCTAATCAATCTAGCATCAAGGAGATGAAGTTAGTTGCCACACGGAGGTTCATTCTCATGAGAGCGATAACATATTTCAGATTTCAGCATGAATGGGAGATTCACATCTAACTCTAACATCCATTAATACTACAATCATTAACACTAAAATCCTCAATGGAGATAGCTTACTCTTTCTCTCCCCTTTCTCTCTCATAAAAAGTATAAAAACATGCAAACCCAATAACAATCAGATCCAACAATTGATAAATCCAAAGAAAGCATAAGAGATGGAGGAAAAGTGAGAGCAAGGACATTCATAAATCCATTTCACAAGAGAACCAATTTGCTTTATTGAAACGAAGATATGTACATGTGTAGGAAACTCGAGTTGGTCCCTTTTTATAGTAGAGAGGAGGACCCTGGCCTCTGAATCCTATTGGTCCATTTCTGCCTCCCTAACTATTCAAATTTAAAAAAGAGTGGGAACCATCCAAATTGGAGGGAAACCCAATTATTCACTAACTTGACATTTAGGCCCTGCGATATTAAAAGTCCCGCAAAAAGGCCTAAAGTCCTTTTATTGACTTTCTAATTAATCAAATAACTATGTGATCATCGGGTTGGACTTACACACGCAGGGTGCCAAATCCCTCTCACTTATTAACCAGGGTTAGGGTTGTCTTGGGATCTGCAAACCCTCCAACACCAAGTGTGTGCCCTGTGTCTTGAAGTGGATAGTGGCCCGTGGGACCCGATTCGGGGTTTGAGATCATCTGAGGACTGTTTGATCATGTCCAAGATCGATGGACGGCTGAGATGTAACTGCTCAGGGAGCAATCGGGTGGCCACAATGAAGGGCTTTTTAGGGAACGGCTAGGATTGTTTTGAAGGGGTCTAAAGTATAAACCACCATTCAACTTGTTTAAATATCTTCAATTTGAAGTAAAAGTTGGGTCCCAAATTTTTTAACGATGAAGTTTCTTCACATTAAAGAAACAACTCAAAAACTCAAAAAGTTCTTATTTTCACCTCCTTTAGTCTATTTTGGCCAAACGAAGGGCTGCGGACTCCAAACGAAGGGCAAGCAGGTAGTCAGGAGTGTGAGGTGAAAGGCATTTCATGTTTGGAAGGTGACTTGGCTTGCAAAACGCCACCTAAGCAACGGGACGTCCTCGTGTGAAATCTTAGCAGGTCATCAAAATTAGTTACTGACATCGCCATTGTACTCAGAACACTTCTTTTAGCCTATGGTTGCAGTTTTATGTAGTTTTGGGATGGCAAACATGAGAGAGTCCATTCTGGGATGGCAAACATGGGAGAGTCCATTTTGAGTGAAAATAACAAATTGGATGGGATTTCAAACTATGTCGTGTGAAAATTCAAAATAAAAAACATACTGATAGAGAAGGAACTATGGGATGCCGTCAAAGGTGATGAGAGAAGACCACCAAATGAAACAGACATTAAAGTGTTCGATAGGAAGGCGAGGAGAGCTTTGACCTTCATCAACTTGTCAGTGAAAGACCAAATCATTACCCACATAAGTGATGCCATTATACCTAGACAGGCATGGGATGTGCTAAAGGAGCAATTCGAGACATTAAATTCATCAAGGATTATGTTTCTGAAGTCAAAGTTGAATAGTGCCCGAATGGAGCAAGGAGAGCACATTTAGACTTATATGACCAGACTCAAGACAATGAGAGATGAACTGCAGTCTATTGGTGAGCGCATACGTGATGTTGAGCTAGTGCACAATGCATTGTGCGACATTGCATAACCTTATCAGATGTTTGTAAGTGGGATAGCATCAAGAGAAAGATTACCAACCTTTGATGAGCCCATAGGAATCTTGATGCAGGAGGAGCAACGACGAGAGATGGTGAAAGCTAGACGTCAAAATATTGATGATCAAAGCACTTGCGACATGCCAAAATAAGGCAAAGGCAAAGATATGAAGAAGTCTAAGCAGCAATTCACCAAGACTCAGGAGGATGAGAGATCATCCAGCAAGACCAAGAAGAAGGGCAAATGCTTCCACTACGGCAAAAAGGGTCATTGGAAAAGCGAGTGTCGAAAATTTTTGGCGGAATCAGACAAGGAAAAACCAAAGTAAGCACGTAACCTTGTCGACGAAGGTGAAGTTCAAGACTCTAGCATCTTCATATCAGCATTGTCATCCAATCAAGATGATCAAGTGTGGTACATTGACTCGGGAGCCACAAGACACATGATAGGTAATAAAGATTGGTTCAGTAGCTTGAAAGAGTTAGACAATGGAACGTTTGTTTCACAAGCAAATGGTGATGTGTGCAAGATCAAGGGGATTGGCATAGTTTCCATTCAACTACCTGATGGCAAAAGCAAGGAGGTACTTTATGTACCAGGTTTGAAGAAAAATCTACTTTCTGTCGGTGTCATTACTAATCAAAAGTTGAAAGTAGAATTTGCCCATGATCGTTGCTTTGTGAAGGATGTGAACCAAAAGTTCAAAGTCATTGCGAATGGCATAAGGGAGCCCAACACTAAATTGTACAAGTTGAATGCTACAATTAAGGGGCAACATAGACATATCTCGTCCATTCCATCGCAAACTGAACTGTGGCATAAAAGGCTTGGTCATTTGAACCTAGGAAGCCTTAGCTTGATGAGGAAATTGTTGGTATGTTTGATATCACAGGCTTTAAATAGTAAAGTTGAAAGGGATACTACACTAGCTTTCATGCACATGTAAGAAGAGCAGAGGGTAGCTTGGAAGCACCTACATCTCTTTTACTATGCAGGGGACGAGGAATACTTGCAACTTGCAATGCGATTTCCTTTCATACATTGGAGTAGCTTGTATTGTGATAGGCAGCACCTAGGCATTGTGGGTAATATGTACAAGCACGATTGATAACAATGTGACTCGATGTTTCTATACACACTCTCAGTACTCTTAATGTGTTGACTACATGGGAATATGTCTGGCAAACAATCTAGTATGCTTTTCTCTCAAGGCATATGTCATAGAACTCTCCCACCTTAGAAACCAATTGTTGGTGCTTATAACATTTTTTTGACCATCTAAATCCATTCAAAAGAAACGTAGTTGGCAAATTTAGATTTTGGGATTTGTATGGAACACCTATAACAATTCATATCTTTATGCATTATGTAACATGATTAAGCTTGCATAGATATAATTGATATCATTAGAAGATAAAGGCATGCGGTACCACTACATACAAAACGTAACCCTAAACCCTCAATAGTCTAGATCTTGTATTAGATTGTTAGCATTAAATTTCAAAGGGCACTAGCTAGTTCACCCTAAACCTTGCCAAATTTATTCGGTTGTAGTAGTGCGATTTTGAGTTCCACTACAAAATATATATATAAAGAGTACAAGCTACATTTGTCGGTTACAAGCAAATTATAAAATCCTTAATCAGACCAAATTGTCATGATAGATTGTCATATTTGGTAGTATGAAAAGGGTAGCACACCATGCGCCCCATTTTTGTTAAATCATGGGTTCAGGGAAACTCGCAAGACTCGCAAACCATTGAAATGAAATGAGATATAAAGCCAAAACAATGTGCTTGGAAAATTATGTCATCTGTGACCAATATGCCATTTCCATTGAAAATAAGTTGTTCTATGGTTTTGTAAAAAAAGCGGCTTTTATGATGCATAGCTAGAGGAAGCAACCAATATTTTTACTAGATAAGTGGTACTTCAAAAAATTCCTTGGAATTTGGTATTTTAGAGTTTCTTGTTCATTTATTTTAAATATTGTTGCTTTGGATTTTGTTGATTTAAGGGCCATGCTAGAGGAAGCAACCAATATTTTTACTAGATGAGTGGTACTTCAAAAAAGTCCTTGGAATTTGGTATTTTGGAGTTTCTTGTTCATTTATTTTAAATATTGTTGCTTTGGATTTTGTTGATTTAAGAGCCATGTCCATGTCTCAATGACATCTTATTGTTTATAGGTCTTACATTACCCTTGTCACATACTCTTAAAATAATATTTTAAGTGTATAAAGGTATAATATTGTGATTCTTATATCACCTTCTCACAAAGTAGTTACACTTGAAATGCCATAAATTGCAGATGTGTAGAATCAAGTGACCATTTAGAGGAAGGCTAACATGTATTCTACCAAGGTCAATGCTAGTAGGAAAGGAGGCATGAGTGAGTGGAAGATTAAGTATTGTCCTTGGTGGATAGACTTCAAGGATGGTGCATGCCTTGCCACTAAAACAACTAATTCTAAGCTCCATGAAAAGAGAAAACTATCTATAGATGAGAAGAATGCAAGTGTGGTAGTATAGATGGCCACTAAACCAATGATGACAATGGCTTTCAAAAATCCCCCTAAAAGTACCCCAAAAAAAACATGGGAATACACCACAAAAAGAAAGTGATGTTGAAATTCTAGTGACACCGTTGAAGCGTAGAAGAGAGAAATATGAGTTCGCCAAGGTGAGTATGGTTGAGGTAGCATCTAAGATTGTGTCTTCCATTGAAGTCCAAGTAGGAGATATTGTTTACCCTAGAGTCTTGGTGAAAATCCAAGTGAGTTTCAGAGGTTGATAAGGTTTTTGGAAAGGAAAAAAAGGTGTGTTTAGTAAGGTTTTTGGAAAGAAAAACAAGATGTGTTTAGTAGAATAAGGAATGGTTGGCCTACACCTTATAGTGACAATCTTGTTTTGGTTAATTTGCCCACTAGCTACACTATTACAATTGCATCACCTACAAACCTTGGTTAGAATAAGTGGTCAAATAGATTGCTGGAGTCATATGCCTAGATTTGAGTTTAATGATACTAGATAATCTTGGGAGGTTAGTTCTCATTGGACCACCAAGGCATAGGTTATCTATCCATCGAGATAATGCGATTTTTTTATTCAATAACATGTAGCCATTATGGATGGGTTTGGCAGAGGACATGGAGGCCTTGTTGTAAGCACAAAAATCTTTTCGGATAAGAGATTCAGAGTTTTAGGATATAGGAGATTTAGGGTTTAGGGTATAGGATAAGAGATTTGTTGTTTTAAATTTGACATCATAGAGTATGGGATATAAGGTTTAGAGGTTCCCTGTGTTTTACAATCTAGGGTGTAGGATTTATGGTTTAGGGATTAGGATAGGGTAAAGGGTTTTTATTTGCATGGCTGCTTCAAATGTACTCATATTGTTTATAGAATGTACAATGATTGGAGTACATAACAGTAGAAAAATTTGTTAAGAAAATACTCGCTGTTCATAAAGTCAAACCAAGTTGTTCAAAAAAGGCCAACCTTCATTTGCCCATCCTAAAGTGAAGAAATTGCAAGAAAATTTACGCAGGGTACGTTAGGCTTTTCATGTCGTTTTTATCTTAAACAGGCCTTTTGGCCCAGATATATGCGTATGAATGGAACCTCGACAATGGAACCTCGACGGGCAAGCCCAACCCCAGTACACTACTGGATCGATTGCACCAAACTTTGAGACAAATTCCTTTCGAAGACAAGCCAATATCACAAAATAAAAGAGAACTTTCAATAGCTGGGAACCTTATATAGCATAATCCTTGCATAGATATGCATTCAAATTTACATACCTAAGGGAATACGGACGGACGCAATGTGAATGTGAACCTGTTCAACTGTTGAACCAAGTTAAACAATACATGCAAATTGTGCTCTCCCAGGAAAAAGAAATATCGCCGTCAAGTACATAGCAAACATCTTAAAAAAGAGCTACCAAGCTAACAGTAAAACAAAAACCACAACTCAATTTATCAAAGATTGCATGTAATACTTGATATACTTAATAGAACAAATCATCTTGTGCAAACCAATGAAACATTTAGCAGAAAACAAACTCTCCTTTAGAAAGAAAACCTTGCTAGCCTTGACTTGAAGCATGAACCTTGGCAAACATGTCACTCAACTACATACGAGCTATCTCCATGATACTTGTTGGATCTATGATCTTTGAAGAAAAACGAAGTTCAGGTAACAAAATGAACTACATCACTACAGTTCGGAATCGATGCAGTACCAAAAATAGAATAATATGAGTTAAACTGAGGATGACTTCTAATCAAAGAACTCTTAAGCTGTTTTATCTGTTTTGGCTGCAGCAGTTGCAGCTTGCCCACGGAGACGACCAGTCCTCCTCGCAGCAATCAGACCAACCTTTTGGCCAGGGGGAGCATCCCGTCTGACAGTGCTTGCATGGCCAATATGCTGGTGGTTACCACCACCATGAGGATGCTCAACAGGGTTCATGGCGACACCCCGAACCTTAGGCCAGCAGTTGCGTTTCACTCTGTACTTGTGATAGGCATTTCCAGCTTTTAACATAGGTTTTTCTGTCCTACCTCCACCTGCAACCTGTCCAATCATAGCTCGACAACTACTTGGTACAATCTTTTTAGCGCCAGAAGGAAGTTTTATCCTGCATTGTGACACCTGCACTATTAGTATGCTACAATAACAAACACAACTGTTTACTGTATCTAACATTTCTGATTAATGGGATGTACTAGTTGGCCCATTATGATGAGGTGAACTTTTTCTAGACTTCAATCAACTATAAGAAAATTAAGAGAACATAGGTGATGAATATCTGGCTACCCTAGAAAATAAACGGCAAAGAATAATGTACATCTGATATAATATATCTATGCAGAATCAAAACTTTACCTCCTTTTTCTCTCCAAAATATGCAATCAAGCTTCACAGATTAGCTGGCAGATTCATAGAATCCGTGAACCGTGGACGGTTCACTACAGTTCTCAGAACCGTACACTGAACTCTACGGTTCACAAAAAAAATTAGGCTAAACCGTGAAGAACCGTAGCATAGAATTAATGAACCGTCCACGGTTCACCACAGTTCTGAGATCCGTACAGTGAACCGTACGGTTCACATAAAAATTTACCTGGAACCGTGGTGAACCATACAGTTGATTAATTTATTTCTGTTTCCCACCCCCAAAAATAGCCAAAAGAAATGCCAAAAAAAATCTGTGACATCTGTGAAATCTGTGAAATCTGTGAAATCATTTGTGAAATCAGAGGCATTTGTGAAATCTGTGAAATTTGGTTCAATCTGTGAAATCATTTGTGAAATCAGATCCAAAAATCTGTGAAATCGTTTGTGAAATCAGAGGACCATTTGTGAAATCTGTGTAAAATTTGCGAAATTTATGAGATGAGGAAAAGAATGACTTGGGAGGGGTTTTGGGGGAAAATTGTGAAAAAAATAATTAATTAATAAATTAATTACAGGAACCGTACCAAGGTCCATGAACCGTGGTACGGTTCCCAGGACCCACGGTTCTGAGAACCCTGAGAACCATGGGTTCTATGAACCGTCGTAAATAATCAATTCATTAGTTTTTTTAGAGGTTTTAGGGGATAAAGAGCATGTAAAAAATTAATTACATTCACTGTACGGTACTTCAGACCCACGGTTCTGAGAACCGTGGGTACTATGCCGCAGAATACACAAATAAAATAACCATTGACAAAGGAGCGAAAAAGAATCCCAAAGCAAATAAAAATTAGCCCAGCTTTAGCCATTAACAACACATGGCACGACACAGAGTTTCCCAACTAGAAAAATTTTCACAATTTACCAAAAACAATGTAAAATTCGTAACATTATCAAAAAAATGCTGCACAAGGATGATTGAAAAAGAGAATCCAAAAAAATCAACCTTTCAGTTTGCAAATTGCATACAAAAGCTGAACGTTTTCCCATGGGATGCAACCCTGAAAAACGGTCTAGTCTCACAAAATTACTTGACTATTACAGCTAAAGAATAAAGGCAGCGACTATTCTGATATTAAAAACTATAAGTGAGAGCAGCGCATAATACTTGGATGTACCATAGGTATTAAAAGAAGGGGGTAAAAACTACTCTAATATCGAATTTATAAACAACAGAATAGAAATGCCCGGACGTGCCATAAAATTTCCAAATAAAAACAATACCGATAATCTCAGAAATCATATACGGGAGAATCTGGAATACTCGGAGTTAATACTAAGTTCAGAAGAAAAATGAGGAATTCTAAACTCGAAAATCATCAATAACAGCGGACAAAAATATCTGAAGCTGTCAATAGACGTTAAGAAGAACAAAGACAACAACTACTCCAATATCAGACACTAGACACAGAAAAAGTGGAAAAAACCAGGAGTGCCATTCGATTTATAAGCAAAAAGGTAACAGCCATTCTAACATCAGAAATATCGTAAGAGGATAGAAGAGGTACCATCAGATCACATAAACATCAGATAGCATACACAAAACATAAGAAAAACAATTAAAAAATCAGCAATCATACATTGAAACCTAAGAAAAAAAATTTCCCGTGCCATTAGATCACAAAAGCAAAAAGACGCAAAGTATTCTGAATTTAAAATCATACACAAAATAAAATTAAAAAAGGGACTAACTATTCTACGATAAGAAATCATACATAAAACAGAAGCAAAAGTTTTACCTGGAGGTGCCATTATCGGGATTGTGACTGATGACAATGGCATAATCACCAGAAGCCCTGGCAAAGGAACCTCTATCTCCAACCCGCTGCTCTACGTTGCAAACAACGGCTCCCTCGGGGACACTTCTTAAGGGAAGCACATTACCTATTGCCAGAGCCGCTTTCTTGCCGCAATAAACAAACTGCCCTGTGTACATGCCCTCAGCAGCGACAAACAGCTCCTTCTGATGCTTAAAGCGGAAGGGGTGTCTGAAGGTGATCTTGCAAAGGGGAGCTCCACGGCCTGAGTCATGCACCACCTCCGACACCACTCCTTTGGTGTATCCATTGCGCTCGGCAAAATCCAAGGGCCTGAAGCGGGCTGGGCCTTTGCGCCTGTGTGTGTGCGCCTTGAACACACTCCCCGCTCCCTTTCGCTGTGCTCGGATCACTCGCCCCATCGCTGCTGCTGCTCCGCCGCGATCCCGATCTCTCTCTCTCTCTCGCTCGCTCGCTCGCTCGCTCTCGCAGCTGCAAAGAGCAGAAAACAAGATCTAGGGTTTCTTGATCTCTCGAGCACTGCATATTTCACGCCCCCGCACTTAGATCTTCGCCACGTGTAGACTCCGCCACTTGGATACTTCTGAAAGGTTCACTACAAACACGTGGCAAATTGGATTATTTCTGAGAGAATCTAATGGTGGGAGGCTAAAAAGTGTATCGTCGGTAAGGGCGAGAGCTGTGTCTCTCTCTCGTGCGAAGAAGAGAACGGGTGAGACCTAGATCCAACGGGCCAAATCTGCTTCGAATCAACGGTTGAGATTCGGATGCTACCCGGGTTTGATTCTTTGAGATCACATGGGTTAACAATAACAAAAGGCATTTAGTGCTAGAGGGTAGTGCTTGCACCACTTACACTTAAATTTAAGGTGGTTTCAAACTCTGGTGCCAAGCTTTTTGCCCCTATGTAGTAGATGAGTTGGTAATGCAATATGCCACGTAGGGGTAGGGGCAAGTCACTGCTCTTTTTTGGCCCTTAGAAGGACTCTCTCTCTCTCTCTCTCTCTCTCTCTCTCTCTCTCTCTCTCTCTCTCTCTCTCACAAAGTGTCATTGCAAGTTACTCCTTAAAAGATCGCTCCTCACAGTTTTAGACAAGTGCTTAATGCAGTGGAGCATCGCAGGCTCCTAAGCATTGCTTTTTTCAAGCACTGAGCATCATCGCCAACTCCTGAGCATCATTGTTTTTTTGAAGCACCTGAACATCACTCCTCAAAACCATTACAAGACGAGCTAGCAACTCCTCTACTCTTCACAAGAACTTCCTCCTCACGATTTGTGCCCCCTCACGTTCTCATAGGCAACGCTTCACAACTAATCATATCCTCCTCAAAAGCAATCCTTCACAACAACTCCTCCTCCAATAGTTCATAGTGTGCAGGTATGTCACCTCTCTGATCCTAACATTCCTCTGATTTCATGTCAATGATGTTTCATTGATGTATGTTCCAAACTTCCTCCTTATAGTTTGTGGCTCAACTTACCAGAAGTATTGCTCCACAAGTTGATCATATCTTCCTTAAAAGCAGTGTTTCACAATCTTCCTCCTACAAAAATTCATAATGTGCAAGTCTTTCAACTCTTTGATGTGTTTAGTAGCAAATAAGTGAATGAACCACTTTGTGTCATCATCAATTTATTTGCAAGCCAATGTTGATAAAAACATATTGGTTTCGTCATCGTCTGCTTCATCTTTGACTAAATTTTTGTACTGTTCTCACTTGCACTTACTTGATATCCACCTTCTTCTTGTAGCATTATCTAGCCCTGCTTATGGCAATAACAAGAATTGTCTTTCTTCTTTTTCTCTCTCATAGAGGACTCTCCTTGATCTTCATCATTATTGCCTTTTTTTTTAATCCTTTGAAAAGCTTTTTATTTGCATTTGGCTAGCAATGTATGATCTTCAAGTGTGGATTGTTGGGATTGAGCTACCTCACGTATATACTCCTCTTGTAACAAGATGTCATGCATGAAAAGGTTAGCATTTCACCATTGTTTGCATACAAGCTAATGGGTGCTTTCGATCAAACAACTTTGACTTAACCAATCTCCAACATCGATAAAAAGCTTCTTGAAACTAATCAAAGGAACCAAGACTTAGTGTTATGTCCATGACCAGTAAGTAGGATTCAGTATACTCCTAGTCTTGGATACACGGTACTCCAGTAAATCAAGCTGTTAGTTATGCCACGTCATACTGGATGTGACCTGAAAATAACTAATATCCTTGTGAGGCCCAGAACACACTAAATGGAGATTAGACAAGGTATGAGACAGTGTATGCATGTGTAGAGTTATCAATAGCAATTCTATGAATAGGTGGTCCATGCATAGGACTCTATTCTAGGTGAATCTATGTATAGGGAACTTAGGGCTATGCATGGCTATGTGCCCAAGATGCTTTTGGCTCTATATATTGAGGCCAAACTCGCCCTACTCCTCACTGTGATCATGGATTCATTGCCAGAGTTTCACTCTACATTCAAGCATCTTGTTCACTTGGTCTCCCTCTATACTGAGCTTTACAGCACCCAATTTGGTGTCCTGTAGCCAAAGTTATGATCATCTGAAGTTTGCAGTTTTGTGAGTAAAATTGGCAAAATTTGGAATTGTTCTGATTGCATGCCAGTCATTTCCCTAATTTGTAGTACTGTGTTTGCATGGATTAGTTGCATGTTGATTCTCAGAGTGATTCTGACATGCATGAGGGATTTAGAATTGATTTGAGTGGTCATACGCATGTGCTCTGACAGTTGGGTCACAAATCAGTGTTAATGGCTGACAAATTTCGTAAAACTGAAGTTTACGTAAAAAATTCCATAATGACGTTTATGACTGATGTAGTGTGCTTTGCATGCCAGTTTGACATTGGGTTAGTAACATTAGGAATCGGACAATGTTTCGATTTTTTCGATTCCGATTGCCTTTAAATTAAACTAACAGTATTTTCATCAAAATTTTTGAATTACGTAAAATAAAGCAAATTTTGAGTTTTCTAGAAAAAATCAAAATTTCGGTCATTTTTTGTTATCTATGGAATCAGTTTAGATTGTGAATTGATTAAACTGAGTTTATCAGTCAGAGTTGATCACAGTGTTTTCACTAAGTCTAAATTATTTCTCGGTGATAGATAAGTTAAAATTGACAAAAGGAACCACAATGAATTGCCGACAGTTTTTACTGTGTTGTCATTTTTTAACTTTGAAGTTGGGAACTCCCAGTTTGAAAGTTAAAATTTGATTTTTCTTTTCTTATTTGTTGAATTTCCATTTGAAAGTTGGAAATCAGTTACTTGTCTGATAAGTTTTCTAAGCAATGTTGATCGATAGAAATCAGTCAAGTGAACGTTTGTGCAAGATACTCGTTAAATCTAATTAAAATCGTCAAACAATATGAAATAACCAGATTGGATGAGTGGCACTAGTATTCTTTATCTTGTCAGTAAATCTGACAGGATACGGTTCAAGAATTATTGAAATCCTATGGATGGGATTTCCATTCATGTAATTTCATGTTTGGATAGGTTTTGTCAATATTAACGGAGTAATGCCAAACCAGTCAATAAAAAAAAAAACAGTCCAATTTTACTGGAAAATTTCTAAAAATAGGAATTACACAACTGATTTCATTTCCAGTAAAATCCTATTGGTGAATTATATTCAAAAGATCAGACTAGTATTGTTTCATATACTAGTAAATGATTTTTGATATATCAGATATTCAACCCAGGTATAGGACAGAAATGAAATTGTTTTGGATTTTTTCCTACAATAATTAGTTTTTAAACATTTACTAGTGTCGTTACGTTTTCTTGGTACCTTAGCTGAAATAGATTTTCAGGGAATTGAAAATTCTGAGGAGGGAAGAAGAGTGAACATTAGAGGTAGTAAGTGTGATCGGGAAATGTATTTCGCAGTTAGGATTTTGGTAATCCCTGTAAATAATTGCTTAATACTGGTTATTAATTTCCTGGTTAAAATTCATTCAGATGAATTCGTAACTGATATTTTTGTAACCATTGAGTTATCCGCAGTTTTGGATGTCAATTGTGAGGTTTAGAAGTGGAATCTGATATGTGGATTACATTGGATCTATTAGTTGACAGAAGCTTGTCCCTAGACTTGATGCATCAGTAGGGTTTTGAAGCTTGTCAATAACCAGAAAGGTTCAAAGTGTAATAGTGAACCATGTTAATTCTTCTGTCTAAGTCACATAATCAGATGTAGATTATGGGTATCCATCTGATAGGCATGCCAGTCATCCAAATAAATGGATTCTCCATTGTTTGGGAACAAGAGATAATATCCTATATGGATTATAGGACAACTAAATGATCAGTGGATCTCTAGAATATCAGATAAGGAGGTTAAGGGTTTTCTGGAAGGAAAAGCTGATGGTATGGGACATCAGTAATTTCGGAAAGGAAATTCTAGGACTGTAAAGATCTGATGATCAATGGTGTGTTTTAGTACCTAGTCGCGATATGGGAAAGAAGAAAATCATTCGATCAAATGTGGGGTATTTTGGGAAATTTTGAGATTTAATCTAGATCCCAATGTGGTATCTCATTATTTACAAAATCAGAGACCCTCAAATCTATTTCTCGCTTTCTTAATTAATCTTTTACTTCTTAGTAGTTTCTCAAATATAGGATATCAGACTGATTTATATGATTCTTTTCAACATGAAGTTATTCTTCTAAAAGACTATTATGTCATATAAAATACTACTTGTGTGAATAGACGTGGAATTCAGATAAATTCTAAGATAAAAATGTTTCAATTTCTTAAACCATGGAATATCTCTGTTGCATAAATGGATTTCGATGGAATAGTAGTTTCTATCACTCAGAGTGAAAATATTTGAAGGAAAACTCATGTGTGTAATAGGGTGAATCCTTTAGTGGAAGCACTTATTATTGACTTTTCTAAGATTTAGATGTTTTTATATATCATCTTTCCGGTTAACTTTTATGGAAATTTATAATTTCCTTAAAAGGAGGGGTGAAGTGGTGGGATAAAACTCTATTTGGAAATTGGTTGGTTGCATAGCTTTCAGAAGAGAACCAACTAGGGTATAGAAATGAGATTGGATCTGAAAGGAATTTTGGATAGATTCAGAGTAAGATACCTAATTGGAACTTTTCAAAATAAGAGAAATTCTCTAGGGATTGTGTGGACAATCTGGAACTAGGACAGCTTTGGAATTTGAATCATTATCTATAAGTAGTACAATAAAAGGTCAAAGGTTACTAATTCCATTTTGAGTGGAATAGAAGTAAGTTTGATCAGAATTTAAGTCTGAGAGTTTATATTGGATCAACCTAATCTTAGTTTAAGTACTAGGATCAGAGGGGCTAATCAGGGTAAGTGGGATTGGAAAACTGTTGAGAGTGAATTTTATTCGTCTCAGAGATTTCCCAAATATGTTATTTACTCATGAGAAATAGAAAATATTTTGTAGCTGAGTTACAAGATCTCAGTGAGATATGTGAGTAACATATGTGGGTTCTGGAGGAGTCTGCCAGATAAGAATGTGTTTATGTACTGGGTCATAGTGAGATTATTCTCATATGTGCACGATTAATCTTGTATGAATCTACTGTGTAATCCTAGTTACTAAGGATATCTGGTGCACTTAACCTAGTCGGTGAACATAAGCATACGATCAAGTATTGTTTTGATAGAGTTAACAAATCTTTGTATAGAAGATTTATGGATTAACTTATAAATGATTTGGGTAAGGATCTAAATGTGGTGTTATACTAGTATAATTAAATTCTTCACCTAGACATTTGAGATTTCTGAATCATTGGCAATTAACTTGAGTAGTTGATTACTCCAGAGTGAAGTTATTTGGTAAAACAATCAGTGTGAAGTGGATTCACCAAGAACTGATGGTTTTGAATTATATTTCTTGTAAGACGCATGATTAGTGAATCATTTGGGTTCATCAATTAAAATTGTGTGCATTAGATATACAGTATTCTTGGGATGGAGTATTCCTTAGTTAAGGAAAAGACTCAACTCATTAGTGATTGTATCCCTGAGAGCTCAAATGGATAACGAATCATACTAAATCCAAGAATAACAATTGAATTGATATTCAGCAGGAATTTGGGTATCTAGATGTGATTCTGGATTGTAATCTAAAGTTTTTGTAGTTGAAGATGATTGTCATTTTGGTATGCATTCAGTCTTTAATTACCAGTGATTTATAGACCTTGAATCTTGCACTTCAATTTAAGAATCCTGGTAGAAAGTATTCCTAAATCCAGTATTTTCTTAAATGAAAGATTTTGGAATGACTCTTACCTTTCCTGAGTTATGTTAGACATATACTCCAGTATCTTATAAATGGTTAAGTATGGTTTTGGATTCCAGAAAATTATGATTGACGAATCACATGAATCTAAATATTTATGGTTGACGAATCATAAATAGATATTTAATTATTGTTAGAGGATTATAAGGATTTGTAATGATTCTTAAGTGTGATGATTAATTCTTGATCTATTATTTGAGTAAGAATTCGAATCAGTGTTTTTTGAATCTCGCTACTCCGGTGTTATATTTGAGGACCTATGGATCTCACAGATATTCTCACAAGATAAAATATCTATTTGTATAATTATAATTATTATATTATTTCTTTAACTTTAATCTCTTAAGTTAGGTTATTTCACCCAATGTTTCATGTAAATGCTTTACATGAAGGTGATGTTACTAACTTATGGTACTTTTTCAAACTTGAGTTGTACTCCAGTGCAGAGATTATCACTTGGAAATAGGTTTATCTCTGAGTACTTGTTTGATATGAAAGTCAGACTAAGGATAATGATTTTCTTGGTTAATATTGAAAGGTAAAGGAACTGTAATTCTTTCCTGTTTAGAGAGCTTCTAAGGATAGAAGCAGTTTAAGGAGGGAAGAATGTTATGTCCATGACCAGTAAGTAGGATTCAGTATACTCCTAGTCTTGGATACACGGTACTCCAGTAAATGAAGCTGTTAGTGATGCCACGTCATACTGGATGTGACCTGAAAGTAACTAATATCCTTGTGAGGCCCATAACACACTAAATGGAGTTTAGACAAGGTATGAGACGATGTATGCATGTGTAGAATTATCAATAGCAATTCTATGAATAGGTGGTCCATGGATAGGACTCTATTCTAGGTGAATCTATGTATAGGGAACTTAGGGCTATGCATGGCTATGTGTCTAGGATGCTTTTGGCTCTATATATTGAGGCCAAACTCGCCCGACTCCTCACTGTGATCATGGATTCATTGCCAGGGTTTCACTCTACATGCATGCCTCTTGTTCCTTGGCTTGGGGGTGAAGCTTCTAGAGTTGATTGGTTGCTTCTACGTTGTTGGGTGGTTTCTCCATAGTGTGTTATCCTATTGTGTTTTGTCTTGTAAGCAGGATCTTAGGGAGCTTCCCTTATACTTAGAGTCTAGGTTAGCCAACCAGAAGAAGCATGTAGTTTCACCTCCCGTAAAATTGTTTAAGGGGGAGAAGAAAGATAGGAACTTGCAAGTGGTAAGTTCATGGCTTAATGTATGGAACAAATACTTTGGCATGAACCAATTCCTTGAATGTGAAAAGTTGTCCACTGTAACTATGTTCCTAGAAGGAAGAGCCTTAGTGTGGGATGACCTAGTTGCAAAAGGCAATCAATCTTGTACATGGGATGATTTTTGCATAGTTTTTAGGGAATACTTCCTACCACTATTAGATGACTATGAACACTCTTAAAAGTTGAGTCATTTAACAATGAATACAGGTTTGGAACAATTTATTCATGAGTACTTGAATCCACTTTATAGTGACATTTCACCAAAGGTACAAATGTTAATGTTTATTGATGGGTTACCAAAAGATTACCAAGTGGATGTTCGTAGGAACCATCCAAAAACCCTAGAGGATGCTATTAGGGCTGCAAAGTATTTTGATGACACACCTAAGCCATCTAGGGGTCACCATCCTAATGAGCCAAAGAAGGTTTTCAATTCAAAAGGAAGGACAGGGAAGTTGTTAATGAAACACATCCAAATTTCAACAATCCTAAAAAAACCAAGAAAAACTTTAAAAATCATCAGGGTGGAAAAGATATAGCTGAAGCTCATAAGAAGAACATGTGCTTCAAGTGCAATGGTGAGGGTCACCTTGCACGAGATTGCATCAAAAAACCAGCTTCTACCTCAGGTAATCTATCTCGAAGTAATTAGACAAATGTATGTTTTCTTAGTTCTTTAGTTTTTGGACCTAATGAACTTATTTTCATTAAAGGTAAAGTTAAACATCAAGTTGTTAATTTCCTTTTTGACACAGGATCCACTCATAACTTTATTAATGTAAATTTGGTGCAGACGCTAAACCTTCCTACCCGAAAAGTAAGAAAAAATACAGTGTGACAATGGCATCTTCTGGGTTTATGGATTATGTTGTTCCTGATGTAGAGTTACACATACAGGATTACTCTGAAAAACTAGAATTCTGTGGTGTTGCATTAGCTAATGTAGATATTGTTCTCGGGCTACAATGGCATTTTGATAAGAATGAGTCATTGAGAATTGATTTTGTTGAAAAATCTTTATCTTTTATGCATGAGAATTCTTTGATTAAGATCAAGGCTAGTTTAAGTGTTACCACTAAAAATGTTAATCCTTATTCTAAACAGGAACTTCATTCAATAGTGAATAATTCTGATTTTAAAGTTTATTTATGTTTTCATAATGATTTCATTTGCTGCAATTTTAAAAAACTTAACATAAATGCCATGAATATACCCAATGAGAACACTACAGAGTTTGAAGCCTATAATGAACTTAGGCAAGAATTCAATGATGTTTTTTTAGACCTTTCTGTAGGGTTACCACCCAAATGCACCAACAACTTTCCAACAGATAATCAACAATTTCTTCAGGCCATATTTGGGAAGATTCATAGTGGTATTCTTAGATGATATTCAGTAAGACTTTGGCGGAGCATAAAGAGCATCTTAGGATTGCCCTAAACATCCTAAGAAGAGAAAAACTCTTTGTTTTGAGTTGCTTAAGAAAAGTGTCACTTCAGCACCAATACTAATCATTGGTGATTCTAATAAGGCTTTTGTGGTTAGGACCGATGCCAGTGATTATGCTATTGGAGCTGTTTTGATGCAGGATGGACATCCTATTGCTTATGAAAGCAAGAAACTCAATCTTGCTCAATCTAGGTATTGTACCTCTGAGCCACCGGATCCGTAGAACTCTTCTGATATGGAAGCTGAGCTGCCTAGCACATATCTTGCTGGCGCTCTTCGTGGTCTTGTTGACCTTCTGAGAGATCCTCCTGGGACAATAATGCCTTTGCCTTTGTCTCCTCTGCTCGGTCCGGAACCATCTTGGTTTACAAGAACTGTGGCAGTAGGCTGCCTCTCGAATCTATCTTCTTCAGATTCGTCGCTCGAATGGGAGACGACTCAAAAATCTTCATTTTCGTGTTCGTCCTCTGCTCCCTCTGTCACTTGCGGCAGGTTATAGTACTGTCTCTCTAGAATTTCGCAGCTGACAGGATCGTCATTGGCCATTGTCCTGCTCTCATCAAATCTGACATCTCTCACTATTTTCACAGTGTTCGTGTCTGGCATATAGACTCTGTAGTATGATAAATTCTTGTCATAATCTACCAGAAATCTCTGCTCGGCTTTCTCATCAAGCTTCTTTCGAAGCTTATCTGGAATATGTGCATAAGCTGCACAACCAAAGATTCTGATGTGAGACAGGTTGGGCTTTCTACCCCACCATAGCTCATGTGGTGTCGTGTGAGGGACACCAGACTTACCTGTTCCGTTCTGGATGTATGCGGCTGTAGCTACTGCTTCAGCCCACAGTACCCTTGGAGCCTTCGAGTAGGCCATCATACATCTGGCTGCTTCCATCAAGGTCTCGTTCCTTCTTTTGGCAACACCATTGTGTTGCGACGTGTAGGCTGTAGTCCTTCTGTGAATGATGTCACAATTATTGCAGAAGTCAGTGAAGCGATTCGAGATGTATTCGCCACCTCGATCTGTCCTGATCTACTTAACCTTGTTGCCTGTACATCTTTCAGCACAATTCACATATTCTGTGAATTTATCAAGTGCTTCAGATTTATTCTGAATAAAATACACTCTGGTGAATTTACTATAGTCATCAATGAAGGTTATATAATATTTTGAATTTCCTACTGAGATCACATTGAAAGGTCCACAGATGTCAGAATGCAGTAACTCCAGAATCTTAGTCATTTTGTAGGAGTCTTTGATGAATGGAGTGTGTGACATCTTGCCTTTCAAACATGCATCACATGTGGTCAAACTAGTTGTATTCGAGATGCTAACCCCTGTTATCGCTCCATGATGGCTTGCTTGGTAAAGTGCCATTGAATTCATGTGGTGAAGTCTTCTATGCCATAGAGTGTCTGGCGAGTCATTGTGAGTCTGATGCATCTGATCTGCAGGTAGGCAAACCTTTCAGATGATATAGGTTTCCTTTCCTTCTGCATTGAGCGATCACAGTACTGGTACTGGCGTCAATCACGTTGCATGCTTTGTCAGAAAATGTCACACGCATCTCTGCATCTGCTATTCTTGCTACATAAAGCAAGTCTTGTTGCAGAGTAGGCACGAACAGAACATCTTCGAGTCATCTGTCTCTGTCGTTGGTGTTGAGCCATAGTGAACCAATACCGTTCACTTGATGTTTAGATCCATCTCCAAGAACTATGAATCTTAAAGGATCCACACTTCTGAAATCAGACATTATTCATCTTGATGTCACGAAGTGTGAGGTGGCTCCTGAATCTAGGATCACCTCATGTGTGTCAGATGTTGATGCTGCACACACGTCTTCACAGATGTAGGCGATCGAACAATTTCTGTTCGTTCTTTCTTCGTCCATTTTCGAGCTCTCGGGCTCCTCGACATAGGATGAAGTGTTGTTGTTCTCCTGTCTGTTCTGTGCTAATTTGTTTCTCGGGTTCTGGCGGCAATCCATGGTTGAGTGACCCTTCTTGTGGCAATGAATATACTCAATCTTGGGATTGAGCCAGCATGTATCTACTGTATGTCCATCTCTTCTGCATCTCATGCAAGTCTTCTTGTCTGCACCTTGTTGCTTCGACCTCCCTTTGCTCGTCCAGTTGCTTTTGCTTGTTCCCTCTGCTTGCTGATCACGATCCTGCCTCTGATTCGACTCCCTCTTAGGCTTGAATTGTTTCTTGGATTTTTCTTTGTTGTCGTAGAGGGCCTGGTCAGCACCATCTTTGTGATCGAGATGTTCTTTGGCCTCGACTTCCTCTCGAATCTCGACAATCGCCTTTTTGAGGTTCATGGTAGGGTCTTTCGCGAGCAGGGTTCTCGTTGTCTAGAATGATCTAGGTAAGGCTCTCAACAGGTACGTGAGCTGCTTCTTAGCTGACACTACATTCTCTGCTCCAAAGTTATGTAGTGATAGGAATAGATCCTTCATCTTCCTTACGAAAGCTCTCTCTCTCTCTCTCTCTCTCTCTCTCTCTCTCTCTCTCTCTCTCTCTCTCTCTCTCTCTCTCACAGGTTGACCAACCACCCATAGAGGGAGGGAGGTCCCTCCATGCCCCTAAAAAAAAATTAAGAAGGGTAAAATGTGTGTGTGTAGATATATAAAACAAGGGGGTGCCTCCATTCCATATAGCAGCCCCCCCCCCCCCCCCCCCCCCCCCCCCCACACACACACACACACACATTTTCTTAAATGTAAAACACCTCCCCTTTAAAATGTAAAAAAAAAAAAAATGAACGTAAACCCCCTAAAAAATGTGACCCCCACTCCTCATGAAACAAAAAAAGTGAGGGGCTTTTTGGCTACCCATAAACTAAGTTCTTTTTCTTTTTAAGGAGACAAAAAAAAGTCCCCATAAAAAAAACTCACCTAATCACACTTCAGAGGTGAAATACCTATACTGTTTTTTACCATACCTGAGCGCACTTCTGATGATAGTCAAGAAGCCAATCCTATGGCAGAGATCAAGCTACACTTGTGAGATAGAAATCATTGATGTGAAGCACCAGTTTCTATGATGTTGCTAATGGCCATTTGAGACATTGTTTCATTGTTGATTTCCTTTCAAAGGTAGCCAATAAAGATTGCGAATTACGTTGGGTGCAATGAATTTTGCTATGCATTCAAGTTGGGAACTTCTTACTGTCAAACCTATTAGTTTTAACATACCTATTTAGAATGACTTTTATGGCTTTAGTTTCAAGTTCCAGCTGGATGCAAAGCCACGTTATGTTGCAATAGTTATGTCTACTAACTTTTTTCTTCCTTTGGTAACTGCTCACAATTCATTGTTACTAAGGTACTACTTCAGTGCATCTACAAGCTTGAAGATGCATAGGATTTTTTTTGGTGTCTTTTGTTTTTCTCCTCCAGCTAGAAATGTGTTTCAACATCTAGAACAATTTCATAATTTCCAAAAGTAAGAGAAATTTTTTGCAAATTTGCTAAGAAAAAGTTACCATTAGATGTTATTCTAGAAAACATGGTGACCTAAACTCATGAGAAGAAGTGCCTTGCATATGTGCACTCAAGCTCAAACGGATCTTTCAAACTTATCAAATTTAAGGAAAGAAAAGAAAAAAGAGGATTGCATTCAAAAATGATTTAAGAACAAATGCATTTTTATGCTCAAACTCGCATAGTTGAGACACATCTTCTAGCATATGATAGTCTTTGACGTTATCACAACAAAGCCAAACTCTCTCTCTCTCTCTCTCTCTCTCTCTCTCTCTCTCTCTCTCTCTCTCTCTCTCTCTCTCTCTCTCTCTCACCGTGGCCTCTCTTTGACTCAATCATCATAGACAGATCATAGACATACCCAAAATTCCTCTCTTCATCATTGCTCTCTGTACTATATATTGCTCTCCCTCAAAAATCATATAGCTCGCGATTTTTTATATAGCTCGAGATTTTCGCATAGCTTAAGATTTTTGATGTGAGATATGCGATATATACGAGATATGTGAAATCACAAATAACGAAAATCTTGCATATTGTAGACTTTTTAGCATTTTAACATTTTGTAGACTTTTTCGCGTTTTCACATCTCTACAAATTCCCAAAAAAAATCTGAAAACGCGAAAAAGTCTACAAAAATTTGCGAAATGCTAAAATGTATACATACGTATATGTATATGTGTATACACACACACACACACACACACACACACACATAGATATACATAGATAGATAGATAGATAGATAGATATACATGTATATATGTATATATATATATATACATATATACATATATACATATACATAGATATATGTAGATGTATATATATATATATATATATATATATATATATAAACTTACGTACACTTTTGCGCATGTGTATGGGTGCACCCATGCATCCTCCTCCTTTCACCCATGATGAGCTTTTTCTAACTAAAAAACTTTATGAGGATGATGCATGTATGGGAAAAAGGATGCATGGCCCTCCTCCCCATGCATTCATGCATATGCAGGTTGAAGGGCAAAATGCCCATTCTAGGGATTTTCCCCTTCAAATGTCATGTTTATCGTTAAAAATGTCACCATTTGCCATCGAAACTGTCATCATTTGCCATAAAAAAATGTCACACAAAACTATGTATTTTTAAGAATTTACACCTATGAGAATTTTTTTTTTTTAGTCCCACCTCCCCAAATTCAAATGTGATATTTCCCTCCCTCCATGTCTCTCTCTCTCTCTCTCTCTCTCTCTCTCTCTCTCTCTCTCTCTCTCTCCATCGTCCTCCATCGGGCCAGTGGGCCTCTGGAGCAACCACTGACAATCTAGCCCTTCTTGAATGTTGTAGCGCATTTTCCTTGCTCGAGCTTGGAGATGTTGACGCGCTGGTTTCTTGGAGGTTGAAGCGTTGGTTTCTTGGTTTCTTGGAGTTGTTGAAGCTCAACGAACGATTTGCAGCTACCAGAACTCAAGAACTCGATTTGTAGCCACCAAAACTCAAGAACCCGAATGATTTGTAGCACTCAGTAGAAGCGGTAAGTTATCTCCACGGAGAAGGTATTGTCCCCATCAGAGAGGTTGTGAATAACCTATATAAGCCAACTATATAGCCGTGAAGAGCTGAAGAAGCTTGAACGGAGCCTCGAATCATAAGGGAGCCTGAAAAATAGCATAGAAGGAGATCAGCAAAGCTTCAATGAATCATTAGCAATGAACTTAACAGATTTCCTTTTCTCTCTCTATATCTCTCTCGACTTCTCGACGAGGAAGAAGGGGTGGATCGCGATGTGGCAGCAAGGGGGTAGGCAAGCAGGTCTCTCTCTCTCTCTATGTATCGCGAGGAATGGGTGGATTGCGTCTGAGGCAACAAGGGGCAGGCAGGTTAGGCGGCTCTCTCCCAGGAGGAATATAGAGTCATTAATAGCATACAAAGATGAGTGGTGAGGTTAGATACTTTTAAGTTTGCAAGCTCTACACATTCTCCAAGCAGCATTTTAGCAGCATGTTCCAACAAAACTATTTGAGTCTGCCAGGCCACAAAGAATTTGACTTCAAGCTCATATGGAATCGAAAGAAAACTGTTATTATAATATTTTGTAACTTAAAAACCAACAAACCTGGGAATTTACTCAGGGGTTTAGCATCCGCTTTATTCTCCATATCTTTTGATTGGGCACCTACTGTTCCTTTGAATCCATCATGACCATAGCAATGTACTGCAGTCTCCTGCTCTAGGCGATGGACAATGCATCATGCACTCAGAGTCTAAAATATGTTATCACCATTCTGAATGAATAAATTTCTAAGCAAGCCATAGTTTCAAAAATCAGATTTGAATTGATTTGAATTCAATTCATTCACGCTTTTTGTTCTCGATTCCTTTAATTTTGAAAGATGGGGTTTTGTAGCAGGTTGAGAAATATTGAACAAGAAGCGATTAATCAATCACGACTTCCTGGTATTTGAGCTTCATATGTGACAGCAGAGAAAGCTATTATGTGACAGCAGAGAAAGCTGGTAGCGACGAGATTCATTATCAGCGTGGACAAAACATACAACGAAAGGCAGGCAAAATATTTCTGTATGTTTGCGATTGCATGCAAGGGAAAGAAAATCGGACTGGAGTATCTTTTTGATGTCATGGAAGACCATCCCACAGACTATCGCACGACAGATATGAATTGTTGGGAATATGCGAAATCCACAACCAAGAGGGTGTTGCTAGCATGCCAACGCTTGCGTGAGGTGGATGATGAAGAGAAGAAGAGGCTAAAAAAGGAGATGGAAGCCGTGAAGGGACGCATAATGGGCAACTTACTCAAACACAATTTCAAAAGAGCAGTCTCAAGGCTGGTGCCACATGATGGAGGCTGCCTCCTGAAATGAGGGGGTGAGCTACATGATCTCACAGGTATCAGCTACTTTGACCAAAATTTTGTGAAGGTAAGAAGGAGGATGCCTTGCCAGCCTCCATCTATGATTTTTGACAATATTGGATTAACATCAATATTTGATTTTTCTAGATTAACAACATATTGAAGTTTCATCTTTTGAGATTGGAGTATCCAGGGCAGTTGATTTAATTTTTGTGTATTGACAGCAGCATATTCGCCATACTTGCATGAGAGTGAGTGAATCTTTATATGGTGGAAAACTTCCGAGGCAGACAACATGTCCACAGTAATGTGAAATTGTGGGAGGAATGTGTTTAAAGCAGCACATTCAAGTTTGTCCTCTGCATCGATATTATCATGAGCATCTAACGCTCATTTTTCTCTTTTGGAAATGCCAGCTTCATGCCATTTCAATGTGTTATGAATGCCAGCTTCCTTTGGACAAGTATTTGATCTATCTTTAGCTTCCATCTCACCTGTGCTCCATTACAATGGGAAGATTCAGGCCCCTCTTCATTGGTGTTGTTTACGCTCTGATTTTCTATTTCGTGTTCCAACAGGAATAAACAAGAATATGAGCCTTAAGGAACTGTCATCTCAGATTAACCATTCTAATTTCTCCTCATCACCCTTATTATGCTTCAAAGTCCACTCGATTAGGATTTGTTACTCCTTGCATCACCTTTGGACCTTTCACAATAACAATCCATGAATAATCTTTTATCCACAACAACATTACTTAGGCTTTGTGCATAGATGATTGCTTTTCTCACTTATTCCATTATGTTCTCTGATGGTTTTGATGTTGTTGATAGAGTAGGAACCACATCTTTTTTGCTTTCAGTTTTTCTTATTTTCTTTGCAAGAACAAGATCTTTGACATAGGGCCAAGATCAATTCCCCTTTTGGCCTCCATTGCTCCATCCCTCTGGCCTCCATCATCGCTCCAGCTACGTGGCCTCCATAGCTGCAGCCTCCTCTAGCCTCCATCGCTCCAGGCCTCCAGCTCCTCTGGTCTCCGTCGTTTGTTGTCCCAGAAGAGGGCCTCCTTCCGCGATGTCTTCCTCTTCTTCCCATGCCAATTTACTATTACAGTTCTGTATCTGTTCTCGATGATCCCTCCTCGATCGTTCTAGCTGCGCCACATAAACACAGATGATGCATGGTGATGCAACATCATCATCGTTATCAGCTGCTGCTGCTACTGCTGCTTCCACATTTCTGCACACCTTCACCTTCTTCTTCTTCTTTTGAATGCAGGCACATCTCTGTCATCATGTATGAGGTTTTCTTGCACGTTTATGATGTGACAAACATTGTGTTTGTGAAGATTAACAACGTCATTGTCAATTTGAACAATGGAGCAATAAACACAGCTTCCAGATGGTACGCACATTCATTTACTCCTCAAAAGCTTAAAGTTGAAAACAATAGCATATACGTATATGAGCTTTATGTACATGATTATGTTTTCTTCCACGATATATGTTGAATTAGCTATGTGAATTCTTTACACTAAATTGTTAAGGATGATATTTTGGTGGTATAAGTTGTCCCTGCCACTGATGAGCCAACACTAACCAAAACAACTCATTTTCTTTTTCAAATGAGCACTATTGCATATGAAATAGCCTTAGGGTCTTTTTGGGCCAAACAGACTATATCGACATGTTCACTAAGGTATTGTGGACTTGCATAGTTCGTTCGTACAAAAGTCATGTGGTCTAAAGCCATTCAATACCAATCGGATCGGCCTCCTACAGATCCAAGAACCCTAATCCAAGACCCCTAACCAAAAACGCTATCCAAAAACCCTACGAATCCAAAAACCCTAATCCCATATTGTATTTTTTCGGCAATTGCATGCACGCTTTGCATGATAATTGTTGCTTCTCGAACTTGATTTCATTGAAGCCATTGATGGGCTTCAAGGTCTTCATCTTCATCTTCTTTCCACTGTTTGGCTTATTGATATGCATGCACTTGCATGCCTTCTTCAACTTGGACTGAGTTGTTCTCAAGTTTGTCTTCAAACTGTATTGCAGCTTCATGCATTAGTTTGGACCAAAGAATAGTAGCTCTATGTGAAGATTTCTCGACATCTCCTAGCTCATGCCTTGGCTTGGACTCTCTCTTTGGAACTATCTCTACCTCTGGCTTTAGCTCTGGCTTTAGCTCTGGCTTTAGCTCTGGCTTTGGCTCAGAGTATCCTTCATCTTTCCAAACCGGCCTTCTCTCTGATTTTTTGACGACAACCCTTACAGTCTCGCTCTTAAATATCTTCATATATATAGATACATACATACACACACACACACACACACACACACACACACACACACACATATATATATATAGATATATATAGATATATATATATGTTTATGTATGTATGTATGTATGTATATGTATATATATATATGTATATATAGAAGGAAAAAGAGAGATCTCCTCAGGGGCGACTGCTCATCTGTTGAACAACTTTCTGGTTATTTCAACATTTCGCAAGGACATAATCCAGTCCACGCTGCTGAGTCAGATAGTGGAGTCCTTCCTGAGATTCCCTAGCCCCATGGTTGTGCCATACGACTGGCATGCCTTCCTCATCCATGAACTAACCATCTCCATCAAACCCAACACCCGTATATATATATATATATATATATATATATACATATATATACATACATATACATACATACATACATACATACATACATACATAAACATATATATGTATGTATATATATGTATATATATATATATATATATATATACACACATACATATATATATACTAGTAAAGAGTGCCCGTCGTTGACGGGCGAGCAACAATAGTTTAGGAGGAAAATCGATGGTCGTTGACAGGTGGCCCATGTATGTGTCTGTATGTATGTGGCCAAAGTGTGCCCGTCGATGGCGGACGGCCGATGGGGTGTGTGTGTGTGTGTGTGCGCGCGCGCGCGCGATCGTGATGTAGAGAGAGAGAGTAACAAGATTTCAAATAGTCCCTCTTAACAAGTCAAGACCAAACCCTTTGAACCCTTCAATTTATAGCATAACAGGTTAAAATACAGCTGTATAAAGTATAACAGTACAGAGTACCATAAAGCGAAGCAAGTTCTAAGACACCCAACAATTACCTGCCACCATCCCACACAACAAAACTGCACAAGTTAGTCGCATGAGGAAGACAGGTGTCATAGCTGAGCATCAGTTGTTATCCATGTCCGAAACAAGATTCACTACTTTAGCAGCTAAATTGCATTTATAAAAAGTACGTCCAATCTTCCCAATCATTCACTTCATTACTAAGCAATACATTCTGCTCTTTAACGAAGCCGTATCAGGGCATAAGCCATACCGATCAGTACAAGAGAAAAAGAAATGTATTAGATTCACATTTACATTTTAAATGTAAGCAACTATTCTTCACTATACTGATGAACAGAGATATGACTATGGTCACAGCGTTAGGTACTAGAGCACTTTCGTGCTATACTAGCCCCCATGGATATCCCATAATTGTTTTTCGAGAGCCCAAACACCGAACAACTTGGGCAAATCCATGTCATTCAAGTGTACCATTGTCAATCTCTATATGAGTACGTGACCTTACAAACAACACTGGGACACCGGATGCAAGCGAATTTAATAAAACAAAAAATACAAGATCATGTCTATTTTTAACGTACATAAGATCAGACTTTTCTAACATTATTAGTTATTACCTTTAAAGAAAGAAATTTCAGTATAATCATGCATGGATAAGACTTCCTGTAGTAACGAGTAAAGCTACCCACCGTATTGGTGCAGTTTCGTATAGTATCATACCTGAATGATAGACAAAGTCATCTCTTGCGAATTATCCATCTTCAGATATTTTAACAAATCACCTACGTGCTAGAAGATTCAAACCGAAAGTATTGTGGTAAGCGTAAAGTACTTTTGTCACCCTCATAGTCTTTAACAATAGCTAACCCATCATTTTGCCGCAGATTATTAACTTATCATTCAACTTATTCAAGAGCAGTTCCTTCCCCACAATATCCACAACATACAGATAATCATGTTCTGTGTATATGTCTTCTCATAAAGAAACAATCAAACCAAGCATTCTGCAAGTTACACTCTTAGAAGCCAATCTGCTCCTTATCAGAGGCAACAATCATCATAGTTTGTATCATACAACCGTAGCAATCATCCAGAGCAACCAATTATAGCAAGTTACAGCCAATGGAATAGCAGGAATGCTCTTATCAATCACATATAAGCATTCATCATTGTAATCACTGGAATCCATAAGTAAAGATAGTGGTCCATCGCACTTGTTCCATCCTTACATACTGTAAAATGTGTGGAATAATGCATGCATGCAAGGCCATGCCTCATCGCAGTATCAATATGGAATTTATACTCAGAAAGCAACGCTAGCTAGCGGCCCATTCCGCTACACAGATAGCGCTGGTCAGCAACTACTAATCACACATAATCAGTGATACTTTTTGTATACACCTGGATCGCTGTCCAGCGCCAACTATAACTCAATCAGTGATAGAAAAAATACCTGTAAAGGTGCCCACTACTGGTCCTTGAGGCAGCGCTTGATTGTAAGAATGCTGAATCACAATTTTGCAAGCCAAAACTTGCTACTACACAATGGTAATCACAACAAGTTGTAAACATTCATTCCTAATCGTAAAGTACAACACAAAACCTTCATTATCATCGAGCTAGCATTCCTCATAGCGTTCTCACCTTAGGTTGCAGTATTGTTCACACTATTGCACTTCCAGTAGCTTTCACGAGTATTCCTCTTCAATAGCAATCACCGTAAAGAAAAGCACCAGTAGAGCAGGGCTGAAGGAGAGAGAGAGAAAGCAGAAAAGTATGAGGGAAAGTGAATAGGGTTTTGTGACTTCCCTCTTTATAGAATCAGAGGACACTTAGGTGTACTAAGTGCAAATTGCTGCTCACCGTTAGATTGACTGTTCAAAATGTGCACAGATCTTGGCCGTTGGAAAGACTACCAACTTTCCCACCACTTTTTTTTTTTAAAAATTTAAAAAATGGGGTCTTCTATCATAGCAAGGCATTTTTCTTCCGCCCCAACTAGTAAAAAGGGTTATTACGCGACATTTGCATTCTACAAAGATTTGCAAAGTAAATAGAGTAATATAGTTACGTAACAAAGCCCATAAGAGAGAGAGAGAGAGAGAGAGAGAGAGAGAGAGAGAGAGAGAGAGAACCCACCAACCATACCCACAGTCAGCAAAGTCTCTCAGGGGGCAGTTAGCACCCCTGAGATGGAGTGCTAACTGCCCACCAAAAGAAATTTAGCATTTTTTGGTAAAGTAAACTTGAGCCCAAGGAACAAGTCGCATAAAAACTGGTTGTTGAAAATCTCATACAATCTTCCTCTCATGAAGCCATTATTTTGACAAGCAAGAACAATCTTTTTGACCTCATCCATAAAGGTATCCAGTTCGCTACAACAGTACATGGCAGCAATAATCTGAGCGACAATTACTTTATACAAGAGCTCCAGAAATAAATGTGGCCACCTTTGAAAAATAGCAGTCATATGCATTTATAATCCATCTGAACATGTTTTTGTGTGCTTTGAAAGTACAAAGTAAGAAAGGTAATTCTTCTTTCCCTATTAGAAAATCAAGTACTTTAGTAGCAAAAGTATCTTGAATTTTAACCATAGTGGATCTAGTGTATTATCATTTTCATTTGGAAACGGGGCAAAATCAGGACTAGACAGTCTAACCAAAGCCAAACTTCTTACAAAGTAGATGCACATAAAACACGGGTTATGTTGCGCCTTATCCACACCATTAACATATAGATTGGTAGTAATCCAATTACGTTCATCAATGGCATTTGTAAGTTTGTTACTCATAACCCTTTTTCCATGTAGCCACTTGGTATTTTTCAAAAAGTTTGTAACAGCATCTTTGCAAATCAAGGCATGTTCCATAACAATCTCATGATCAATATTTTGATAAGTAGGTAAAAAACTTGCCAATTCAAACCATCCACGATAAAGTTCTAAAGACACCTCACTTATATTAGACTGGCACAATGGGAAATGATTAAGACCTTTGCTCAAGTCATTCTTTAAAACTTTGCTTCTAATAATTCCAGTATCCATCGAGACAACATGTCCAAAAATTTTAGAAATGAACTCTTTAAAATGTTTATTGTAAGTGCAAGTAAAAGGTGGAATGTAGCCAACATTGAAATCACAAAAAACTTGAAAGGGTTTATACCATTCATGCTTCAAATGTGGAAAATAAGATCAACCAAATACGATAAGCTCAAAAGTTTCATCAATGTGACCAAAAATATGAAGTAAGGTTTCAACATATAATTGTTTAACATCAATCCTCTCAAAGCATCTGTTATAATAACGTAAATGCAGAAAAAACTTTCCTCTGTCTCTTCTAACCACTAGTCGTCATCTACCAGTATTGCTGACCTCCAATATCCTTGTTTCTTCTATGTCTTCTTGCACATGGATCAATCACAGTAAAAGTTCAGCTTTCTGATAGGAAGATCCTCCTTTCCACCACTGCTTTGTCCTTCTTTGCCTTTGTTTGGAAAGTACTTCATCTTCTTGTTATTTCCACTGCCTGATATGACTGAGCTTGGATTGTTCAGATTGAAGGAACTCGTTTTTTTGCTAGTATTCTGGAAGTATTTGTCTTGCAAGGTAGAGAAGCTAGGTTTTTTCAAAAGGCGTTCAATTTTTTGAACGTTTTTAGCGTCGCCAAGGTGTGCAAGGAGCTTAGCAGTAGGGTTTATGGAAAGTTCAATGGCAGCATCAATCATGTATTGTCGGATAAACAGAAAGACAAGGTGGGACTTGACAACCTCTCTAGCTGGTTTATGCAACCAAAGGAAGAAGGCATTAAGTTGATTTTGCAGAGACGCACTAGGAAAGAAAATGGAAAGATTATTCCTTATATACCAGATAGAGTGATCAAACCATATGATGGAAGAATTGTTTTTGCATTTATCACCGCATTTGCACTTAAAGAAGGGTCTTTTCCAGTTCCCAATTCTAGCTTGATGAAGGTTCATTCTATTAAAGCCAGTGTCAAAATGGCCTCTAGTTCTAGCCCAGGTTTGCTCAGAAGGACATCTTGAAGGTTCAAATCTGCTCATCTTGATAATAGTATCAAAGGCAATAGGAGTATCAAAAGAAGGATTCTTATGCAAAGCAGCAAGCTTGCAAGCTTGGACCTCTTCATTAGTGAGATGAGCAAGAGCGATCCACAGTTCAATAAAGATAGGTGCAAGGAAATTGACAGAGGGAAGGCTCCAAAGTTTATAAGCAGTTTTTGCATATTTAAACTCAATGATACGACTAGGTACCAATGGTACTTGGCAACTATTGGCTTGACAAAATTCAAAGGCAAATTGATTTTCCACATCAGAAAGACTCTAGCTGAAAAGCACTATCTTCATCAAGGTTCTCGGTAAAAATCAGAGGGTGCGGTGAGGTAGGAGCAGTAGAAGGGACAGGGGTATCAAGAGAGGAGTCAACATTTTCTTTTTCCAAACAAGCAAATACTTTTCGAATATGTGTATTATAAAATTTTCCTCGACAACAATTCGTTCAACATAATTAGAGAGGTCCATATAGATTTTCTCAATTATGCTAAGGGATTCCTTCTTTTTAATAAAATTCGTTTGAATATTGATCCAATCCATGATGTACATCAAATCAATAAGACAAAGAATTTATCATCCGGGCCAGCAGCATTACAAGTAGTCATATCATAAGCAGTAATCAGATTGTGAACTTCAACAGCTTTCTTCATGCAACATATAATGGTCTAAACAAAAGGACTAGGAGGAGGAAGGGCCTCCCCATAGCCAAGAGTCATCGCATCATGAAACCATCATGTGGACTACATCATACAACAGACCTTGTTAGCCATAAAATACAAGTAAAGGTAAAGGTTTGGTGATACCCCGACCAAAGGGTAGCCGGGGTGGCATCAGAGATGCTAGAGAGAGAGTAACAAGATTTTACATAGTCCCTCTTGACAAGTCAAGACCAAACCCTTTGAACCCTTCAATTTATAGCATAACAGGTTAAAATACAGCTGTATAAAGTATAACAGTACAGAGTACCATAAAGCGGAGCAAGTTCTAAGACACCCAACAATTACCTGCCACCATCCCACACAACAAAACTGCACAAGTTAGTCGCATGAGGAAGACAGGTGTCATAGCTGAGCATCAGTTGTTATCCATGTCCGAAACAAGATTCACTACTTTAGCAGCTAAATTGCATTTATAAAAAGTACGTCCAATCTTCCCAATCATTCACTTCATTACTAAGCAATACATTGTGCTCTTTAATGAAGCCGTATCAGGGCATAAGCCATACCGATCAGTACAAGAGAAAAAGAAATGTATTAGATTCACATTTACATTTTAAATGTAAGCAACTATTCTTCACTATACTGATGAACAGAGATATGACTATGGTCACAGCGTTAGGTACTAGAGCACTTTCGTGCTATACTAGCCCCCATGGATATCCCGTAACTGTTTTTCGAGAGCCCAAACACCGAACAACTTGGGCAAATCCATGTCATTCAAGTGTACCATTGTCAATCTCTATATGAGTACGTGACCTTACAAACAACACTGGGACACCGGATGCAAGCGAATTTAATAAAACAAAAAATACAAGATCATGTCTATTTTTAACGTACATAAGATCAGACTTTTCTAACATTATTAGTTATTACCTTTAAAGAAAGAAATTTCAGTATAATCATGCATGGATAAGACTTCTTGTAGTAACGAGTAAGGCTACCCACCGTATTGGTGCAGTTTCATATAGCATCATACCTGAATGATAGACGAAGTCATCTTTTGCGAATTATCCATCTTCAGCTGTTTTAACAAATCACCTACGTGCTAGAAGATTCAAACTGAAAGTATTGTGGTAAGCGTAAAGTACTTTTGTCACTCTCATAGTCTTTACCAATAGTTAACCCATTTATTAACTTATCATTCAACTTATTCAAGAGCAGTTCCTTCCCCACAATATCCACAACATATATATAATCATGTTCTATGTATACGTCTTCTCAGAAAGAAACAATCAAACCAAGCATTCTTCAAGTTACACTCTTAGAAGCCAATCTACTCCTTATCAGAATCAACAATCATCATAGTTTGTATCATACAACCATAGCAATCATCCCGAGCAACCAATTATAGCAAGTTACAGCCAATGGAATAGCAGGAATGCTCTTATCAATCACATATAAGCATTCATCATTGTAATCACTGGAATCCATAAGTAAAGATAGCGGTCCATCGCACTTGTTCCATCCTTACATACTGTACAATGCGTGGAATAATGCATGCATGCAAGGCCATGCCTCATCGCAGTATCAATATGGAATTTATACTCAGAAAGCAGCGCTAGCCAGCGGCCCATTCCGCTACACAGATAGCGTTGGTCAGCAACTACTAATCACACATAATCAGTGATACTTTTTGTATACACCTGGATCGCTGTCCAGCGCCAACTATAACTCAATCAGTGATAGAAAAAATACCTGTAAAGGTGCCCACTACTGCTCCTTGAGGCAGCGCTTGATTGTAAGAATGCTGAATCACAGTTTTGCAAGCCAAAACTTGCTACTACACAATGGTAATCACAGCAAGTTGTAAACATTCATTCCTAATCATAAAGTATAGCACAAAACCTTCATTATCAGCGAGCTAGCATTCATCATAGCGTTCTCACCTTCGGTTGCAGTATCAATCACACGATTGCACTTCTAGTAGCTTTCACGAGTATTCCTCTTCAATAGCAATCACTGTAAAGAAAAGCACCAGTAGAGCAGGGCTGAAGGAGAGAGAGAGAAAGTAGGAAAGTATGAGGGGTGAGAGAGAGAGAGAGAGAGAGAGAGAGAGAGAGAGAGAGAGAGAGAGAGAGAGGGGGGGGGGGGGGGGGGGGGGTTGGGGGCTAAACCTATAACTAACCCTAACTCTTAGTGTTGTAGCTAAATATTGTAGACTTTCGGCATTAAGTTAGTTTGGGTGTTTTGGGTAAATCAGAGAAGGACGGATGACTTCTGTACTAAAGGACTTGTATGTAGGAATTCTCTTGGCATGCAAGGAAATATTGAAGCATCAAAATCTATGCATAACAGAGGCAGCTCAAGAAAGAGTCCAAGAGGACAAATTACTATGAAAAAGTAATACACTCACTTGCACTTCCCTTGCAGGAATTCTCTTTGCAAGAAACTACTACAGTTGTCTCTCAAGAAGAGAATCTAGAGCTCTTAAGTAATCTTGATGAAGAAGACCTTGAAGAGCCAACAATCATTGAAGATATGCTTTCAAGAAACAAAGACCACCATTAACCCTGTGCCACCGAAAATGTCACGCTCTGTCCGTAGAAAAACGTCACATTTTTGCAAAGAGAAAAAAGCTAAAAAACGTTTTAAAAAAATGATAAAAAAACAAAACCTACAAGTATTTTTTTTTAAGCACACACACACATTTCAAATTTTTTTTTCTCCCTGTGCATGGGCTCTCTCTCTCTCTCTCTCTCTCTCTCTCTCTCTCTCTCTCTCTCTCTCTCTCTCTCTCTCTCTCTCTCTCTCTCTCTCTCTCTCTCTCTCTCTCTCTCTCTCTCTCTCTCTCTCTCTCTCTCTCTCTATCGGGTCTCTCTCTCTAGACAATGTTGATCCAAGAGGGCGCGCTTCAGGGCATCTAATCTAGGCAGTGCTGGTCCAGGAGCATTTGATCCAGACAGCAGGAGCATTTGATCCAGATAGCATAGGCAGTGTTGATCCAGGAGGGCACCTTTTCATTATACATAGCTTCGCCATTGCTTTCTTAGATCTACCTCTCTACTGTTCAATTTGTTTGATCTATCACTTTGCACCATTGCATATAGTTTCGCCATTGATTACTTTCTTCTCTGTTTGATGCATGTGGGTTTTTCATCATATATAGATAGGTATATTCCAATCAAATATGTAGGCCGTATTTGCTGGGATTTTAGGTGTCCCTAAGATCAATAACCTGGATTTCAATGCAATAATTGCTAGAAAACCAGTATGCCTCAGTTGCTGCTCAATCGTAGTTAGATTCTAGACTTTCAATGCTTCATAAACCAAAGAAACCTAACTAGAAATCAGCGATATGGCTGCTAGAAACTTGTAGCAACTAAATCACTACGGTCCTGGGTTATTGCACACGTTTTTCAACCAAGGATACATCATGAAATCAATAGCTTAGCAATGATTATGGGCCGACGCTTGAAAGCATTCAGGCATCCTCTCTTTTTGAAAATCAGAGCATGATTTGCTGTCTAAAACACTCAATAATAACCTGCCGCCGTAACAAGGGCACTACTGAGATTAATCCTTAGTTTGTGAGCCTCCGATTGCAACCAAAAAACGTTGAAAATCTTTGTGATTGCTTTCTTTAGTTTTCACCTCACTGCTATCAATTTTGATGTACAGCAACCACCATAGTTGAGAGCAGAAGAAAATGACTGTAGTTTCAAAGCGAGTGACAAGGTATGTTATTCCCATTCATTCAACAAGAGCAATCCCTTGCTCAGTTTTTCTTCTCTCATGGAGCCGCCAGGATGACAAACTGTTTGAATCAGCCCTGGATGCATGTGATAGAGAGATGCGCGGAATCGGTGCGAAAAAGTGGCAGCCATGAGGCATGAAAAAAACCCTCAAAGATTGGAAGCCGCATTGCAACCCTAGCGGAAGATGTGAAGGCGATTGAGGCCCGCAAAGTAGCGATTCCTGATTATGATCTCTCAAAACCAAGACCATCAGAAGGTGGAGTTTATGAGCTGAAGGAAGGGTTTGTTGTTCTAGGGCAGAAGCAATGGGCCACAATAGGGGAAAAGTAGACAATGAAGTGGCAGGTAAGGCAATGCCAGAGGAGCAAGAGCGGTGCAAGGGAGTCCCTTGGTTTGAAGAAGAGCACAAGAAAAATTTGCACTCTATGTAGTATGTGTTTAATATAACTACATATGTGCTAGAAACACTTGATTGTGATCTTTCTGGCTTTATCTTTCTCTCTTAGGTTTTCTATCTACAGCCACAAGAATTAAAGCATAAACGGCTACATCATGAGCATATTAAGCATTGGCTAGATCATTTGGGATTTAATGTGTTGCCTAGCTAGGTGGGGACTCATCATAGTTCAGATTCTTGTGGTAGATTCATAGGAAAAACTACACACAATTAGAGAGTTTCAATTGCAATTTCATTCAATGTTCACAAACTACAAATTTCACAGGATTGGTGTTTTGCATATTCTTAGCATCTTGAATGATTTGCCAAGATTTTAGCCATGTGCAAAGATGCTCGAAAGAAAGAAAGATGAGTTATATTCCAGAACTCGAGTGCAAGGTGCACACCCTGCAAGGTGAAGCTACTAATCTATCTGCTCAGCTAACAATGTTGCAAGTGAGTGTCTATTTCAACTTGCTGGCTCGAACGCCAGGTCTGCTTTGAATTTCTATTTTATGCATACTCCTTGGTGTATCTCAATTACCTCACATGACTTTTGTAGAGAGATTCAACGAGACTCACGAGTGAAAATAGTGAGCTGAAGTTGAGGTTGCAAACAATGGAGCAACAAGCACAACTTCGAGATGGTACACACATTCGTATACTCTTCAAAAGCTTAAAGTTGAAAACAATACAGATACATATATGAACTTTTTGTACGTGATTATGCTTCCTTCCACCATATATGTTGAATTACCTTTGTGAAATTCTCTATTCTGAACTGTTAAGCATGATATTTTGATTGTATAAGTTGTCCATGCCACTGATGAGTCAACACTAACCAAAACAACTCATGTTCTTCTTCAAATGAGCACTATCGCATATGAAATAGTCTTAGTATCTTTTTGGGCCAAAAAGACTGTATCGACATGTTCACTAAGGTATTGTGGACTTGCAAAGTTTGTTCGTACAGAAGTCATGTGGCCCAAAGCCATTCAATACCAATCGGATTGGCCTCCTACAGATTCAAAAATCCTAATCCAAAATCCCTAACCCAAAAACCTATCCAAAAACCCTACAGACCCAAAAACCCTAGCCCCATATTGTGCAACTTAGGGGGGGGGAAGCATGTAGAGCTGCAGCAGCAACAGCTGCACTATGGGGGGTGGAAAACCGGCATAATCCAAGAGGGAAACCGACATTTTTTCAAAAAAAATAAAAAACCAAAAAACTTCTTAAATGCATCTCCTCTTCAACAGGAGGCGGGATGGGTGGCTTGATACATACATGGGGAAGAGGGCCATGCATTCTTTTCCCCATACATGCATCCTCCTCCCCTAGGTTTTTAGTTAAAAAAAGCTCATGCATGGGTGAGGGGAGAAGGATGCATGGGTGCACCCATACACATGCGCAAAACTGTACATAAGTTTAAATATATATATAGATGTATGTACACACACACACACACACACACACACACACACACACATATACATGTTCAAGTACTGAGCATCCTGAAAACCGAAGGCCGACAACTTTCGGGTTTTTCTTACATTGGCAGACCGACGTCGCCAACTTATCATCAACTCTAAAACAGCTGGACAAACAAATATCCTAAGGGCAGTTACCAACTTTGTACATATGCAAATCTGGAGTAAATGGCAAAGCTTATAATATATTTGTCTCTCAACATTTGTAAATATATATACTAGCTGAATCAAGCTATGTAAGTGCTAATCAAGCTCTTTTTTAATTAGAGCTATTTGTAGCCAGAGCGTTATCACGCTCAACAAGCTGAAGTTATTACTTCAAGCCATTGTACTCACTGTTGATATTAATTAGAGTGCAATTTTTGTCTCACTACTGCATTGTTTATTTGCTCAATCTGTATGAATCATTCTACTTGAATATTTTTACTGCTAACTGTTGCATTCCGTTCCTACATGCATACGCTCAAAGCCTCGAGCTTCCACTACCGGTCATCCCCACATTTTACGACATGGTATCAAAGTGGACATTTCAGTAATCTGCATTTCTACTGTGGATTATCAGTCTTGTTTCTATCAAGACGTCTTCTAGCAAATGCGCAGCCAATAGTATTCCGAAAATTGTTGTTTCTACCAACGATCTCGTTCAACCAGAATGGATCCATCATCTAGTTCATCTCTCATTGACAAACTTGATGGAGATAACTACCATCTCTGAAAATTCAAGATGAAGGTTATACTTCTAGCCAAAGAACTGTGGGACATCGTTGATGGCACAGAGCTCAAACTAGAAGGTGATGCAGCCATCATCACTAAGTGGAGACTAAGAGATGACAAAGCATTTGCCATGATCACCCTCAATATCAAGGACACTCAGATCAGCCACATACATGCTACTCAGACCGCTAAGGATGCATGGAACATCCTAGCAACTCTCTACGACATTAGAGACGTTACTTTGGCAAGCTTCATCCGAGGAAGAAATTCTTCACTCTCAGAATGTCTGATGCAGATAATGTTTCAAGTCATCTCAACACGTTCAAAAATCTTATGGAGCAGATGACTGCAACTGGCTCAGTCATAGAAGATTCCAATGCACTCATGACTCTATTATCGAGTCTACCTAAAGACTACAAAAATTGGGTAATGGCAATTTCTACCCAAGAGCACCTCACTCTATCAAGAGTAATTTTGCTGCTCCTACAAGAGGAGATCAGAAAATCAACATCCTCCTCAAGCTCATGATCGGATCCTCAAGCTCTCTATTCAAAAAATCAGAAGTTTAGATCCAAGAGATCTACAAATTCAGGCTCTACTGACAAGAAGAGCAACATGCAGTCTGGACCAAATTCCGGTTCAGGATCGAATTCAAGCTCTTCATCATTCCAACCAGTGCAGAAACTTTTCTGTAGATACTATAAGAGGACTGGCCACGAAATCAAGGACTGCCAAACTTTGAAGTACAACAACAAAAAGAAGAAGCAGTTACAACAAGCACATAGTGCAAACATGGACACTCACTGAACTGCCAAAGGAGTGAAACCCAATTCCATGCAAATGGATATTCAAGGTGAAGTACGACGTTGAAGGAAGGATTAATCGTTACAAGGCCAGGCTAGATGCCAAAGGCCTTTTCCAGATTCTAGTTCTGGATTATTCATAAACCTTCAGCCCAATCATCAAACATGCTTCGATCCACCTACTCCTCTCCTTTGCAGCTGAAACAGATTTTGAAGTCCACCAGATGGATGTCTAGACCACATTTCTCAATGGAACCATCGAAGAAGAAATCTATATGATGCAGTCAGAGAGATACGAACTCAACATTGAGCATTAGCACCTTGTATGCAAGATCCACAAGGCGCTCTACGGGCTGAAACAATCACCTAGAGCCTGGTTCCAGAAGATCAACGCATTTTTGATAGAGAATGGTTTTATTCCAAACTCAGTAGACTCGAATGTCTACTTCAAGTCTGTATCAGATTACTTCATCATCATCACTCTCTATGTAGATGATACACTCTTATTCAGTAACAATCTGAATCTGATGAAGGATACAAAAGGCATGTTGTCCCAAGAATACAAGATGACTGACATAGGTCCAGTCCACTATTGTCTCGGAATCCAAATCCAACGAGTTCGACCCAACTGACTGATCTTTATCGGTCAACAACGATATCTCGGCAATGTGTTGAAAAAGTATGGAATGACCAACTGCAAACCAAGTCACTTTCCACTCGACTCTAGGCTAAAGTTATCAAAGGAACAGTCTCTTTAAACTAAGAAAGAAAAGGAGGAGATGAAGCGCTACCCGTTTCAATCCATCATCGGCTCATTGATGTATGCAATGATCTGCACACGACCAGACCTTGCATATTCAATTAGTACACTTAGCCAGTTCCTGTCAAATCCAGGCTTAACTCATTGGAAGACACTAACAAAGGTCATGAAGTACATCCAAGCAACAAAAACTCTCAACATCTGCTACCAACATCCTTGAAGCCTACACAGATGCGGATTGGACAGGATATGTCAACACCAGAAAATCAACTTCTAGATTTGTATTTTTATACAACCAAGGCCCAATCTCATGGAACAACCGGAAGCAGACCTCAGTTGCATTATCATCAATGGAATCCGAATACATAATTGCCACAAATGCAACCAAAGAGACGATTTGGCCAAGGCAACTGCTTGCAGACATCAACCTTGCACAACCACTTCCTACAACAATCTATTGTGACAATCAAAGCACAATAGCGTTATCTCTCAGTCCGAGATTTCACTATCGAAGTAAACATATCGAAATCAGGTATCATTACCTTAAAGAGAAAGTGCATAGCAAGGAAGTAGCATTGGTTTTCTGCAGAACAAACTACATGGCAGCAGATTACTTTACAAAGGCTTTTTAAAGGAGCAACATCTCAGATTTAACGATATGTTAAATCTGAAGATCAAAGTTTTTCAAGATCCACATTAAGGGGGAGTGTTAGATTTCTTATGCTCAGTCTTAAACAAGTCGTTCAAGTAGTGAGCATCCTGAAAACTGAAGGCCGACAACATATTTTCGGGCCTTCACATTTTTCCTTTGAGATTTCTTGTGCCTTAAATGTTTTTAAGACACCTTCTCATTTTTCATCTTTTTCGCAACTTCGCAAAAACTGCAACACAGTGGCCAAGTGGCCAGAATGCCTTAGAAATCATTTTTAAGGCACCTTCTCCTTTTTCGCCTTTTTTGCAACTTCATGAAAAAAGCGATAGTGGCCAAGTGGCCAGAATGCCTTAGAAACCATTTTTAAGGCACCTTCTCCTTTTTCGTCTTTTTTGTCCCTTTGCGAAAAATGCAACAGAGTGGCCAGAATGTCTCAGAAACCATTTTAAGGCACCTTTGTCTTTTTCGTCTTTTTCGCCCCTTCGTAGAAAAAGCGACACTCAGGCCAGAATGCCTTAGAAACCATTTTAAGGCACTTTCGTCTTTTTTGCCCCTTCGCAAAAAAAGCAACATTGTGGCCAGAATGCCTTGGAAACCATTTTTGAGACACCTTCATCTTTTTTGGCCCTGTTCGCCTTCTTCCCTGCCTTCGCTCTAAGGGCACCTTCGGGATTTACATACCTTCAGTCTAAGGGGACCTTTGCGTTTTTCGGGTTTTTCCTACATTGGCAGACCGACGTCACCAACTTATCATCAATCCTAAAATAGCTGGACAAAAAAATATCCTAAGGGTGGTTACCAACTTTGTACATATGCAAAACTGGAATAAATGGCAGTTAAAGCTTATAAGATATTTATCTCTCGACACTTGTAGACATATATATATACTAGCTGAATCAAGTTAAGTAAGTGTTAATCAAGCTCTTTTTCAATTAGAGTTATCTGTAGCCAGCGTTATCACGCTCATCAAGCTGAAGTTATTACTTCAAGCCATTGTACTCATTGTTGATATTAATCAGAGTGCAATTTTTGTCTCACTACTACGTTGTTCATTTGCTCAATCTGTATGAATCATTCTACTTGAATATTTCTGTTGCTAACTGTTGTGTTTCCATTCATACGCCTACGCTCAAAGCCTCAAGCTTTCGCTGTCGATCATTTCCACGGTTCACACACACACACACACACACACACACACACACACACACACACACACGCACATGTGTGTGTGTATGTGTGTGTGTGTGTGTATATATATATACATAGTAAAGAGTGCCCGTCGTTAACGGGAGAACAACGATGGTTTAGGAGGAAAGTCGATGGTCGTTGACGGGTGGCCGATGTATGTGTGGTGTGTCCATATTGTAGGTGGCCGAATTATGGCGGGTGGATGTCTGATTTTGGATATAAAAAAAAATCTGATTTTGGGTATTTAAAAATTTTAATTTTGGGTTTAGGGTTTAGGGTATCGAAAATCCTTCTTTCCCAAACTCAACGTTGGGTTAGAAAAATTCAATTCTTTAGAAAAAATCGAGTATTGGAAAAATTTGAGTCTTCAAAAAATTTGAATCCTCGAAAATATTTGAGTCTTTGAAAAATTCAAGTTTTTGTAAAAATTTGAGTCTTCGAAAAAATTTGAGTCTTTGAAAAAATCGAGTCTTCGGGAAAATTCGAGTCATGGAAAAAATTCGAGCCTTGAAAAAAATTCGAGCCTTCGAAAAAATTCGAGCCAAAATTTCGGGCCTTCTGAAAAATTTGAACCTTCTCAAAAATTTGAATCTTCGGAAAAAGTCGAGACTTTGAAAAAGGTCGAGTCTTCAGAAAAATTCGAGTCTTGAAAATCTTTGGAAAAATTTTAGCCTTTCAAAAAATTCTAGCCTTCCAAAAAATTCAAACCTTCCAAAAAAATTGAGCCTTCCAAAAAATTTGAACCTTTCAAAAAATTTGAGTCTTCAAAAAAATTTGAGTCTTTGGAAAAATATATAAAGGGTCGAAAATATATAAAGGGTCGGATTTTATTCTGGGTCAGAAAATATACAAAGAGTAAAAAAAAAAAAAAGGGCCGAAATAAATCAACCTCGATCCGAGCCAATCTGATCCGGAGTCGGACAATCCTTCTTTACCAAGCTGAAAAAATTTGAGTCTTTGAAAAAATTCGAGTCTTTGGAAAAATTCGAGTGTTTGAAAAATTCGATCCTTTGGAAAAACTTTGAGTCTTTGAAAAAAAAATTTGAGTCTTCGAAAAAATTCGAGTCTTTGGGTATCGAAATTTTTTGATTTTGGGTGTAAAAAAATTACGAATTTTTCGAGTCGATCCCATATTGAAAAATTCTGATTTTGGATATCGAAAAATTCTGATTTTGGGTATAAAAAAATTACGGATTTTTGAGTTGATCCGATATCAAAAAATTCTGATTCTGGATTTCGATCTTTAGGTCAGAAAAATTTGATATTGGATTTTTTCGATCGTCTGCTCAAAAATTTGAGCTTCTTTTTCTGGTTTCTTTATAAGTACATACAGCTTTCAAGATGCTCATTATTGAATGGATTTAAAACTGAGCATTGAAATCCAACATAAATTGCCTAAAATGAGAGGGCATTGTCGTATTTTTTATTATAACCGCCTTTGCAAGTACAAAGTAGGTGGATTGTTAACACGTTGTCGTGGGTTGGATTTCTAACTGATAGTATCAAAATTTACACTGTATCGTTGACAGGTGAGCATTTTGGATAGGGGACATTTTGGGTGGTTATCAACAGTTTTGGCTAAACTTTATAAAATTTTCTAAATCAACTAAAATTACATCATGTAATGATATTGGATTTTCCACCAACAAAACTACACAACATTTTGTGCGTTAGGATTTTCCACCTGATGCATGGAAAAAAATCTTTTGTATGAAAGGAGTAACTATTTTCTGACTAACTTTAATGAAAAATTATTCAACGTTATTAAGTTTTCATCTTTTGGTACTTCAAACTCTCTTAAAATTGTTGTAAACTTTTGAGATATAATACTATAAACTTTTGAGGTTATAACACAATTCTAGCTTGATGTGTTTTGGACTTTGACAAAACAACTAAAGAGACATAATTTCAAATAGAAATATAGTCTGAAATACTTAATATCTACCACTAAAGCAATAACTACATCTGTAACATTGTTTCTCAAAGGGACTTGACACTTGAATAGAAAGCTAATTGTTGAATTCTTCAAAATTATTCGGATAAATTTTTTGGCAAAGACTACACTCTTGATCTTGAAGTGGACCATACATACAGTGAGGCCTTGTGGAGTAAATCTAGAAATTGCTTTATTATTTAAGGCATTGCAATTGATCGTGAATAGCAACGGGATAAACAACTTAAAAAAATTGAACTTGTAAGTTTGCGCATTTGATCGCGAATAGTGGTTGGCTAAACAACAACTTTACAGCTTAGAACTTGTACGTTTAAGCCTTTTTTTAGGTAGTGCATGTATTTTAGGGATGTTCTTGAAATATTCATATTAAAACTGACAGTTGTACTCTTATTGTAGATAATAAATAGAGCTTTCCTTAAATAGTGATGTGTAGTCGCGTGTCTGGGATCCTGTAAACCACTTCCGCGCAAAAGAAAATTCAAAGACACAAAATGGTTCACGAATAAGAAGAGAGAGAAGAAGAAAACGAAACACTCTCACTTTCGCGACATTTCTCTCTTATAAAAAGTATAAAAATATGCAATCCCAATAACAATCAGATCCAACAATTAGCAAAACACAATAAAAGCATGAGAGATGTAGGAAAAGTGATAGAGAGCAAGGACATTCATAAATCCATTTCACAAGAGAACCAATTTCCTTTATTGAAATGAAGATATGTACATGTGTAGCAAACTCGAGTTGGTCCCTTTTTATAGTAGAGAGGAGGACCCTAGCCTCTGAATCCTATTGGTCCATTTCTGCCTTCCTAACTATTCAAATTTAAAAAAGAGTGGGAACCATCCAAATTGGAGGGAAACCCAACTTTATTCACTAACTTGACATCTAGGCCCTACGACATTAAAAGTCCCACAAAAAGGCCCAAAGTCCTTTTATTAACTTTCTAATTAATCAAATCTCTATGTGATCATCAGGTTGGACTTACACACATAGGGTGCCAAATCCCTCTCACTTATTAACTAGGGTTAGGGTTGTCTTGGGATCTGCAAACCCTCCAACAGTATCCCCCACCAAAATTGGTGGCAGTCCCATGACACCTGCGAGATGCAGTTATTGTGGGCTTTTATTTGCTTGTTCTTTGTCAAAGGGACTTGTCTTGGATCTTCGCTTAGCCTTCTTAGTAGGAATTGATCGTGGAGGTGATGACTTCTGAGAAGATAAACTCTTCTTCAAAGGTGAAGACTTCCTAGACAATGATGTCTTGCTAGAACTCTAACTTGTAGAATCATCCTTGACTTTTCCTTTGTCTTTATCCAGTAAGGGTGGCACGTTCTTTGAATCAATCATTTGAGGAGGATTTTCCCATTACAGGATGGTATTATAATGTTGCTTGTCTTGTTTCTTCGTCATTGACCCTGTGATCCTGTCTTCCTTCAATATAACTGCTTTTGCTGGTTTGATTGTTGGTTCATCAGGAATATTACGCACTCCAAATCTGGTCGGATCCATATGATTTAGAATCTGCTCATCAGTAAGTTCTACATTGTCATCATAAGTCAAGGCATGACTCACAGGAATGAGTTCATTCTCAATCGGATCTGGTATAGGCTTCGTTGATATCCAAGCTACATTCAGCACATTCAATGGAAAAGTGATCGGTGTATTCATGGTTCGATCCAATAATGAAATCTCGCTCAAATCTGACTGATTATCTTGTTGACACATATATTCTGCTGTACAGTCAATCGTTGCAAGAGCTTCATTCCAGTTGATAGTATCGGTTTGAGAATCGTAATGAACTCTCAAAGTTTTTACTGGTCGGTCATAAGTATGATCCGTTGTTGATGAATCATCATCCTCTTTTTGAACCACTGGTTTGATAGTCCAAGTTACAGGATCAACCTTGACTGCACGTTCACGATTTTCAAAAGTGATTTTTTTGGTACCCCAGTCATGAATTACTTGTGCAACTCGTAACCATGGGCATCCCAATAGGACTCGGTAGACATTTGGTGCTTCTGGTAAGTCCATTACTACAAAAGTAATGACGAACTATATTCCGACAATTTTGACAGATACATCTTCAACCATTCCTCGCGGACGAACTGTCGTTTGATCAGCTAGCTTAATGGCAAAAGTCGCAGGTTTTATCTCTTTAAGGTCCCATTTTGCACATAGCTTTGTAGAAATCAGGTTAACTCCCAAATCGCCATCTATCACAGCTGCTTCATTAGGAAATTGTCTATTCTTTATCAGCAGGGAGATATTTTTTTGTTCACTTTCCCAAGATGCTCCGACATGGAGTACTTCATTAGATTCTTCAAATCCAGCACAAAAAAGTGGCTCCTGATGGACTTCTGGTTCAGCTTGAGTTAACTTTTGTGCTAATACTTCTTTTGATTTTGGCACCAACTTCAGGAACTCTCCCAACGAAATATTGATCTTACTAGATGAAATATTCATGAGCAATTCTGTTTGCGGTGCTTCCAGTTCAGTCATCTTGAAGGATTCTTTATGATGATGCAACTGAACATTCACATTTATACGTAAATTTTTCGGTGACTGCAATGGTGAAGAATGAACTTCGGCTGTTGCTCTAGCAGCTTCAAGCTCCTCTTCTTCTTGCAGATGTTTAATCCACTGCCTCATATCCTGATATCTTCTTTTTTCTGCATGAAGATTTGGATAGACTCCAGATGTTGTTGGTATATCAGTTAATGGTATAGAATTAGCAGGTACTGGATCTGCTACCGGTTCTTTCTGCTTCTATGCTCTGGTGACCACCATCAAGGGTACACTTGGTTCATTCTAAGCTACTGATCTTTGCTTGATTGTTATAAAATTTACAAAAGTTGTAGCCAGTGGTGGCTTTAGTCTTGCTGGACATTCCTTACAGTAATGCCCATAACCACAGTCATGACAAAATGGTAAAAATTTATCTTTATCTGGACATTCTGCAACTCTATGATTTTCTCCACATGTAAAGCATCCAAGTGGTGCTCTGGTCCAGTTTCTAGATGCTTGTTGTTGAGCGGCAGCATAAATAGAATATTGTTCTGAAGATCCACCTTCTTGATCATTACCATAGTTCCATTGCTCGACACTTTTGTATGGTTCTGGTTCCATCAAATTGGCAGGAGGAGCGGGGTGCTTTGGTGGGGTAGGTAAGGCTAACTGTTTCGGGTATCCAAGAATAGATTGACGAGGTCTAGCTGCTGGATTTCCTCCATATGTGGTTCTCGATATTCCATTTGGGCATACCGTTGCTGAATTATCCGAGGATTGAAGTTGCAAAAAGTAGTCTCATGATCAGGTGAATTACATAAATGACATATACTGATTTCCATTCGTTTTTCAATTGAGGACACTCATTCACTGTGTGATTTCCCGTACAAATAGAACACCAAACATTTTCCCTAGTAGGAAAAGTCTTTGCAAACTTCTCAGGTTCCTTGTTCACTTGTCCATGGAAGTCTTCCAATGCTTTGATCTTCTCATCAAATTGCAACTGCAACTTTTTCATCTATTTCTACTGGTTCTTCCCGAGTTTCTCGAACTCATTGAGCATCATTTCTGTAGTAGCGTTGACATTCGTTGATGCAATAGTGGCGGATGTCGTAGTGGTCTGCCCTGCTGTATAAGGAAACATACCGATATTTGGCTCATCGTCTAAATCTTCATCCTCCTCCCGACTTGCATCATCCATAGCATTTTGCAAGATTGCGTACTCATTATGGCGTTTCAGCTCACGTCTGATCCTTTTAGATAATCTTGACAAAAACCACATAATCATGGCATTTTCGTTAATCAGCTCAAGTTCGCACTCAGATCTGAGAAATCTTCTTTGCATCATTATACAACTAGTAATGATGAGATAAAAATTGCATTTCAATCCATGCGTATCTCATATTTGTCTCTTGTTAAAGATATGGATGTGCTCAACATAAAGGTCCGAAGCAACAAGAGAAAAAGATTGGTAAACAAGGATATATGTGATCTATCATCCAGAGGAGGTCATAGAAAAAGACGAATCCATGATTGAATCAACAATCTTCTTCCTGCGATCACCCACAAACCGGGCCATACGACCAACAAATGCTAATTCAATCTAGTAATACCTTGCATGCACTGCAAGAAGAAAGGGCATTCTGCATACAATTGCAGATTCAATCCAAAAAGAAAAAACAAAGCTGAAAAGGCAAACGTTGTAGAGTCATCAAAGGATGCTGAAAGAGGTGACGAAGCTTTCACGATACTCAACGAAGCTTTGACAAGCTACTCTAAACACGACTATGATGTACTCATCGATTCAGGAGCAACATCTCACATAACCTGCAACAAGAAGGTCTTGATCAACTTTCGCGAACTCGAAAACAACAGAGCAGTGATTCTAGGCGATGGAAGCAAACACAATGCCAAAGGCATCGGCTCTCTACAACTACGAACACTGTCAAGCCAAGCAGAGCTGCCAGGATCACTTTATGGGCCCTCACTCAGAAAGGATCTGCTATCTGTCTCGAAGATGACAGATCTAGACATTCGAGTTTTGTTCGACGGTAACACTTGTCGTATGATCGAGAAGATGACAAACAAGTTGTTGACGGTCGGATGCAGAGAAGGAAACCTCTACCAGGCTAAAATAATCAGCAACTCTGATAGCATATTTCATGCGTCAGAAAATGAAGATCAGCTCTGGCATAGGAGAATGTGTCATTTGAACATGCGGAGCTTGTATGACATGAGCATAAAGGACATTGTCATAGGTCTCAAGATCTCAAGGCCCGAGGCTGAGTTATGCGAAGCTTGTCAGAAAGATAAGCAACATCGAAATCCATTCACACACAAGGGAAGAAGAGCCAAGGAGATTCTTGAGCTCATCCACTCTGATGTTTGTGGACCGATGAGAATATATTCGCTCTCAGGTTCGAGATACTTTCTAATGTTCATAGATGATTACAATCAGATGACCACAATCTACTATTTGAAGAAGAAATCCGAAGTGTTTGATTCCTTCAAGAAGTTAGTGGCATTCGCAGAGCGACACACCTCGAAAAAGATACAGATCCTTAGATCTGACCATGGAGCTCCTGCATACACACCAGAAATACAACGGTGTGGCAGAAAGAAAAAATAGAACGCTAGTTGAAGGGGCCAGATGCATGATGGCACAGGCTCAACTGCCAGGTCAATTTTGGGCAGAGGCAATAGTTGCAGTTGTACACCTGCAAAATAGATCTACAACGACAGTGCTGGAAAACAAAACACCATACGAAATGTGGACAGGCAGAAAGCCTGATCTGTCATACGTACGAGTGTTTGGATGTGCAACATACAAGCACATTTCGAAGGAAAAGAGAAGCAAACTTGATGACAAATCTGAACAAACAATCATGGTCGGCTACTTGAACGGAACACATGTGTACAGGCTCTACGATCCAACCACGAAGAAGGTTGTTTTGAGCAGAGATGTGAAGTTCGATGAGTCCACATTTTTTGGACTAAAAGACGAAAGAGGCCATGAGATCTTCACACTGGTGCCTATTCGAGAGGGAGATTGAGGACATACATCAAATCAGAATGCAAAGCCCCAGACTCCAGAGCAACAAGAAGTAGAGAATCGACCCCACGAACAAGAAATGTTCGAACATTGACGAAACAAACCTCGAAGGTCAACGAGACAAAGAAGACCTTCAGACCGCTACTTTGACAATCTTCAATGGAACGAAGACACACAATTTGAGTACTGTAGCTTCACAGAGAGCCAACAACATACCAAGAAGCTATCTAGAGTCCAGAGGGAGAATTTTGGAAGCAGACAATGTCAGAGGAGATCGAGTCGATGAGGCGAAACAAGGCATGGACATTAGAGCCACTGCTAGAAAACAGAAAAGTGGTCAGCTGCAAGTGGGTGCATAAGAAAAAGCTGAAATCAGATGGCACTATTGGCCGCTACAAAGCAAGGCTTGTCGTGAAGGGCTACACGCAGAGATATGGTGTTGACTATTTTGACACATATTCGCCCATGGTCAAGATGACAAGCATAAGGCTACTCCTTGCATACGCCACACAGTACAACCTAGAAATTCACCAAATTGACGTGAAAACAGCCTTTCTCCATGAAGATCTAGAGGAGGAAATCTTCATGAAGCAACCTGAAGGCTATGAAGACCCCGACAACAGACAATATGTTTGTCAATTGCAGAGATACATCTATGGTCTAAAACAGGCATCACGAACCTGGTACAAAAAGCTTGATGGTCTTCTGAAGTCTCTAGACTTCAATCCTACTCAGCCAGACTGCAATGTCTACATCAAAAGAGTGGAAAAGGATTTGTGATACTTGGGTACCTAATGACGGATATCACACTCACACAGGTGCAAAATGGGCCCCAACTTCAAGGACTACTGCATGTTGCGGACAAAGCTTGGGACATTTCCATTAAGTCAAAGAAGTCCAAGCGATCCAGAGCATAACAGTTTTTGCCACAAGGGCAAGCACCGAAAAGGCTGAATACTAGTATCCTCCAGTACTAAACCCTCGGCTCTCATGCTCAGCTCACAGCTTCTTCTTGCTCTTCTCCTTTTGAGACCTCCTTGGTCTTTAGTGAGAGATGCTCTGTGTTTTCAGCTTGGCTCAGCATCTGGGGAATTCTCTGAAATCTGCTAACATTATCCACCCTTAATCTATTGCAGGACCCATTGCAACACACGTCAGGTGATGTCATTCTGCTTGGCACTTGGAAAAGCGTGAATCTTCTTTCGCTTCCGTAAAACTAGGTGCTTATTGGCCACAAAAATTGTTTCACAAAATTGGAGATCTCTCAATGGCCTCTACATCCCAGCCCGCTCGTCACCTTCCCGACTGTTTTCGCTCGCTCATTTTTCTTTTCAAAGCCTCAAAGACTTGGAAGCGTAATTTGCTCCCATAGGATAATGGCCCCAGACATTAACATATCTTCTCGATGAAGCCCATTTCTTGCCAGTCCTCTATCATGGTGACATATCGGGACATTACTCGCCCGCTCGTCACCTTCCCGACTGTTTTCGCTCGCTCATTTTTCTTTTCAAAGCCTCAAAGACTTGGAAGCGTAATTTGCTAATATAGGATAATGGCCCCAGACATTAACATATCTTCTCGATGAAGCCCATTTCTTGCCAGTCCTCTATCATGGTGACAATTACCTGCCACCATCCCACACAACAAAACTGCACAAGTTAGTCGCATGAGGAAGACAGGTGTCATAGCTGAGCATCAGTTGTTATCCATGTCCGAAACAAGATTCACTACTTTAGCAGCTAAATTGCATTTATAAAAAGTACGTCCAATCTTCCCAATCATTCACTTCATTACTAAGCAATACATTGTGCTCTTTAATGAAGCCGTATCAGGGCATAAGCCATACCGATCAGTACAAGAGAAAAAGAAATGTATTAGATTCACATTTACATTTTAAATGTAAGCAACTATTCTTCACTATACTGATGAACAGAGATATGACTATGGTCACAGCGTTAGGTACTAGAGCACTTTCGTGCTATACTAGCCCCCATGGATATCCCGTAACTGTTTTTCGAGAGCCCAAACACCGAACAACTTGGGCAAATCCATGTCATTCAAGTGTACCATTGTCAATCTCTATATGAGTACGTGACCTTACAAACAACACTGGGACACCGGATGCAAGCGAATTTAATAAAACAAAAAATACAAGATCATGTCTATTTTTAACGTACATAAGATCAGACTTTTCTAACATTATTAGTTATTACCTTTAAAGAAAGAAATTTCAGTATAATCATGCATGGATAAGACTTCTTGTAGTAACGAGTAAGGCTACCCACCGTATTGGTGCAGTTTCATATAGCATCATACCTGAATGATAGACGAAGTCATCTTTTGCGAATTATCCATCTTCAGCTGTTTTAACAAATCACCTACGTGCTAGAAGATTCAAACTGAAAGTATTGTGGTAAGCGTAAAGTACTTTTGTCACTCTCATAGTCCTTTACCAATAGTTAACCCATTTATTAACTTATCATTCAACTTATTCAAGAGCAGTTCCTTCCCCACAATATCCACAACATATATATAATCATGTTCTATGTATACGTCTTCTCAGAAAGAAACAATCAAACCAAGCATTCTTCAAGTTACACTCTTAGAAGCCAATCTACTCCTTATCAGAATCAACAATCATCATAGTTTGTATCATACAACCATAGCAATCATCCCGAGCAACCAATTATAGCAAGTTACAGCCAATGGAATAGCAGGAATGCTCTTATCAATCACATATAAGCATTCATCATTGTAATCACTGGAATCCATAAGTAAAGATAGCGGTCCATCGCACTTGTTCCATCCTTACATACTGTACAATGCGTGGAATAATGCATGCATGCAAGGCCATGCCTCATCGCAGTATCAATATGGAATTTATACTCAGAAAGCAGCGCTAGCCAGCGGCCCATTCCGCTACACAGATAGCGTTGGTCAGCAACTACTAATCACACATAATCAGTGATACTTTTTGTATACACCTGGATCGCTGTCCAGCGCCAACTATAACTCAATCAGTGATAGAAAAAATACCTGTAAAGGTGCCCACTACTGCTCCTTGAGGCAGCGCTTGATTGTAAGAATGCTGAATCACAGTTTTGCAAGCCAAAACTTGCTACTACACAATGGTAATCACAGCAAGTTGTAAACATTCATTCCTAATCATAAAGTATAGCACAAAACCTTCATTATCAGCGAGCTAGCATTCATCATAGCGTTCTCACCTTCGGTTGCAGTATCAATCACACGATTGCACTTCTAGTAGCTTCACGAGTATTCCTCTTCAATAGCAATCACTGTAAAGAAAAGCACCAGTAGAGCAGGGCTGAAGGAGAGAGAGAGAAAGTAGGAAAGTATGAGGGGTGAGAGAGAGAGAGAGAGAGAGAGAGAGAGAGAGAGAGAGAGAGAGAGAGAGAGGGGGGGGGGGGGGGGGGGGGGGGGGGTTGGGGGGGCTAAACCTATAACTAACCCTAACTCTTAGTGTTGTAGCTAAATATTGTAGACTTTCGGCATTAAGTTAGTTTGGGTGTTTTGGGTAAATCAGAGAAGGACGGATGACTTCTGTACTAAAGGACTTGTATGTAGGAATTCTCTTGGCATGCAAGGAAATATTGAAGCATCAAAATCTATGCATAACAGAGGCAGCTCAAGAAAGAGTCCAAGAGGACAAATTACTATGAAAAAGTAATACACTCACTTGCACTTCCCTTGCAGGAATTCTCTTTGCAAGAAACTACTACAGTTGTCTCTCAAGAAGAGATCTAGAGCTCTTAAGTAATCTTGATGAAGAAGACCTTGAAGAGCCAAACAATCATTGAAGATATGCTTTCAAGAAACAAAGACCACCATTAACCCTGTGCCACCGAAAATGTCACGCTCTGTCCGTAGAAAAACGTCACATTTTTGCAAAGAGAAAAAAGCTAAAAAACGTTTTAAAAAAATGATAAAAAAACAAAACCTACAAGTATTTTTTTTTAAGCACACACACACATTTCAAATTTTTTTTTCTCCCTGTGCATGGCTCTCTCTCTCTCTCTCTCTCTCTCTCTCCTCTCTCTCTCTCTCCTCTCTCTCTCTCTCTCTCTCTCTCTCTCTCTCTCTCTCTCTCTCTCTCTCTCTCTCTCTCTCTCTCTCTCTATCGGGTCTCTCTCTCTAGACAATGTTGATCCAAGAGGGGCGCGCTTCAGGGCATCTAATCTAGGCAGTGCTGGTCCAGGAGCATTTGATCCAGACAGCAGGAGCATTTGATCCAGATAGCATAGGCAGTGTTGATCCAGGAGGGGCACCTTTTCATTATACATAGCTTCGCCATTGCTTTCTTAGATCTACCTCTCTACTGTTCAATTTGTTTGATCTATCACTTTGCACCATTGCATATAGTTTCGCCATTGATTACTTTCTTCTCTGTTTGATGCATGTGGGTTTTTCATCATATATAGATAGGTATATTCCAATCAAATATGTAGGCCGTATTTGCTGGGATTTTAGGTGTCCCTAAGATCAATAACCTGGATTTCAATGCAATAATTGCTAGAAAACCAGTATGCCTCAGTTGCTGCTCAATCGTAGTTAGATTCTAGACTTTCAATGCTTCATAAACCAAAGAAACCTAACTAGAAATCAGCGATATGGCTGCTAGAAACTTGTAGCAACTAAATCACTACGGTCCTGGGTTATTGCACACGTTTTTTCAACCAAGGATACATCATGAAATCAATAGCTTAGCAATGATTATGGGCCGACGCTTGAAAGCATTCAGGCATCCTCTCTTTTTGAAAATCAGAGCATGATTTGCTGTCTAAAACACTCAATAATAACCTGCCGCCGTAACAAGGGCACTACTGAGAATTAATCCTTTAGTTTGTGAGCCTCCGATTGCAACCAAAAAACGTTGAAAATCTTTGTGATTGCTTTCTTTAGTTTTCACCTCACTGCTATCAATTTTGATGTACAGCAACCACCATAGTTGAGAGCAGAAGAAAATGACTGTAGTTTCAAAGCGAGTGACAAGGTATGTTATTCCCATTCATTCAACAAGAGCAATCCCTTGCTCAGTTTTTCTTCTCTCATGGAAGCCGCCAGGATGACAAACTGTTTGAATCAGCCCTGGATGCATGTGATAGAGAGATGCGCGGAATCGGTGCGAAAAAGTGGCAGCCATGAGGCATGAAAAAAACCCTCAAAGATTGGAAGCCGCATTGCAACCCTAGCGGAAGATGTGAAGGCGATTGAGGCCCGCAAAGTAGCGATTCCTGATTATGATCTCTCAAACCAAGACCATCAGAAGGTGGAGTTTATGAGCTGAAGGAAGGTTTGTTGTTCTAGGGCAGAAAGCAATGGGCCACAATAGGGGAAAAGTAGACAATGAAGTGGCAGGTAAGGCAATGCCAGAGGAGCAAGAGCGGTGCAAGGGAGTCCCTTGGTTTGAAGAAGAGCACAAGAAAAATTTGCCACTCTATGTAGTATTGTGTTTAATATAACCTACAATATGTGCTAGAAACACTTGATTGTGATCTTTCTGGCTTTATCTTTCTCTCTTAGGTTTTCTTCTACAGCCACAAGAAATTAAAGCATAAACGGCTACATCATGAGCATATTAAGCATTGGCTAGATCATTTGGGATTTAATGTGTTGCCTAGCTAGGTGGGGACTCATCATAGTTCAGATTCTTGTGGTAGATTCATAGGAAAAAACCTACACACAATTAGAGAGTTTCAATTGCAATTTCATTCAATGTTCACAACTACAAATTTTCACAGGATTGGTGTTTTGCATATCTTAGCATCTTGAATGATTTGCCAAGATTTTAGCCATGTGCAAAGATGCTCGAAAGAAAGAAAGATGAGTTATATTCCAGAACTCGAGTGCAAGGTGCACACCCTGCAAGGTGACGCTACTAATCTATCTGCTCAGCTAACCAATGTTGCAAGTGAGTGTCTATTTCAACTTGCTGGCTCGAACGCCAGGTCTGCTTTGAATTTCTATTTTATGCATACTCCTTGGTGTATCTCAATTACCTCACATGACTTTTGTAGAGAGATTCAACGAGACTCACGAGTGAAAATAGTGAGCTGAAGTTGAGGTTGCAAACAATGGAGCAACAAGCACAACTTCGAGATGGTACACACATTCGTTATACTCTTCAAAAGCTTAAAGTTGAAAACAATACAGGATACATATATGAACTTTTGTACGTGATTATGCTTCCTTCCACCATATATGTTTGAATTACCTTTGTGAAATTCTCTATTCTGAACTGTTAAGCATGATATTTTGATTGTATAAGTTGTCCATGCCACTGATGAGTCAACACTAACCAAAACAACTCATGTTCTTCTTCAAATGAGCACTATCGCATATGGAAATAGTCTTAGTATCTTTTTGGGCCAAAAAGACTGTATCGACATGTTCACTAAGGTATTGTGGACTTGCAAAGTTTGTTCGTACAGAAGTCATGTGGCCAAAGCCATTCAATACCAATCGGATTGGCCTCCTACAGATTCAAAATCCTAATCCAAAATCCCTAACCCAAAAACCTATCCAAAAACCCTACAGACCCAAAAACCCTAGCCCCATATTGTGCAACTTAGGGGGGGGAAGCATGTAGAGCTTTTGCAGCTGCAACAGCTGCACTATGGGGGGTGGAAAACCGGCATAATCCAAGAGGAAACCGACATTTTTTCAAAAAAAATAAAAACCAAAAAACTTCTTAAATGCATCTCCTCTTCAACAGGAGGCGGGTATGGGTGGCTTGATACATACATGGGGAAGAGGGCCATGCATTCTTTTCCCCCATACATGCATCCTCCTCCCCTTGGTTTTTTAGTTAAAAAAAGCTCATGCATGGGTTGAGGGAGAAGGATGCATGGTGCACCCATACACTATGCGCAAAACCTGTACATAAGTTTTAAATATAATATAGATGTATGTACACACACACACACACACACACACACACCACACACATATAATGTTCAAGTACTGAGCATCCTGAAAACCCGAAGGCCTGACAACTTTCGGGTTTTTCTTACATTGGCAGACCGACGTCGCCAACTTATCATCAACTCTAAAACAGCTGGACAAACAAATATCCTAAGGGCAGTTACCAACTTTGTACATATGCAAATCTGGAGTAAATGGCAAAGCTTATATATATATTTGTCTCTCAACATTTGTAAATATATATACTAGCTGAATCAAGCTATGTAAGTGCTAATCAAGCTCTTTTTTAATTAGAGCTATTTGTAGCCAGAGCGTTATCACGCTCAACAAGCTGAAGTTATTACTTCAAGCCATTGTACTCACTGTTGATATTAATTAGAGTGCAATTTTTGTCTCACTACTGCATTGTTTATTTGCTCAATCTGTATGAATCATTCTACTTGAATATTTTTACTGCTAACTGTTGCATTCCGTTCCTACATGCATACGCTCAAGCCTCGAGCTTCCACTACCGGTCATCCCCACATTTTACGACATGGTATCAAAGTGGACATTTCAGTAATCTGCATTTCTACTGTGGATTATCAGTCTTGTTTCTATCAAGACGTCTTCTAGCAAATGCGCAGCCAATAGTATTCCGAAAATTGTTTGTTTCCTACCAACGATCTCGTTCAACCAGAATGGATCCATCATCTAGTTCATCTCTCATTGACAAACTTGATGGAGATAACTACCATCTCTGAAAATTCAAGATGAAGGTTATACTTCTAGCCAAAGAACTGTGGGACATCGTTGATGGCACAGAGCTCAAACTAGAAGGTGATGCAGCCATCATCACTAAGTGGAGACTAAGAGATGACAAAGCATTTGCCATGATCACCCTCATATCAAAGGACACTCAGATCAGCCACATACATGCAACTCAGACCGCTAAGGATGCATGGAACATCCTAGCAACTCTCTACGACATTAGAGACCGTACTTTGGCAAGCTTCAATCCGAGGAAGAAATTCTCACTCTCAGAATGTCTGATGCAGATAATGTTTCAAGTCATCTCAACACGTTCAAAAATCTTATGGAGCAGATGACTGCAACCTGGCTCAGTCATAGAAGATTCCCAATGCACTCATGACTCTATTATCGAGTCTACCTAATGACTACAAAAATTGGGTAATGGCAATTTCTACCAAGAGCACCTCACTCTATCAAGAGTAATTTTGCTGCTCCTACAAGAGGAGATCAGAAAATCAACATCCTCCTCAAGCTCATGATCGGATCCTCAAGCTCTCTATTCAAAAATCAGAAGTTTAGATCCAAGAGATCTACAAATTCAGGCTATACTGACTAAGAAGAGCAACATGCAGTCTGGACCAAATTCCGGTTCAGGATCGAATCAAGCTCTTCTCATTCCAAACAGTGCAGAAAACTTTTTCTGTAGATACTATAAGAGGACTGGCCACGAAATCAAGGACTGCCAAACTTGAAGTACAACAACAAAAAGAAGAAAGCAGTTACAACAAGCACATAGTGCAAACATGGACACTCACTGAACTGCCAAAGGAGTGACACCCCAATTCCATGCAAATGGATATTCAAGGTGGAAGTACGACGTTTGAAGGAAGGATTAATCGTTACAAGGCCAGGCTAGATGCCAAAGGCCCTTTTCCAGATTCTAGTTCTGGATTATTCATAAACCTTCAGCCCAATCATCAAACATGCTTCGATCCACCTACTCCTCTCCTTTGCAGCTGAAACAGATTTTGAAGTCCACCAGATGGTTGTCTTAGACCACATTTCTCAATGGCAACCATGAGAAGAAATCTATATGATGCAGTCAGAGAGATACGAACTCAACATTGAGCATTAGCACCTTGTATGCAAGATCCACAAGGGCCTCTACGGGCTGTGTGAAACAATCACCTAGAGCCTGGTTCCAGAAGATCAACGCATTTTTGATTGAGTAATGGTTTTATTCCAAACTCAGTAGACTCGAATGTCTACTTCAAGTCTGTATCAGATTTACTCTCATCACAATCACTCTCTATGTAAGATGATACACTCTTATTCAGTAACAAGCTGAATCTGATGAAGGATACAAAAGGCATGTTGTCCAAGGATCAACAGATGACCTGACATGGTCCCAGTCCACTATTGTCTCGGATCCCAAATCCAACGAGTTCGACCCAAACTGACTGATCTTTATCGGTCAACAACGATATCTCGGCTAAGGTAGTTGAAAAGTATGGAATGAACCAACTGCAAACCAAGTCACTTTCCACTCGACTCTAGGCTAAAGTTATCAAAGGAACAGTCTCTTTAACTAAGAAAGAAAAGGAGGAGATGAAGCGCTACCCCGTTTCAAATCCATCATCGCTCATTGATGTATGCAATGATCCTGCACACGACCAGACCTTGCATATTCAATTTAGTACACTTAGCCAGTTCCTGTCAAATCCAGGCTTAACCTCATTGGAAGACACTAACAAAGGTCATGAAGTACATCCAAAGCAACCAAAACTCTCAACATCTGCTACCAACATCTTGAAGCCTACACAGATGCGGATTGGACAGGATATGTCAACACCAGAAACTCAACTTCTAGATTTGTATTTTTATACAACCAAGGCCCAATCTCATGGGAACAACCGAAGCAGACCTCAGGTTGCATTATCATCAATGGAATCCGAATACATAATTGCCACAAATGCAACCAAAGAGACGATTTGGCCAAGGCAACTGCTTGCAGACATCAACCTTGCACAACCACTTCCTACAACAATCTATTGTGACAATCAAAGCACAATAGCGTTATCTCTCAGTCCGAGATTTCACTATCGAAGTAAACATATCGAAATCAGGTATCATTACCTTAAAGAGAAAGTGCATAGCAAGGAAGTAGCATTGGTTTTCTGCAGAACAAACTACATGGCAGCAGATTACTTTACAAAGGCTTTTTAAAGGAGCAACATCTCAGATTTAACGATATGTTAAATCTGAAGATCAAAGTTTTTCAAGATCCACATTAAGGGGGAGTGTTAGATTTCTTATGCTCAGTCTTAAACAAGTCGTTCAAGTAGTGAGCATCCTGAAAACTGAAGGCCGACAACATATTTTCGGGCCTTCACATTTTTCCTTTGAGATTTCTTGTGCCTTAAATGTTTTTAAGACACCTTCTCATTTTTCATCTTTTTCGCAACTTCGCAAAAACTGCAACACAGTGGCCAAGTGGCCAGAATGCCTTAGAAATCATTTTTAAGGCACCTTCTCCTTTTTCGCCTTTTTTGCAACTTCATGAAAAAAGCGATAGTGGCCAAGTGGCCAGAATGCCTTAGAAACCATTTTTAAGGCACCTTCTCCTTTTTCGTCTTTTTTGTCCCTTTGCGAAAAATGCAACAGAGTGGCCAGAATGTCTCAGAAACCATTTTAAGGCACCTTTGTCTTTTTCGTCTTTTTCGCCCCTTCGTAGAAAAAGCGACACTCAGGCCAGAATGCCTTAGAAACCATTTTAAGGCACTTTCGTCTTTTTTGCCCCTTCGCAAAAAAAGCAACATTGTGGCCAGAATGCCTTGGAAACCATTTTTGAGACACCTTCATCTTTTTTGGCCCTGTTCGCCTTCTTCCCTGCCTTCGCTCTAAGGGCACCTTCGGGATTTACATACCTTCAGTCTAAGGGGACCTTTGCGTTTTTCGGGTTTTTCCTACATTGGCAGACCGACGTCACCAACTTATCATCAATCCTAAAATAGCTGGACAAAAAAATATCCTAAGGGTGGTTACCAACTTTGTACATATGCAAAACTGGAATAAATGGCAGTTAAAGCTTATAAGATATTTATCTCTCGACACTTGTAGACATATATATATACTAGCTGAATCAAGTTAAGTAAGTGTTAATCAAGCTCTTTTTCAATTAGAGTTATCTGTAGCCAGCGTTATCACGCTCATCAAGCTGAAGTTATTACTTCAAGCCATTGTACTCATTGTTGATATTAATCAGAGTGCAATTTTTGTCTCACTACTACGTTGTTCATTTGCTCAATCTGTATGAATCATTCTACTTGAATATTTCTGTTGCTAACTGTTGTGTTTCCATTCATACGCCTACGCTCAAAGCCTCAAGCTTTCGCTGTCGATCATTTCCACGGTTCACACACACACACACACACACACACACACGCACATGTGTGTGTGTATGTGTGTGTGTGTGTGTGTATATATATATACATAGTAAAGAGTGCCCGTCGTTAACGGGAGAACAACGATGGTTTAGGAGGAAAGTCGATGGTCGTTGACGGGTGGCCGATGTATGTGTGGTGTGTCCATATTGTAGGTGGCCGAATTATGGCGGGTGGATGTCTGATTTTGGATATAAAAAAAAATCTGATTTTGGGTATTTAAAAATTTTAATTTTGGGTTTAGGGTTTAGGGTATCGAAAATCCTTCTTTCCCAAACTCAACGTTGGGTTAGAAAAATTCAATTCTTTAGAAAAAATCGAGTCTTGGAAAAATTTGAGTCTTCAAAAAATTTGAGTCCTCGAAAATATTTGAGTCTTTGAAAAATTCAAGTTTTTGTAAAAATTTGAGTCTTCGAAAAAATTTGAGTCTTTGAAAAAATCGAGTCTTCGGGAAAATTCGAGTCATGGAAAAAATTCGAGCCTTGAAAAAAATTCGAGCCTTCGAAAAAATTCGAGCCAAAATTTCGGGCCTTCTGAAAAATTTGAACCTTCTCAAAAATTTGAATCTTCGGAAAAAGTCGAGACTTTGAAAAAGGTCGAGTCTTCAGAAAAATTCGAGTCTTGAAAATCTTTGGAAAAATTTTAGCCTTTCAAAAAATTCTAGCCTTCCAAAAAATTCAAACCTTCCAAAAAAATTGAGCCTTCCGAAAAAATTTGAACCTTTCAAAAAATTTGAGTCTTCAAAAAAATTTGAGTCTTTGGAAAAATATATAAAGGGTCGAAAATATATAAAGGGTCGGATTTTATTCTGGGTCAGAAAATATACAAAGAGTAAAAAATATACAATGGGCCGAAATAAATCAACCTCGATCCGAGCCAATCTGATCCGGAGTCGGACAATCCTTCTTTACCAAGCTGAAAAAATTTGAGTCTTTGAAAAAATTCGAGTCTTTGGAAAAATTCGAGTCTTTGGAAAAATTCGAGTGTTTGAAAAATTCGATCCTTTGGAAAAACTTTGAGTCTTTGAAAAAAAAATTTGAGTCTTCGAAAAAATTCGAGTCTTTGGGTATCGAAATTTTTTGATTTTGGGTGTAAAAAAATTACGAATTTTTCGAGTCGATCCCGTATCGAAAAATTCTGATTTTGGGTATCGAAAAATTCTGATTTTGGGTATAAAAAAATTACGGATTTTTGAGTTGATCCGATATCAAAAAATTCTGATTCTGGATTTCGATCTTTTGGTCAGAAAAATTTGATATTGGATTTTTTCGATCGTCTGCTCAAAAATTTGAGCTTCTTTTTCTGGTTTCTTTATAAGTACATACAGCTTTCAAGATGCTCATTATTGAATGGATTTAAAACTGAGCATTGAAATCCAACATAAATTGCCTAAAATGAGAGGGCATTGTCGTATTTTTTATTATAACCGCCTTTGCAAGTACAAAGTAGGTGGATTGTTAACACGTTGTCGTGGGTTGGATTTCTAACTGATAGTATCAAAATTTACACTGTATCGTTGACAGGTGAGCATTTTGGATAGGGGACATTTTGGGTGGTTATCAACAGTTTTGGCTAAACTTTATAAAATTTTCTAAATCAACTAAAATTACATCATGTAATGATATTGGATTTTCCACCAACAAAACTACACAACATTTTGTGCGTTAGGATTTTCCACCTGATGCATGGAAAAAAATCTTTTGTATGAAAGGAGTAACTATTTCTGACTAACTTTAATGAAAAATTATTCAACGTTATTAAGTTTTCATCTTTTGGTACTTCAAACTCTCTTAAAATTGTTGTAAACTTTTGAGATTATAATACTATAAACTTTTGAGGTTATAACACAATTCTAGCTTGATGTGTTTTGGACTTTGACAAAACAACTAAAGAGACATAATTTCAAATAGAAATATAGTCTGAAATACTTAATATCTACCACTAAAGCAATAACTACATCTGTAACATTGTTTCTCAAAGGGACTTGACACTTGAATAGAAAGCTAATTGTTGAATTCTTCAAAATTATTCGGATAAATTTTTTGGCAAAGACTACACTCTTGATCTTGAAGTGGACCATACATACAGTGAGGCCTTGTGGAGTAAATCTAGAAATTGCTTTATTATTTAAGGCATTGCAATTGATCGTGAATAGCAACGGGATAAACAACTTAAAAAAATTGAACTTGTAAGTTTGCGCATTTGATCGCGAATAGTGGTTGGCTAAACAACAACTTTACAGCTTAGAACTTGTACGTTTAAGCCTTTTTTTAGGTAGTGCATGTATTTTAGGGATGTTCTTGAAATATTCATATTAAAACTGACAGTTGTACTCTTATTGTAGATAATAAATAGAGCTTTCCTTAAATAGTGATGTGTAGTCGCGTGTCTGGGATCCTGTAAACCACTTCCGCGCAAAAGAAAATTCAAAGACACAAAATGGTTCACGAATAAGAAGAGAGAGAAGAAGAAAACGAAACACTCTCACTTTCGCGACATTTCTCTCTTATAAAAAGTATAAAAATATGCAATCCCAATAACAATCAGATCCAACAATTAGCAAAACACAATAAAAGCATGAGAGATGTAGGAAAAGTGATAGAGAGCAAGGACATTCATAAATCCATTTCACAAGAGAACCAATTTCCTTTATTGAAATGAAGATATGTACATGTGTAGCAAACTCGAGGTGGTCCCTTTTTATAGTAGAGAGGAGGACCCTAGCCTCTGAATCCTATTGGTCCATTTCTGCCTTCCTAACTATTCAAATTTAAAAAAGAGTGGGAACCATCCAAATTGGAGGGAAACCCAACTTTATTCACTAACTTGACATCTAGGCCCTACGACATTAAAAGTCCCACAAAAAGGCCCAAAGTCCTTTTATTAACTTTCTAATTAATCAAATCTCTATGTGATCATCAGGTTGGACTTACACACATAGGGTGCCAAATCCCTCTCACTTATTAACTAGGGTTAGGGTTGTCTTGGGATCTGCAAACCCTCCAACAGTATCCCCCACCAAAACTGGTGGCAGTCCCATGACACCTGCGAGATGCAGTTATTGTGGGCTTTTATTTGCTTGTTCTTTGTCAAAGGGACTTGTCTTGGATCTTCGCTTAGCCTTCTTAGTAGGAATTGATCGTGGAGGTGATGACTTCTGAGAAGATAAACTCTTCTTCAAAGGTGAAGACTTCCTAGACAATGATGTCTTGCTAGAACTCTAACTTGTAGAATCATCCTTGACTTTTCCTTTGTCTTTATCCAGTAAGGGTGGCACGTTCTTTGAATCAATCATTTGAGGAGGATTTTCCCATTACAGGATGGTATTATAATGTTGCTTGTCTTGTTTCTTCGTCATTGACCCTGTGATCCTGTCTTCCTTCAATATAACTGCTTTTGCTGGTTTGATTGTTGGTTCATCAGGAATATTACGCACTCCAAATCTGGTCGGATCCATATGATTTAGAATCTGCTCATCAGTAAGTTCTACATTGTCATCATAAGTCAAGGCATGACTCACAGGAATGAGTTCATTCTCAATCGGATCTGGTATAGGCTTCGTTGATATCCAAGCTACATTCAGCACATTCAATGGAAAAGTGATCGGTGTATTCATGGTTCGATCCAATAATGAAATCTCGCTCAAATCTGACTGATTATCTTGTTGACACATATATTCTGCTGTACAGTCAATCGTTGCAAGAGCTTCATTCCAGTTGATAGTATCGGTTTGAGAATCGTAATGAACTCTCAAAGTTTTTACTGGTCGGTCATAAGTATGATCCGTTGTTGATGAATCATCATCCTCTTTTTGAACCACTGGTTTGATAGTCCAAGTTACAGGATCAACCTTGACTGCACGTTCACGATTTTCAAAAGTGATTTTTTTGGTACCCCAGTCATGAATTACTTGTGCAACTCGTAACCATGGGCATCCCAATAGGACTCGGTAGACATTTGGTGCTTCTGGTAAGTCCATTACTACAAAAGTAATGACGAACTATATTCCGACAATTTTGACAGATACATCTTCAACCATTCCTCGCGGACGAACTGTCGTTTGATCAGCTAGCTTAATGGCAAAAGTCGCAGGTTTTATCTCTTTAAGGTCCCATTTTGCACATAGCTTTGTAGAAATCAGGTTAACTCCCAAATCGCCATCTATCACAGCTGCTTCATTAGGAAATTGTCTATTCTTTATCAGCAGGGAGATATTTTTTTGTTCACTTTCCCAAGATGCTCCGACATGGAGTACTTCATTAGATTCTTCAAATCCAGCACAAAAAAGTGGCTCCTGATGGACTTCTGGTTCAGCTTGAGTTAACTTTTGTGCTAATACTTCTTTTGATTTTGGCACCAACTTCAGGAACTCTCCCAACGAAATATTGATCTTACTAGATGAAATATTCATGAGCAATTCTGTTTGCGGTGCTTCCAGTTCAGTCATCTTGAAGGATTCTTTATGATGATGCAACTGAACATTCACATTTATACGTAAATTTTTCGGTGACTGCAATGGTGAAGAATGAACTTCGGCTGTTGCTCTAGCAGCTTCAAGCTCCTCTTCTTCTTGCAGATGTTTAATCCACTGCCTCATATCCTGATATCTTCTTTTTTCTGCATGAAGATTTGGATAGACTCCAGATGTTGTTGGTATATCAGTTAATGGTATAGAATTAGCAGGTACTGGATCTGCTACCGGTTCTTTCTGCTTCTATGCTCTGGTGACCACCATCAAGGGTACACTTGGTTCATTCTAAGCTACTGATCTTTGCTTGATTGTTATAAAATTTACAAAAGTTGTAGCCAGTGGTGGCTTTAGTCTTGCTGGACATTCCTTACAGTAATGCCCATAACCACAGTCATGACAAAATGGTAAAAATTTATCTTTATCTGGACATTCTGCAACTCTATGATTTTCTCCACATGTAAAGCATCCAAGTGGTGCTCTGGTCCAGTTTCTAGATGCTTGTTGTTGAGCGGCAGCATAAATAGAATATTGTTCTGAAGATCCACCTTCTTGATCATTACCATAGTTCCATTGCTCGACACTTTTGTATGGTTCTGGTTCCATCAAATTGGCAGGAGGAGCGGGGTGCTTTGGTGGGGTAGGTAAGGCTAACTGTTTCGGGTATCCAAGAATAGATTGACGAGGTCTAGCTGCTGGATTTCCTCCATATGTGGTTCTCGATATTCCATTTGGGCATACCGTTGCTGAATTATCCGAGGATTGAAGTTGCAAAAAGTAGTCTCATGATCAGGTGAATTACATAAATGACATATACTGATTTCCATTCGTTTTTCAATTGAGGACACTCATTCACTGTGTGATTTCCCGTACAAATAGAACACCAAACATTTTCCCTAGTAGGAAAAGTCTTTGCAAACTTCTCAGGTTCCTTGTTCACTTGTCCATGGAAGTCTTCCAATGCTTTGATCTTCTCATCAAATTGCAACTGCAACTTTTTCATCTATTTCTACTGGTTCTTCCCGAGTTTCTCGAACTCATTGAGCATCATTTCTGTAGTAGCGTTGACATTCGTTGATGCAATAGTGGCGGATGTCGTAGTGGTCTGCCCTGCTGTATAAGGAAACATACCGATATTTGGCTCATCGTCTAAATCTTCATCCTCCTCCCGACTTGCATCATCCATAGCATTTTGCAAGATTGCGTACTCATTATGGCGTTTCAGCTCACGTCTGATCCTTTTAGATAATCTTGACAAAAACCACATAATCATGGCATTTTCGTTAATCAGCTCAAGTTCGCACTCAGATCTGAGAAATCTTCTTTGCATCATTATACAACTAGTAATGATGAGATAAAAATTGCATTTCAATCCATGCGTATCTCATATTTGTCTCTTGTTAAAGATATGGATGTGCTCAACATAAAGGTCCGAAGCAACAAGAGAAAAAGATTGGTAAACAAGGATATATGTGATCTATCATCCAGAGGAGGTCATAGAAAAAGACGAATCCATGATTGAATCAACAATCTTCTTCCTGCGATCACCCACAAACCGGGCCATACGACCAACAAATGCTAATTCAATCTAGTAATACCTTGCATGCACTGCAAGAAGAAAGGGCATTCTGCATACAATTGCAGATTCAATCCAAAAAGAAAAAACAAAGCTGAAAAGGTAAACGTTGTAGAGTCATCAAAGGATGCTGAAAGAGGTGACGAAGCTTTCACGATACTCAACGAAGCTTTGACAAGCTACTCTAAACACGACTATGATGTACTCATCGATTCAGGAGCAACATCTCACATAACCTGCAACAAGAAGGTCTTGATCAACTTTCGCGAACTCGAAGACAACAGAGCAGTGATTCTAGGCGATGGAAGCAAACACAATGCCAAAGGCATCGGCTCTCTACAACTACGAACACTGTCAAGCCAAGCAGAGCTGCCAGGATCACTTTATGGGCCCTCACTCAGAAAGGATCTGCTATCTGTCTCGAAGATGACAGATTTAGACATTCGAGTTTTGTTCGACGGTAACACTTGTCGTATGATCGAGAAGATGACAAACAAGTTGTTGACGGTCGGATGCAGAGAAGGAAACCTCTACCAGGCTAAAATAATCAGCAACTCTGATAGCATATTTCATGCGTCAGAAAATGAAGATCAGCTCTGGCATAGGAGAATGTGTCATTTGAACATGCGGAGCTTGTATGACATGAGCATAAAGGACATTGTCATAGGTCTCAAGATCTCAAGGCCCGAGGCTGAGTTATGCGAAGCTTGTCAGAAAGATAAGCAACATCGAAATCCATTCACACACAAGGGAAGAAGAGCCAAGGAGATTCTTGAGCTCATCCACTCTGATGTTCGTGGACCGATGAGAATATATTCGCTCTCAGGTTCGAGATACTTTCTAATGTTCATAGATGATTACAATCAGATGACCACAATCTACTATTTGAAGAAGAAATCCGAAGTGTTTGATTCCTTCAAGAAGTTAGTGGCATTCGCAGAGCGACACACCTCGAAAAAGATACAGATCCTTAGATCTGACCATGGAGCTCCTGCATACACACCAGAAATACAACGGTGTGGCAGAAAGAAAAAATAGAACGCTAGTTGAAGGGGCCAGATGCATGATGGCACAGGCTCAACTGCCAGGTCAATTTTGGGCAGAGGCAATAGTTGCAGTTGTACACCTGCAAAATAGATCTACAACGACAGTGCTGGAAAACAAAACACCATACGAAATGTGGACAGGCAGAAAGCCTGATCTGTCATACGTACGAGTGTTTGGATGTGCAACATACAAGCACATTTCGAAGGAAAAGAGAAGCAAACTTGATGACAAATCTGAACAAACAATCATGGTCGGCTACTTGAACGGAACACATGTGTACAGGCTCTACGATCCAACCACGAAGAAGGTTGTTTTGAGCAGAGATGTGAAGTTCGATGAGGCCACATTTTTTGGACTAAAAGACGAAAGAGGCCATGAGATCTTCACACTGGTGCCTATTCGAGAGGGAGATTGAGGACATACATCAAATCAGAATGCAAAGCCCCAGACTCCAGAGCAACAAGAAGTAGAGAATCGACCCCACGAACAAGAAATGTTCGAACATTGACGAAACAAACCTCGAAGGTCAACGAGACAAAGAAGACCTTCAGACCGCTACTTTGACAATCTTCAATGGAACGAAGACACACAATTTGAGTACTGTAGCTTCACAGAGAGCCAACAACATACCAAGAAGCTATCTAAAGTCCAGAGGGAGAATTTTGGAAGCAGACAATGTCAGAGGAGATCGAGTCGATGAGGCGAAACAAGGCATGGACATTAGAGCCACTGCTAGAAAACAGAAAAGTGGTCAGCTGCAAGTGGGTGCATAAGAAAAAGCTGAAATCAGATGGCACTATTGGCCGCTACAAAGCAAGGCTTGTCGTGAAGGGCTACACGCAGAGATATGGTGTTGACTATTTTGACACATATTCGCCCATGGTCAAGATGACAAGCATAAGGCTACTCCTTGCATACGCCACACAGTACAATCTAGAAATTCACCAGATTGACGTGAAAACAGCCTTTCTCCATGAAGATCTAGAGGAGGAAATCTTCATGAAGCAACCTGAAGGCTATGAAGACCCCGACAACAGACAATATGTTTGTCAATTGCAGAGATACATCTATGGTCTAAAACAGGCATCACGAACCTGGTACAAAAAGCTTGATGGTCTTCTGAAGTCTCTAGACTTCAATCCTACTCAGCCAGACTGCAATGTCTACATCAAAAGAGTGGAAAAGGATTTTGTGATACTTGGGTACCTAATGACGGATATCACACTCACACAGGTGCAAAATGGGCCCCAACTTCAAGGACTACTGCATGTTGCGGACAAAGCTTGGGACATTTCCATTAAGTCAAAGAAGTCCAAGCGATCCAGAGCATAACAGTTTTTGCCACAAGGGCAAGCACCGAAAAGGCTGAATACTAGTATCCTCCAGTACTAAACCCTCGGCTCTCATGCTCAGCTCACAGCTTCTTCTTGCTCTTCTCCTTTTGAGACCTCCTTGGTCTTTAGTGAGAGATGCTCTGTGTTTTCAGCTTGGCTCAGCATCTGGGGAATTCTCTGAAATCTGCTAACATTATCCACCCTTAATCTATTGCAGGACCCATTGCAACACACGTCAGGTGATGTCATTCTGCTTGGCACTTGGAAAAGCGTGAATCTTCTTTCGCTTCCGTAAAACTAGGTGCTTATTGGCCACAAAAATTGTTTCACAAAATTGGAGATCTCTCAATGGCCTCTACATCCCAGCCCGCTCGTCACCTTCCCGACTGTTTTCGCTCGCTCATTTTTCTTTTCAAAGCCTCAAAGACTTGGAAGCGTAATTTGCTCCCATAGGATAATGGCCCCAGACATTAACATATCTTCTCGATGAAGCCCATTTCTTGCCAGTCCTCTATCATGGTGACATATCGGGACGACATGAAGGCTATCCTATAGTAAAGCCAGGCCATCATTTCATGGTCTTCTTCAGACTGGAGGGCCACATTGGGATTGATCCTTATTGCTGTGAACAAAAGCTTGCAAAAATCATCTCATGTACTAGGTTGATTGCCCTTTGCAACTAAGTCATCCCACCAAACTAAGGCTCTTCCTTCAAGGAACATGGTGACAGTGGATAACTTTTCAGATTCAAGGAATTGGTTCATGGCAAAGTATTTGTTCCAAACATTTAGCCAAGAACTTACCACTTGTAGGTTCCTATCTTTCTTCTCTCCCTTAAACACTTTTACGGGAGGTGGAACTATATGCTTCTTTTGATTGGCTAACCTAGACTCTAAGTCTTGGTTTCTTTGATTAGTTTCAAGAAGTTGCTTATTAGTGGCTTGAATTTGTTGGTATAAAAGCTCAAGAGCTTGTGCCACGTTGGATGGGTTTGATAGATCAAATGTTGGGTTTTCATTGGTTTGATCCATTGGGGTTGCTTGTGTGTTTTCCTATTATGCAAATACAACAATAAGTGTGCAAATTAGAATGATAGAAATGCTTCAATTCTTACATCCAATGCAAATAAAAAGCATTTACTTCTACTCATTCAATCTTATTGTGTGTAAGCTCAATCCAAGCCTACTATTTGCAAGCTCAATCCAAGCTTAAGAAAAAAAACAACAACAAGCTACATTTGTCTTCATCCAAAGCAAAAATGAAAACCAAATCTTTATGTAAACTTCAATTAACTAATCCAAGCTAATGTTTACATAAAGTTCCCATTCCAATTCCAATTCCATTTCCATTTGTCATTTCAAAATAAAGCAAAATTTTCACATTTCTCACTATTCTAGATCTCCAAATCCATGAAACTAGTGTCTAGAAATGGAAAACTAATGAAGCTCTATGAAAACTTTAATTTTCAAAACTTCAAAATGACAAAAAAATAGAACTTCAAACCTCGTTTTATGCACGAAGTTACACTACCATTCCCTTTATACATTGCCATTTTCATGAAACTAGGAGATAGAAAGATGTAACTAATGAAGTTTGAATGAAAACTTCACTTTTCAGATCTGATTTTCAGATTTACAGGTCTGAAAAACAGAACTTCAAAATGAAAATCAAAACTTCAAACACTTCATTTATGCAAAAAAAAACACTAGTTTTGATCAAAACACATAGCTAGAATCAATCTTTTTGCAAAAAAAAGTTTGTGTATGTAGAGGAAGACTTCCTCTAACCATCCCACAAATCTTTTTTCAGAACTTTTTAAAAACCTAAAGCCTACTTTAAAACTTCTCTAACATAATAAAAAATCAGCCCCTAAACAATTCTATAAACATCACTACTCTCATCCAAAGAGAACTAGATTCATTGGGTACTTCATCTACAAGCTTCCTACAACTAGAAAAGCCAATAACCTTCCCCAAAAAAAAATTAGTTGGTGATCTTAATAGAGCTTGAAGTAGGTCAGAAAGGTTACCACCCTTTGTCTAGTTCTGATACCACTTTTACAAGTAGAGGTGAGGAAGTCCTCCAGATCCAAGGTAGAGCCTCCAAATGTCCTCCAAGCAACCTGCAAGCTCCAAGATGCTCCCCAACTCCAAGTTAGGATGCCTCCACCTGCAAGTAAGAATCTGCAAGCCTTTAAGGATCTCTCCTCCACCTGTGTCCCTACTCTTAAACACAAAGATAGATAACAAGCTAGTCTCAAGTATTCACCACCCAACCATAGCTAGATCCAAGCTCCAAGCAAGAACTATCTAGCATTTCCTTGCTAACCATAAACAAATCACAAGCATACCACAACAGACTATAGCATACTCAAGATCCAAACCCTACTTATTGTGAAAAATAGCCTATTTTGACAAATCTAGCCATGTAGAACTTTGTAAATATTATGTATAATTGGGATCCACACATGGAAGGCCAATATGCCATGTGGAAACCCACTCCTAATGTAGGTTAGGTCAAGTCAAGAGAGTTGGTCATGTCTATTTGGTGGTCATACCTACTTTATAGGACCTACACCTAAGTTTAAGGTGAAAATTTGACCAACTAGCTACCTACCAAGCATAAGTCTAGGATCTAGGCTAGGGTTTCATTTTAGGGCAAGAAGGGTGAGTTAACTTCTATATTACATGCTAAAAATCCACCTAACTTCAAGAAGGAAGTCGAATTTGCTATGTATTTCAAGCTCCCGTAGTGAGAAGATAGATTATTGTTGGAGTTCATTGGCAATCTCAAGCTACTCCACTATGTACATTGAATTTTTGTAATCCAAATGCAACCAAATCAATTTCTACTTGTTTCTCAGCTTGAAGGCCATACTACAACCTGTAGTACAAATGTGTGGGCTCGGATTTCAATGTTGATCAATGCTTTTGATTGGTAATGCTTGTTGTTTGTCAAATTGCCAATCTAGATCAACTTTTTTGTGTCTAGTTTTTTGATAGATTGTTAAGCAAGCATCCAATCACTCTTGTGGATCTTTTGTAGATCCATTTATGGTCTCAAAGTACAGTACTTTCACACTTATTTTCTATACCATAAGCAAGATCCAAACCCTAAGCATACTACACACAAGAAAGTACTCTACACACTAGCAACACTATAGCATAAGCAAAGCAAGCAAGAGAGATCTCTCCTCCCCCCAATGGGCGCCCTACTACCCTCATATAGATAGCCCATGGACCCCTCCAGTGCACTATGGAGTTCCATGCCCATCCAATGAGAGATAGAGAAGCCTAAAGGAGTTAAAGAACCTCCATAGTCTTATGGAAGGTCAAGAGACTCCTTCCATAACTTATGACTCTTTGAATGTCTTTCTTGTGGGAGTTGGGAACTCATTGGACCCATTGGAAGTGCGCCCTCCTACTAGGTTCCAATGCCCAAGTTGTGCATATATACTTTGGTCCTAGACCATTAAAGTGATATGGTTCAAGGTTGAAGGATTTGTGTAGTTAAGGGTAAGGGAAAATGGTATTTTTTCGTAACCGCATTAAGATTCTTTAGATTGACGCACATAGTAGGCTTGCCGTTTTTCTTGGGTACGATCACAATGGGTGATACCTAATCAATATGTTGGACTTCATAAATGAAGCCAGCATCCAACAATTTCTTAATATCTTCATCGATCTGCTCACGATAAACAATGTTACTTCGGTAAGGCTTAGCCCGAATAGGCTTAGCATTCTCCTCTAAAGGAATTGTATGGACCACTATTTCAGGCGGGATCCCTTTCATCTCAATATAATTCCACGCAAATACATCTCTGTATTTACAGAGTAAGGTCTCTAGATCAAAAAGTTGACCTGGTGTAAGATGGGCTCTGACGTGAACAATGTGATCCACATCCTCATCAGGATCTTTAAGGTCGGGATTGTTTTAGCGGGTCTTTCAAAGGAGTGGAAACTTTGTGTGGGTTCTCGGTGTGGCTGTGGTAACTGGATAACAACGTCATCTAGTGTGAAGTCTTTAAACTTTTGTGGGAGATCAAAAGGTGGTTCCACAAAGTTTTCGGACAATTTTGGGAAGCATTTGCATTGAGGCACTACCAAGTGTGGGTATCTATCTATTTAGACAAAGGGCTTCATCGGTTGCTTAAGCTTCTCACGCATTTGTTTTTGACGCTCGATCAATTTTGTATCAATAATTTTATTTTTTTGTAACCGAGGTTTTTGAGGTTGGTGAGGGGGCGGTGTTGTTGCCTCTCTTATCATGTCGTCATCTAATGTATCCCAGAATTCATGTGGATACACGTCCCATGTATATATCTTTAGTTTTTGTTTATAAGTTGTGGTGTTGGGTAGTTTGGAGGTCAGTTGGACGTGAGCCAAAGGCCCTGGTGACTTGATCTCCCGTGGAATTAATTTTGGTGGATAATGTTGGGCATCTAGATAAAGGAGTACATGTTCATTCGTCATTTCAACATCATTCATGGAAAGAATACCTTCTTCCAAAACATGGGCGGTAGAGATGCTAGGTTCTCCAGGGCACCAAGCTATAGGAATAGGGTCAATCATCATAAGCGGAATGATGGGTGTATCGATGTCTGTAAAAGACGGTAGAATATACACATCTTCTACAACGGTTTCGATACGACATCTATTGGAATCAACACAGTCAACAGTGGCTAGTGCTTGACCCCAATTTATTATGTCTGTTGATCTCGTATAGTGGCGTTTCGGTTGGATCGGGACACTATCTGATTCGTCATAAGTTGTCGATGACCAATCATCATAATTTAGCGGGCTTCAAATGGCTAGTTGAGTCAACATTGACTCGTTTGTCGTTATTTCCAAACTTAATGCTTTAGTAAAAACATCTGCTATCATATCTTGCATTTTACAGTACTGTAATCTGACCTCTTCGTTGAGAACTTTGCTTTTGATGAAACGATACTTCAATTCAATGTGCTCACTTCTAGTATGAAATCTAGAGTTGGCTGATAAAGTGATGGCACTTTGATTATCACAAAATAATGTCGTTAGAACATATTGATTCAGACCAATATCTGAGAGTAAGTTTCTCAACCAAATTGTTTCCTTTGTAGTTTGAGAGGCTGCGATATACTCTGATTCAGTGGAAGGTAGAGCTATTGAAGATTGCTTGGGACTATTCTAGGAAACTGGACCATTGTTGAGGAAGAATGTAAATCTTGAAGTAGATTTACGAGTGTCTACATCTCCCGCCCAACTTGCATCTGTGAAACCACTTATTAAATTGAGTTTGTCGTTGTCGACTGCTCCATAACAAATGCAAAAGTCCATAGTAGCTTGAATATATCTCATGACTTTGATAAGAGCCTTCCAATGTGTTATACCAGGGTTAGTCATAAATTGACTGAGAGAGCTGACTACAAAAGCTATGTCTGATCTGGTACAGATCATGGCGTACATAAGAGATCCTATAATAGAATGGTAAGGAGACTCATGCATCTACTGCTTCTCATGAATTGTTTGGGGACACTGGTCCTTTGACAATTGAAGTCTTGGTTCCATCGGTGAGAGAGCTAACTTGCAATTCATCAGATTATATCTGACTAACTGTTGTAGATGTACCTCTATTGTGTAATGTAAACCAACTTTTGCTTTTTATCTTTGTAGATTTGTATACCAAGGCAGAAATGAGTTTCGCCCAAATTGGTCATGTCAAATTCAGAAGATAGCATTGTCTTGGCCTCTTTTATCATATCGGTACTGTTGCTGAAAAACAATGTGTCATCCACGTACAAAGTGATAATGATAAAAGATGGCTACACTACTTTGAAGTAAACATTTGAATCTGAAGAGCTAGGTGTATAGCTGCGATCAATAAGGAAAGTATCGATCCTTTGAAACCATGCTCGAGCAGATTGCTTCAAGCCATAAAGTACCTTATGGAGTTTACACACATGATTGTGTTTACCCTTGATAATATATCTTTCGAATTGCACCATGTTTCGGCAATCCTTGATCTCATGGTTATTGCTCTTGCAATATCATCAAAACATCTTCTTCTTCAATTGTGGATTTGATGATTGTGCTTGACTTTGAGTTTGTTTATGATTTGTTGCAGCCTTCTTGGAGCTTTTCTACTTCTGTCGCTTAGAGACTTTGTTGACATATAGAGCCTGAGAGAAGGAAGTAGACAAAGTGTTTTGACTTCTTCTATTATCTTCTTGCAACATAGTGATAACTCTAGTAAGAGTTAAATCTTAGTGTGTCGATATGATCATCACCCAATTCTCATATGTAGAGGGCAAGCTTGAAAGCAATGTCATAATTGCATCTTGATCGACTAATCCGACAGCGGCCATCTGTTGCAAGAGATTTTTAAACTAGTCAAAGTGACTCTGAAGAGAATCACTAGTAGACATTTTGAATGTGAAAAATTTCCTTCGTAGATGTAACTTAATAGTTAGATCCCTCACGTCATATAGTGAGTTCAGAATGTCCCAAACGTCTCTTGACATTTTAGCTTCAGCTATGTGTCCAATCTGAGTATCTAATATATTGAGGATAATAAGAGCAAAAGCTTTACCGTCCTTCGATTTTCATTTTGAGTCGTCGTCTTCAGGTTTTACTTCTGTACCTGTGACAACATCCCATAATTCGTTGGCGATTAGCAAGGTCTTCATCTTAAATTTTCACAAATGATAATTGGATCCATTCAGCTTGTCTGCGATGAGATCGGCTTTACTTTGAGAATCCATCTGGAACTTAGTCTGTTGATTGTATCGATGACGCTAAGATGTAGTAATGCCAACAATAGGAAATCAATTCTCTGATACTGAAAAGTTGAAAAGAACTGAAGAGTATGATTATCAATTTGATATCACGAAAGATATCAAGTATTAGAGATTTTGGTCTGATACCATGTAGGTATTAGATAAAGTAGTGAAATTGCTCTGATACCATGTCGGGAAGTGGTGTGCAGAAGATAGGTCTAGCTCGAAAAGAAACGAATGAAAATAATTCGAGTGTCTAGAAAGAAATATTTTCGTGTATGGTGGAATAAACTATCTTTTCCTTTCACAATGCATGACTACGCCTATCAATTTCAAACAAAACAATAGTAATAGAAATCATGTTTGATCTTATAGTAACTAACTTTGGAATCATCAGTACTACAGTGATTACGTAGCCAAACAATTAAGCATTGAATTATCAGATAAATAATTAGTCACGAAGAACTCCAGAAAACACATACATTCTGAGATGAAGTTGAACGCAATAAAGGATAGTATTGATTCAGTATGAAAGCGAAACAGTAGTAAATGAGTACAATAAGTTGCGGATCGAAATCGCGTACTCTATGCTATCTTTGAGCAACTAAAATGAAAGTTTGAATTAATGCACAATGCTGATAAGCAGTGGCGCAATAACAATCTCTAAAACAACTCTAAGAAGTGAGCTAGAATGCTCAGGAGTGTTCAAGCTTGTAGGCTTGAGAGAGAGAGCTAACTATTCAAATGCTTGCTAATAACTTCTGATTTGATAATTCTGATTATCTTGATAATGAAAACTGTATGAATATGAATAGCTATTTATACTAAAAAATTAGGTCACGATCGCCAGTTGGCTGGTGATCCACTGGCATCCATCCGGTTCCTTGTCATTGATTGCTGATAAGCAGTGAAATTGGCCGTAAACGTTCTGTCTGCATAAATGAACCAAAACTGTAGCTATGTAAAAATGAACTAAAACAGCCACAAGCGACAGTGTCAGAATTTTGCAAAAAACCGACAGTGCCTTAAAATCTCATTTAGGATTGCCCCACACTTTGTCAGAGTCATTTCCTTAACATTTGAGGCTCTTTGAAAAAAGCGAAAAATGCAACACTGTGATTTTACATGAGATTTCTGTCAGGCGAAAAATGCGAAAAAGACGACACTGCATTTTTTCACGAGATTCCTGACAGACGAAAAAGGCGACACTATTGTAAACTCCGTGTATTTCTGCAGACTGTGTAAAAACACTTGTAATTCTGCAGACTGTATAAAAACACGAGAAAATCCGCAGAACTAGATTAACAATGGATTAAGATTAAAACCGATTAGTCAATTAGTAAGAAGGAAAATAATGCAACATTAGGATTAAGGGTATGTGCCTTTGGATAAGGGCAGGCAAGTGACTATACCTTGGTTGGAGGTATGGAGTCACATGACCCTTGGATAAGGGGTACACTTAGGATTAAGAGTAGGTGTCTTAGATTAAGGTACCAGTGTCCTTGGTTAAGGGCAGGTAGGTGTCTATGCCTTGGATGGAGGTATGGAACCTAGAGAGATGTTAGAAAGTCATTGGATGACTATTTTTCTAAACCTTGGGCCTCAACCTTGAACCAGATCACTTTAATGGTCTAGGACCAAAGTATACATGCACAACTTGGGCATTGGGACCTAGTAGGAGGGTGTATTTTTCTAAACCTTGGGCCTCAACCTTGAACCAGATCACTATAATGGTCTAGGACCAAAGTATACATGCACTTCAAATGGGTCCAATGAGTTCCCAACTTCCACAAGAAAGGCATTCAAAGAGTCATAGGTTATGGAAGGAGTCTCTTGACCTTCCATAAGCCTATGGAGGTTCTTGGAGGCTCTTTAACTCCCCTAGGCTTCTCTCTCTCTCATAGGTTGTGAAAGGAGTCTCTTGACTTTCCATAAGCCTATGGAGGTTCTTGGAGGCTCTTTAACTGCCCTAGGCTTCTCTCTCTCTCATTGGATGGGCATGGAACTCCATAGTGCACTGGAGGGGTCCATGGGCCATCTATACGAGGGTAGTAGGGCCCATTGGGGGGAGGAGAGATCTCTCTTGCTTGCTTTGCTTATGCTCTAGTGTTGCTACTAGTGTGTAGAGTACTTTTTTGTGTGTAGTATGCTTAGGGTTTGGATCTTGCTTATGGTATGGGACATAAGTAGGGTTTGGATCTTGAGTATGCTATAGTATGTTGTGGTATGCTTGTGATTTGTTTATGGTTCACAAGGGGGTGCTAGATAGGTCTTTCTTGGAGCTTGGATCTAGCTATGGTTGGGTGGTGAATACTTGATCCTTACTTGCAGGTGGAGGCATCCTAGCTTGGAGTTGGGGAGCATCTTGGAGCTTGCAGGTCGCTTGGAGGACATTTGGAGGCTCTACCTTGGATTTGGAGGACTTCCTCACCTCTACTTGTAAAAGAATAGTCAATAGAAAAAGTGAATTTCATGATAATGACTTAGCAATCGAAGAAGACTAAGATATTCAGGCTTTACATACTGTGTTTGCTCGACATATGAGGATGATATACTACACCAAAGGTTTTGCTAGCATTGGAACCACAACCAATATTCGCCTTGGAAGTGGTGGAAAATTAATGATATAGGAAAAATAAAGTGAATAGCTCACAAACTACAATGTTGGACTTTCTATCTTGTAGATAAAACTAGATGTGCATCCAAATTTGGGCAAATTCTTGTTGATCCACTAAATGTGTTTTGGATATGTAATTTTCACATTAGGAAGCCCTTTATATCTCCTCTAGGCCCAACTGATTCTAGCTGTTTGTGATCATCTCACTCTGTTCATAACTCTAGACTAGCTAGGGCACAGTACATGCTATCTTTGACATTTTCATATCTTTCATCAATACTCCACCTTGATCATAAGCGTTTCAAATATAATTTCAAAAACCTTGTCTCACCTGTTTGCTTTTGCTACCAACCATTTGGACCTCTTCGGTCCCTCATTATCACAACACATGTTATGTGGCTGGACACTCTCTAACTACACCTCACTTTTGGACATATTATCAAGTTCAAAGACTATCATTAAATGATTATTGATTAGCTAAGGCCTTATAACCCCTCTCTTTTGTACTATCTATAGCCTCTTTGGGGAGTTAGTACTCAATTTGTCTATAATAAGATTAGTAGATTTGTTTGGCATAAAAAACCCACCTTGTATCTCAATGCTTTATGGATTCTCTCTACTCCAAAGATATAACACATGTGAAGATAATGCCGTGGCCTAAAGGTTGGTGAGGTGTCCCATTCTACATGGGGCCAAGGTACCACATGTTATTCTCCCATGTGGAGAGAGGGACCTTCCCCCATGATGAGTGCCGCCTATGGGTAAGTCTCACCTTGTGTCTAACGTGGGGCTTAAGGTAGCCTCAACCAATGAAAGCAAAGCATTTGTGTGTTCTCTCTTTACTCTCCCTTATAATTTATAAATAATTATTTACAAAAAAACAAATTTATCACCAAAGAATTTTGTCTCATAAGTGGGGCAAGCATCTTATTCCATCATTGAGACACGCCAAAAGAACATTGAAATCAAGGCCAACATGTTGAGTTGGGTAAGAGTGTCTAATACAATCAGCCTAATCATCATAGTGTGGACATTTTGGTAGCCTCGCTACATGTTGAGGCTCAACTGATTGATCGAAGTACATGGTACTTATGCACCTAACAAATGCTAGAATCATAAGTCCTTACAACAAAAGACCTACATAAATCCATGATAAAAGCAAGGTGGTGTTGAGATAAAAAAGAAGAGTCAAGGTGGCGTCATCACAAAGTATAAATATAAAAACCTTAACCGACAAATTGCCTTTGAAAGTCTCTTTTTTTTTTCCTTGTTACAACTATTTGAGAGGCCTTTCTCATTACCCCAAAAAAGAGAGAGCCAAATGTCTTATCATTTAGGTTAGCACCCTACCCTTCACCTAGAAGGGTAGTTGGAGAGATTAAATTAGTAAGTTGTCAAAATCTTAAAAACTCCTAGACTACATTCCTAGTGTCAATAAAAAGTTTTGGTTTCAATTAAATGCTGGTTTTGAGAGGTATTGACTTGTCAAATGTGAGATTCTAGGTGTGCATTTAGATTATCAATTGTAGAGTAAGTATGAGCACGGTTGAGAATTGATCAACTATCAACTAATGGTAGGTCAAGTATTACTTTTGGCATCCAAAGTTTTAGCAAATTTTCATATAATCTAGATGAAAATAAACCGTACTCTTTAAAAAGATGTAGATTTGAGTGATCAATATTTTGATACCTGAATCAGACGATCTAACTATGATTCTATATGGAGCCAATGTTTTTATTTTTTTGGATTTTCTTTGGAATTTCTAGAGAAATGAGTAAATTACATAAAGGCCCTCCCTCCAAATTTAGGGTACGATCCCGGCACTTCCGGTGGACTTCAGTTTCTCTGCTAAGGCAAAGGAACCGGAGCCGCCAGTCACGAGCCCGCGCTGGAGGTCATCGGCGTGCTCCAGGAATAGGCAGTCATCGGACAGAATTACTGGCTACCGGAGGTCATTGGCTGAGGTGGCGCCATTGCATGAAGCTTGGGCGTGGGTTCCCGATAATGCTAAACCGGGCTCTGAGGCTCGGCACCGAGTCTAGCCTTGAGACCGGACCTACCTAGACTCGGAGCTCGGTGCGGGACCTTTCTAGCCTCGGACTCGCACAGAATTTAGAGCTGGCGGAATCAGGCGCGGTACCAGGGGGTAGGTTTGGACCAAGGTCTGGGTAGAGCTCTGGCCTTGAGACGGGGATTAATGGCACGATGCATCTTACGAACGACCACTTGGATCTCTGACACGTGTCATACAATACGGCTTTAGTCCTTTGATAGGCGATGTGGAGGACGTGGCAGCATCGGAACGGTCGAGGAGTTGAAACGATGCGTGCGTTTAAGATATCAGGCTTTTCATCGCATTCTAACCTTTTCCGTTAAAGCGCCTTCTCTTTTTTGGTTTCGTCGCTCGTCTTTTCTCTTCTTTTCTGTTCTTCAATTCGGAAGATCCATGTGCTTTGGCTATGGCGCCAATAATCTGCCCTGCAATTACATGCAATTGCTGCTTTTTCGCATGTAATCTGATCGCAATTTGATGCATCAACATCATCATGCGCTCTGCGCTTTCAGATTTTTGCTCTGCTTATCCATGAGCTCATATTTCGGCTTTGAATGTAAGAATTCCAATCCTTTTTCGCATTTTCATTTCCTTTTGTTGGCAGCGTTGGTAGGATTAGAGTGCTTCTTCCTTCTGTTTTTGATGCTGTTGTACCTTCTTATTTTTGATATTGTTCTGCTTTTGGACTGAAGCATCGGTTTCTTCTATGCCCCTCTATGCTTAAGTTTCGACCACATTTTACAGTTGGTGGTGACAAGCTCATGAGTAATTTAGCTGTCTGTTCTTAAATTATGCTAGCAAATTGCGAGGCTAGATTATTCAGCGCAGTAATAATCTCTCAGCCTTGTCATTCAACTCTGGGGGGTCATGTTGCTCTTATTTTTTACATCTTGGTTGCCAAGCAGCAATGCGGAATTGCATGATCATAAAGTTCATTGCAGTTTCTATGGACTTCCTTCTATCTAATTGTTAACCTCTCATGGAAACATTTACTCAGTTCTGCGCTATTTGCTGTGGAACGCCGTGAGTATTCCGCAATAGCACACCTATGCCCTAATATTTTTCACTGTAACACCGCAATTCCCAGCTGTGCCATGAAGAAAGCAGGGATGGGTGTTGCAAAGCTCCAAATTTATCTATGGTGATCACGAGATAGTGATTGTGATTGCAGAAAGCCGGTTTGATGACTATGAGGTCTTATGTTTCGAGGCAGCTTTCAGCATGTTTTCTTTTATAACAGGCTCTTATGGTGACCCTGTTAGGGCGAGATGTAACATTAATAGTTACCCAAACCATTGGTGATGGTCTCTTGAAAGGCGATTCCCTCAAGTAAAGGATGAGCAAGAATTCCATTTGCTCTTGCCCAACATGATTCTAAGATGTGTTTGAAAAAAAGTCTGGGCATCATCTTTTACGATAAATTGATTCACCCAAAATTTTTACAAGCAGTAAAAAATCTATATGGGCATATAAATTTCTGATTATGGACTTTAATGGCTTACAAGGCAGTACGGAGGGGACTTTTCCAGTGAACTATGGATTTTTATCTTTAGTTAAAAAATTTGAGGGAATGTTTCATGTTTGTCCTTCTTTTGGTGCAGAGGACTGAAGCTAGTTTCAGTGTTTAGGGTAACTTTGAGTGAGGCATTATTGGTATCTTTCGACCATGCCGTTATCAGGATTTCTCATAGCTAGTTTGTGCATGTGCTTCTTTTGATGGAGAGAGAGAGTTGCTAGTTTTGGGGTTTAGGGTGACTTAATGGATGTACGTGTGCTAACTGAGCACCTTGTCTTTTGACATAGTTCAGGGGTTTTTGTTGGAAAGTAATGATTCTTTTGTCATGTGCCTTGCATATTTGCTATGTACTTTGCTGGGTTGTGCAATGTATAATTCTTTAGAAGATCTCTAAATCATTACCTTGGATATCCAATGATACGGGGCATCCTAATTAAATATGGTGCCATTCAGCAATGTTAGAACATTCTATGGTGATTGCAATGGTGGTTGGGCCCTAATAGCCTTAACCTAAGATGTAATCTACGAGTGCTACATGGCTTGATTTGTAGAGTATCCCATAAGTCATGTATAGCCCTATAAGGCAATCTATTTATTGTATAATGACTCAAAGAGAGTTCAGAGTCTGGAGACCTTGTGCCAAGTGGAGATCCTCAATTGTAGTTGGATTTTAAGATATCTCACTTGTGTAATGCACTTAATAATGTTCAGGTTGTGTTGTGTATTAGCAATCTCTTTATCAAGTGCTACCTTCTACTTGTGTTAGAATTAATTTGTTTCAAATTGTTGTTAGCATGTAGGTTTACCATTTTCATCTAGCCATAATTTCTCCAATGTATTTCATGTCATGCCTTCCGAAGGTTGGGGCATGTGGGTAAGGTCAGGTTACAGGATGTTGATCAGGTCCTCTGTTTTGGATCAAGAGCACTGTTAGGTTGCACATTATTTCTGTAATGTTTTATGTAGGGTAGTAGTTACCAGCTTAAAAATAAAAGAAACTTTCAATAGCTGCACTTGATGTTGACTTCAAGAAATGCTGTTGATATCACAAAAAATCAACTTAGAATTCGGTTGCTATGACATGTCAAAAAATCCTCAATGACACAAGAAATTAATGTATTAGTAGAATCTCCATACTCCTGTTATCACAACTCCTTCACATTTGTCGCGCACACACAAGCCATGTGCACGTCCTAGATCACGACACGTGGCAACCATGCAGGTTCACGAGTCACCAGTCAAGTCAACAGGCCCAGTCATCGTCCAATCTCAAGTTTAGGTTTGGGACCCAAGGGAGTTGGATCCCTGACATTCCCTCCTTAAAAGATTCCTCTTTTAGGGAAGGAAATCTGGGAACCTCAGTCTAAGGTCACGTTCCTTTTCCCAAGTATCATTGTCCTCAGAGCTTCCCTTCCAACGAACCAAGTACTCAGTTACCTGCCGGTTTCTGAGCCCACATTGACGTACATCAACAATCGCCTGTGGTTCAGAGGGTACAAAGGATGTCAGGTCCTCAAGCTGAACTAGCTGAAGGATTAAGTCATCCTTTCCACCAGGTCGTTCCTTTGAACGACGAATGTGAAAAACTGGATGAACCTTGGTGCCTAGGGAAATTCAAATCACATGGCAATGTTGGTCAAATTTGTCTACCTTCTCAAGTTGTTTATTTGCGATTGATATATACGTCTGAGACATTCCAGACACTGTTACCAGATTATCTGCTGAAACTGGTTGGATAGAGATGCTTTTGTTATGAAAAAAATGAGACGATATAATCTTATATCTCGGAGCAAATCAGACACGAATGTTCCTAATGAGTGTGACACTAATGAAGACACAGCCATTCTTTGTGCATTTCTCTTTGAGTGTGACGTTTCTGCTTATGTTGGAGTCATGACTTGTTCTTCCCTTTTGAATCTTCATGCTGTTTACATGATTGAACTTTCTCATATTGACATTGAACATCTGCTTTTTCAGAAAATCTTCATAGCAAAGATTGATTACTTGTCATATCTTTTGAAGGATTTGTCACATTCAGTCACATCACGCAGAGGAACACGCCGGTGCAGCATATCTTTGGGGATTAACATGACTACTACATGAGCTACAAATAGTTGTCTGCTGTGTTGTGTCTTATTTGTTCATAATGTGGCAAAGAAGCATCAATATTTTCTCAAATTGCTTATATAAGGGCGTGTAGGGTGAAAGGAGCATTCTTAATAGATTAATTATTGCAATGGGGGGAGCATGCTCAAGGAAGAGGCATCAGCAAGATAATGACGGTGATGAAGGCCAGGGGAGCACATTGAAAAGGGGCATTACTTTGCAATGGAAAGCCAAGTATGGAAAGGTACATAATCATGGTGCTGGAATCGGAGAGCACCCATCTCTACTGCAGCTTTCCATAAAGGATATCTGCCAGGTACTTTGAGGGGATTGCTTTCTTAGGATCTATATTTTGCATGTCACATCAGCCCATGTTGTAAAGTGGCTGTTCAATGCTTATTTTTAGGTTTATTTGTTAGTGCAGCATTCTTCAACTTGTTATAGTGAGCTTTGTTGTCACTTGACAGAGCATACATATATACGACTCCATGGCAATTTTACCCAGAGATTTGTCTCAACAGATCCTTAATGAGCTTATTGCCCATCGGCTTCTATCACAATCTACTTTCAGATTGTTTTCTGATTGCTCTCTGCAGGTATATCCAACTTGTTGATGATAGATCCTTGAAGTAACTTTAGCATCTACAGTTTCCATAACTGAGTGTGCAGTTTGTGTTTAGAAATTATGTGTAGGGTTCATGTGCAAATGAATATCTGAAATTTTTGATGTCTGCATAATTTATTGTAATGACAAAAATCAAGAGGGCAAGATTATTTCAAACTACAACATGTGGTTGGTGGCAAACACCTACTTATAGCTTTTAGCATAAACAATTGGGCAGTGTTACATGGCACATGCCACAATAACAGGCAGCAGCAGATAAGGTGCTATGTTAAGGCCCGGCAGAATTAAGGTAGGTCTCCTGGTTATTTGAACCTTCCATTGTAATAGGTGGAGGTTCTTCAAGCAGCTTTGCTGTCTTTTAAGATTCAACGAAAATACATCTGTGCTTGAAAGACTAGAGCACTCAAATTTAGTGTATGAAAACACATTGTTACAACAAAAACCTTGGAAGGTGATGATGGAGAAAGTTCCTGTTTATTTTGCAAAGATAGTTTACCAAGAAATCTCTGGATATCTGTGATTGTGGCCTTAAAAATTGCTTTTCAATGAGTAATGACTATGTTGTCATTGAATGAATATTGTAATATGTTGAGTTTTGGTCAACTGTCAAACACATTTCTCCCTACCGCTCTTTTCTTGTATGCTATGATGTGGGTTCGTTATGTAATGGATGATTATATGCTTCTTACTCTATTTTCTCCATTTTGCATCTCATGGTTAAGGTGCCTAGTCTGTTATTAGAGCTCAGTGTTTTGTGAACCCATTTGGAGACTCTTTGAATTCGAAGAAAAATATCAAAAAGTAGGTTTTGGAGTTGTTAGTTAATGAAGACAAGTACTGTCTAGACTACACCATAACTGTGATCCTTGGCATATTTGGCAGGGTTTCATTAGTTTATATGTGGTGTTTTATTAGTATACACACCAGATGCACGAGAATGAAATAAAAAAATATCCGTTTCCTTTTGCTTTTTAAGGAAAAATTCACTAAATCTACAAGGAAAACTATCCTTGAAGGACTTGGTAATTTCTTATAAGAGAAAATCAAGTCCCTGTAGCTTTTTCACTGGCTAATCTAGACTTGCGGTGAATCTGCTAGAGTGCAATCTCAAGAAAAAACACTGCAGTCTAGCTTGGAATCCTTGGAGATAGGAGCTATTATAGAGAAGGATGCAGAAAAAAAGAGAACATTGCAAGTATGAGATTCATCAACGAAGAAGAACAAGATTGACAATTTTTGCACAGGTACGTTGATAGGAGCAAGCTGAATCTAAGTCACTGAACCATCTGATAATCTCGTCATTTCAGCCCTAACGCAGACATATTTTTTTGCATCAACATTTACTGGTCCGGCAGATGGTCCATTTTGCAGTTCCTGGGGTTGAATAGCTGCTTCTAGTTGGATATCCCCAACTAGGTTGATTGTCTCATTGGCTTGCATATTGATATGGTCCTCTCCTATGTCGACCACTACTTGGATGACTGCAAAGCATCGTACAATTGCTACTGTGCAGTGTGCACAGACCCCACTCTGTTTGGGACTGTTGTGGGGCACTCAATGAGCTTCCTGCACCTGCCGCACTGCAGTTCTGACCTCCATCATGTCCTGAAGGGTCAAAGTGTTACCCATTTGCTCAACTGTCCTGTTATCAAGGAAACCAATGGTAAATTGATCTAGATCCCCATACTATATGGTGTAATGTCAAATGATAATGTGGGTGGGGTCCAAGGACCTATAGGATGATAAGGACAATGTCTTCTCTGTCAGTGTATAGTCGATCCTGAAGATGCAACACTGATTGTTACGTCGACTAGAATATGAGTCAACAGTTAACCTTGGGTTAGAGGGACCTACACGAGTTAACATAGTTCAATTATTAACCTTGGGTTAGAGGGACCTACACGAGTTTACATAGTTCAATTAATTATGACCTAAGATAACTGTAGATGAGTCATAGTTCAACTATGAGTTGATCGGAGGCCAGGCATTAAAAAAAGTAAACAAACAGTGGACTGTTAGTGGTGGACGTCATGTGTGGGAGGGGAGTACACTTTGCGTGCGGTTGGTCTCCAAGGGCTGTGACTATATATACTGGGGTTGATATTCGGTTGACTATCAATGGTGACCATTGTAGTCCTGGACACGATTTTGAGCTTGTAAATTCACGCAGTACTTACACGATGCAACTCCTTGAATCAGTTGGGTTATGGTGGTATGTGACACTATAGCTACTGTTTACGGGATTGATCTGGGATGCCGTGCAGACTTTGACAGCTCAGGGATGAGGTTGGATTGAGCTTCGTGGATGAGACGTCATGTCAATGTGCATTTTACTGGTGTTGCTTAGGCTGATTATGGATTGAATGCTTATATATTATGGACAAAATTTGGTTTGCTTGCATTCCCAATGAGAGCTATAATGGAATCAAACTATATGAGGCCTTATTATGCTTGCATGCAAAGATATTAGTACTTTAAAATGTATCAATTCTATCGTTTGAGGCCTTATTATGCTTGAAGGCTTTAATGAATACTGTGAAATTTTCTAGTTCTACCGTATGCCAGAATTTAATGCTGGATTTAGCATGATATCTTTTGATCTATGTGGCGTAAACATTCTACCAAATCTTTTTTTTCCTTGATTGCATGCTGAGGGATATCTGAGAGTTGTCAGAATGGAAACAGTTTCCTCTACCTTATATGATAGAGAAGGCCATCATATCCACCAGCATAAATGATTCTAGTCTTTAAAGTGGTGACAGGCACTCAGAACCAGCAGATTGAAATTCCAGCTTACCATGTGATAGAAATCGTGAATATAGGCTGATTTTTTGGGGAAAAAGAGTCAGAGCTCGGCATCTGGGCACAAGCTGCAAGCTAAATTTTTTTTGCTAAGAAGGTTGAGCCACAGATCTGAAAATTACAGAAAAGTTCATGGCTAAGAAAGGCAAGAAAGCTGTTGATATGGCTTTGTTTACCACATTAGTTACAATCACCATTCCGTTTTGGTGTAGACTTGGAAGAGTTATTCTTGTCTGAATTCTCCCTAACTTCCTGCTTTTGCCAACCATTTTGATTGATGAATCCCTGCTCCTTAAAATCTTCTCATGACATTAGATTTTGTCTTCTCATCTCCTCTTGTAGAAGAAACCCATTCGGTTCGTCATGAGTGGGTCTCCTCTCTCTTAATGATAAAGTCATAACAAAGTTTTGATAAGCTAGAGGCAAACTGTTTAAAATATTGGGACTAGAAGATTATCAGGTACAAATTCTCCTATAGAAAAAGTTGATCCTTGAGATCTTTTACTCTCATCATGTAGTCTGTTAAAGCTTCCCTTGTATTCATCTTCGAACTATGTAGCTTCTTAGTCAAATACAATACACATGACCGTCTGACTATTTCGTACATACTTTTGAGAATGTCCCAAGCCTCCTTAGGTCCTGCAACATTTCTAATAAGTAGAATAATATTATCTTTCACCAAAAGATTCATGATATAGGTGTGCACGTTGCACCCTCTCGATGAAGGCCCTCCTATCTCGTTCATTAAGATCGGATGGCACAATCTCCTGACCTGTGACTAGCTTCCAAAAATCCTTATCCATAAGGAAATTTTGCATCTTAAACTTCCAGAGATTGTAGTTAGTTCCATCTAGTTTACTCGACTCTGGTAACATAGAATCATTGAGACTATGTTGGAATTTGATGCTCAAATGCAAGACAGGAGTGAACTAATCATATTAGCACTCACACACACCTATCAAGAGAGAACTTAAATCAATTGATCAATTGAACAATGAGCATAGCTCTCTACGATGGAATGAATGGAGGTGGGGTGCCAGCCCTCCTTAAACTTAGCAAAAGCTAGAAGCAAAAAGTTGATTTTTATAATTGCTCTCTATTTTGGGTGAAGACCCTTAATAATTTCCTAAGTGAAAAATCATGTTCTATTCTAAAACTAGTGCGTCCTTCTACATGCAAGACTAAATAATATAATTGTAGGACTTTGACTTTGATAAACTAAAAATAGAAATGGCCCCTAAAATAGCTCGCAGGCATGGCCAAACCAACATCAGGGGTGCAAATAAACAGTAATTTCTAACAGACTAGCCATCTTCTAACAAACCCCGTTGATTTTGCAATCATCTAACTTGTGAAGAAAGGGTACAAATCTATCTATGACCTTTAAAACAACAAGCTAATAAAACTTCCAACATTCTGGAAATTTTGGCAAACAAGAAGAACTTGAAACCAAAGTCAACAATCAATTGTTTGCCATCCAATGAATATAGACCCTTCTTTGACTCGAGATCTTCTTACATAGGATTATTTCGCTCTTGCATGTGATTGAGTTTGCCTTGCATGCAATCACCTCTTCCTGTCTTGATCTTTATTCACTTTTGAGAAGATCTTGTGACTTCCAACAAAAACTTGTGATAAAGATTGTTTTTCAGCAAGCAGTAGATATCAAAGAATTGAGCACCTCAGGAGACAATCTGTCAACGCACTTTCAATCTGTCAGTGCACCTCAGAAGAAAACGATCTGCAAAGTTGCAGTGATTCAAGTGATCAAAATAATAGCAAAAACAACGTTCAAACTTCTTGTTCTCTAGCGACCTGCCCCTCAGATTTCCAGCAAACAGAACGATATATTTCCAGCGATCTCCAGCAATCTGTCCGGTAGATTTCCAGCGATCTGATGTACAGAATTAAAGCAAACTATTCTAATGATCTTCCTTCAGAATTTTCAACGAACTAAATCGTGAAACTTTCAGAGATCTGATCTGTCGTAATTCAGCAATCCTTCTACATAAATTCCAACAACTTGTGGACTTGACTAAATCTTATTAGAACTCACACACACACAATCAATTGAAGAGAGAAAGAGTAGCACCATAGAACACGCTCAATAAATTAGTAGGAATTCGTGAAGATCAATAACAATGATATCTCTAGAGACTCTCTCAATGCACTATGTCTCTTTGTGTAGGAGGGTGCTCTCTTACCTATAGTATTCTCCTAGTCTAAAAGTGCAAAAGCGATTACCATAATGTTGTACCTAAATATGTCAAAAGCACTAATATCTAATTGGTGCTATAAATCAAGCACATAGAGTCTTTGACTTGAGTCAACATGTATTTTAGTTAAATATTCTGAAAATAGAATAGGCGTAGTACTAGCACGCATGCATAAATCTAATAACATCATTAAGGTGTATTTAATTAAATATTAATTTGGACATGTTTTGCATCTTAAACTTCCACACCCCACTCTTCCTGTTTCAGCATGACTCCATCGTTGGTAGTCTCATAATGCCACCTAGGTAACTTTCTGGTAAACGGTGTGGGATGCTTCTGGCTTGGTGAAGTTGGAGCTGAATAAGTATCCCATGTACTTTACCTCTCTTTCCTTTTTTCCTGTCTCTATCAAGGTTTCTCTAGACAAAAGATTTGGTGTAGGCGATTTGAGTGTTGATTAAGGTTCTTGTAAAGGAATGCCATCATCTTGCTCCTCCTTACAAAATATTTCTTTACCTTTATGAGATCCCATCTCATCAAAGATAATGTCTTTGCCTATAATAATTTTCTTTCCTTCAATGTCATAAAGCCTGTATCCTTTCTCTTGATAAGCATATCCAAGCATCAAACACTTTGTTGCCTTTGAATCCAACTTACCTTTCATGTCTTTCAGTGTATGAGCATATGCAATACTCCCAAACACTCTCAAATGACTTACACTAGGTTTCTTACCTATATAAGCTGCTTCTGGAGTTTGATTCTCTACTGCTTTAGTAGGACTCCTATTCAAAAGATAAATTGCTATTTTAACTGCTTCACCTCAAAATCTTTTGGAAAATTCTTACTCTTAAGCAGCATGCTCCTAGGAGTTTCCACAATAGAATTGTCCTTTCTTTCTGCAACTCCATTTTGGAGGCACTTCCATACTTGCAAACTATCTCGTTATACCAGTGTCCTTGCAAAACATTTGAAATTCTATAGAAAGATATCCTCCCCCTTTATACGAACAGAGTATCTTTATCTGTCCACCTGTTTCTTTTTCCATCTATGCCTTAAAAAACCAAGTAAAGCATCTAAATGCCTCACTTTTATTCTTGAGAAGGTATACCCATTTATATTCCTAGAATAATCATCCAAACACCATAAAATAACTTGTTCTAGCATGTGACTATGTTTTCATAGGGCCACACAAATCCGTATGAACAAGTTCTAGAATATTTCTTGCTCTAGTTGTATTAGAAGAAAATTTCTGTCTATGATGTGAAATAACTTGAGGTAAACCTATAACCATATCAAATTTTCTTAAAACTTGACTATAAGAATTCAAATGCCTAATGTCTCATGCCATAACTTGGTTGTCATTTCGATATCAGAAATTCCCGCTGGATGACTTATCTCCTAAGCCTGAGGTTTATACAACCTTTTTGCAATAACCCCTTCAGCTACCACTTCATTTTTCTTCTTCTTGATAAGACATCGTTCTTCATCTAATTGTACAACCATATGTTGCTTTGCTATTGTTGAGAGAGTAAGTTTTTCTTTATGCCAAGTATAGAAAGAAGATATCCTTGATATCACCAACGCTTCCTTAAGGTAATTTATTAAATATGTACCTTCCCAACACCGTTGATGTCGTAAGTATAATTGTCTCCCAACCTTGACATTTGTACCATTATCTAGTTATTGAAAACTAGATAACCAGTCTTGTTGACCAACATTCTTCCTCTCTTGAAAAATCACATGAAGATGCTAATGTCGAAAGCAATTGACATTTTTCCAAGATCCAAGGCACTCAACTTCATGACACTCAACTTTATGGCATTCTTTTGCATAATGACCCTGCTTACGACAAGTAAAGCACTTTCCTTTCTTGTTAGAATTTGCCTTCTCTTCATCTTCCTGTTGGTTTGATTGATTCCTTTTCTCTCGATTTCCTTGTTGCTTTTGATTCCCTTTGTTCTTCTTTCACTTTTCTCCTTTCTTCGAATTTTGCCACTACTTTGCTATGAATACTTGTTCTTTAAAATCATCCTTGTTCATGCGATTATGACTTCTCATTTCCTGTTGTACTAGAATAATATTTAATTCATCAAAAGTAGGCCTGATCTGTAAAGATAACATCATGACAAAATTCCGATAGTCTAGTGCTAAGGTATTCAGCACATTTTCAAAGGGTGTAGCTTATTAGTTAAGAACAAAACCCTAGATTGGTTTACATTCTCGTACAAATTCTTGAGAATATCCCAAGCTTCCTTGGGTCCAGCAACATCTTTGATATGTAGAGTAATCGTATCTTTAACTGATAAGTTAATGATACGATGATCATTTCTTCGCCATTTCATATACTCTCTCAAATCTGTATCAATTGTGGGAGGAACTTTGGCACTTGTAACAATATCCCAATATTCTTGATCCATGAGAATCTTTTGCATCTTTCTAGATGCTAAAATTTGTGCCGTCAAGTTTACTTTTCTCGGATAAAACCACCTCATCTAAATTTGCCATTGTATGACACTCAGGACACAACAAAAACTTTGTTGATTTTACATGAATTTTTGTCGTTTAAAATTTTTTGCCGGTTCCACAGAATCTTGTCAAAAATTCTTAAATTTTTGTTGGTTCTTCAAAATTTTTTGACAATTCCAAAAATTTGATGGTTCTTTCTTCTTAAAAAAACTTGCATGTAGAACCAAAGTAACCAATCGACTTTTGAAAATCAAAATTTCAGCAACCGAAAATCTTGACTTTCCCCTTAACATGTCATGCAACCTTCAGCCTTGTCCATTAAAGTAATTTCCTTCCAGGAACTAAACGAGTCCTTAGTAGCGAATGTCATCAACAAACTTATCCTATGCTAGCCTGCTTCGCTTCAGCAGAAAACAGCAGATTCCAATTCTTTTGAACTATCTCGTCCTGGTCCAGTGCTCCGATCTGTAGATCAGATCTTCAACAATCTTGATCAAAATTTTTGCCTCCAGCGATCTGTTTCTAGCAAAGAAAACCCTTCCTCTACGGATCTGCCTCTTCTTGCAAAAAACTATAGCAATTCTGGATCCAATCAATTTCGAAGCCTGATCTTCCTATGATCTATCTTGAATCTGAAAACCAGCAATTAGTATGATTCAAACTTCAGTAACCTGCCTTGTTGTTTTTGCAGTGATCTTGCAAACTCTGTAGCACACTATTAATTTCCTTCCAACAGCAGATCTGTAGCGAACTGCAGCAGCAATCAGTAAAGAAATTTCTGTTGATTTGTAATGAACAATAGCTATGCTCCAACTCAGCCGACCTGTAGATCCAGCATCCACCAGCTATCCAATGCCTGGAAATGATCCCACTTGTAGCAAACCCACTTCTATGTTTGACACTCAGATCAGAAGCACCTTGTGCTCTGATACCATGTCAGAATCATGAGAATAATTCAAAAGAGGAGTAGACCAATCTTATTAGTATTCACACACACAACAACAAGATGATTGAGCAAGGAAATTATCTCAGATTGATCATGAGTCTGAGGCTGGCTACAATGGAATGAGGGAGTGAGCGTGCCAGTCCATATATAGACTTTAATAGCCTTAGCAAAAGTCAACCTAACTCCAGATCCTATTCTTGGTAATTTTTGATGTCTATTACTAAATAAAAATATATATATCCTAAAATTGGTCTGTAAGCCCTACTACATGCAAAATTATTCTATGGCTAAACTAAATATCATGGGTCCCTAAATATAGCTTGCAGGCATGGCCCATTAACATAAGGGGTTAAAAATCAACATTAATTTCAAACACTATGGGCAATGTACTTGAGTTCTCCCATGAGAGCCCAAGCATTTCAATTATCAAAAGCTAATCAATGAGTGTCCTCCACCATCTATTCAAATGTTATTTTCTGTTAAGAAATCATAAAGGAACCCAATTGTATAATTGGAAAAGGAAAAAGGCAACACTTTCGAAGGGCAATAGTAATAGTGCTTCTTGGTGTCATCAACCCAAGGGATCACAAGGGAATCAAATCTGGTTGGGCTAGCGCAACTCAAGCATGATGCACCAGCTCACCACGGGAAGATCATATTCATAATATCGGTACCAAGTGCATTGTATATCCTTAACACTTTCACACAAAAACATTGCTCCCACTGTGGGCTGAAATCAAATCTATTTTGCCAGGCTGAAGGTTTTGGGTCTCAACCATCCAAGCCTACTTATACACAAGTTCGCAAAGTGGGGATCTGACAACATGCCACCACTAGACGCAGATGCTCCTACAAAGGCAATGTGGGAGACTCTTGTCGACATCAAGCAGTCCACAACAAAGGAGCTCATAGTGATTCACAACATTATCTAGGTGTGGTGTATTATATGAAGATTCACAATGTATATCTTGAATAAAAATAATGAGCTAGCTATGTCAAATTTTAACAGGAAATATCTACGTAAGATAGTCATAAGAGGTCAGCTCATTACAAACTTCTCTTGTTAACTCCCTGACAATCCCGTATGAGCCTCACTAAATCAGTCAAGTTACGAGCATTAGAACACCATGCGTTAAGTGTCGATGATCACACTCTTTGGTTCATGAGTTTGGTGGGTAAATCTGTGCTTGGTATGGATGTTGATTCACTGGTGAGGAAGAGGTTCACTATAAAAAGGTTACTTTGGTGGCTCAAAGTTTTGTTATATCGGGCTGAAGGTTGAAGATAAAAAATTGTCTTTTGAAATATGCAAACTTGTTGGAGTGTCAGAAGAAATTGAGAATGCAAAGTGTCTTTGTTCCTGTCCAACTACTGCGTCTATTTGGTTGGTTTGAGTGCTGAAGGCTTGCCGACAAACTAATCAAAATTGTGGTGGTTGTTTGCCATCAGGACATAATACTTGAGAGCTACCCAGGGATGGAAGACAGTTGGATGGAAGTGGTTGGGACACAACAAGAATCATTACTAGAGCTCGACATTTCGGATTCATCGGTTACAGATGGAGGATTACAGTGCCTGGAGCTCTGTCAAAATCTACAAAGCTTAAGATTAGATTATTGTGATCAAATATCAGATGTTGGTCTCCGGTTTCTTACAACAGGCATGATTTGCACAAAATTTAATGCATACACAAGATTATCGTAACTAGGTCACATGCTTCATCTTTCTTTGGCGCGCAGTTGTTCTGCATACCAGCAGCTGAGTTGCTGATTGATATGTTACCTTTCTTGAAAGGACACATCTTTAAACCTATGTAGGAGCGTAATTGTTGATGATAAGAAGTTAGTTCTTGACGTAAACATATCTTTTCATTGTCAAAGGTCATGAAAGGGGGTTTCATAGCTCTGTGGTTACTAACATAATCTTTGTAGTTGAATGTGGAAATGTTTGTCTTCTATGACACGTTTTGGAAAATGTATAGGCTTATTTGTGGCTTTGATTAATGCAGGATTTTTAAACTTGACTTCCTTGAGCTTTTGCAACAGTCTTTCAATCACTGCCATAGGCATGCGCCATTTGACAGGTCTTATCAACTTAAAAAGCTTGAATCTTGAAAGGTGCCCAAAAATACATGGTGGTCTCATTCATGTCAGAGGTGGCCGTGCTCTCCCATTTCTTTACAACAATATAGTATATCTTGTCTTATCTTGATTTAAGAACATGTTTCATAGGACTGCTTGTTCTGTCAACAACTTTTCAAGAATGCACATGTACATCATTCAGGCCTTTCTCAGTATCTTTCAGTGGCCTTTGTACTCTTATAAAAGCACATGAGTGCCATAACTTGGCTGGAAAAGATATCTCAAATCATGGTTCAGAGCGCATCCTAGATAGGACGCAAAGGCAATTGAGAAACACATCCTCCCAGAATATATAGTTGCTTGGATATGTTAGTAGATTTTACATGAGAGGATCAATGTAGACAACAACGCGTATGAAACGTCTCCGAAACAGTAATGAAAAATAGCATATCTATATACTCGGAACTGAAATACATGCTGATGCTATAGAAGGATGTGATACGAGTTGCAGCGTGGAGGACCTCTGGTAGCTGTTGACGTCGTCTAGGAGGGTGAGATGTATGTCTCCTAATGATAGTTCAGATAGCTAGATCTGCAACTGCTCTCTGTGAACGGGCATGTCGTCACCATCATCGTCATCTTCAGACTTTGGATCTTGGCGGGATCGTCTCCTAGAGAAGAAAGCGGTAATCCGAGGCTGAGAAACAGAATGACTCTGCTGAGATGTCTGACATAGGTCTCATCGCAGTATCATAAGTGCAACGCAACGGGAGTCCTCATATGCTATGAGTGATCGTAGTGTGATGGGCATGTCGCGAAACAGACAATAGTATCTCCCTCTAATTTCATAATATACAGGGCACCTATAGATAAAGTGCTCCTCAGTCTCCACCTCACCCAAAGAGCATAGCTAGCAAATCCACTCCTCTCGGAATACCATGGAATCTCCCGGTCTCAATAGCCAGCTGATGTGATGATACGTGGAGCTGTTCCAATGTAAATCTGAGACTGTGATAATCTTGAATCCAAATAATGTGGCAAAATTTAGAGAGAGAAAGAAGACAAAGATCTTTATTAATGTCCTTGAAATTCCCTAAGGTACATAGGACTAATAAAGGGTACATGTCAAGTATGCACAATAGGAGCTCAAAAGCTCAAACATCTAAAGAAACAATAATTGTAAAAACAGAAACTGCATATAGTAGTCACAGTCCATGCTCATGATATAATAGATGTCTCTCTGTCGGTAAAAAATGGTGTATATTATGCTATGAAACTGTCTTTGGATGGGCTGTGGACGGTTGTCTCCGAGTGAAAACTGTCGATGTCGTCTCTACTGTCGTGGAGCTGTGGGCTATGGTCTATGGGCTGGTTGTCTCTCTGAGTGCCTACATTGTCTCTGTCGTCTATGTATGGAAGCATCTGGAATCTCAACCTCTCCATCAGAATCACTACTCTCCTGTCTCTGTCTCCGACGAGATAAACACTCCATGATGCTCAGCTGTATCAAGAAGGGGGGGGGGGGTGTTCGTGTCTAGTCTCACCATCCTCAAGTCTGACATCTTCCGAATCATTAGTGCAACAAATCTGGGATCCTCATAAGATATTAAGGTAGAGAGTGTGACTGGCTGATCGCGAAACAAGCAGTAATACCTCCCTCAGATCTCATAGTAAGCAGGGCATCTGAAGAGAAAATGGAACTCATCCTTGACCTCATGTGTATCGCACGTACCACAAATCCGAGCCTCTCGCGGAGTGCTACTATATCTGCCAGTCTCAATGGATAGCTAGTGTGAGGAAACCCGAAACTGACCCATCACTATCCGCAGTCTATGTGAGATACTCTCCACCAAATACCCAGGTACTATAGGACATCTAGCTGGATCCCGAGATAGAAAATGTGCACGATAGAACTCAGTCCCAGTGGACTTTGCCTTGTGCTCTGAAGATACGCCCTGTACAGATGGCCTCGAATATACTGATAAGTGCCAGCAAATAGGTCAGCGATTTGGATACCCAATGTAGAGACGAGACAGCGAGCCTAGGAATACCATGAGAAGGAGTATCCCTTGGAATGTAAGTGTCGGGATGATGACAAAGCTGCTGCAACATAGTGCGTGTCTCCACCTTGGAGATCCTCCAGTCATTGTATGAATGTGATAATGTGGAACAAGGCCTCAATCTGAATGGGGTCGGGTATAGAGGGCTTAGCCCATATCATCTGAGATAGCATATGGATTTGGAGTCGTGAGATGCGTGCCCACTTAGAGGCTTTCAAACCATTACTCCATGTCTCTGCTACATACAAGGCCGAGGGGACTACCATAGTGTCAAAGAGTCAGCACTTACTAGTCGCATCTCTAATGTGTGAGCTAAAACACAGTCTCTCTAGATCAACCAATGAAGAATAGCCCTTCCGTAACCGAGAAACTGCTACCTGTCTCATACTGAAAGGGTGTCCAAAGAATACAACTCCCAGATATGTGTAGGAGTCAACTACCTCAAGTGGATATGAAGGATCTAGAGGTGTTACACACAATGCATATAACAAGATAACGAGGATCTAGATGTGTTCGTGTCTAGTCTCACCATCCTCAAGTCTGACATCTTCCGAATCATTAGTGCAACAGATCTGGGATCCTCATAAGATATTACGGTAGAGAGTGTGACTGGATGATCGCGAAACAAGCAGTAATAGCTCCCTCGGATCTCATAGTAAGCAGGGCATCTGAAGAGAAAATGGAACTCATCCTCGACCTCATGTGTATTGCACGTACCGCAAATCCGAGCCTCTCGCGGAGTGCTACTATATCTGCCAGTCTCAATGGCTAGCTGGTGTGAGGAAACCCGAAACTGACCCATCACTATCCGCAGTCTATGTGAGATACCCTCCACCAAATACCCAGGTACTATAGGACATCTAGCTGGATCCCGAGATAGAAAATGTGCACGATAGAACTTAGTCCCAGTGGACTTTGCCTTGTGCTCTGAAGATACGCCCTGTACAGATGGCCTCAAATATACTGATAAGTGCCAGCAGATAGGTCAGCGATTTGGATACCCAATGTAGAGAGGAGACAGCGAGCCTAGGAATACCATGAGAAGGAGTATCCCTTGGAATGTAAGTGTCGGGATGATGACAAAGCTGTTGCAACATAGTGCGTGTCTCCACCTTGGAGATCCTCCAGTCATTGTATGAATGTGATAATATGGAACAAGGCCTCAATCTGAATGGGGTGGGTATAGAGGGCTTAGCCCATATCATCTGAGATAGCATATGGATCTGGAGTCGTGAGATGTGTGCCCACTTAGAGGCTTTCAAACCATTACTCCATGTCTCTGCTGCATACAAGGCCGAGGGGACTACCATAGTGTCAAAGAGTCAGCACTTACTAGTCGCATCTCTAATGTGTGAGCTAAAACACAGTCTCTTTAGATCAACCAATGAAGAATAGCCCTTCCGTAACCGAGAAACTGCTACCTGTCTCATACTGAAAGTGGGGCCAGAGAATACAACTCCCAGATATGTGTAGGAGTCAACTACCTCAAGTGGATATGAAGGATCTAGAGGGGTGTCAGATCAGGTGGAGTCTTGCACTGTTGGAGAGCTATTGGCAAGGGGAGTGGGATGCCAAAAACTTTCTAAATTTGGCTAAGTTTTGGGGAGTCTTTCTGGAGGAGCTTACACAAAAGTAGGGCGCACTTTCTGTAGGGGCTTCTGGTTTCTGTTCCAGTGGGGCCTAGTGCTTGTGCTAGTGAGGCCATACCAAGTGGCAAAGACAAAAGCAGGAGCTGAAGGGTTGCCTTGAAGTGGCTACATACCCTAGTTTGGGGTCAAACCTGGGAGGTGATGACAGGTACAGAGCCTGTACCAACATCTGATCCTGAATTGAAGGACTACATGAACAGGAGATAGAAAGCTCATAGGATAATCAATCTTTCTGTCAAGGACAATATTATTCCTCACATTTGCAATGCAAGGGATGCAGCTGATGCTTGGACTATTCTGAAGTCTATGTTTGAAAAAGTGGATTCAGCCAAGCTGGTGTATTTGCAAAACAGGTTACATACTCTCAAGATGGAAGCAGGTGCAACAATTGATGATCATATTACAAAGGTCAAGGACCTAATGGATCAGCTTGCTTCAGTTGGAGAGAAAGTAAGTGACAGGAGTATTGTCCCCATAGTCTTGAACAACTTGTCATTCAACTATCAAGACTATGTGATGTCCCTTTCTGCTAGGGAGAAACTCCCAACCTTTGGGGAGTTATGTGGTCTTCTTTTACAGGAGGAGATGAGACGGAAGAATCTTTCTGAAAGGGAAGATAATCCAGAGCTTGCATTTGCTTCTAAGAAGAAGCAAAACTTTCAGAAGAAAGGCAAAGGCAAAAAAAAGAACTCAAAGCAAAGCTTGGAGCAGCACAGATTGGAGAGGAGTCAAGCACCAATTCCTCATCTACACCCAAGAGGAAGGGCAACTGCAACTATTGTGGCAAGTATGGGCATTTTGCTTTTGAATGCAGGAAGAAGCAAAGTGATCAGAAGAAGGGAAAGAACCAGTAGGGTCACTTTGTTGACAAAGTTGCAGAGGAGGAGCAATCTGGTGTGCTTGAGCTATTCACCGCAGCCCTATCATCTGAATCCACATTTGGTGGATGGTACATTGATTCTGGAGCCTCAAAGCACATGACACCTCATAGAGATTGGTTCAGCACCTATGAGGAGACAGAAGATGGTCAACATGTTTGCCTTGGAGATAATTCTACATGTATGGTGAGAGGCAAAGGCACAGCTGCAGTACAACTGTCATCAGTTGAGGTGAAGGAAATTAAAAGTGTGTTGCATGTACCAGGGTTGGCTAAGAACTTGCTATCTGTTGGTGCCATTACCAAACAGAACATGGTAGAGTTTGATGATTCTACATGTTTGGTAAAAGACAAAGATCAGAACTTCAAGGTGGTAGCCAAGGGAATGCAAGAAGGAGGTCTTTACAAGCTTTTCACAACCATTCCTAGCCAAGAGGCCTTGTCTGCAAGGGATACTAATCGGGACAAGCTTTGGCACGAGAGATGTGGTCATTTGAGTTATAAAAGTTTGCAAGTTTTGAACAAGCACAAATGGTAGTAGATCTTCCTAGCATTAAGTCTTCTTCAGATACATGTGAGGCTTGTGCACTAGGGAAGCAACAGAGGAAAAAGTTTCCAAAGGAGAAAGCTACCAGGGCCAAGGGCATTCTTGAGCTTGTGTATTCAGATTTATGCGGTCCCATGCAGGTCAAATCAGCAAGGGGGGCATACTATCTCATGACCTTCGTAGATGATTTCTCACGGAAGGTATGGGTCTATTTTCTGAAGCTGAAATCTGAAGCGTTCAAATACTTCAAACAGTGGAAAGCTATGGTGGAAAACCACACAGGGAAGAGGTTAAAGACTCTCAGGTCAGATAAGGGTGGTGAGTATATTTCTGATGAGTTCAAAGATCTTTGCAAAGCATGTGGGATAAAGAGACAGTTTACTGCTCCACATACACCGCAGCAGAACGGCGTGGCTGAGCGAAAAAACAGGTCTATAGTTGAGTGTGAAAGATGTTAGAATTGATGGTTAATTGTAGAGGCTAGCCTGCGTGCTAGAAGGCCTATTTCTATTTTTAGTGTAGGTACTATCTATTTCTAGTATAGGTACCTAAGTTAGTACCAATTTTGCTAGAATAGTATAGAAATCTATTTTAACCAAGTTAGCATAGATTTCTATTGTTAAGACTTCATAATTATTATTTTAATTGCTATTGTAGTAGAATAGCTTTTGCTTTTCATTGTGGACAGCCTCTATAAGAGTAGATGGGCGCCCACCTCCATTGTTATCTCAGTTTCCAGCTTATGAAGCATAGCTTCTTGCAGTCTCTCGTCTTCTTCAGCTTGTGGTTGATGTTTTGTGTGAGTACTAATAAGATTAGTCTACTCCGATTAGAGAATCTCTTCGATTTTAACATGATATCAAAGCCATCTCGTTAAGATCGGGATCTACGGAAGGAGAAGATCAACGCTGCAGGTTTTACTGGTGGAGATCACATCTAGTGGAGGTGCTATTTGGTGAAGGTTGTATCTGGTGGAGGACACATCTGGCGCAGGTTAGCTTCTGGACAGGCAACATCTGAGGGCGGCACATCTGGTGCATGTCACATAGCTACAGGTTACAGCAGGTGCAGGCAGCATCTGAGGGTGGTAGCAGCTGGGGACAGTTAATATCTGAGGCAACAACGACCAGACAGATCAAGACAAGTAGTACTTGAGGCAGCAAAGACCAGGAGAGGTCTGATTCAGGGCAGGTGCTAATTGGACAGTTCTAATCTGAGGCAGTAGAGACCAGACCAGGTCTGATTTAGGGCAAGTGCTAACTGGACAGGCAATGAGCAGATTTGAGTGAAGCTGTGGGATGCTATGAGTTATTCTCAGCTTCAACATCAGAGATCTCTGAAGATTGTTGGTATATTGATTCTGGAGCAACGCAACATATGACATCACATCGTGAGTGGTTCACACAGTTTGATGACACTGGTGTAAATTCACATGTCAAACTTGGAGACAATTCTTCTTACGATATCAAAGGTAGAGGTACAGTGAGAGTACATTTACCTTCAGGGAATATAGGAGAAATTAAGAATGTTCTCTATGTTCCAGGCTTAAAAAAGAATTTACTTTCAGTTTCTGCCATAGCTAAACAGAATATGAAAGTTGAGTTTGACGATCAGAAGTGTCTCATCAAAGACAAAAACAAAGGTTACAAAGTTGTGGTCAAAGGATTATTGGAAGGTCGACTTTACAAACTTGATGCAACTACATTGGATCATCAGGTTTGTGCAGCTTCTGATAGTATGGAGAGCAAGATATGGCATGAAAGGTTTGGACATCTGAACTATAAAAGCTTACAGGTTCTAAAAGACAATAATATGGTAATAGGATTACCTAATATTGTATCTTCAGGAAAAATTTGTGAAGGATGTGTTATGGGCAAGCATCATCGTATGCAGTTTCCCAAGGATGGAGCATATAGAGCCAAGGAAATCTTGGAGCTTGTTCATACAGACTTATGCGGTCCCATGCAGACTGAGTCTATAGGAGGAGCATCCTACTTCATGATATTTGTGGATGATTTTTCTAGGAAGGTATGGATATACTTGCTTAAGTATAAGAGTCAAGCTTTTAAGTTCTTTACTCAGTTCAAATCACTTGTTGAGAAGCAGAAAGGAAAGCAAATCAAGATTCTACGTTCAGATAAGGGAGGTGAATTCATATCTACAGAGTTCCAGGAATTCTGCAAAGAACATGGAATCAAGAGACAATTTGCTTCAACTGATACACCACAGCATAATGGAGTAGCCGATAGAAAGAATAGGTCTGTTGTGGAGAGTGCTCGAAGCATGCTACGAGGTAAGAACCTCAAGAATCATTTGTGGGGCGAAGCAGTTAGTACAACAGTTTACTTGCTTAACAGAAGTCCTACAAAAGCTGTTCTAAATCGAACTCCAGAAGAAGCTTTCACAGGTATAAAACCTAAAGTGGATCATCTACGAGTTTTTGGTTGTATAACATATGCTCATATTCCTAAAGATAATCGTCAAAAACTTGATTCGAAGGCAATCAAGTGTTTATTCCTTGGTTACGATGAGGAAGAGAAGGCATATCGCCTTTATAATCTTACCAGTAAGAAGGTGATTATGAGCAGGGATGTTGTGTTTGAAGAAAGTGAGTCTTCTACCCTAGAAGATCATGAGGAGGATGTATTTTCTCCTTCATCAAAAACTCCTATTATAGATGATGTTCAGGAAGATACAAGTCCATGTGATACAGCTTCTACACAAGTTATACCAAGGGTGTGTACACGGGTGGATCTTGGTAAACGGAAGGAAAGGTCAAGGGTATTTGATACATATTCTCCTTCTACGTCACCTACAAAGAAGTTGCCAAGATGGTATTTTGAGACTATAAAAGATAGTCAAATGTTGGATGAGGGAGAATCGAGTCAACAAGGAGCTAAGAGATTGACACGGTCAAGTGGACACTATCATGAAGATGGTGAAGAAACACATTATGCGTTTATGGCTTCAGTGTTGGATTCTGAGGATCCTTTATTTTATGAAGATGCGGCAAAAGAACAAGTTTGGAAAACTGCTATGGATGAGGAGTTCAGTTCTATCATGAAAAACGAGACATGGGATCTTGTTGAACTTCAGCCTCAAGTGCAGGAGCAACTACAGGAAATCGAACCTACTAGTTCGAGACCTCTTTCTGGCCAAGTACTAGAAGCCGAAGTTGGGGACAAACGGAAGACTAAGACAGTACCATGGGATACGTGGTCACCATCCACATCACCTACTGCTAGGAAGAAGCTACCTAGGTGGTATTGGGAAACAATCAAAGAAGGTCAAATGATGGAAGAAGGAGAGAGCAGTGAACAGGGTGTCAGAAGATCTCTTAGGTCTCATGAGAGACAAGAGACTAACTTTGCTCTTATGTTCACTATTCTGAATGCAGATGAGCCACAGTTCTTTCACGAAGCCGTGAAGGAAAAGGTATGGCAACATGCCATGCAGGAGGAGTACGAATCCATTGTCAAGAATGACACATGGGAGCTCACTACATTGCCAGAAGGGAAGCAACCAATATGTTGCAAGTGGGTCTATAAGACCAAGTTTCATGCCAATGGAACAATGGACAAGTACAAGGCAAGGTTGGCGGCGAAAGGCTATGCTCAGCAGGAGGGGCTAGACTATGATGAGACATTCACACCTGTTGCTAAGATGACATCTATCAGGATCGTTTTGGCTATAGCCTCGTATTTTGATTGGGATGTCCATCAAATGGATGTCAAGAGTGCCTTTCTTAATGGGCACCTGTAGGAGGAGGTTTACATGGAACAACCGCAGGGATTTGAAATAATAGGCAAGGAGAATCTGGTTTGTAGGCTTAGGAAAGCCTTGTATGGGCTCAAACAGGCGCCAAGGGCTTGGTATAGCCGAATTGACGAGTACTTTGCAAGGCAAGGGTTTGAGAAGAGTAAGTCTGATTGCAATCTTTATGTCTTCAGGGAAGGAGAAGACTTTGTGGTTGTTGTGCTCTCTGTGGATGATCTACTCATCACGGGAAGCAATAAGAAGCTTATTGCTTGTGTTAAGAAGAATCTTTCTAGTGAGTTTGAGATGAAAGATTTGGGTTTGCTACACTATTGCCTAGGAGTTGAAGTTTGGAAAGGGAAGCGTTGTCTTTTTATCTCACAGGCAAAGTATGCATAGAAATTATTGAAGAGGTTTAACATGCAAGAAAGCAAACCAGGTCAGCACACCCATGGATGCAAGCAACAAGCCATCAAAAGATGATGGTCCAGCATTTGCAGATGAGACGCTCTATCGTCAGTTAGTGGGCAGCCTGATTTACCTTAGTACCACCAGGCCAGATATTGCTTATGCGGTTAAGATTGCAAGTCAATTCATGAGTAAGCCTACTGAAGCACATTGGAAGGCAGCCAAGCGGATCCTACGATACGTGAGAGGGACAGTGACTTATGGGATTGGATACACAGATGATGGGGACCTTCAGCTGGAGGGTTATTCAGATTCTGATTGGGCAGGTGATAGAGATGATCGGAGATCGACGACAGGCTATTGTTTCAGCCTAGGTTCAGGGGCTATATCATGGTGCAGTAAGAAGCAGCCTACTATTGCTCTATCATCTTCCGAAGCTGAGTACAGGGCGACTACGAGGTCCGCCTGTGAAGCCATTTGGTTACGCCGTCTACTTGAGGACATGCAGATTGCTCAAGTAAGACCTACATTGTTACATTGTGATAACCAAAGTTGCATTCAGCTTGCGAGGAATCCAGTCTGTCATGCACGGACGAAACACATAGAGGTGGACCAGCATTTCATACGAGAGAAAGTGCACAGTGGGGAGATCGAGCTAGTTTATTGTGACACCAACGCCCAGATAGCTGATATTTTTACTAAACCACTTAGTAAAGATAAGTTTGAAAAGTTCAGAACTTTGTTGGGTGTCAGTTTGAATAAAATTGCCATTAAGGGGGGGTGTTGAAGAGTAATGCCTATTTTACCCCTTTGGCTAAGCATTAGTTAAGTTGTACATAACTCATGGGGCATGTTTTAATTAAATGCATGAGACCCGCTTTTGTAAGTTGAGTAAATTAGTGCAAGTGGCCCACTTGGCCAAGTAGCTCACTCCTATGGTTGACACCTAGACTTTCCATGCATGTAAAGGAGGTGCTTGCCTCACAAGGGATTTGGAGGACCCACGCCCTCCTCTCTCTCACTAGCAATTCATTTCTTCTTCTGACTTTTGAGTTTGTGAGGTGCTTATGCAATTCTCCTTGTGTGTGATGTTTTCCATAGCTGCTGCAACATAGTGCGTGTCTCCACCTTGGAGATCCTCCAGTCATTGTATGAATGTGATAATGTGGAACAAGGTCTCAATCTGAATGGGGTGGGTATAGAGGGCTTAGCCCATATCATCTGAGATAGCATATGGATATGGAGTCGTGAGATGCGTGCCCACTTAGAGGCTTTCAAACCATTACTCCATGTCTGCTGCGTACAAGGCCGAGGGGACTACCATAGTGTCAAAGAGTCAGCACTTACTAGTCGCATCTCTAATGTGTGAGCTAAAACACAGTCTCTCTAGATCAACCAATGAAGAATAGCCCTTCCGTAACCGAGAAACTACTACCTGTCTCATACTGAAAGTGGGCCAGAGAATACAACTCCCAGATATGTGTAGGAGTCAACTACCTCAAGTGGATATGAAGGATCTAGAGGTGTTACACACCATGCATATAACAAGATAACGAGGATCTAGATGTGTTCGTGTCTAGTCTCACCATCCTCAAGTCTGACATCTTCCGAATCATTAGTGCAACAGATCTGGGATCCTCATAAGATATTACGGTAGAGAGTGTGACTGGCTGATCGCGAAACAAGCAGTAATAGCTCCCTCGGATCTCATAGTAAGCAGGGCATCTGAAGAGAAAATGGAACTCATTCTCGACCTCATGTGTATCGCACGTACCGCAAATCCAAGCCTCTCGCGGAGTGCTACTATATCTGCCAGTCTCAATGGCTAGCTGGTGTGAGGAAACCCAAAACTGACCCATCACTATCTGCAGTCTATGTGAGATAGTCTCCACCAAATACCCAGGTACTATAGGACATCTAGCTGGATCCCGAGATAGAAAATGTGCACGATAGAACTTAGTCCTAGTGGACTCTGCCTTGTGCTCTGAAGATACGCCCTGTATAGATGGCCTTGAATATACTGATAAGTGCTAGCAGATAGGTCAGCGATTTGGATACCCAATGTAGAGAGGAGACAACGAGCCTAGGAATACCATGAGGAGTATCCCTTGGAATGTAAGTGCCGGGATGATGACAAAGCTGCTGCAACATAGTCCGTGTCTCCACCTTGGAGATCCTCCAGTCATTGTATGAATGTGATAATGTGGAACAAGGCCTCAATCTGAATGGGGTGGGTATAGAGGGCTTAGCTCATATCATCTGAGATAGCATATGGATCTGGAGTCATGAGATGCGTGCCCACTTAGAGGCTTTCAAACCATTACTCCATGTCTCTGCTGCGTACAAGGCCGAGGGGACTCCCATAGAGTCAAAGAGTCAGCACTTACTAGTCGCATCTCTAATGTGTGAGCTAAAACAAAGTCTCTCTAGATCAACCAATGAAGAATAGCCCTTCCGTAACCGAGAAACTGCTACCTGTCTCATACTGAAAGTGGGGCCAGAGAATACAACTCCCAAATATGTGTAGGTGTCAACTACCTCAAGTGGATATGAAGGATCTAGAGGTGTTACACACCATGCATATAACAAGATAGCAATGAGGTCACCCAATGTACATCCCTCCCCTCCATCACTCTGTATAACGTGCTCAAGCGCATCGATGTATAAACCAAAAAGTGTAGGTCAAAGTGGACATCCTGTGTAACCCCGATCGTACTATCCACCTCTAGCGATACAACCCCTGATACTTGGATCCATCCAATAACTCGCCTGTACAATGCCACAATTTTCGTATGATATCCTCTTAAAATACACGATCTCGAAGCCTCTGTATCAGTAAATGTCTGGGCACAGAATCAAAGGCTTTGCAGAAATCCACAAAGCAGCAGTATACACGCTCTCTCCTGGACCTAGCCTCCTCAATGATGGATCTCAAGGTGAAAATACGATCCGATGTAGTATATCTTGGTCTGAAGATGGCTTGGCCAATGGCATGAAGTGCTCTGGTGTCCATCTCTGCACTGATCTCTGACTGAAGAATAGAACCATGAATTTTGGCAAAGAGGTGGCTGATCATGATGGTACGAGAGAAAGAAAGAAAGAAAGCTTTATTAACGTCCATTATGCCAAAAGGCATATAAGACAGAATAGTACATCTCAAGTGTGTAGTAGCCAGGGAACATAGTAACTCCATAACAATGAAAAGAAAAAGGAGCATGATCCGAAATACACGTGAAATACCTAAAACAAGTGAAATACATAATAACTACCCTTGAGTAAGCTACATCAGGGGAAATAAGTCTACAAAGTGAGCTTATGCTATCCACCAAGACTACTGAAGTAGTCTGTGATCCGAAGTCCACCGGCAGAAAATGTAGGAAATATAGCAATGGAAAGCGAAGGATGCTGATGTCGTCGAGGATGGTAGAGTGTGCTCTGACGATAAGTGTGGTCATATGAACAATTGTAGTGTCCAGGGCTAGACGTCGTCGGCGAGCACAGTGAACTGGGCCACTGTCTATGTCATTCTCCAGCACTATATCCTCACGTGGACGACGGCTGAGTGTCACTATACACTGGAGTATGAGCTCTCCGCAATAAAGACATCTCGTATAACATAAGAGCGACACATCGAGGATCGACATAAGTGATGAGAGAATGGAGAGAGGGTGTCTCTCTGAAAAGACAATGATAACGTCCACGGATCTCATAATAAGCTGGGCATTTGAAAAGGAAATGCTCCTCTGATTCCGCCTCCCCCAAGGAACACAGCTGACATAATCTCTGCTCTCATGGAATACCCTGGTATCGACCCATCTCAATAGCCAACTGGTGAGAAGAGACCCGAAACTGCCCAAGAGTAAAGCGTAGGCAATGTGACAGACCATGGTCCAGGTAAAGTGCTCGTATAGGAAAACCTGATGTGTCCAACTCCAAGAAGTGTGTCCGATAGAAATCTGGCTTCACGCTCAACTGCCCCTGCCAAGTGGACTGAAGGTATGCACGGTAGAGAGAACGTTTGATATAATCATGAGTGCCTGCTTGGGGGGTCGAGAGTGAAATGCCAAACGTACTAAGGAAACGTACCGCCTAGGAATACCATGCGAACTCCATGAACATGTAATAATCTCGAAGATGAGACTGCAAGGTAAGAGTATCTATCAGAGGGGAGAGTGAGAACTCTCTGAATATATGTAATGAGCCGAAAAAGGGCATCCACGATCAAAGGAGGGACAACAAACTCCGCGATGATAATCTGGTGTGGAACTGAGGGCTTACATGGTGACCTGGAGCCGAGAGATGCAAGACCAATTTGAGGAAGTGAGACCTGTACACCATGATTTTGCTCCGTACAATGCTGTGGGAGTAACCATAGTGTCGAAAAGGCTACACCCGGAAGCCAGCCTGACCCAATGCATATAGTCGTCTAGATTCTGCCTCTGTACTCACTGCAGACTTTAAGATAGTGCCATAAAGCTTGGTAATAATATGGCCAATCATAATAGTGCGGTAATTATCAGGTTTCATGGGATCACCACTGATGGATGATATTTGTGCACCAGGTAGAAGGGAAACGATGGATGACTGTTCGGTTGAGGAGAGTGGATAGTACAGGAGCGAGAGTGTCAGCAGCAAGAGTGTCAGGAGCATGGAGGAGTTCGGATTCCAAGTCTTAGATGTCACGGGCACGACGTGTTCTTAGCTTCTGGATGGCTGTAAGAACCATCTCAGCTGTGAACAACGAGAACTTAGAGGGACGAGGAGAAATGACAATGGGTATATTAGTGGGTAGGGTATATAGAGTTGTGGCATAGTCAGTCCAAACCTGGAGATCGGTTAAGGAGGGAGGTGGAGCACGAGGGATAAAGGCCTGCCAAAAGGCACCCGTAGAAGAGCTGGAAAGGAAGGAAATGAGCTTTTTCCTCTCATTCGTATTATAAGTACGCTTTTTATTGCGGAGGACACGACGGTACAAACATAGGATGTCAGGAAGGAGGGAACATTGGAGAACCTGTTGATGAATAGAAGTGCAATCAGAGTCATACCAGGGTTGTTTAGGAGCATGAGTTTTGTGTACGTGGGAATGAGGTCGAGGGCGATAAAAAGGAAAGGCAAGCGTGGCCGCTGTGTGAAGGGCCGTGGTGAGAAAGGTAGCCTGAGTCTCCAGTGTACTATTATTAGGGAAATGATGGAGCAAGGCCGTGAGGGGATTCTTGGTATAGAGGAAAGAAGTTGGGGTCAAAACGGTATATGGGTGCACGATTAGGAGTATTAGGGGTAGGAGGTAGAGTGGCTGATGCAATATGTCCAAGGCATAAGGATAGACGTGAATGATCTGATAAAGTGGTAGGGGAGATAGAGAAGTCTGAGATAAGAGGGATGAGAGATGGTGATCTCACGAGATAATCAACCACACTAGTGACCGCCACTATGAGGATGACATGTGAAAGTACCAGAGTTGGGCCAGCAAGTGAGGCCATTAAAAATGGCTAACTCATGAGCTGCTCCCAGATGAAGTAAATACTCACCATATGTCGTGACTGGACTTGCAGCATCAGCAGAAAACCTGGTGAGACCCATGTCCGTGTCGTCTATGGCATGTATATACGTAGTGGATCCGTACTGTCATGGAATACTGGCTGTCGAGAAGCAGCTCTGGCGTTGAAGTCCCCTGTCAAAAGAATATGGCCACGCTCTGAGTAGCGGAGAATATCATAAGAAAGATCTGTATATGGAGAGTCGATGCAATCTGCAAAGTGGATGTCTCGGGAGGAAAGTAACAAATAGCTAGATAGGTATCTCTATCCATACCAAGGCTATGTCCAAGGAGACGAATCCACAAAAAACGTGCTTGCTCATCCTGACTGACTAACCTAAGGGCTGGCTGTAGAGATTCCCGATAGAGACATGCAACTCCACCCGAACCTCTGCTGCTCATGTTCCGTGTCTCTATCCTGAATGCCGAAAACCATCTGAAACCGGAAAATTCTGGTAGTCCTCGTATGGAGCTCTCATGTGTCTCAGTGAAAAGTAAAATATCTCCATGCATGATGAAATCCAAAAGGTCACCTGCTGATGAAGAAGAGTGGATCCCATTACAATTCCAAACACCTGAAGAAGGTGATGGAAGGGGGCCCGGGACGCTCCCATGCCCGGGGCCCTTAAATCCCTAGCAAGATTTACTACCAATGAATTTGACATGTTCGTCTCTATAAATAGCAATCTTGCCCTGTTCACGAGCCTCTTGGAACGCTCGACGACGTTCTTCTACTTGGAGGAAAGTGAGGTCATCATCCATATAAAGTGTTGTCCCCTTGAGCTTGGGTTTAAGACGGAGTACGATCTGCGTTCTTCTAGTGTAGTAAAGCGAATGACAAGCGTTGTATTATCTTTTTTTGGACGCCAAACTTTATCTATCCCCCTGGTGTGGTGTGCCAAAGTGGTGTTCAAGAAGTTATTTGCTTCCTGTATGGCATTTTGAGTATCTGGAATACCACGAACTCTAATATTATGGGATTTTTGTGCCCGCAATTTTTCTTCCGATAAAGTAGCAGTGATGAAATTCGACATTTGCTGTGGAAGCTTACCCTCACTGTCCTCTTTGAAGAGGGATGCCTAATTCTTGGTTGATTCCTTATGCTGGATCATCTCTTGTTGTAGTTCCTGAATTTTCGTTTCCGTGGCACTTGTTGGCGGGGGAACGGCACCCGCAACTGATTATTTTCTTCTTGCAAGGTGGTGATTTCCGACCGCAGGGGCCAAGAAGTTTTCGAATGCTTTTGAAGTGGAGTAGTTGATTGTAGAAAGGAAAGGGGTAATAGGTGCGGTCGGTGTATGGGGGTCAGTAGGAGCAGGACAGGTAGGAGGGGTGTCCGCTGATGATGGCAGAGGCGCATCAAAGAGAGTCTCAACATCAGGGGAAAGCTGCACAGCAGTAGAGGAGCACGGAGCAGCAGGCACAACAGTAGAGGATGAGTGCGCACGAGGAGGGGGGGCGCAGCAGAGGAGGATGAAGTTGCAAGAGGAGGGGGCGCAGCCTGCTGCTGTGCAACAGAGGTGGGTGAGGGCGCAAGAGGAGGGGTGACGGAAGGGGAGAAGAGGGAATGGTGGGTCATGGAGAGGATGGTGGGGCGATGGGAAGAGGGGGAGCATGGGCTCCCCCTTGTCTTCCAAGCCATGGGGAAGAAGGGAAAGGGAGATGGAGAGGGGAAGGGCAGTTAGGCCATCTCCATGGGAGGAGCAATGGTGGTGGTGGAGAGAGAGAGAGAGAGAGAGAAAGAAGAAAGAAAGCTTTATTAATGTCTTTTCCATGCCAAAAGGCATATAATGAAGTACATGTCATGTATGTGGTAACCATGGGAGCGTATAAAAAACGTCTCCAAACTGTAATAAAGAAAAACATCTAGTGCAACCTAAAATAGACACGTATGCGAGAATGTGCTTAATAATAATCATATGTGTCTCGGGTAAGATGTCAAGACTGTGCTGCATCTACTGTGCTGCTGCTGTAAAAAGATGTAATGCGAGCCACAGTATGGGAAAGCACTGGAGTCTGCCGGCGGCGTCTGTGAGTATGAGCACGTGTATGTGTGATAGTAGTAGTAGTACGCCCCTGCGTAGAATGTCTAGTAATCCTGGTGGTGCCCTGATGGTGAGAGGTACACTGTCTCTGATCTCTATGAGCATGAGAGCGGCCAACATCCTCGTCGTCATCTTCATCATAATCCTCATCCTCAGGTACTAAATCATGCGATCTCCGTCTAGTAAAGAACGAAGTAATCAATGGCTGTGAGGTAAAATGCTGGGGTGTCTCGTATAGATCTCTCCCTAGTCTGGACATCTCGTGTACCATGAGAGCGACACACCGTGGGTCCTCATAAGCTATGAGAGATCGTAGAGTGGTAGGCATCTCTTGGAACAGGCAGTGATATCATCCTCTAATCTCATAATATACGGGGCACCGAAATATAAAGTGCTCCTCAGACTCCACCTCACCTAGGGAGCAGAACTGGCAAATCCGCTCCTCTCTGGGAATACCGTGGAACCTCCCAGTCTCAATACTAGCTGATGAGAGGACACCCTGAGCTGCCCCAATGTGAATCTGAGGCAATGTGACAATCGCGAGTCCAAGTAGCGTGGCATGACCGGGGTCCCTGATGCATCTAGCTCCAAGAAATGAGTTCGATAGAAAGCTGGCTTAACCCCTAACTGGTTACGCCAAGTCTGCTCTAGATATGTGCGATAAAGGAAGCGTCTGATATACTGATGTGTGCCGGAGGGGAGCTCTGTGATGGAGATGCCAAATGATACAAGTAGGAGGTGAGAGAATCATGATATCCTGTAGCCGTGATCATGAAGATGCTGTGAGGAGGATAGTGCAACCTGTATGTATCGCCTATCTATCTCTGGTAGCGCCTGTATCCTCAGTATATAGGTGATAAGCTGAAGAACTGCCTCGATCTGTATAGGTGGAACTGCAAACTCGGCTAGGAGAATCTCATGGGGAACAGAAGGCTTCGCTCGAATAAACCGAGCTAGCATGGTGGTCTGTAATCGTGAGAGACTGGCCCAGTGTGAAGAACGAAGACCTACATACCATGTCTCTGCCGCATATAAAGTCGTGGGGTTAACAATGGTATCGAAGAGGTGACACTTATTGCGAGCATCCTGGATGGACTTGCGGAAACAAAATCGCTCTAGCTGAACAAGGGAGCCCTAGTCGAGTGGTAGCGGCCTGTCTCATGCTAAACGTAGGACCTGAGAAAAGGACCCCCAAGTATGTGTAGGAAGGGACCACCTCTAGAATCTGTCCGCCCAAAGTAAGCTCCTGTCGCTGCATGAATGCCCTCGAAGTGTTGAAGACCATCACCTTGGTCTTCCCAATGTTCACCCCTAGGCCCCATCTGGTGCAAAACTCATGCAAGCAATCCAACTGTCGCTGTAGGCCCTCTCTGGTTGGTGAGACCAACACCACATCATCAGCATAAAGGAGGATAGCAATCAAGATGTCACCAAGCCTGCAACCAGTACCGCCACCCTGTGTAATGACTCTCTCCAACTCATCAATATACAAGCCAAAGAGGACTGGTGAGAGGGAACAACCCTGCTTCACCCCAATAGTGCTCCAGATGTGCTCAGATATGCCACTGCTATGCCGGAAACAACCAAGGACACGCTCATAAAGTGCCATCACAGCAAGAACAATGTCGGTGGAGAAGCCGAGGTCTCAGAGTCTCTGGATGAGCAATGAACGAGGAACAGAATCAAAGGCTTTCCTGAAGTCCACAAAACAACAGTAAACCCTCTCTCTCCTGTGCTTAGCCTCCTCAATCAAGGCTCGCAATGTGAAGATGTGATCTGCCGTGGAATAATGTGCTCTGAAACCAGCCTGACCCATGGCATGTAGTCTCCTAGTCTCCGCCTCTGAGCTCACAACAGACTGCAGTATAGTACCATATAATTTAGCCAGGACATGTCCGATCATGATGGTGCGGTAGTTACTCGGAATCATGGGGTCACCATTCTTATGGATGGGGTGGATAATGTTAGTGCACCAGGGAGACGGAAAGCCAGAGACAACTGCAGAGTTAAGAAGGGTGGCTATAATGGGGGCGAGTAAGTCAGAGGCATGGGAAAGGAGCTCAGATTCAAGGTCTTCGATATCTTTGGCTTTGTGGGACTTCAGCTTCTTAATGGCCGCAAGTACCATGTCAGATGTGAAAAAGGAGAACGCAAGTGGCCTGTGGAGATATGGTGATAGGTGAGTCGGTAGGAACCATGTATAGGCTAGTAGCATAATCAGTCCATATGCGGAGGTCTTCCAAGAGAGGTGGTGGAGAGCGAGGAATGAACTCGCGCCAGAAAGCGCCCGAAGAAGAGCTGAAAAGAAGGTCAATGAGACGTTTCCCTTCAGAATCATCATGGGAGTGTTTCTTACGGCGGAGAGCACGACGGTAGGAACGTCGGGAAGATCGAAGCAGATGTGGGGCATGGATGCGTGAGTGGGTTACTGACTGATGGAGAGAGCGGCACTCAGTATCGTACCAAGGAGGGTGTAGTGTTCGAGGTGTGCGTCGGGTCTTTCTGGGGTGGGGTTTTGTGGGGAGGGTTAATGATGCGGCCGTGTGGAGAGAGGTGGTGAGGAAATCCGCCTGGGTGTCGACTAGACTATCATGAGGAAAGGAGTGTAAAAGTGCAGCTAAGGACTGTCGGTATAGTGACATGCAAGTAGGATCAAATGTGTACGTGGGTGCTCAGGTAAGCGTGGGTAGTGTAGATGGGTGAGTGGGTGGGAGGTGGCCGATATCGAAGGAGAGAAATGAGTGATCAGAAAGGGTGGTGGGGAAGATGTGGAAGTCAGAAACTGTGGGTACCAAGGATGGTGACCCCATGAGATAGTCAACGACACTATGTCCTCCACTGTGAGGGTGGCATGTGTAACTGTCTGAATGTGGCCAGCAGGGTAAGCCATTATAAATGGCTAGCTCATGTGCCTCTCCAAACTGCAATAAGTGCTCACCATATGAAGTAGTAGGTCCAAAACTATCCGCGGAGGTCCTGGTGACTCCAAGCATATCACTGTCCAAGGCACGAACACGTAGCTGATCAGTGGTGTCGAAGAACTCTGTCTGTCGTGAAGATGTCCGGGCATTAAAATCCCCTGTGAGGAGAATATGCCCCCGCTTTAAAAATCTGATAATATCTGGTGAGAGGTCCTGATATGGAGATCGAATACCCTCAGAAAAAGACAAGGACTCTGGTGGAAAGTAACATGCTGCAATAAAAAGATCTCTATCCAAGCCAATATCTAGACCCACGATGCGAGTCCATGTGTAGCGGGCCTGCTCGTCATGTCGGATGAAGTCAATACTCGAGTGAAGAGCCTCCCTGTACAAGCAGGCGACCCCACCTGAACCACGTCCACTAGCAGACCTAGTCTCTTGTCGGAATACTGAATCCCATCTGTATCCAGGAAAGGAAGGAAGTCCTCGCTCTGGGCTCTTGTGTGTCTCCATGAAGAATAATATATTTCTGCCTGTAATGCCTTTTTCCGTTCTTGAACCTGAATGAAAGTAAGGTCTTCATCCAGGTATATCCCCGCAGTGTAGATATCTTCCCGAGCACTTCATGACGGCCAGTTGTAGATTTAAAGCGTATGGCAAGAGTGCCTGGGTCTTTCTTAGGTCGCCATGCGGTATCCATATCCTTGTGGTGGTATTGAAGACTCTCTTCAAGAAACTTTTTAGCATCACCAACAGCATCATGGGAGTTCGTAAGCTTCGAGTTTGATAGCCGTAACTTCTTTCTTGAGATCATCGATAGACGAATCTAGTTTCTGAAGATGAGATTGAACAACTTGGATCGTAGCTTCAAGAAAAAGAAGTATTTTTCAATGGTCGTTGAGATATTCATATGAACGTAACTGATCTGCACGAATGACGGAGATCATAAAGGCTGGAGGCACAGGTGACTCCTCTTCTGGGGTATGGCCTGTGGGCTGGCTGTCTCTCTAGTCGTCTACACTGTCTTTGCCGTCTATGTATGGAAGTATCCGGAATCTCAGCCTCTCCATCAAAATCAGTACTCTCCTGTCTCTGTCTCCGATGGGATAAACACTCCTGTATGCTCAGCTGTATCAAGGGGGGGGGGGGGGGGGGGGTGGTGTCAGTGTCTAGCCTCGCCATACTCAGGTCTTGACATCTCTCGGATCATCAGTGCAACACATCTGGGGTCCTCAAACGATATCAAGGTAGAGAGTGTGAATGGATGATCTCGAAACAAGCAATAATATCTCCCTCATATCTCATAGTAAGCTGGGCATCTGAAGAGAAAATGAAACTCATCCTCTACATCGTGTGTATCACACATACTACAAATCCGAGCATCTCTCGGGTGCTACTATATCTGTTAGTCTCAATGGCTAGCTGGTGAGAGGAAACCCAAAACTGAACAATCATTGTCCGCAGTCTATGTGAGATACTATCCACCAAATATTCGGGTACTATAGGATACCCAGCGGGATCCTGAGATAAAAAGTGTGCCCGATAAAACTCAGTCTTCACCCCAGACGAACCCTGCCAAGTGCTCTGAAGATATGCCCTATACAGGTGGCCTCGAACATATTGATGAGTACCAGTTGGTATATTAGTAATATGAATACCCAATGTGGAGAGGAGACGACAGGCCTGGGAATACCACGAGGAGTAAGGAGGTAATCTGAAGCGGTGTGTCAGCAGGAGCAATCTGACGCCGAGGCTGTAGATCTCGTTGTAATAGAAACATCTCTCGGATCATAAGTGCAACACAACATGGATCCTCATAGGTAACAAGTGAATGCAATGTAACTGGTGTATCCCTGAACAAGCAATAGTATCGCCCACGAATCTCATAATAAGCTGGGCAAATGAAAATAAAATGCTCATCAGTCTTTACTGCACCTAGGGAACACTACTGGCAGATCCTGTCCTCTCATGGAGTACCCTGAAACCGACCAATCTCAATCTCAAGCTGGTGTGAAGAGACACGGAGCTGACCCAATATGAATCTGAGACCGTGTGATAATCCAGATTGTAGGTAAAGTGGTAGAAGTGGGGACCCTGATACATCTGTCTCCAAAAAAAATGATGTCGATAAAAGTCGGGTTTGACACCCAACTGGCCATGCTAGGCTCGCTCAAGGTAAGCTCTATAAATGAATCGTCTGATGTAGTCATGGGTACCAGAAGGAAGAGCAGTGATAGAGATATCGAGTGTGCTAAAAAGTCTGCAGGCTTGAGAGAACCAAGCCACATGGTAGCCCTGATTGTGAAGGCGCTGAGATGAAATGAGAGCAGCCTGAGTATATATTTGCTTAGAGGACTGGAACGCATTGACGCGCTGAATATATGTGATGAGCTGGAGTAAGGCATCAAGGTACCTAGGCGGAACCGCAAACTCAGCAAGGATGATCTGGTGTGGTACTGAAGGCTAAGCCCGAATCATGCGTGAAAGCATAGTGATCTGTAATTGTGAGATACTGGCCCAGTCAGATGAAGTGAGGCCCATACACCATGTAGCTGATGCATATAGTGTTGTAGGAGAAACGATGGTGTCAAAAAGTCGACACACACTTGAGGCATCTCGAATATACTTACGGAAGCAAAATCTCTCCATCTGGGCAAGGGAAGCATGGCCTTTCCCAAGTCTACTAGAAGCTGTCTGTCTCATACTAAATATAGGACCAGTAAAAAGTGTGCCCAAGTAAGTGTAGGATGGAACAATCTCTAACGGCCGACTGTCAAAAAGGAGCTCCTGTCTCAACATAAAGCTCTTGGAAGTGTTGAAGACCATCACTTTGGTCTTCACAATGTTCACCTTGGCCCCATCTGGAACAAAAATCATGAAGACAATCATTCTGTCTCTGTAACCCCTCTTGAGGAGGTGAAAGTAGAACCACATCATCTGCATAAAGAAGAATAGCGATCAAGATGTCACCAAGTCTGCAACCAGAACCACCGCACTGCTCAATAACTCTCTCCAACTCATCAATATATAATCCAAAAAGTGTAGGGGAGAGGGAACATCCCTGCTTCACCCCAATAGTGCTCATGATCTGCTCTGAGATACCTCTGTCACTCCGGAAACATCCTAATACTCTCTCGTAAAGTGCCATCACTGCTAGGACTGTGTCGTCAAAAAAACCAAGGTCTCGTATCCATTGGATGAGTAAGGAGCGTGGGACAGAGTCAAAGGCTTTATGACACCATCGTTTATTAATGTCTTGTTGGTACCCATAGGTACAAAAGATTGAATAAGTACTAATGTCTCCATAAATAAGAATAAGGCAAAGATTCAATGAGGCATGTTCACCTATTGTTTGTTGTTTAAGTACATGTGCGGACATATTATGCATGTGTTTTCTTATCAATTATGATGGCCTATATAAAGAAAGAAGTTATATTAACTTCTCAAGAGAGAACAAAGTACATATAGAATTTTGTTTGGCAAGCAATATCACAGTTTTGGGAAGACATATTGGGGACTGAATCACTCGTCAATTGTAGGTCTCTTTAGGATGAATGGCTTTGGAAAGGCACCACAACATGTGAATGGATAATGCTTGTCAAAAATTTGGAGGAAGAGTTGAATGATTTTAGCTCACCATTCCAAAGGAATACTAAATAGATTGAGTCCTCTGAAAAATATGTACTTGTACAAATTGAATATTCTAGGGATGATTATTTGCTTCATTGGAATCATGTGCAATTGACATGTTTTGTTAACAGCACTCCCTATATAGTACATTTGATAGCCTTAACTATTTCTCTATATTTTGAAAACAGTATGAATAATTTCTCATTAGACTTTGTGTTTAAAGTACTACACGTTTTTTTCCAAGATAATGAAATATCCTCTCTTCATGACACCAGATCTAACAAAATTGGAGAGTTTGAATATTGGTTGGTGCAATTGCATAAAGAATTCTGATCTGAGACCTCTTTCTGGTACTTCTACTTCTCTTATTTGCTTTTTTGCACTTTTTTCGGTTGTCAACAAACTTCACCAATATCATGATATGCACATAGTGCTTGGATCTCGTAGTCGTTTTATTGAGCAAAGAAGTGCTTGGTTAGAAACGTTACAAATAAATGTTGTTTTTGCTGAAATATGCTTAAGTTACCATAGGAAAAAGGTGTTTTAATAGTAGCATGTGTGATGTGTAAATAAACATGTAAATTTTTCATACTTTGTTGATATATTGTCATAAAAATTACCATTTGGGTACTTGGTACAATGGTGGTGTGATTGTGGGATTTGCTTATAGGGACCACTTGAGGTTGAAGCTAGAGTGAGTTAGTTGACTAGTAACAATTATGAACACAATTGTAGATACAACATCGCATAAAGCATAAGGATGATTGTAATTGATGAGCAATGAATAATGTCCTATAGATCACCAAATACAATTGGATACAAGGCCCTACAAGCAATTTAGGTGAGTTCTCTCACAATGAGCCTAAACATTGCAATATTCAAGAGCTATCAAATGAGTGTCCTTAAGTCCTATTCGTGGTGTTTTAGGGAATTTTAAAGAAACCTTCAAGGAAACTTAGCGCATAATCTGAATGATAAGGGAGGTAGCACTTTTTGAATTTTATAATGGTAAAGTACAGTATGTCTTCGACGCACTCGCAATGCACTCGCACTCGAAACCATTGCTCTCAATGTGGGTTATAAAAGTAACATTTTGATCATGATTGAAAGAAGAATGCGTGTACAACATGGTGGAAAAGGGAAACACAAAGCAAGTTTATAAATTTCATATACCCAAACAAAAGAGATAGACAGAACATTAAAGAAAGCATAGTCAAACAAGCCTAAGCATGTCAACTTTTTCGGAGACTCTTGTCGTTGCTTCAATTGTGTTGAATACTATGTTCCAAAGAATAGGAACAAAAGGAAGATGAATCTTGTCAATTCATGAAGAATTACTAAATAGGGGATCACTAAGATCAATATAAGAGCCAGAAAAAAATGTATGGGAAGTACCTCTGCAAGATGGAGTAGCCATTGAAAAATCATTGAAGGTGGCTAAATTTCAAATTTGCAACATGAGTTAGTTGCTTAAAATTGATAAAACTTTGGAAAGGTGGAGATCTAACTAAGTCACTTCTCTCTCTAGGCCAATCATTCTTATATAGCCTTAACCCATCAACATTAAGGGCGCTTTGTCTTTGCTAGACTATAGTATTGTCCCTACAACAAGGCAATCATGGCCTATGGGGTACAGAAATAGCTGAGCCTAGGCAAAAAGAAAGGGAGGAATTGTCTGAAATTGTAATAGTGGTTATGATAAGAATTAGCCCATGAGATAATCAATTATGATTTTGCCGCCACTATGGGGATGGCAAGTGAAATCAGTAGAAGTAGGCCATCTAGCTAGACCATTATAAATGACCAACTCATGATATGCCCTTAAATCTAGATGACACTTCCCATATGCAATGATTGCAGAAAAGGAGATACACTTGTGCTTGAGCTGACAAAATTGTTATAAGTATACTCAGCGAAACATAGATGCTTATACCAATCTCGACGAGTATGAGAAACATAATGACATACATACTCTTTCAATACCCAGTTAATGACCTTAGATTGACCATCAACAAATCAATGGTAAGCTGTATCCAAAGTACCTTGACATCCAAGATAGGTCCGAATCCTGTCCATATACTTGAAAGTAACTTGGTATTTCGATCAATGAAAATTGATCGTGGAAGACCATGTAAGATTTATCACAAGCACAAAAAGTACAAGCGTGGATAAGGTGGGCAAGCTTGAATTTCATAATAGGTGAGTAGAATTGTTCTTCGAGGTGAGCAAAAGATTTTTGGACTGCAAAATGGCCACCATCTTAGAAAATGAGATGAGGAAGGATAGTAAGAGTACTCGAAATGCATAAAGACCCATGGAACAAACATATGTTGACAATGGAGTAAACTTGATGAGGATGAGAGGAAGGATGTTGGGTCATGGCATAAATGTTGTGAAAGTTTGGCCAAGTATTATGCGAAGGGAAGGTCATCATACTAGGGACGAGGTGAAGTGGCAACGCTATAGATAAGAGCAAGTAAATGAGACAAACCATCAACAACATTACTTTTGCCAAGTTTGTAATGGATATCGAAATGAACAGATTGGAGGAATTGGAGCCAACGATACTGGCAATCAAGGGGGGAATAGGTTGTACTATTGTAACTTGTAAGCTATGCATATGGCATAGGGTATCAGTTAAATAGATTGTGAACCTCTTTTGTGCACATTTTAACAAGTAGGTCAAGCAGGAGACATGGTCCACTTGACGCCTAGGGCTAAATTTAGTAAGTGACACCTTGTGGATAACTATCATGCATGTACGACACAAGGCACCCAAGATCTTTTGGTTTTTGAAGGGTTACCACGGCTGCTCACTAATTAATTATTTACTTATTGGAATCCATCTCTCTTGTTAAGGAACTTGAGCTTTGATGTTTGCTAACTTTCTTGGTTCTCCATGTATCTGAATGTTTTATGTTATGCAATTGATGTGTTAATTGTCATCTATGATAGTTATGATGCTATAGAGCATGATGATCTATAGGTTTCAACATGGTATCAGAGCATGATTACATCCTTGAGTAAGCACCTCATTCTTGAAAGTGGGTGACCTACAAGTAGAACAAATCTTTTTAGACTACATTTGATACTAATGGAGAGCTATCATTATGAGGATGATAGCCATAGCAGACAAATCGGGTTCTGAGTTATTTTCTGAGAATTAGGGGGCGCAGTTTCTGCAGGGAGATTCTATCAAGTGGATCTTGGACAAGGGATAGGCCAGCCATAGTGTGTGATAGATTAAAGTTAGAAGTTGAGGGGTATTCATCAAGTGGCATAGTAACCTAGTTGGGGTCTTAACCCTAGTTCACCTTCTTGCACCATCATGTCAAATTCTTTTGGAGGTTTGCTTATGAAAAAAAATTCGGGTTGCAATTTCTATGTAAAGGAGGATGGGAAGATAGTTATTATCATTTTCTATGTAGATTATGTTGTCATCATAGGTAACAATGGGAAGCTGATTGCAAGTTGAAGGCTCATTTGTCCAATAAGTTTGATTTGAAAGATTTGGTTTTGATGCACAATTGCCTAGGTTAGAAGTGTGGGAAAAGAAAAATTGTGTTTTCAGTTCCACATGCAAGATTGCAAACCCATCTCCACTCCCATTGATACCAGTTGCAAGCCTTCCAAGGTGGATGGTACTCCTTTTGTGGATGACTCTCTTTATAGACAGTGGTATGACCACACTAATCGGAAACTGCCAGGTGTCGATCAACGCAAGAAACCGAACGCTCATGATCCACCCCGTTGTAGGATCCAATCCAGAATCCACCCTCCGAGCCCTAAGCCCAATGACTAGACAACAAGCAGGATCCATCTTCCAGCCCTAGCGACGTCCCATACCGCCGCTAGCACCTTCGGCCTTCTCCTACCCCTAGCTAACTCTTTCCTGGCTATGCACATGCGCACTACCATCCACCAACTCCTAGGTAGATAGAGTGAATGGTAACTAAGATCTCCTTCCCTTGTACACCTCCAAGGTGGGAGCCTCCATGCCAAGCACATATCCCTGATTACGACAAGTGGCACACATGTAGTCCATGAGTCAACTAGTCCAGTCAATAGGCCCAGGTTCGGTGTGGGACGCAAGGGGTTGAGTCCCTAACATTTCCTCCCACTTAAGAAGACTTTTCTTTTAAGGAAGGGAATCTCTATCAGGTCGTAGTCCTTTTCCCAAGTGTCCTTGTCGTCGGAACTACCTTTGTGACAGACCAAGTACTGAGTCATCTGCCGGTTTCTGAGCCACCATTGACGTACATCAACAATGGCCTCTGGTTCAGAAGATATTAAGGATAGATCCTCTAATTGAACTAGCTCATCTGCTTGAATCAAACCATCCTTCGCACCAAGTCATTCCTTTAAACGGCTTACATGGAAGACTGGATGGACTTTGATTCCTTGTGGAAGATCTAGTTGATAGGCATTTTGATTGAGTTTCTTCACAATACGGAAAGGCCCACAATATTAAGTAACAAGGGGACAACTTAGGACATTTCCCTATCCTTAGCACCTTGGAATCTTTCGGAATTCTAAGGTAGAGCCAATCTCCTTTCAAAAAGACTCGAGGTTGTCGTGTTTGATTAGCGTAACAATGGGCTCTATCCTGAGCCGTTTTTACGTTATCTGAAGCTTTGACAGTCATCTTGGTTGGAATGAATTGCGTCATCTTGATTAGCCTGCCAACTACTACCCATATGGCATCATTTTGCTTCCCCGTCTACGGAAGGCCAACCACAAAATCCATGGAAATGCTTTTCCACTTTCTTTCGGGAATTTCCAATGGAAGCAACAAGCCAGCTACCTTAAGTCTTTCAGCTTTATTAACTTGGCAAATTGCCCGCACTTGCGAACATCTGCCTCCACCTCATCTTTAAGTTTGGCCAGTAAAAATTCCTCTTTACTAGATCAAGTGTCCTTTGTGTGCTTGGGTATCTTGCATTGGGGTTGTCATGACATTCATGCAGGATTTGGGCCTTAATCTTATCATTTTTATCATTTTGGAAAAGTAGCCCGCTCGTAATGGAATAATCTTGCTATATCTTGTCCCGAGGAGAAATCTTGGAATCTTGCTTTCCAAGTTGAATACTAGATCAAGAATTTCTGCCAAGACATCTCGCCAAATTTGATCGAAGTGCCTGTTGATCTTACACATATTTCTAAGGGATAGATTCAAATTAGATTGGATCTTAGAAAAGCTTAACTGATTAGACTCTCCAATTCGGCTTAAGGCATCCGCGACACAGTTTGGTGTACCCTTCCGAGTTATGGACTCGGCTCATTACATTCGCCGCGTCCATTTACATTTACTTTACTTTATGCATAAGCAGGCCTTGGGCCCTTTTTTATTCATTAGTGACACTTAGACTATATGGTTGGCCTTTGGCCTTATTATTCATTATCTGGCCATTTGGACATATTACTGGAGAGTGGGGGCCTTCTTGGAGGGCGCACTATTGGCGGCCAGAATTTTTTTTTTTTTTTTTTTGGGCAGATTATTTCTGGCGCCCAAGTTTCAACCCTCCATCACCCATTTCCAGCTTGTTTGCAGGCTCTCCAACACCCAATTCCCTCGTCTCTTTCGTCCGTTCCTCCTTCCATTTTCAGCCCTCTTTTCACTTTTGTTGGCAGGCTGTCCAGCCGCTTCATACCTGTCACTTTCGTCCGTTTTTGTCTCCGTTTGCAGCCATTTTTCACACCTTGTTTGCAGGCTGTCCATCGCCCATCCTCAACCAGATTTCACGAAATTCCGACTCCGTTTGATATTCCAATTTGTCACTTGCCTCCTGGCTGTCCAGCGCATTTTCACAGCCTTCATTTTCACTTTTTTTTCATTTGCTGATTGTTGTCCTTTCTTAGTTGTGATAATAGTGGTTTTAATAGACTAATTTGGGGTGACGACAAGAGTCCGCTCTCTCAAGTTTTCGTCTATTCCTTCCACTATCATTATGGCACATTCACCTACCCCGAGTGAGACTACTCAGGAAACCTTATCCGATCAGTTTCGTCGCATGGATGAGACCCTTTCTGGCCTCGTTCTTTGCTTCGATACCGTTATGACCGGCTTTGCTACTATGCAGTCACAGATTGATTCTTTACAGCCTCATGGTCCTGGTAAAGCTCCTGTTTTTCCTTCATTTGGGACTCCCCCTCCATTTGGATTTCCATCTTCCTCTACTAGTCAGCCTGGTGGTGGACCGATCATTCCACCTAACCCATCTCCTGGTTTCTTTTCACGTCCCCCACTTCCTGAGCCACACTTTGCTCGAGACTTTCGTGATAGGGTACAGCTTGCTACCTATTCCGGTTCCTCTGACGGGAACTTATTAGAGAATTGGTTTGCTAAGGTTGACACATATTTTCAGATCTACCCTAAGACTGATCCTCAGAAGATCCAGTTGGCAGCTTTACATTTAGATGGACGCGCCGCCACGTGGTGGCGAGTTTATAGAGCTGATCCTGATCGGGAAGGGCTCCATTTATGGCATACTTTTCGCCGTGACCTCCGTCATGCTATGATTGACCCTCAGTGGCTCGACCGCCAACGTGATACATTCCGTAGTCTCACTCAGACCAGTGATCTTGCTTCTTATACAGATCAGTTTATGGAGCTTTCTTATCTTTTCATAGATCTACAGCCCACTGAGCTTATTTCTCGTTACATTGCTGGGCTTCGTGGTGCTTTACGTTATGATGTTTCTTCCTTCCGTCCTCCCACACTTGTTGAGGCGATGTCTCTCGCCAGTACTTTACAGCATAAGTACTCTGACACTCTTCCTTCCCGCTTCTCCCGACCCCATCCTTCTGCTTCATCTTTTCCTGCTGCGTCCACCCTTCGTCTCCTTGTCCTCTGACTCCTCAACCTGCTTTTGTCCGACGTTCCACGTCTGCAGAGTTCGTTGATCTTCAGCAGCAGCGTCTTTGCTTTCGTTGTAAGAGTCCTGACCATTTTGCCCGTGATTGTTGTCAGCCTCTCCCTACTACTACTGCTGTTTTTTACCATGAGGGCACTACTCCAGATGATTCCGATATCTACATTCATATTTCTGATGAGCCTGACCTATCCTCTGAGACTTCCACTAATTTACTTCCTGCTACTTGCCATGCTCAGCTTGCCTATGCTACTTGGACAGGGCGTCCTGGTCCTCGCTCCATTCGGTTACGTGTACGTATTACAGGTCGTGAGTATATTGCTTTAGTTGATACTGGCAGCACTCATTCTTTTATTAGCAGTTATATCACTTGTCAGATACGTGCTTCACCTATTCCTGCTTTACAGCCTCTCACAGTTGAGGTTGCCAGTTCCCATTCTTTTCCTAGTTCTCAGATGTTTCAGCGTTTACCATACCGCATTGGAGATTTTTCTGGACAGGCAGATCTTTACATTATTCCTATGGAGCGTTATGATCTTATCCTTGGTGCTGATTGGTTTGCATCTCTTGGAGCCGTTACACTGGACTTGACACAACAGACATTGACATTTGTACTTGATGCAGTTACACACTCACTTGTTGGCATTGATTCTCAGGGAGACTTCCAGTTGGTTACCGGGAAGCAGTTTATGCGTAGCTTGCCAAAGGCTGACGATGCAGCTCTTCTTTCCATTCAGAGTACATCAGTTGTTGTTTCACTTTCACCATCCGTGGGTCCTCTTCCTCAGGTTGATGTTGCTTCGGATTTACAGGTTGTTGTTGTATGCCTTGCGCCTATATGCCTTGATTCACAGATATCGTATTCAGTGGTCATTCTTGGTTTCATTGATATTGAGGCCGTATACCTTGGTGGTATTTCTACTATTGCTTTTGCGCATACTTCAAATTGCCCTCCTGGTTCGGTGGTTGGTGCAGTATCTTCTCCATTGGTCTCTATATCTCCATCTCTTGAGTCTGTTATGGCCGATGTTCCTGCTGATTTCTATGGGGTTCTTCATGGGTCCACGCTATTGGTGATCAGGTTGTATCTTCCTTCGCTTTACTCCATGGATCTGTGCTTGAGGTTTGTGATCTGCCTCATGATATTTCTACGGTTCCTGACATGATTCATGCGCCTTTGGCCCTTACTGTTACACATTTTTCATCCGAGGATATGTGCCAGATGGTCACTATTACTTATCTAGGGTATTTATATGCTGGGATCTTTCTAGATGAGTACACGGACATCCTTCCGTCTCCTGGTGTTTCTACATATAGGTTTGCTGCAGTCCATGCCGATGGTATACACTTTTGGGTTTATGCGACTGATTCCTTTTTACCTCTTGATATTTGGCATTCATGGTTATTACGTATCACTTGGATTTCATTTGAACCTATTGCTTAGAATACTGCTTCATTTTCAGCTATGGATATATGGCATTCCTGGTTATTACATATAGCTTGGTTTTCATTTGGACCTGTTGATGCTGGTTTTTCCATATTACTGATCGCCTATGGTGCGGATATCTCTATGATTATGCATGTGGCTCTCTATCTGTTCCTTGGATTGTTGCTCATTGTCATGCACCAGGGCTTGCTGCACTTGATCCAGTTTCTTTTCGGTAGTTGGGTCTTTTTCTTTTGTGCCAGGGAGAGTTATGGACTCGGCTCATTACATTCGCCGCGTCCATTTACATTCACTTTACTTCATGCATAAGCAGGCCTTGGGCCCTTTTTTATTCATTAGTGACACTTAGACTATATGGTTGGCCTTTGGCCTTATTATTCATTATTAGGCCATTTGGACATATTACTGGAGAGTGGGGGCCTTCTTGGAGGGCTCACTATTTTCCCTCCCAGTTGGGCCCTAGCCACCGGAAGCTTCCTTTTAGGGCTTCCTCTTGGCTATAAGTAGGGAAACTGTGTCATTTGTCATTCAGCTGATGATATTGATCTCTCTCTTTAGTCTCCTTAATCTCTCTCTTTCCTGCTTTCTAGGGTTAAGTCTTGCTTATGTGCTGCTTTCATAGCTTAAGTCTTGCTTATGTGATGCTTTCATAGCTTAGCTTTAGATCAGCTGTGGCTTTATTCGTAACTTTTCGGTACTTAACATCATATTGAAATTCCTGGAGCAACTCTGACCACTTGTCTTTACGATTTTGAAGGTCAACTACATCACAAATATACCTTGGTGTTTGGTGATCAACGACAATAGTAAAGCTAGAGCTTTACAATAATGTCTCCAGATTTTAAGAGCATTTAGTATGGCAAGAATTTTCTCATCATAGGTGGAATCTCACCTTTGTAAATAGTTAATTTGCTTAATTTTTTATAGTCTACACAAATACGAGTTCCTTTTCTTTTTTATTAACCAATAACACATGGGACTTACTAGGCTTTAGATGACTCATGTTTAAATATTGTTGCAATTGTCTATAAATTTTGTCTTCTTTGGTGCTCATCCTGTAAGGATACAAGAATACAAAGGAGCTACTAGGAATGTCTACCGTGGTCCACACCCCTAGAGGGGGGAAGAGGGTAGCTGGTATGGGAAAACGTCACCTAAACTCATGTCTAAGTCTTCTAAAGGCCTCACCTTCCTACGAGTTATCCTCCTTTAGATTATTAGTCATTAGTGCAAGTTGCATGTTATAATTGCGTAGGTTGCATTCTTCATGGTAAACAAAATCTTTTAACTAGCATAAGTAAGAATCACAATTCGCATCATTCATGCAGTCAACCGTTTCCATAGCAAAAAGGAAATACGAGGGAGAAATATCCACATTTCCATTAAGTTCTATCAAAGAGCCATTGTGCATGAAAGATAAACTATGAGTCTTATAGTATTTCTTCAATGACTCATTATGTATATAAAACCATTCTTTCCCAGGTATTACATCTACTTTGTTGTGAAAATCTAATTTATTGTTATAGGCTTGAATGCAAAAAGACATGGAACGATATGGTCCCACACTTGACTTTCTGCTCCTGTGGCAGTGGTCACTTTGCTTTGTTTCCATCTTGCTTTTGTAACAATTTAGAGTCAATAAAGTTGTGTGTAAAATCATCATCAAAGAAAACTATCACAGCTTGGCCACCTACGGTCCCATTCATCTGAATTAGGTCGTGGGGGCCAAAAACCGCCATATTATAATAGCAATGCTCACAATCTGAACTATCAACAAAGAAAAGTCAATGCTAGAAATGTTCTGGCATCTTAAATGAAGCCCCTTTAACATTCATCTTTTTCTTTGGGCATTCCTTTGCGACATGTCCTGGCTCCATGCAATTAGCATAGATTGTCACTCTTGGCCTTAGCAAAGGTCTCCTGTCCATAGTGGACCATTTTTGTGATCCACTGGTACCAACAGGGGTATCCTTTGCCTTGCTGGTTCTTCCTAACCTCGAGCTGATAATCCTTGGGCAAGCCAAAGATAGAGTGCGACTTAACCAAATCTATGCTAGTTCCAAAACGAGATATGCCTGTAAGTTTGCATCCAGGGGCCGGCCATGTGAATTGTTGCATATTGGCAATAGAACTTGAAGTCGTCCAGGATGGGTAAGAAGGCCGCCTTGGAGGCCTTACAAAATTCCTCCAAGTTTTGGGGACTTCCGCCTTCCCTCGAAGATCTTGCCACCATGTAAATGTTCCTCACAAGTACATAATAGGCATACTGATCTTGTGGTCATCTATGCAACTATATACAAATTCCAAGAATTCCAATAGCTTCTCCTTATGTGGTATTGTCTATAGCTTGAGAAAAAACAGCCAAGGGAAATCTGAAATCTGAGAATCGAAAGAGTTGGCAATCCACCACACCCTCCCAGGCTCCCCCCCCATTACGCCACATGGCAGGTCCAGGAGCTGGCAGCCAGGCTCGCTGGCTGGCCAGCGAGGGCAGCAAGCCCCAGGTGGCTGCCAGTTGGCTCAAATTCATGCAAGAGGACAAAAAGAACCTGAGGTATTGAGTTTTAGGTGGTGGTGTCGCTGAAGGCTGGACTACTGGAGACAAAGAAGTGCTGCACGATAAGCCTTTGAGAAGCTATGCCTAAGCTGCTTCCCCAAAATAAGAACTAATTCTGCTGAGAATCAATACCAGTTCAAATTAATTGTTTGCCTTCATGAGAAAAGGATAAAGTTTGCTGCTGTAAGTCCAATGTAACAATCAGGAAGAAAACCAATCATCACCAGAAATGAGATCATAGTGGGATAATGTGGAAATCTACCTATCCAAAAGCGCTCACCATCCACCATCCCCAGGTAGATAGAGCAAGGTGAGACCTCCTCTCCTTGTATACCTCCAAGGAAGGAGTCTCCAAGCCTAGCACACATCCTAGATCACGACACGTGGCGTCCATCCAGGTCCACGAGTCACCGATCAAGTCAACGGGCCCAGTCGACGATCAGCTTACAAGTTGTATTTGGGACCCAAGGGAGTTGGGTCCCTAACTTTCCCTCCCCCTTAAAATATTCCTCTTCTAAGGAAGGAAATATGGGAATCTCATTTTAAGGTCACACTCCTTTTCCCAATTATCCTCGTCTTCGGAGCTTCCTTTCCAACGAACCAAGTACTCTATCACCTACCGGTATTTGAGCCCACATTGACGAACATCAACAATGGCCTATGGTTCCGAAGGTACAAAGGATGTCAGGTCCTCAAGCTGAACTAGGTCCTCTTGAAAAATCAAGTCATCCTTCAAATGACTAGTGTGAAAAACTGGATGAGCCTTGAATCCTTGAGGAAGTTCTAGTTGGTAGGCATTCCAATTGAGTTTCTTTACAATACGGAAAGGCCCGACATAACGAGGCGATAACTTAGGACATTTTCCAGTCTTTTGGGATTCTAAGATATACCCAAGCTCCTTCCTCATAGACCCTAGGTTGCTGCTTTTGATTAGCATAAAACTGGGCTTTATCCTGAGCCGTTTTCACGTTATTGCGAGCAACAAGCAACATTTCTTGCATATCATGCAGGAAATCAATTGCTGCTTTAACCTTGAGGCTTTTGAGGCCAACCGAAATTGGAGCTCTAGGCTGGAAACCAAACATCAGAGTGAATGGACTAAAACCCGTCACTGAATGCCTTGCGTTGTTATACTCAAATTCAATCCTTGGAAGGTACTTTTCCCAATCCGACTGTCTTTTGGAAACATATGCGCGAAGCATGTCTTCCATAGATTGGTTCGTCCTTTCAGTCTGGCGATCTGACTCAGGATGATCCGTAGACCCTAGACTTAAAGTGGTCTCCAATTTCTCAAAGACCGCTTGCCAATGAACTTAGAATGCCGATCATTGACAATGTCATTTGGCAACCCAAACAACCTGAACAACTTTTCCACGGAAAGCTGAGCAAGTTTTGAAGCTTTGACAAACTGTCTGGTTGGAATGAATTGCACCGTCTTGGTTAGTCTGTCATAGTTCTGAAGCACTGCCTGGTTGGAATAAATTCAACTATATAACCCAAATAGCATCATTTTACTTCCCCGTCCAAGGTAGCCCAACCACAAAATCCATGGAAATACTTTTCCACTTCTTTTCGGGAATTTCCAAGGGCATAATAAACCAGCTGCCTTAAGTCTTTCAGCTTTATTAACCTGGCATTGTCCACACTTGCGAACATATGCTTCCACTTGACTTTTTAGATTTGGCCAATAAAAGTTCCTTTTTATAAGGTCAAGCATTCTTTGTGAGCTAGGGTGCCCTGCACATGCGCTGTCATGACATTCATGCAGGATTTGGGCCCTAACATCATCATTTTCTGGCACACAAACTTTTCCATTCTAGAAAAGTAACCCATTTCTTATGGAATAGTCTCTTAATATCTTGTCCCGAGGAGAAATCTTGGAATCCTGCATTCCGAGTTCACCACTAGATCTAGAAGAACCTGCCAGGATGTCTAGCCAAATACAACCGAAGTACCTATCGGTCTTACACAAATCTCTTAAGGACATATATAACTCAGATTGAATCTCAGAAAAGCTTAACTGATTAACCTCTCCAATCCGGCATAAGGGATCCGTGACACTATTAGAAGTACCCTTCTGGTACTCGATGTCATAATGAAATTCTTGGAGCATTTCTGACCATCTAGCTTTACGACCCCGAAGGTGAACCGCATCGTTAATATACTTTGAACGCTTGATGGTCTGTTACTATGGTAAATTGGGAGCCATACAAATAATGTCTCCACACTTTCAGGGAGCAAAAAGCTCCTTGTCATAGGTGGAATACCACCTTTGAGTAGGATCTAGCTTCTTGCTTTCAAAAGCAACTTGTCTACCATCCTGATATAGGACTGCACCTATAGCATAGTCACTAGCAGCTGTCTCAAGTACATATGGCTTGTTAGGATCCACACTGTGTAAAATAGGTGCTGTAGAAACAGTGTTTGAGGTTCTCAAAAATCTGATTTATCTCTTTAGTCCAAGTAACCGGAGGACTGTATTTATTAGTGTCGGCTGGTTCTATTAGCCCCTTTGAGGACATTTGTCAAAGGCAATGCAATAATTGCATAACCCATGATAAATCTATGAAAAAGCCCCGTAAAGCCCAAAAAGGACTTAATCTCCCGGATGGTTTGAGGAATTGGCCATTCACGAACTTGTCGGACTTTATTTGGGTCAATTTCCAACCCATGGTCCAAAATAATGTGACCGAGATAAACCAATCTCTTCTGGAAGAAAACACATGTGGATTCTTTGGCAAAGAGCTTCTCCTGTCTAAGTAACTTTAAGACAGTTTTGACATGCTCCTCCAAAGTAAACTATGACGAACTTTCCCAAATATGGGCGAAGAAGATCATTCATCATCTGCTGGAAAGTCGCCGGAGCATTTGTCAAGCCACATGGTAAAACCAGAAACTCATAATGGCCATACCTTGTTCTCAACCTGGTTTTTTCCACGTCCTCGCTCTTTATTCGATCTCAAATCGATTTTGGTGAAGTACTTTGCACCATGTAATCGGTCAACCAGTTCATCCATTCGAGGTAATGGGTAACGATTTTTAATTGTTAATTTATTTAACTTTTCAAAGTCTACACACAGAAGAGTACCTCCGTCTTTTTTATCAACTAAAATAATAGTACTCATCCTGTACGGATACAATGATACAGGCGAGCTACCAGGAAGGAGTTTAATATAGGGTCTACTCCCCTAGATGGGGGAAGACCTTCGGGAAGCTGTTCTAGAAAACATCGTTAAATTCTTGTCTAAGTTTCCTAAAGGTTTCACCTTCAAGTAAATTTTCTTGTTTTAGCTTGTTAGACATTAACGCCACTTGCATGTTATAACTTTGCAAATTATAAGTGAAATTTTTCAACCAACACATGTATGAATTACAATCAACAATGTCCATTTAACTGTTTCTAAAGCAAAAAGTATATAAGGAGAAGAAATATCCACATTTCCATTCAATTCAATGAGTGAGCCGTTATGTAAGAACAACAAACTATGACTTACATAGTTTTTCTTCAACGACTCATTCCTCTCATAGAACCACTCCTTACCAAGTATCACATCTACTTTATCTAGATTCATGATATGAAAGTCTAAGTTATCCTTATAGGCTTGAATTGGAATCGGCAGATGCGGGACTATTTGGTCCCATACTTGGCTTTCCGCTCCCGTTGCTAGCTTCACCACATATCGATGGTCACTTTGCCTTGTTTCCACCCTTAGCTTCTGCAACAAGTTAGAGTTAATAGAATTGTGTGTAGAACCATCGTCAAATAAAACTGTTACGGCTTGGCCGCCAACAACCCCTTTCATCCGAATGAGGCCGTGAGGGCCAAAAGCAGCCGTGTTAAAACAACAATGCCCACACACAGAAATACCAGCAAAGGAAAGATCAATAGTTGAAATGCTGGAGTTGCCTGGCGTCTTAAAAAGGCCCCTTTAGCTTGCCTCCGTTTCTTTGGGCATGCCTTCGCTACATGACCTGGTTCCATACAATCGAAACACAGATTGTCGCTTCTAGCTTTAGCGAAAGTCTCTTGGTCCATAGAAGATCTTTTCTTCGATTTACTGGCCCAGTAGATACTTCTTTCGCCTTATCTTTTCCTTTCTTTGAAAAGAATTTTTTGTACCCCTTGGTGATTGGGATGCTTGGGATTGGCAAGAGACATGGCATTAGAAATAAAGGTGGGTGAAAAAGAAGAAACATCATACTTTAGAACACCTTGTAGACTAGCAATGTATGCTCCAAAGGCTGAAGATTTGAAATTGAGTAGGAAAGCTTTGTAAAACGTGATGTATAAGCACCAGTGTGGGAGAGACTGTGGAAAGCATCATGTTGGCCAATCATCCATTGGGGATCAATCATGGCTAGTGAATGGCCTCCTTGAACTCATGCAAAAAGTGAGACTAACATGAGGAGTCTACCGGAATCTAGCGGAGAACACGCCATGAAGTAGCAGCACGTCAAGTGTTACGCATTTAGATGGATGCGTCGTATGTCTCTCTTGGGAAACATAAGTAGGCCTCTGCTTTGATACCATGTTTTGATTGAGATCATAGATTTTAGCATTAGTGAAGCAAAGAGTAACGATATGTGAAGCAAATCTGGCAATCTTCCACAAAGAATGGCAAATTAGCAACACAAAGGATCATTAGCTAGAGCCCTACGAGCAATAGCGAAGACAAGTTCTCCCGTGAAGAGCCCAAGCAATACCAAACTAATAAGCTAAATAATGAATGTAAACTTAAATGGGGAACCTTCTAGAATAGCAATCCTAAATTATTTCCTGAAGGACCCTCACTCCAAGACCATATGTCAATATTAGGGCTTTTAGGCCCAGTCTAAATAAACAACTTAGGCCTATACATAAAGAAAAGTAACTACGTGTCTTATGTGTGGCTTTTTAAACATGAATAAAAATAACCATTAAGTGACTATAAATGAATACAAGGCTCATAGTCCATCTCATATATGTGCTAGGTATAGGCCTAGTCGACCAAGTATTTTAGTAGTCCATAAGTAACTCATAACTGAATCAAATCATATTTTTTCACTGGCCTCGCTCAGATTTAGGAGAGTTTTGCACATTGACAAGTGAAGATTATACCCTAGTTACCAGAGCTAAACTTGAAGCATTAGATTGATAATATAGCAGTGAAGTGATTTGTGTGTGATCATTGTTTTGAGGCTTAGACTATTTCACTAATATGGTTGTGATATTGCTTATTCTTTCCAGAGAATAAGGCTTTGAAATTCCACATCTTAACATGACCTCTAGCTTGGTCTCAAATATTTTGTGGGTCTATTATGAATCTTTATTTTTTAATATCTATATGTTTTGGGGTTTTGTAATATCTGGATTCCAAGCACATTGTTATTTATTAGATTCATTACTAGTGGATGGGTAGGCATGGTAGAAGGCCAAAAAAATGATTTTGTAATTTTTGTACAAGTGAATTAAATATACCTCGTTTGCAAATTGAATTATTTTGTTTGTTTGTGGTCTTTACTGCCAGTAATAAAAGCACGACCTTATCGTAAGTTGCTATTTCTGGTTTATAAATTTTGTTTTCCATTTGGACTAATGTGCTGCTCTTTACTGCAGGTCTCACAAATCTTAGAGACTTGCAGATTTCTCGAAGTAAGGTGAATGACTCGGGAATCGCATCTCTCAAAGGTGATATTTTTGTGTTGGAAATGTTTTGTTTGCTCAGGCATCTTTTGCTTCATGGGAGTTGGTGGATCAATGGTCAAGCCCCTTGAATGCTATGAGTTGGCTAGGTTTTAAGGCTTTTCTCCCACTCCAAACTATTATTCTTTATGCATCATTTTCCAGAGTTCCATGGATTTAGTGGAGATTTTGAGATGATTTTTTCTCTTTGCTTTTCCTCTCTTTTTAAATCATTATTGTCAAGATTTTGTCCATGGCAAGCAAGGTGCTGTAACTTTTCTGAAAGTTTATTAGCTTGACTACAATAACAGTGGAATGCCATTATGTTTGGTAGGATCAAATCATTAATATTTGCCAGCAGACCACCTCAACATCATGTGTTGGAATTTTCAATTCATAGCAAAAATTACGATTGTCTTGTTGAGGGCCAACCATCAAGGTTCTTTTGTTACTTGGAGCACTTTCCTATTTCTTGCAAACATTACGCCGTCATTAGTCAACTACTAACAGGCAGTTGACACATAAACTAATGCATAGGTCTGTTTCCTCCCCATGTTCAACCTCAAATTGGAGCAAGTAACTGAAAAATGAATTAAAGGGGGTCTCTTTTGCAAACTTTTTTTTAATGCAAAATTGAGGTGTTGAATTGAGATCTCTACCAAGTTGACTTCAACTAGTAAATTTTTATTTCTCTTGTTACTTTTACAGTATAGATGTCTTTATAGGTGCAAAAGCTTTTGAATCTTCTCTACTAGGAAGTCCCAAGGGGCCTAGTCACGTGGTGTAGAAACAAATAGTAAAAAATAGAATGTTGGAGGCATAATGCTTGATTTAGGGGTGACAAACGACCCACAATGTTCCCTGCTCCACAAAAAGGCACAATCCTAAGTGTCAATATAGAGAAAATGTTGATGCTGGAAATTATAACAGCCGCAATATTTAATAAATTGAAAGACACCATAAAAGTGCATATGCTGAAGAAGGGTACCTACCAATTTCACAGTACATACGTAATATTATGTGAATCTTTGTCTCTCTATCTCTATAACACATCAGTTTCATATATGTGTAGGTCTTTAGGCAATTGCTTTTAGATTGCTTTTGCTTTTGGCATAGACCAAAGTCCTACCTCATAAGCAATGGGACATAGTTGGAGTTTCCATCACTTGTGTTTTCTCTCATGTGTTTGGCTATTGTTTCATCACAATAGGAATCTTGTTTTAGGTTACTTGTATGAGAAAGTCAGTTTTCTAACACTCTGCCCCATTCCTTTGCCGATCATGCACCCAGATATACCTTCGCCACCCCTACGTCGTGACTTACAAGGAAGCCCTCGTTTCACTATCGCACCACTTTCCACATGATATCTCACTAGACTCACAGGCCGACTTTCTCACTCACTTCAATCTGCTGCCTCCTGCCTCCATTTTATTTCCCTCGAAGCCTTATCGACTTCCAGATCTCCTCGTCTTATTTGACCTTTTTGGTTTGATGATGAATGTTGATCTTTACATGTGTTGTCCATGCACGTCTACATGAACCATTTGCACTTCATACTGCTCGTAGATGTCTCCACCGTACTCTCCACCGCAAAAAAAACGTCTCACTCCAAACCTTGTGAGTTCTCATGGCCTCTTATTACAATTTCTAGGAGTCCTTGTCGTATATTTTCCTACTAGACTGGAACACTTGACAATCATTTTGGAAGAATTTTGCCATGATTTTTCTATCACTTGTGATAGCATACCTTTCAATCATCCAATTTACTTGATGAAACAATGTGTGTTTTTTCTAGTTGATGCAGCTACGTAACTTCCAAGTTTGGAATTCAAGATTGCAAAATGGAAAAATCAAGTTTGTTGTGCAAAAGAACTCTGATATACGTCCTCTTTGTTAGCATTGGTTATTTGATGGACAATAAACTTTTACACAAATGTATACTTGAAAAATCTATCCTGATTGAAGATACTTTAATGCTTGATTTTCTATTTTTTCCATTCCTTTCTAGCAGCTTCAACTTTTTCATCTTCCTCTTTGCATGTTCCATCCATACTATCTTCTTCATTGTGGACTTTACTGTCCACAAGTTTCTTATAACTTGACAAAGGTAGCCTGAGAACAGCCAACATCCTTAGGATAAATCTGTGGCAAGTGCACTCTTTTAGGAAAGTGCTCTTTGTAGCATATATAGCTTAAAGTGGCGCCCGATCTCCTTAGATCATGAACAATTCTGGACATCATTTTCTCCACAACAATCCAACGAGTTACAACGCACTTTGACTGTTTGAATCAACAATGCTATAAAGAACCAATTTTTCTTTAAAATTAAATTGAAGTCTAGGATGTGAACTGAATGGGGTGTGTGTAAAGCATGCAAATGAGAGCTTGAGATCGGGGACTTATCCTCTATAATAATCACTGAAGCTATCACTCACATAATTGGCTGCTTTCACATTTAGTGCTACACTTTCCAAGACGGTGCAACTACTGCTGCTAACAGTTACCATCTGTGTTGATTTTTGAACTACTTCTTAGAGAACGTCGGCTCTCTTCATGATTGTTCAATTTCCATCTCTTGCCTTCTGGACAAGCAATTGTAGCTTTTAAGACTGGTGTTCAGAGTGGTGGGCTTCATTGGGCCTGGCCAAGTTTCAAGGGCATTCAATAGATGAGAGCAAGTTGCTTCCTGGTAGATAAGTATCTTTGTCTTTATATCCTTGGCTAGGTGTAGTAGCATCAGGATGACATATAACTAGAAATGTCAATTCACATGAAATTGGAGTCAAACTGTGATGACTGGAAGACATTTCATAATCATAGAATTTCAAGAGTTATGAAACAATTGAGTATTTATTAGATCATTCATCACGAAGTAATCTCTCTGAGCTCAGAGGAAGAGCCAGATTTTATTTGAGGAGCACAACACCTTGATCAGCCTTTTTACTTTGAGTTTGATTTGATGTGTTACTATTTGCTCGACCGTTGGTTTTTACAGATCTAGAAAAGCTCCAAAGTCTGAGTATGGAGGGCTGTCCAGTGAGTTCGGCATGCATGGATACAATCTCAGGTTAGCATGTCTCAAAAGTTTCAAAGGTCTTTATTATTCAGGAATGATCTCGTCTATAGAAAGTGACTTCTAGGATGTGACCTCCTTATGTACATAAAAAATATATTGTTGACTTTATCTGCTCCTTGTAAATAATCCAAAGGTCTGATAGAATTCAATACTGGGTCTTCTAAATCTGCTGGGGGCACCCAAATCAAAACAAAGCTTAAATGTTGAGGACCTCTTTATTGCAAAAGTGTTGACTCTTGAGTGGAAGCTGGAACTTCAGTGATTTTATCCATACTGGGAACAAATACATCACAAAACGTTTTGGTTAAAGGGTCATTTATTATGCTAATGAGAGAATGAACCACACTTACAGACTGCCCAGAGAGTTTGACTCACACTACGCAGTTCATTTTCCCAAATTAGAGCTGTTAGAGTTCGCAGCATCTGTTATCTTGAATAGCAGAATCCCGAAGGCTTACACTTGAGATTGAAACTGTTGAGTCACTGCTGAGTTCATCCAACTCTGCCCATTTTCAAGTTGCTTAGAAAGGTGCTCGTGTTTTACATTACCTTTGTGGCACATATTAATTGTGCTATGAAGCTTCTTATGTTGTTCAGTTCTTGTTTCTACGTATGCAGGTTTGACATCCTTGACATCTCTCAACATCAGATCATGCTGTATCTCAGATGCCGGCTGCCGTAAACTTGGAGGTGAGGATTGCAAGTAAGCAATACACGCTTGTCCCTTACAACTATTTTCTGGCCTATTCAGTCAGTTTCATGCCTTCGGTGAAATTTTATTACCAGATTTCTCTAAAAGGTAAGTGGATCTTTCTAGAAATGTCAATTGATTTGTAAATAACTTTTAGCAGAAACTCTTGCAGGTCTTCTGAAACTAAGAGCACTCAATATGGGTTACAGCAGCATCACAGATGCTGGCATGATTTGTCTGGAAGGTAGTGTTGGGCCTGTTCTTTAATTCTCGTTCTCTAATTCTTTACTATACTTTCGATTCATCCTGTAGCTAGTAACTTTTTAAGAATTGAGCATTCTGTGGTCCAAAATAATGAAAAAAGACTGAATTGAGAATCCAGAAATGATCTACACAGAACTTAACAAGCTTTGGTCAAGTTAAGACTAGTTTCATTAGCTAGATTGCTTGAACTCCAAAACTCAAAGCATGAACACCTTCGCGTATCTGCTAAATCATATTTTCCTTACATGCAGGTCTAACAAATCTAGAGAATTTGAATTTGGACTCATGCAAAATTGCAGATGAAGGAATCAAGCATTTGAGAGGTTCTCTCTCTCTCTCTCTCTCTCTCTCTCTCTCTCTCTCTCTCTCTCTCTCTCTCTCTCTCTCTCTCTCTCTCTCTCGCGCGCGCGCGCTGCCACCTAGCCCTAGCGCTGGCCACCCTAGCGCGCTGCCACCTAGCCCTAGCGCTGGCCACCTAGCACCCTGGCTGGCCTGCCACCTGGATGCCACCGGCCACCTAACTGTCACCTTCGCGCCACCTGCCTGCCCTAACCTGCCTGCCTGTCTGCCAACTTAGCAATGGGCGATAAGCAGGTTTCATCCTCCAAATCCACCACTACTATGATCAAACACAGTCATGACATTACGTTGGCAACAAGAGTTTGAATTTTTGGAAACCAGGAATAAATTTCCGCTAGAAAAACACTGCAAGGGACATGGTAAACTGGGAAATGACACTCAAAATGATGGAGGCAGTAGTGAAGAAGCTGCATGAGAAAGAAATGAGCTGGGCCAAAAAAGGAAACATGGGGCCCCATACAGGGCCAAGTTTGTTGTTTTCCCAGCCATCAAAGTCAATGGTAGCCAAAAATTGTTTTGTAAGCCTTCTTTTGAGAAACAATGTGTCCTGAATGGATGAAACATGTATTATGGATGCAGCAGAACACGTTCTGTTACATTCACATTCTGAAAGGTGAGCATTCTGGGCACGGAACGCTTTCCTGAACGCCTATATTTATTTGTCCCTAAAACTCTGAAAAAATCAAACAAAACAATGCCAATATTCAACCAAAAAAAACCCTAAAAATCTTTAAAGCCACAAAAATCAAGTATAAACCAAAAAAACCTAATAAAAACCAAAACCACCCAAAAAGCTATCAAAGACCCATAAAAACCAGCAGAAAATTTAAAACTTCAAAAAAAAAGATTGCCACAATGCGCGAAACGCTATTCAGGTTTCCCGGATCATGTTTTGGAATGGACCTTGCATATTTGACATGTACATATTGAGGAATTTCTAGGAGGAAAGTGATTTGGCATGGTCACCAAGTAGTTTTCTACACCCATTTCCGTGTTGGGGGATTTTAAACAGGGAAATGAGATTTTCCATCAAGAAAGTGGGAAGACAAACATTCATAAAAATATATCGCATGGAAAATCCCTTTTCTCATCTATCACTTATCATAATAAATATATGATAAACTTGCAAAAGAGAAAGGTTCTAATTTTATTTTACCTTTGGTTGTGGCAAATTTTTCATTATGTTAGCATCATTCCAGAAAGTACTAAAAACTAGAACTTGCAATGTGAGATGTGAGCACTTCCAAGTGAGATTTTATGTTATTGATGCATCTTACATCTTAGCGTGAATATACCAAGGTTTTGTTTGCTTGTTGCTAAGTATTTTGACTCAAATATCACATTCAGGAAGAGGACTAAGACATATCTACCCTTCAATAAAATTTTTGGAAGTCACTCAGCTATTTTTTTTTATCAAAGCAGGTTTCTAAGAATAATGTGCTACATTCACTCATTTATTGTAAATATGTTACTTATGGCAGGACTTACAAATCTGCAACATTTGGATCTTTCAGATACAGAAGTTGGAAATGATGCTTTGAATTTTCTCTCTGGTGATTGATATCCCTCCAAATCTATTATGCTACTTTGAGAGATTGTCTTTGTGACTTTGTTACAAAATAGGATTCTGGGCATTTAGTTGGCTTTTAGAATCATATTCATATAAGCCTAGCCTCATGAAATCGACATTTGCTTTTTGCGCAAAGACAATTTTGTAGAAACACAATTGTCTATCAACCCTCATCATAGGTTGCTTACATACACTTTATTTGGAGTACGTTAAGCAGATTTTCGACCTTTAGATTCTAGAGGAAGTAATTTTCTTTGCAATTTACATTTACTATCTTTATCAAGTTAGACCTAGGTTCTCCTAATATATTTTTGAACACCCCATGTAACCACTTCCTAATTGGATTTTCACTTTATCTTTTCCTGAGAAAATTCCAGGCGTATAATCATAATACAATCCATTTACATCTATTTTCGGCTTATTTGTCACCTATTTGCATAGCATCAGTGAACCGTTAACGGTTCACTACGGTTCTCAGAACCGTACGGTTCACAATTTTTTTTAAGGAGAACCGTGTGAACCGTGGCAGAATTAATTAACTTTTTTTTTGGTCCCACCCCCAAAAAAATCCTTGAAAAATGCCAAATTTTTTTCAGAAAAAACAGATTTGTCTTCCTACAAATCTGCTTTTTCTGAAAAAAATTGGCATTTTTTTACTAAATTAATTAATGGGGTCAAAAAATGAGAAAGGAGGGTCAAAAAACGAGCTATAAGGGGTTTTGGGGGGGAAATTTAGGAAATTAATTAACTAATTAATTAATTATTTAGGTGGACCGTACCACGGTTCAAGGAACCGTGGTTCCTGCCACGGTTCCCAGAACCCACGGTTCTGAGAACCGTGGGTTCTATGCCTATTTGCAACACCATCACAAGGTTGTGCCTGCTCCTATGCTCCTTGACGTAGTCTTTTTTTATTGTATAACAAGTATTGAGCAATTTTTCCTACAAAATATAAAAAAAGTTCATTTTTTTTCGAAAGTTTGAAAAAAGTTTTCAATCGTTTGGTTGATTTTTTCGTTTGGACGTTTGAAACGTTTGATTGCTACCATGACTACCACTCAAAGCTACCATCATCTAACTAAAAAAACACTTCTACCATATATATGAGTTTTTGGGGAGGTATTATATGGGTTATTAGTAATTACATAAGACTTCCCCAATTTACCCAATTTACAGAGGCAATGCACCAAATAGTGACTTGGGCTTTGTACGTGATCTTTAGTAATCAATAGCTCCAATCAAATGCCAGTTCTAATTGAACATTGCACTAACTCCTTTCAACTCACAAAGTGTATTGTTCAACTTCTAAATATCAAATGAAAATGGCGCAAAGTGTAATGAAGGTTGTTTGCATGTTGAAGGCAATCCTTCCATAGAGAAAAGTACAAGCACCTTCTTGGTTTTGTAAGTACGCTCTTTAAGGATTATATGTGCCTTCCTACCAAAAGAAAAATGGAATTGTGAAATATATGTTCTTGGAACCAAGATCAAGAAACATTTTGTCATAGTTGCAGCGAAACACGATTCGCAGAATGAAATTTTTTTTTTGGTGCAATTTAGAGAACAAAAAGAAAATGGCGATTCGCAGGAAATCGCTATTTTTTTTGACAGCGATTTGCGAGTCGCGATTCTAGAATCGCAAGTGCAACTATGCATTTTGTTGAGGGGGAAGAGCGTATTATGGGCCCTATGCTTACAAGAGAACATTTGTGGAGGATAAGATAGTGAAATGGGAAGCATAGGAGAATCTGCCGGGCGGGCTAAGATGGGTGTGGGCAATCATGCTACTTGAATGGTTGATTCCAAAAAATTCAATGCTACAAATGGATTAACTGAATGTTGTTCTCTTTGAGCTTTTTGCTCTTCTAGAGTGGATGTTAGATGATACGAAGGCGCAAACTTAACCTAAGCAGAAGGCACATTACGTAAAATATGGACCCCTTCAGAAGGTAACCATGCAATAGAATTCGAAAACCGCTTTCCCCACAACAATATGATGCCTTTATCATTATTTTCAATTTTGGTTGATGCTAAAAACTAATATCATTGATTGGTTGTACACAAGATTGTTAAGACATTTTGACGTAGTCTCTAAAATCCAACGTGCGTCAAAATAATAACACATTTGGTTTGGGCTTGTAGGACTCCTTGATAATACTTTTTAATATTGGTAAAGAATTTTCATCTTAATTTTTTAGAAAAGCAGCTAAATATTTTGATCAATCTGATCATCAGTGTGACCCACCAGTAAGAATCCTATTTTGATTTTCTTAGAAATCATCAAAGCAACCAATATCGACAAATATGCTAACACCGTTTGATTCTTGTCTGCACGAGTTATATTATCAAGTTGCAAGTAGGGAATCTCGAGAAGACTATTACCAAATTCAACTATTATTTCATGAATTATAGGCCAGTAGGGGAAAAAGTGGCAAGAACGCCAGGGACGCGTGGGACGAGTGGCCGTCTTATATCCTGATAGTGATGTGGTTTTTGTACTTGAGAAATTCCCTTTTTATTGCATTGTTTCCTTTTTAAACCTTATTATTATTGGTGACCTTTTATGAAATTCATATGTTAACACAAACAAGCATACTTGCCTTTGTTAGAAGATTCTAAAACTGGAAGACACTTCTCAATTAGTTTGCTTCTTGTAGACATGTGCTCTTAGGCTTTAGCTTATCTTCCATGACCTAACTAACCCTCTGTGTTTAGCCATATGATTGTGGATGCTTTGTGGTTCTCATACTCAACTTATTAAACTCAGCCATCGAAAAGTGATTGTCAAAGATGTTGTCCCGGTCGCTAAGAATATTGGCTAGCATCTAATAAAGCCTGGAAATCTCCTCCACGAATAGCCTTGCCAACTCAAGAGTTTTCACACTTTACTTGGTTGGAGTTAAAATGAGCCATTGTGGCCAATTGGTCCATGATCATCTACACACAGTTGTACACTTGTGTCTTGAGCATTCTAACGACAGAATCCATCAAATGGAATCTTCAATTGATGCAAAAGGCTCTCCTTATTATCAAATGTTCTCGTTCACTTGGCACTTCTAGCATGTGCCTATCCAACTTTATTTAATGTACTTCTAGACATCTCATCCTCAACAAGTGTACTCTTGGATGTTTTACCCTCAACAACTATTGTGCTCTTAAGTGATCTGCTCTTTTTTTTAGTACTCCGCCAATTGCCTTTCCACTTCTTCCTCTTCCATTTGCTTAATTAATTGAGACGTTTACAGATGGGTGTAGTCCTTGATAAGTCCATTTTTTGATCTGCCCATCTACCGATCATAAAAAATCAACAACTTGATCCAAAAGCTGCCTCAATCCATCTTTTCTTTCTTTGATGATATTACACAATACATTATCAAAAACAGTGGAAAAACCAATGCAAGAGATCTAGAAACACCAAAGGACCAATTGTCCACTAACCAACTAGTCGTGCGCTCTATACATCAGTCCATTTGTACCCTCATAATGATCATTGGGAGTGGTTGAAAATCCTATGTATACTTGTGCACCCCCTATACCCAGTGGTCCTTTCCCCTGCAATTGGTGGGCAATTGCAGGGGACTCGTCACGTGTCCCTAGCACTCCTTCCCCTTGTCACTCCTACTCATCGAGTATGGGACCTACGCATACACACCTAGCCCTTATTTGGAGGACACATCTAGTACTGGACACACTATGCTCTGCTCCTATATATTTTCTACCTAATCTTCAATAAACACTGACAATGAGTGCCAATCACTATCACCAGGAACTGGTGTAAAAGTTTTCCAAGCTAGGCCTATAGACCACACATAACCACACAGCAAGAAGCAAAAATGGGTCTACTTAGATTGGTCAAGCTGTATCATAATCTGTTACAATACTGCTGGAACACTATCCTGTAGAATAACCCTTAGAGGAAAACTAGTCTTGGCCCCTGCTACGATTCTAATAACTACGAATGCATTTATGTGAGTCATAGCATTGATCTGCATCTGATTCACAACAACGATTGGAACAATAGCGATAGGAATATGATGCACCTCTTGTGGTAGATCATTGTGATCATGTGGCTTATCAACCACAATGGGAATCGTATGTATCTTAGTGGGAACACCCTCAGAAGCTCTCGATATGCATGCTCTGCAGCATACTGAATAGGTGGCTCATGTATATGCTGAGTCACAATGATCTCACATGTAGCCCTTACGAAGATAGTATGTACCTCATGTATACATCCTAATTGTTGTGTTATCACTGGAAAAAGGGGCAGGAGCACGACTAGGACGAGCATCAGACTGACCGCCACAGATAATGAGGGGTAAAGCAATGGGCAATATGAACAGAAAGTAAGAGCCAGGAGTAAGGGTGATAAACACTAAATAATAGGCTAATAGGCTAGAAAGCACTAAAACAACTCCCTCAATGGCAATGTGTACAAGAGCTTGGGAAAGTGTTAAGAACCATTCAGTACGATCTATAAAAGTTCTGATCATATCCTGCTATAGGTACATGAAATAAATATGGAAATGTCATCTGTGTAGTAGAAAATCTATCCCTCAATCAACAAGCTGTATGTATGGAAATCCCTGCAACAAAGAGCTTGAAGCAAATGTTTTGATCTTTAGAATCATTGAAAAGACTGTTAAAAAAGGGAGTAGTCATTTTCAAAGATCCAGTATATACAAGAATAGACTTGTTATGGTCACGTGGAGGCAAAAAGAAAAGAAAAAGCTACTGTTTTATAAAGAACAAACAAAATATAATAAGTAAAACTAAATAAATCCAAAACAAGTCAAATAACTAGTTCATTGAAGGAACAAAAATCTTAAACAAATGAATTTCGTTTCAATCAGACTTTGACTGGCATGATCTTGTGATTGAAATTTCTGATGGACGAACTTTAAAGTGCTATGAACTTGTTGAATTGCAACTTGTGTGAAGATCCCCTGAAAAACTGAACAGAATCTTCTAAAACAGAAAACAGACTATTCCTAGTTTAATCGAAATTTAATTTTCAAATAACTTCACTTCTAGCATGTCAAAATGGTTAGGAAATGGATTTCAACGATTATCAAAAAATAGAGAACAAGCAAATTGATTCAAATTCTGAACACAAAAGTCATGTATCAATAAAAGCACCCCTCGATGATGAAATTTTCATTTCGCAAAAACTATTTGAAGAGAACTTTGAGTGACATGTTGTCTCTGTCTGTTTTGGTGCCCCTTGATCCACAAGTGCTTTCAAAATATTAGTCGTTTGAACTTTCCTCGCCAGAAAACACACAAGAAGCTTGACGATTTGGGAATCCAATGCAGCTATCAGATTTGAATCAGACCACCATAGTGAAAGAAAGATTCAAATCACTGTACAAATAAGTAGGCACTGAATGTTGAGTCTAGAGGCCATGAGTAGATTAATAGCTGGAATATCTATCCTCCGCGTGCACTAGAAAGTGTTCTTATACCATGTTATAAACTCAATTACAGATTTAGCATCACACTAAGCACAATAGTCCATAATTGATTAATCGAATAACATCCTCAAATTTAGAATATTGAAAGAACATTAAATATAGTAAACAGTTGATCCCCTATAAGGAAGAGCAACGAGTCTCCTATGAAGGACTCAAAAGAGGAATCCAAAACGTAAGCTATTGAATGAATGTCTCTGCTTCTTATTAATAATCTGGTGAAATTAATGTTAATTTTTTAATTCAGAAAATGAAGGGCAAATTGACATAAGCAGTATCTTACCAAGATAGTGGCCCTTATAACCCCGGTCCTGTGAACAACCTAAGAGCCGGACATTTCTTGGTGTTGCTGGTGCTCGTTACAGCTTGAGGATGGTTCACATGACTGTGGTGGGGAGAGCAATACATAGGAACATTTAGTGTGACACACAAGCTGATTTTGATGTTCAGGGCCCTAAGTTTATCTAAACAGATATCACCTACCCTCGATCCTGCTTGAGCATTGGTGTGACGTGCATCATTTAGTTATCAGCCTCTAGATTTTGGAAAGCCTTCGAGCCTTCTGTTTTGTTCATTGTATCTTATTGATTTTTGAATTTTTCAACTCTCTGGATGTGGAAGACCTTTTAAAATTTAGAGCATCTTATTTTGTAACGATCATTCACAGTAAACTTTAGCATGTGACTTATCTAACAGATCTGGATTACTTTCACATTAAACTTTAGCGTGTGACTTATCTAACAGATCTGGATTACTTTCACACTACTTATATTGTACAATTTCTAATTTTGCTTGTACAATATATGATTTAAACATTTTAATAGCATTAGGTCACTATGTCATCATTTTCAGAATGCATAATGATGACTGTGTTTCCATTCCCCTGGTCACTGTGTTGCACCACTATAATCTTTATTAGGGTTTACCAGAGCTGGAATTTACATAAGGTGTGGGAAATTTGAATAAGATTTTTGAATCTTATTTATCATATACTGAGGCTTTTCATTCTTCTTCTATTGCAGGGCTGAAAAAACTTGTAAGCCTGAATTTGTCTTTCACGTCAGTGTCCGATAGTGGACTACAGAAACTCTCAACACTAACATCCCTGAAGTTGTTGAATCTCGACTCTCGTCATGTCACAGATTCTGGCCTCGTGACTCTTACAAGTAAGGGTGCACATTACAAAGTCAACTGTTTGAAAGATCAGTGTTCCTCCTTTTTCCACTTTGGAGATTAAGCAGAACAATCTTACAGCCATCAGAGCATTTTTTTTCTAAGTTATGCTGGAACTTTGTAGTTGTAATCATGAACAGATGATGATGTGTTTTGACGAACAACAGTATCTTATTTTTGAAGTGGAACTATATGTACTTAATTGTCATAGTTTTCATGTTCTGGTACAGATCTGACTGAGTTAACACATCTGGACCTTTTTGGAGCTCGAATATCTGACTTTGGAACAACAAGCCTTCGACGTCTCTCTCTCTCTCTCTCTCTCTCTCTCTCTCTCTCTCTCTCTCTCTCTCTCTCTCTCGTTCCCTACGTTGGGATAGAATAGCTTTGGGTAGGCGCTCGAGCTCCCAAAGCCTTTCTCAACCTAGGAATTCTCTCTCTCTCTCTCTCTCTCTCTCTCTCTCTCTCTCTCTCTCTCTCTCTCTCTCTCTCTCTCTCTCATAGGAGTCTTACTAATAGGAGTTTCTTGCATTTTCAGATTTGAAAAAGTTACAGACTTTGGAGCTGTGTAGTGGTGGCATAACGGATGAAGGCATCAAGAATCTAAAATATCTTACAAATTTGACGTCTTTAAATGTCTCACAAAACTGCCACTTAACCGACAAATCTCTTCACTATATTTCTGGTACTCTCTCTCTCTCTCTCTCTCTCTCTCTCTCTCTCTCTCTCTCTCACACACACACACACACACACACACACACACACACACAGATGTAGGCATATGGTACATTGTATGATCCTTCAACTGAGCATGCCATATTGCTAGCTTGTTTGAACTGTTCTTAATCTTGAAGGTTCTTGCAACTTCTAATATTTCAAAATATCCAGACAAGCAGCATATTTTTAAGACATAGTCAAGGTTGTTAGAGTAGGACGATCATGAATGTATATCTACACTTCTTGGTTTTCCTTGCCACTGTATGTTTCCTTTTGCTGAGTTGGACTTTATCCTAAATAACATCCATATATAGCTATATCATCTTATCAGCCAAAATATACTATATCAATGGCTGTCATGCCTATGTGAAGTTTGTTTCACATTATTTCATGCTGCAGGAATGACCAAACTGGTGTCTCTTAACATTGCAAACTCGGGAATCAGCAATGCTGGCTTGCAGCATCTTCGTCCTTTGAAGAATTTGACCTCCCTTGCTTTGCAATCTTGCAAAGTGTCATTGGCAGCTGTGGAGGAGCTTCAGTCCACATCACCAAACCTTTGTGTCGTGCATCTGGATCAATGAAATTGTATAGTATCAGTCAATACATACTATGTATTTGGCCTTATTCTGGGAGATCGAAGCTAAAACTGTAAATAAACCTTGATCCACAGAGAAAAGGACTGAAAAATTGCTAGTGGCTCTGATTCAACATGCGAATGCCACTCCCGTATTGTGGCATGTCTTGTGAAGCAAAACCTTGGATGCAGCAAAATAAAACTTTTGTGTGCGTATAAGGTGATGGCCCAGCAAAAGGTATTTCAAAAATGTATAATTGTATATATAATATACCAGCTAAGGTTACAAGGCTCAATGCCAAAAAAAAGTATATGTTGTGTAATAAGTAAAGTGCACTAGTTCCTGTTTCTAGTAACTGTACAGCTTCATGAGCATGGAACAGGAAACTTTCACAGTGTTCAGTCAAGATACTGAAAAGTTATATTGAGCTCAAGAGCTTTTCAGGACAAACTGGTTTTCAGCTTGAAAACTTATCTTTAAAATCTCAAATTCAATGAAACTTGACAGTTGTTACACACTTTTGTTCAAGTCGGTGTTTGTTACCTAGTTAATATTTTTGTGCATGTATTTACATCACGAGTTTGGGATTGACGATGCCTTTACTCTATGCGCCCATTGTACCAAAGCTACTACCTAATCCTGCATGGGGATAAGGCAGACATTTCTGGACTTTCAGCTTTGTTCCCTTCCTAATTTTTTCATAAAAATCCTAGTTACATTGCTCCACTTTCAGTTGTGCATTTAAATAGAAACCTACTGCATCTTGTGCCTTGTCAATTCTACTTATTGCGACAACACTAAGGTGAGTCAAATTGCATCAGCATCTTATTCAAAAAACATGTCAGAAGCCAGTATGATTGAATACCCCTAAGTCTGTATACTTGATGAGCTACAAGCTACTTCTAATTATCTCTCATTCCTCTATCCATGTCCATACATGTCACGTAAGGACAATTCTGGATCTAAAAATTGCTTGTCATTGAGCTTGATATTTGTATTATTTAAGTTGCATCATCTAGGTATGCTAGGGAAGAGTTTTTGGCACAGCCAATTGAAATAAGTGACATTCAATTGGTTCTTGTTTCAAAACACGATTTTTGCAATAACTACGAATAAATGCTATTTCAGGAAATTTAAATCAAGAGTGATATGGCAACGAGATGTAATTGTCAGTACAAGCACTTTCTATGACATGTTCAATGCAAATTCAAGAACAAGGTGGCAAATTGAATATAGTAACCAATAAGAATAGATGTCAATAGATTGCCTTCTTGGCAGTCTTAAATTACTTTTTCTGCTCAATTTCACTGAAGGTGAAAAACCTTTTTTTGGGGATCTAATCATTCTGTATGCATGATCCATGCTTACTAGATGTTGGTCTTCCTAATCGGGGATGGCTTGATCTTGATCTAATGAGAGAAAAATACAAGAGCAGTATTTAAGAAACACATTGCACACTAAATACCAAAAGTTAAAAGTGAATCCTATAATGACCTGTTGTTCATGGACGTTCAAAGCATAGTTGCTTGTTCCAGAACAGAACATGTTACGTTTCGGAATGTGGCATTGAAAATAAATTTTAAAAAATACGGATTTATTATACAAATGAAATTGACTAAATAATGCCTAAAAAAGTTCAGCATTGTTTGAAAATATAAAAACTATAAATATATAACTACTCATATCTAACTTAAGAATACAAGATTTCAATTGTGAAGAGAGCTACTTTGATTTCAATATTGTACCTTCCAAGAATCCAATTCTCGTCAATAAAAATAATTACAAACGAACAAGGGATCTGTTTGCACCTACAAGTCAAATGCAAATGTATTTCATTAACCTTTCACAAGTCATCTCTCAATTCAAAAAATCTATTGTGCTTGGCTAATTTACCAGAATTATGGAATGGTCTTTTTTCCATTTAAACTACGATATGAACCAGTACCATAAAATCATCAATAAAAACCATGAAATTATTTAAAAACCATGAAACATTACATATGAAACATAACATCATGTAATGAGAACAGGGTTTAGGGATGAGCTGTAAAAATTAAAATACATCTATAAAATAGTTATGTGTTTGTTGTACATCCGATACATATGTTTGATAAAATAGTATTATGAAAACAAATCCTAGTGTGAGACATCATCTGAGGCTAAGAGGGACTCTCTCAAACATTTGGTGAGGTGGCCACGAGCCGCCTAGATCTTCCTCTGCCTCTAGCTCTAGCAGATTGACTCTTGCCCTAGCTAGATTTGATGCCTTACCCTCTTGGTCTACCCCTCTGTAAAGGCCCTAATGGGGGATTTGGACCATTAGGGGTTACCTTGGACGTAGGGACCATGGATAATCTAGATAATAGTCAAGTAGGACCATGGGGCCACACCTGCATCCTATTATGGGATAGGGTATACATGCACTGTACTTATGCATGGATCTTGGCTATTATGGCTTAGGGGTACCTGCATGCAGTGGACATGCGTGGGAATTTGGCATGGACTGATAGTATGCTTACATGTGGATTCAGTACATGGGCAGACATGGTGGGTTCTACACTCTATATATACCCTCATCCATGTCCATGGATCATTGAGAGTCTGCGGCTGTTATGCTGTCGGATTGGTAAGCACTTCCTATCTTTGTGATTTGCCAAATTCCCTAGTGCTCGAGGGCTAGATCAGAGGAGATCTAAAATTGGTTGGGTTGTTGTCTACTGCCTTCTCCCTTTTTGTGTTCTTTAAGCTCTATCTGGATTGGGAGTCTTGGGGGAGACGTCTTACCCTCCCCTTGTTCCTAGGTATCAATGGGGCGATAGAAGTACTAGGGATCCTAGTACAGTATTGGATCTACTATATGGCAGACCGACGAGTAAAGATCATCTTCTCATCTTCCTAATAAAACTGTCAGTTTCACTTTTGAATCTCTCTCTCTCTCTCTCTCTCTCTCTCTCTCTCTCTCTCTCTCTCTCTCTCTCTCTCTCTCTCTCTCTCTCTCTCTCTCTCTCTCTCTCTCTCTCTCTCTCTCTCTCATGGACTCTCCGATATTATATTGCACTTTATTTGCCCTTCGTAACGTTCTAAATTGTTTTTTTGGTGGGAAAGTTGCTTTTAATTGTGCACATGATACAGATTCGATCCAACGATGTGCATCTACAACCATCTGGTGCTTCTAGAAGTGTTGAATCTTCTATAAAAGAGGAAGTGACTACAACTCTAAGGTTCACTCTTTCTGCGTTCCTCCTCTCTTTCTTGCTCTATGACTGCTTGGTTTGCTTCTCTACTGCTACTGGCTCTGCTGGGTGGAGAGGATATTTGTAAATACCAAAGGAAGAGTTATCGTAGGAAGGCTACTGTGACCAAAGGTAAGAAGTCTCCCTCTGTTTGGGCTTTACGGTTGTTCATTGTTGATGAATGCCTCTGCTAGCCATGGGTGTGAGCATTTTTGAATGCAAGTTTGGAATAAAAAATGATGGGCTACTGGCCGCTGGCCAGCAGAATCCAATGCGGCCAGTGGGTCGTGCCCTCAACAATAAGTTTTGTTGCTAATATGTGAGCACTTTTGTATATGTGGTCTGAGCATAACTATGCCTTCAATAATGCGATGGAGCACTTATCATGTGCGGTTTCTTTGATATGTAGCAACACTACTATGATATTGCTGAATTCACACGTGTGGGACGCCCTACACATGTGTTTTTTGATCTCCTAAGCCCAATAACACCATAAAGATCAGACTAGCATTGGTTGTCAATAGGAAAGCTGATCATACAAGCAATATTATTGTGTTACAAGCAAGATCTGTCAACAAAGCATAAGACTAAGCATCATAAATGCCTCTATTCGGCTAGAGAGAGAAAATAGCAAGTACAAAACTCATGGAGAGAGAGAGGGCACAAAGAGCTTGTCTCTAAATTTGCATTACACACAAATTTCATCATTTTCTCAATGAGAGTACATCACATATATATAGATCCATGGACTCTTCTCCTACTTTGAGTTGAATTGGAGTTGTGGATCCGCCTCTCAAGCTATCTAGAAATATTCAAGCCACCTCACTATGTCTAATTGTGCCACCTAGTCTTTTCATGCATTAAATGTGGCATGTAAAGTACAAATGGCAATTCCTATGGTAGCTCGAGTTTCTACTTCTACCTACCTTGAATATTTAATTCTAAGATGGGTCTTTACTAAGCCAAAAGAGCTTAATTCATCTTTGGCATTTTTAGGACCCATACTCACAACATTAGATAGATTTTTCAATTATTTTGACACTCCTCCTAAAAATGTATCTAATGTGGATCAAGCATTGATCTTGAGATAAGATCAAGATTAGACCTATGCTTTGAGAAGACACTTTTGCAAAGTGGCTTTGTGAGAAGATCAGCAATACACGAAGATGTGTCGACATGTTCTAAGTTGATTTCACCTCCAATGAGCTTTTCCCTTTGATCAAGGGAAGATCATCCTCTTTGATGCACTTTAGCTCCATGATTAACCTCTTGATCCAAAGCACCTCTTTAGTTGTTGTAGTGAGTGCTTTGTACTCGGCCTCACAAGATAATAGAGATATGGTATCTTGCTTCTTTGAAAGCCAAGACACAAGATTGCCTCCAAGAAAGATAGTATATGCATTAATGGACTTCCGATCCATTTTATCACTTGCAAAATTGGAATCTGAATAGCCAACAATGGTTAGATCTTCATTCTTGTACAATAAACCATAATCTTGAGTAGAAGATACATATCTTAGAACTCTCTTGGCCATCTTCCAATGTTGGATCTTGGGATCTTGCATAAATTGACTCAATTTGTGCACACAATAGCTCAAATCGGGTCTAGTGATAATAAGCCAAATTAAAGAGCCTATAAGACTCCTATAAAGTGTGATGTCCTCGAAGGATCTTTCATCACCTTTAATAGGATCTTTTACATGTTGCTCCATGGGAGTATCTATGCCTTTACAATTTTGCATATTGAATTTTCTCAACATGGAAAAGACATATCTAGATTGACAAATAAAAGCATACTCTTCATGAAAATCAATCTCAAGGCCCAAAATGTAATGGATCTCTCCTAAATCTTGCATTTTAAATTCTTTTCCTAATGTATCTTTGGTTTCTTGAACTAGCATCAAACAACTTCCACTAAGAATAATGTCATCTACATAGAATAGGAGAATGACAATATTATTACTATCAAACTTTAAGTACATAGAAGGATCATAGTCACTAAGCACAAATCCTAATGAAAGTAGAAAGTTGTTGAGTCTTGAATACCATGATCTAGGTGCTTGCTTTAAGCCATAAAGACTTCTAAATAGCAAACACACCTTAAATTTATCCTTGATAAATCCTTGAGGCTGTTCCATGTATATCTCCTCCTCAAGATAGCCATTCAAAAAAGCGTTGGAGACATCAAGTTGAAACAGTTTTCACTTAAAAAATAAGGCAACAGAGATTACGATTCTTATTGTCACCATCTTTTCTATAGGAGCAAAGGTTTCTTCATAGTCAAGGCCATATATTTGTGCAAAGCCTTTAGCACATATTCTTGTCTTGTACTTGTTGATGGAGCCATCATGATTGTACTTGATCTTGAACACCCACTTGCATCCAATGATATGCATGTAAGGTGGTGGATCCACTAGCTCCCATGTGTGGTTGGTGATCAAGGCATCATATTCAATCTTCATGGCCTCATACCACTCCTTGGTATTGAGGGCTTCTTGAACATCTTTGGGCTCCTCATGAGAAACAAAATAAGTATAAGTGGAATCAAGATCCACTTGTTTTCCGTTGTCATCATAAGTGAGCCTCTTGGGCTAGGATCTCTCCCTCATGGAGGACTTCCATCTTCAAATCTTGACTCCTCCATATGTTGATTGTCTTCAATAAAAATAGGTGATAGAATTTGAGGTTGCTTGATCTCGGCCCCTCCAAGATTGGACTTTTCTTCTTCATGAAAAACTACATCTCTACTATCAATTACTTTAGAGGTAGAGAGCATGTAGATTCGATAGGCTTTCTTGTTGGATGAATATTGTTGATCAGCATAATTGTCCGCCTACCATTTGCCTTGTCTTTGTGCTATCTCCTTTTGTTTCAACTCCTCCTCTCGATTGATACCTACCATGGCCAAATCTTCCACCTCGTCCTCTAACTGCAAGAGCTTGATCATAGCCCCTGTTACGATGATTCAAGTTCTCTTGACGTTGCTCTTCCTGCAAGAGTAATCCACCTAGATCTTCATAGGTTGGAAGATTCTCCCGTGTGGCAATGCTTGTCACAAACATTTGATGTGACTCACTCAAGCTGTTCAATGTCAATTGAACGATCTCGTGATCCTGTACTCACTCTCCAATGGCAGCTACTTGATCACGGATCTCCTTTATCTTCAATAGGTGATCGACAATAGTTGCACCATCATCCATCCATAATGTGTGCAGCTTCGTCTTCAGGAATAGCACTCGAGATGTGTTTGTGGTCTCAAACAATGCCTTCAACGTATCCCACGTTTCTTTCGGTCCTTCCAAATCCGAAATGTAGGGAATTATAGCATCTCTGACTGACAAGTTGATGACATTCTGTGCTTTCTGTTTCCTCCTATCAAATGCCCGTTGATCTTCTTTAATCATTGGCCTTGTCTCCTCACTTGTCATGATCTCCCATAGCTCCTTTTCCATCAGAATATTCTTCAGTTTGAATTTCCAAACTGCATAGTTGTCGGCTCCTTCCAATTTGCTTGACTCATTGAGAACGCTTTCGCTTAGCGTTGCCATAACTACAATTAGATGACTCCGGATTGCAAAAGTGATTGCAAAAATGGAAAATTTGCTGCAAAATTGACAAATGACATCTCCAACCACTTTCCAATCCGAGCTATGAATTGAAAGTTATGCCAACTTTTGAAGATTTTGGCCTGAAAATGGCTCAGAACTGCTCTTAAGCCTGAAAAATAGCAATTATTGCCAAACTGCCATTTTTGGAAATTTTTTCCGTCTTGCACAGATCCCTGATTTTGAAGATTTTTATATCAACACGTAGCCCTTTGTACCAGCATAGCTCCTGTCTAATCAAATCCAAAAAAAACAGTCTCTCCAGCTAGATCAAAATATCACTATGTTTTCTGCTTATCTACAAAAAAATACACAGTGGACAGACCTTAAACATAAGCGGCCCAGTACCAATGTTAAGGGCCCTTTCAAAATTTCAGTTGAAGTTGAGGAAAGATGAAATAAAACTTCAATGAATTTCTGGCCGTCGGATCTGTGCAAGATCTGTGGTTCAGATCAGCTTGTTTCTTGCCTTTGACATGTGGCATTCATCCACACATGCACTCTCATTTTTTGTGTTTGTAAAGGGACCCAACCCCTGCAGATGTTATGTTTTAGAGCAATTCGTCGCACGATTCCTGGGCCTCCCCTCGCGCATTTCGGACAGCAAGGTAGGCATTTCGCCCCCAAAAACAGGCATTTCGAGCCTTTGTCCGACGTTTCGAGTCAGCAGACTGACATTTCCGGGGAAGTTTGATGGTGTTTTGGGACCTTTTGGAGGCGTTTCGGGCCTGTGTGCCGCGTTTCAGACCTGTTCAGCACCTTTCTAGTAACGGAATGCAGCCAACAAACCTGTAAAACACTGTTTTCCAGCCAAAAAACTCTATTTTTCACTCAAATCTCCACCAAAATCCGTGATTTTTGATGTAATGGGTTACAAATCCAACTCTCCTTGCAGTTGGCTACCTCCCAACACTACTCTCAATGAAAATGATGGAGGATACTGAGTTTTCCAGACCTATCATACTTGTTTGCACAAGTTTCACACAAAATCACAAAAGTAGGCTAAAACTCAATGAAATCACAATTTCTCAGTTCCTAAAAGTTTCATAACTATGAATGGCAGTACTAGACACAGTCTAGTGTGATTTGCAGTTCCCCAAACAAACAAATGAGGGATTTCTTGGCAAAACTCTCTCACAATTGGCACTTTTCACACAGAACTTGGAAGTATTGTAAAAATCTCCCAACTCAACAGATTTTCGATTTGTCTGATGCTACCCTGGCCTTTCTGATGCCTCCGGGACTGTGTCTTCGTTTCCCACTGATGATTCTGAAATCCAAAACCTGAAAAATACTCCAAGGAAGAATTTCTTCCAACTTTTGTCTCTCCAAGCTTTCACCTCCTGTGAAGGACTTCCTCACTTCATTGCGGAGCCTGTGACAAGCTGTATCCACTGATCAGGCACGCAGGACTATCCTTCAAAACTTTCTGTACTGTTCTCTGATATACACTCACGCCTATTACTTTCAGTTTTTGATCTTTTCCGTCATGTCTTCCACAGATACGTCTCAGTCGCCGCGTTACACTATCCATCGTGATGTCCCATCTACAACAAATATCATGATCCTTCCTAACACAAGCATGGTCACTCAGTGGATGACCCTTGCGGAGCCTCTGCTTACTACAATGGGTATTCATGAGAGAGCCTTCTCAGGGAGAATCAACATGGATTTTATCACTCTTGCCTTCAGTACCTGGAAGGAGGAGAAATCCAAATTCTACATTACTTTTCAGGGAGCCACACACAAGGTGCACGTGACTGAGGCCGCCCTTGCTGCCATAGTAATAGCATCTGGTATCCAAGTCTCACCAAACCATAAGCAAGCCAAACAGGCTATTAAGCCTTATATTGACATTACCAGTGATCTGCACTAGACTAATGATGGCTATCTTCTAGAGGACATTACTGATCCTGCCATTCAGGCTGCTACTCAGCTCCTCAACAATCTCCTGATGGTTGGCAACCTCAAGAAAGACCATATTACTTCTCAGATTTTGCATAGGATAGTTGAGTCTCACGCCAAGATAGCCAAGGCTCCTCTGGAACCATATAACTGGTTCAAGACTATTTTTGGAGAGCTCAAACGAGCCATCAAGAGCAATACCAAGCAGCAATTTGTTGTTGGCCCTATGTTGTCACTCCTAGTAGCCTCCCACCTTGAAAATAAAATCCATGATTTTCGTATGGATTCCGTGCTTTCTATCTATGAAGAAGCACCGGTAGAATCATCTCAACAGGCATCCAGCTCACATAGTCAACATCGTCCATGCAGCGAGATCATCATTCCTGACTCGACTTCCGCGTCACGACATCGTACTAGGCAAACATCTTCAGCTGTGCTTCCACCCCCTGCTGCTATTCGCACTGAACTACCTATTCCTCCCGCCTCTGATGCTTCCCTTGCCTCTGCTTCCTCTCAAGGACAGTCTGTGACCATTGGGGCTACCATTCCTATCACAATTGCCCAGGTCGCCTCCCCTCCAGACACAGGAGCTATTTTTCCAAACACCAAGTATTTCATGGACATGTTCGATGATTCCGACCCCCTTGGGGTCTCAGAAGTTTTTGTAATGTCCCTTAGCCTTGCGCCCTTTGAGCTCCAATCCCATGGAAGAGGATTCAAACAGTTCAATGATACTACTGTTGGTTTTGAAGACTCTTTTCAAATTAACCAACAACATCAAGTTGAAGCCACACCAGGCACAATTCGGGTCGGGCAAGCTATCAAATTACCAAAGCAGTTCGACGCCACAGTGCCCGAGGGCTGTGAAGAAGAAGAGCTCTTTGAAGAAGAAGAATTACATGCAGCTGCTCCATGCCAACCAAGGATAGTACCACCAGGTCCTTCTGCTGCTACCACCTCCACAATAGTAGATTCTGGTAATGCTCTTGGTTTGGTCTCAAGCCTTGTGCAAGTGATCCAATCTATGCTGGATAAGAAAAAAGAAATGGAGCAGCACATCTCAGATATGAGATCTGAGAATACACTCATCAGCCATAAAGTCATCCAGCTGGACAAAGAGTTGAAGATCGCCAAGCAACACGAAGCTAAGTCTGAAACTGAGAAGAAAAAGCCACAACATTTGGTTGATCGCCTAGAGGATTATGTCAGTTCCCTGCATAATGCCCTCACAACCGCCCAAGTTCAAGTGGACAGGACCGTGCATGATGCAAAGCAACAAGTGCAGCTGATCGAGGGTCAACTGCAGATGGCTGAACAAGATCGCACATGTCTCCAAGGTGAATTGGATGCGACCACCCTTGAGCATGATGCATATCTACAGACGCAAATACCTTATTATCCGGTAACTCCGACGGAAATCGCGTATTTGTTTAGAAAGGTAGAAACCTATAAAGTGGGGTTTCAAGAATTTCAAGGTTGCTTTTACAGATTCAAGGGTACCGCTTCAACTGAGTTGACAAAGGCCAAAACAATCATCAATGAATATGAAAAGGCTACTGCTCAGGTGTTGGAAGTTAGGCCTCAAATTTCAGTTTGGTCATGTCACAGTTCTCCCCTTCACACCAAGTTGATGCACCTATGGATACAGGGTTGGATTCGGGCATGGACCAGGGTGGAGCCCCTAAAGTTGCAGAAGAACAGCCAGTTCCACAAGTAGTGCAATCAGGTCCATCTTCATCAAGGACCACAACTTTGTTCAGAAGACCAATCAGCGTCGATGACCAAATCCAGAGCTTTTTAGCACAACAACCTCATGAGTCCTCGCGTGGTGGTTGGGTCCTCAGATTTAAGACCTCTGAAATAGAGGCTGACAAAAAATTGGATAAAATACCCGCATTGGGAGAGCAGCCAGCTTGGAGAGTTACAGTTTTTTGAGAAAACTCCAGAATCCATCAAGAGTTATGTGGCCAGCCCTCGCCAATTGCATGTAGATCCATATTATGTACCAATGCCGCGCAAGAATAAGTGGAAGGATGGGATTGGCCATGGACAAAATTACTATCCATACGTCGAATTGGCCAATCGTCCACCAACCTTACAGTTGGGAAATTTCAGTGGATTTTCACCGGGCACTACAAGCGGGAGTATATACACTCTCCCGATCCGACAGAGAGGCAATCGGTGCTTTTTTGCAAAAGATTTGACTCTATTGGCATCCGTGGCAACGCGATTGGATGATTGCCCTTCTCCTTTGGCATTCGATCCGAATAAGCCAATGGCGTCGTACCTTTCGAATCTCATGTTTTGTAATCAATTGTTTTTTATGTTTTATCAAAACCGATGAAGATTTCAAGTCTTTCTTATATCTTTCTTTTCTTTTGAAGTCAGATTTATAAATTGATCTTATGCCATTTATAGTTGTCTAAAAGGTGTAAAAATTTCTTGATTTTGAATATCTGCTTTGACATCAAGTTGTTCATTTATCTCAATTGGTTCTACACTATCATAAGATTTATGATTTTTAATAAATATAGATCTTTTGGATTTGATCAGAATTGAGATTTGAGATATAGGCCTTGTTCAAATATGTGAAAAGCTTGTCTGCATCGACAATCAACAAACTCTGATGGAAATTTGTAATTTATTGAATCCATGACTGAGTGAATTAAATCTCGTGAATCATCATTTACTAACTTTTCTAATTCACCAAAATGATTGATTAATGTTGTTTCTCTAATATATGAATCTAAAGACGAGGAATTGAGATTTGTAACAGGTTGTATCACAAGAATCATTTATTGAAAAGTAGTTAATTGAGGAATTTCAGATGAGGTTGTTGACGGGGAACCACAAAGGTAATAGGACGAGAATCTGAAGGAGCGAATTCATAAAAAAAAAACTTTCATCAGAAACATTAGAAAATAATGACTCGAGTGTGGCTACAACTGAGTTATAACTACAAGAATAGAAAAAAAAAATACTACTTGTCATCTTCAAAACATAAAAGTCTTTATTGTAATTATATACAGAACATAGATGAAAATAAAAATATGAACTAAGTTTAGTTTCTTCCACTGTCAATCCGGCAAAGGCAACGGCACTAACAGTTTGAAATGAAGCTACATGAGGGTACTCCTAGGGCAATTGCTTTCTGGCTTAACGACTATGAATGCAGCCCAAAACAAAAAAAATGATAAGAATCTAAATTTGAAAAATCAAAATCTGAAATGGACCTACATTCGATTGGTTCTACTAAAACTACAAAAGGTGTGACAATAGCTTGTGTATGATCCTTAAATTTAATTTTTAAGTTATGTACATGTGTTTCATTAGACTCTCGAACCTCCATGGGTCTATCTCTAGTTGATGGATCAACATGAGGTCAATCACATTGGTCAATATCCAAAATTAATGTGGTTTCTCTGATTTTTTTATATTTATGAATTTTATCTCTAATTTTAGAGATTTTTTATGCATCTTTTAAAGGATGGATAGAGGCTACAAGCAAAATCATAATAGACTTTTTTAATTTTTTGTTACTTTTTTTTTGAACAAATAGCTTTATGTCATTTAGCCATTAACTTGGGTCTCTGCCTCTAGGTCTCTTTGGTGTGGTTTCAGTAGGAGCAAGAACATATATCTTTTCAGATTTCTCACACCCTCTCTATCAGGGTTCAGGGTTTATATGTATATTTTTTACATTCAGTAGGTGTTAGAGTGATTGAGTGATATTGCGTGTTCTTCTTCCACCTCCCTACTTGGTGATTGTTTACGGTGAATGCTTGATGTTGCATATCTGATTCTTGACATGGTATCAGAGCTACGATAGTCCTGCATGCCTGATCAGTGGATATAGCTTGTCACAGGCTCCGCAACGAAGTGAGAAAGTCCTTCACAGGAGGTGAAAGCTTGGAGAGACAAAAACGGCTAGAAGAAATCTTTCTTGATGTATTTTGCAGGTTTTGGAGCTACAATCATTAGTGGGGAACGAAAGCACAGTCCCAGAGGCATCAAAAAGGCCAGGGCAACATCAGACAGATTGAAAATTTGTTGAGTGAGAAAAGTTTCACAATATCCTTTTTTTTTAGTCTTTGTGAAAAGTGTCATTTGTCAGAGAGTTGTGTCAAGAAATCTTTCATTTGTTTGTTTGGGGTATTGCAAATCACACCAAACAGTGTCTAGTACTGCCATTGTAGGGAATCTAGAATATTCCCTTTGAAAGTTTTTATATTTTTTTTCCCATACCAATATCGGATCCAAGCGCGCTAGCTGAAGAGAAACTCTAGCAGTCGTACATCCGCGCTCCAGTCCGATATTGTCTATACCGATATCGGATCCAAGCGCACGAGCTAAAGAAAATTTCGAGCAGTTGTACATTTGCGCTCCAGTCCGATATCACATGCTCCAATATCGGATCCACGCACACAAGTTGAAGAGGATCCTGAGCAGTCATACTTCCGTGCTCCTTTCTGATATCAAGTATATAACCAGGAAAATATACAGTACATTACTTGATCCGGAATCATCTGTTCAGTAATGGCAACTCTAAGTGAGAGTGTGGCCAACCTATGAAAAGTTAGGTGGATTGCTTTTGCAGGAAGAACAACGTCAAGAGAACTTGAGCCATCACATTAGGGGATTTGATCAAGCTCTCGCAGTAAGAGGACGTGGTGGAAGATTTGGACGTGGAAGACACCAATCAAGAGGTGGAAACTCAAATCATGGATCGTTCCAACAATTTTAAGAACAATCCAATGATGGTCCAAATTGAGGCAATTGGAATCAAGGCCGAGGTCAAGGACGCGGCTATTCCAAACAAAATAAACCTAGAAATTGTAGGTACTGCAACAAACCTAGCCATTGGGAGCGTGAATGCTTCAAGAAACAGAAGGAGATAGAACAAAGAAAAGGCAAATGGCAAGCGGGCAATTATGCTGATCAACATCAATTTGATGATGATTATTATGAAGACAATTATGCTGATCAACATCAATATGATGATGATCAATATGAAGATGATACAGGTAAAATTTCAAACTTGTTCATTACAATATTAATGATAAGTGATGAAGCCAAGGATACCTGGTACATTGATAGTGGTGCGTCCAAGCACATGACTTCAAGGAAAGAGTGGTTTTCATAACTCAAGAAAACTCACAATGGTGATGAAGTTGGACAAGCCGATGGAAAATTGCTATCTGTTAAAGGAGTTGGAGTGGTACCAGTGAAGTTAGCCAGCGGGAAGATAAAACGGATAAGCAATGTGCAATATGTACCTAGCTTAGCTAACAATCTACTATCTGTTGGGACAATGGTTGATCATCAACTCAAGGTTGAGTTTGACAGCAACAAATGTCTTGTCAAAGACATCAAGAATCACTACAAAGTGATTGAAACAGGAGCTAGAGTCAATGGGAATCGACTCTACAAATTGAATGCGAGATCGTTTGCTCAAGCTATGGTAAGCATGATTGATAGTCAAAGTGATCTTTGGCATCAACAATTCGGTCATATTAGTGCTCAAAGATTACAGATTCTCAAAAGAGGTAATCTAGTTATAGGATTGCATGATATTTCTTTTGAAGGAAAAATTTGCAAAGGTTGCATTTTGGGAAAACAACACAGAGAGAGGTTTTCCAAAAGTGGAGCAAGGAGGGCCAGTGGCATCCTAGATCTTGTCCACAGTGATCTATGTGGACCTATGCAGACTAGATCTCTTAGTGACTACTATTACTTTATCACCTTCAATGATGATTATTGAAGATGCATTTGGATTTATTTCATAAGCAAGAAATCAGACGCTTTTGCTAAGTTCAGAGAATTCAAGGCATTAGTTGAAAAGAAAATAGGATGTTGCATCAAGACTTTGAGATTTGATGGAGGTGGTGAGTATTTTGTGACATAATTTATTGATTTCTGCAAAGATCAAGGGATCAAGAGGCAGACTACAACACCTTATTCACCACAGCAAAATGGAGTTGCAGAACGAAAGAACAGATCTATTGTTGAGATGACTAGGGCGATGCCCAAAGCAAGAGTCTGCCAAACATCTTTTGGGCAGAAGCTTGTGGCACAGCTACGCACATCCTAAATCGGTGTCCTACAAAATCCGTGGAAGGTAAGACACCTCATGAAACTATTACTGGAAAAAAACCTAATATTTCTCATTTGAGAGTATTTGGTTGTGATGCTTATGCTCATATTCCTGATGAGAAACGAAGATAATTGGATGCAAAAGCTATCAAGTGCATTTTCCTTGGATATGATGAGAAGGCCAAGGCATATAGAATGTATGACACAAATGCACAGAAGCTTGTAATTTCTAGGGATGCTACATTTGACGAGATGGGCCGAGGTGAACAATCTGAAGTAATCATTGAACCATTTGATGAGGGAGCAAAAGTACAGGTCAAAATGTTACTTATCACTCACGGATGGTGCAAAGAAGGGAGATACTCCCGAATCTAGTGAGCAGGGAGAGCTTAGAAGATCAAGTAGAAATCAAAAACCTCTTGCAAGATTAGAGATGAATCTAGACCTAATGGGTTTTGTGCTCAAGGCTCAAGAACCAAAAACTTTGGATAAAGCAAAGGAGCACGAGGAGTGGCATGAAGCTATGGAAACAGAAATGGAAGCTATATCAAAAAATAGGACTTGGAACTTGGTCGAGCTACCTGATGGTAAGATGCCTATCACTTGCAAATGGATATACAAAATCAAATATGGAGCTGATGGACAACTCAACAAATACAAAACACGATTGGTTGTGAGAGGATTTGAGCAGCATGAAGGTATTGATTTTGAGAAAACCTTCCGCACCCGTAGCTAAGATGGTAACTATACGTTCTGTCATTGTTATTTCTACTTTCTATGGTTGGAAGATCTAGCAAATGGATGTTAAATCTGCTTTTCTTAATGGAGTGATGGATGAAGAGGTGTACTTAGTACAACCTCAAGGATCTATTGAACCTGGGAGAGAGCACCTTGTTTGTAAGCTCAACAAAGCTATTTATGGATTAAAGCAAGCACCACGGATGTGGTACTTTAAATATTGAGGAACACTTTAAGCAAAGGGGAATGGTAAAGAGTGATACTGATCCTAATCCTTACATTCTAAGGCAAGATTCAGATATAGTGTTCATTGTGTTGTACGTGGACAATTTGATTATTACAGGAAGTAATGAGAGCTTAATTGATGAAATCAAAATCAGATCTTTCCAATGCTTTTGACATGAGTGATATAGGATTGATGCACTATTGTCTTGGCATTGAAGTATGGCAAAAGGAAAACGTGGTCTTTCTTACACAAAGCAAATATGCACGAGATTTGCTTTATAAGTTCAATATGCAAAATTGTAAGTCTTTGAGTACACCTATGGATGTCAACACGAAGCTTACTGCATATGATGAATCTGAGAAAGTGGATGCTTATTTGTATAGACAGCTGGTGGATAGAGACCTGATATTTTTTATGTTGTTGGTGTTGTTAGTCAATTTATGCAAGATCCTAGTCAAACACACTGGAGTCTGCTAAACGTATTCTCATATACATTCGAGGGACATTGAACTTTGGTTTGAAGTATGATCAACCTGAAGCGCCAATATTGATAGGATATACAGATGCTGATTGGGCAAGTAATATTGATGACAGAAGGTCTACCAGTGGTCATACATTCAGTTATGGTATAGCTGCAGTTTCATGGAACAGCAAAAAGCAACCTACAGTAGTCTTATCCTCGACGGAAGCTGAATATTGAGCACTCAACAATGCTGCACAAGAAGTGGTATGGTTACGAAGATTGCTTGTGAATTTAGGTCAACCACAAGTGGATGCGACTACTATATCTTGCAACAATCAAAGCTGCATTCAGCTTGCCAAAAAATCAGTTTTACATGCTCAAACCAAGCACATCAAAATACATTATCATTTTGTTTGAGAGAAGATTCTTGATGGAGCCATTGATCTTGTTTTTTGTAAATCTGAAAATCAAGTGGCAGATATTTTTACTAAGTCATTAGGTAGATGTAAATTTGAAAAGTTTCGTACTCTACTAGGAATAGAAGAATGTAATTTTATCATTGAGGAAGAGTGTTAGAAATCAATGATAAACTTCATTGTTACACTTCTTAGTTACTGTTTACAATGTACTTTATTACTAGCTGTAACTAGCCGTAGGCTAGTCTAGTAGTCTACTCCTAAGTTCACCCTCTCTATCAGGGTTCAGGGTTTATATGTACATTTTTTACATTCAGTAGGTGTTAGAGTGATTGAGTGATATTGCGTGTTCTTCTTCCGCCTCCCTACTTGGTGATTGCTTATGGTAAATGCTTGATGTTGCATATCTAATTCTTGACATGTACATTTGTCCTTCTCAAGAAAATTGAACATGCGAGCATCAACTTGAGGACGGCCTGAACTTGAAATACAAGGTTTTTGGTCTTCTGTTGTACTTGATCTGCTTGAGTTTGCTGCACTCAGTTGTTTTTCATAGGGTTCCATTCTTGTCTGATCATCGCTCATTGATGGATTTTGTTCCTCTGATTTCCTATTTGATGATTCATCAGAGCAATAGGAAAAATCCTTTATTCCGTGTGAGATTTTCATCATGACAGCATCCTTATAGAGTTGTGCAAGTGACGCATAAGATGTTAATTTTGCCATACTAGATCTGATCCTTTTGGGTAGTCCAGCATAGTATTTTGCCATGATGATCTGTTCAGGAATCGGACAATCCTTCACTCAATGGAAGATCCGATAGGTGTAGTCTGGAATTTTTTCATCAGGAAACTTCTGAAGTTTAGATAATCCTACAAGAGCGGTCTCCATAGTTCAGCACTAGAATGTGGCAAAGTAGTTGGTTGGTGGATTGCTTCAGTGATGGTGCAATGGTGAAGATGTTTTAACTTTTTCTTTTTCTTTTTTTGAGTGAGAAGAAGAAGAAGAAGAGAAAAGAGTAAGTAAAAAGATTGATCAGTAAGGATTCAAAAGTAAAATAGAAATGAATTTCACTGATGAGAGAGCGGATGAAAGATTGAATGGAGATGGACAAAAACAATGAAAATGAAGGATGGATGGTAACCGATATGGAGGGCACTCACCAAAGAAACTTGGGCTAAAATTGAAATTATTGTTTTTCTTTTTTAAATTATGATTTTTTTTTCATTTAAAATTTTACTGTCTTTTTTTTTTCTTTCTTTTTATGGTCTTTTTTTTTTTTTAAATTACGATTTCTTTTTCTCTTTTCTCTTGCAGATTTTTTTTCACATTTTTTTAACGATTTTTTTTTTCTTACGACTTTTTTTTTCACTTTTTTTTAAAGACTTTCTTTTTTTCTTTCTTACAGCTTTTTTTTTTTTTTTTGAAATAAAATCGTCAAAGTCATGGGAGGATGCTATCAAAAAGATAGAGAAGGCTCACCACGCTGAAGTTTTTCTTTCAATTTTTAGATTTTATTTTTTTTTAAGGGAACAGAACCATCGCAGTCGTGGGAGGAGACTATCTGAAAGATAGAGTCGCTCACCAACGAGGCTTAGGTTCTTTTTTCGATTTTAAGTTTTTCCAAGAGAATAGAACCGTCGCAGTCGTGGGAGAAGGCTATTAGAAAGATGGAGTTGCTCACCAACGAGGCTTAGGTTCTTTTTCGATTTTTAGAGTTTTTTTTTTTTAGTGTTAAGTTGGAAAGTAACTCTCGCAAACTGCTCTGTGTCCTTGTCTCAGTGAGATGGAACTTCAGGAGTCTTTGCAAGAGTTACTCACAGTCCGTACAAGCAAAAAAAATCAACAAAAAATGTAAAATCTTGAAAAAAAACGGCAAATCTAACACAAAACCACACTAAACTAACTTTAACAACTTAAAAACTTGATTTTTTTGGTGAAAAAGAGAGGGAAAAGAAGAGAGAAGAGAGGAAAGAGAAAAACGACGGCTATGCGACGAGACGAGTGTGTGGCACTCCTTGGCAACGGCGCCACTATTGTGTTGTCTTTGTAGCATAAGGTCCGAACGCTGGGAGCGTCAACCTCGCCTCAACCTGCATAGCACAAAGAGGAGGGAGAGAGAGAAAGAAAGCCCAAATAGCAAGAGGTTTGGGAGGCCCGAGCACCTTCCCCAAACTATTTGGTCGCTACTTGGAGAGAGAGAGAGAGAGAGAGAGAGAGAGAGAGAGAGAGAGAGAGAGAGAGAGAGAGAGAGAGAGAGAGAGAGAGAGAGAGAGAGAGAGAGAGAACCTTGGTTAAGAAAGGTTTGGGAGGCTCAAGCACCTTTCCCAAACTATTCGGTCCTAACCAATGAGAGAGAGAGAGAGAGAGAGAGAGAGAGAGAGAGAGAGAGAGAGAGAGAGAGAGAGAGAGAGAGAGAGAGAGAGAGAGAGAGAGAGAAAACCAAGAGAGTTCTATTATGAAAAAGATGGAAGATACAATACAAAGGAAATGGCTCCCTCTTATAGATTTAGAGGTGAGCCTCCTTCACTCTCATTGGCCACTTTATTGGGGCAAGGATTCTAATCAAAGTCTTTCAAATAAACACAACTTAAATCTAATGGTGCTAAGAAAGCACAAGGGCACTCACATGATTTATGTGAATTCTAATTTGGGCTCTTTTAGCTTTTTTATTTGCAACTTGACTTAGGGCCTCTAATGTCATTTTAGAGTTTTAAGCCCCTAGTCTCTTATTCCTAGGAATTACAACTTGCTACTTGTGCTCATTGGGTTGAGCTTACATGCGCGAGATGCCAATGCCCTCGCACTTATTACCCTACTTACAATGTAGTGTGGTGGGACCCACTAGGTAAGGCTTAGCCAACAATATTTTAAGTGGTGGGACCCACTTGTTTATTATTGTGCAGGAAATACCCACAACAATATGGCCAAGAAGCCGTTATGCTTGTAGAATTTCATATTCCCTCCCTTCGAGTAGCCTATAATCTTGAGCTAGATAATCGACAAATCCTAGCGAATAGATTATTCCATCTGGAACAACTGTGTGAAACACGTCGGATCAGCATCCATGCTTAACAAGTCCACCAACTTCACCAGCCATCGGATATCGCAACCAACTTTATCGGCTAACGAGACCTTACCAACCCTAATTCTACCTTTCGAACAAAACCAACCAACCAACCAAACCTTAAACCCTAAGCCATAACCCTAGGCAAGTACCCCTCTAGCATTTAAAAAATAGCCTTTGTAGCTTGAAATTATCTCTGTTATTTTTTACTTTATGTTGAATGTGCTCTTTGTAAATTTCAATGTTTATTTCTATTGATGTTGGCATAGGTTGTTTAACTCTTCTATTTCTACCATAGCATAACATTCACTAATTTATTATGTATGTTCTATGCTAAGCATAGCTCTTTTGTTTTATAAATGCTATGCTAACCATAGCTCCTTTGTTTTGTAAATGCTTTGCTAAGCATAAGTTCTTTTTCTATCTCATGCTAAGTATTCTTTTTCTTATTCCAGACTGATAAAGATAAAAAGAATAAAGTCCTTCCAGAGTAGATTAAAAGACAAATTTTAAAGACAAAGGCAGAAAAAAAATCGAGAAAAATTGGCACGAGGTGAGACAGTTGCATAAGAAAATTCAACCGAGACACACCTACCCAAAAGCGTCAATAATCATCCATGCTTTTGCACTATGGAGGAGGGAGACTGTAGAGAAATCTCCAAATTTTTAAAAAAAAAAATGTATTTCAGTCATTCCCTATGGATTTTAAATATGAGAGTCATTGAGAAGGATGATTCTCCATTTAAATACACAAATTCGGTGTGATGTAAGGATTTCTTGAAGTCACAACCTTTCATATTTGGCAGGTTGTCATTTTTTATTCAAATTGGTAGTCGACATCAGTTCAGAAAGCTCTTTTGACTTTCTATAACGCTGAAATCGAAAATGTTGTGTAGTATGTTATTAATTTTATTAATAATCTATTTTTATTTTAAATAGCTTTTTGTATATTCAATACTCAACATAGACTGTTTAAAATCAGTTTTGCTCTTTGCTTACAGATACAAGCCCAATGTTAGAAGTTTTGGCGATGCTCGGCTATGTAATGGAATTGAATATATAACCATTGGTTATTATTCATTAGACAACAAACGCTCAATGTTTCATTATAACACCACTAGATTGACCAGCTTTGGCAACTTGTTCCAGTTTCCGGCAGTGACCAAAAAACTGAAAAATTCTATGACGTGTTCTGTGGCTTGTCCCTACGAAAAGCCACAACAATCAATTAATCATCTTATTGAAATTTTTTTGCACCTAACAGAATGGATTTTGGATTTATTTAACGATTGCGACACTACCATTGCACATGCTGTTCAAAAAGGCAAACATGTTGCCGTAGATTTAGATTCTAGCTTAGTAGAATTTGTAAAAATGTGAATGAAATCTCTCTTTATTTTTTTGCATGAATTAGTAGAGGCAAGAAAATCAACGGGCAATAAAAACTTTGTAATTCTTGTGTCGCACGAACCACAACCTCCCTCTAGTGAGAAACTTGGTAACATAGGAAAGTTTACAGATGTCTTGGTCCAAGATTACAATATTTTGAATGTAGAAGAAACTGTGCAAGACGTTGTCACTGCCTCTATTAAGACTGTTTCAAAAAAGACAAAAGACATTAATGATTTTGATGATTTTTTAATAGTGTACATGATTATCTTATTATTATGCAAATTTTATTTGAATCTCATACTTTTGTATGTTGAAATTTTCAAATTAGTTTATAATTTTCAATAATATTTGTTATTTAAAATATTTACAAATTCCTTTAAATATTACTCTTTAAAGTAAAAATAATATCTTTACTAACATATTTTGATTAATGTTGATATGATATTACAACTACAAATGATAAATATTTTGATGATGAATGTCAAATTATCAATAATAATATTTTGATGAATGTAAATTATGATATAAACAATAAGATTTTTTTATAAATTTTTTTAATATTTTCAAAAGTCATATAATTAGATGTTTAAAATATATATATTTTTAAAATAAAAATTAGGATGAATATGTATTGATATTTATATTTTGTAGATCTTTGTTTCAAAAAATCTTTGTAAATATCTACAAATCATTATTTTTAAAAAATAAAAACTTGAATTTTTTAATTTGAATTTATATTAACTCTATAATAAATTATCTTTTTAAACAAGCTCTTTTAGACAAAAAAAAAAAAGTTTTCATATTTTGAAACATTTTTTATTAAGTAATTTTTTAAATAAATAGAATTTTTTTTTTTGTGGATTTTAATATTTTTGTGTTTTATGATTTTGCTTTAAATTGATTAATTTAGAATGTGTCCAAATTTGAAAATGTTATTAAAAATCTATATCTTAACTTTTTAGCATGATTACAACTTTTGACAAAAATACGATATTTTTTCAAAATGATAATATATATTTGCAAAGCACTTTGGATATTAGTATTTTTTAAGAAAAATTTATAAATTTATAAAAACGGGTCTCCATGTCATTTTTTTTTGTCGTTTATCGAGCATAATTTTCTTCTTTCAACAGATGATGCTTTGCTATGCAGCTATAATATCAATCTGATAAAAGATGCCAAAAGGAGTTGTCTCAAAAATTTGAAATGAGAGATCTAGGAGAAGCTCACTACTGTCTTAGGATTCAAATTCACATAGAAAAGAAGAAGAAGCTACTCTACAATACTTAGTAGAGGTATATATTTAACATGCTTTTAAAATTTAATTTCATGAATTGCAAGCTTGTACATTCTCCTATGGATCAAGGTCTAAAGTTATCCAAAGAGCAATGCCCTCAAATCAAAGAGGAGAAAGACGAATTAATATCCCATATCAGTCAATTATTGGATCCCTCATATATGCAATGATCTCCACTAGGCCTGATCTTTTTCTGTCAACTCTTTGTGTTAATTCATGGCTAACTTTGGAATGATCAACTGGAGGGCTCTACTTAGAGTCATAAGGTATGTTCGAGCTACTATGAACTTGTGCATATACTATGGAGAGACTGATCCAGAAAATATCCATACATTGCATGAATACATAGATGCAATGTGGCCATGTGATAAGAATATCCACATATGGATTTGTATTTATGTTTAATAATGGTCCAATATTCTAGAATAGTAGAAGACTAACCTCCATTGCATTGTCCTCGATAAAGTCATAATACATTGCAGCTTCACATGCCACCAAGGAGCCAAAGTGCGCTTATATTGTCCATCAATCTTGGATTCCATTCTAGGCATTGAGATCAAATATTACTACATAAGAAACATAATTCTCAACAAGGAGGTATATTTAAAATTTTGTAGAACATAGTACATGGTAGCAGATATGTTAACAAAGGCATTAAGTCAAGAGGCACACAAGAATGTGCAATTTTGAATTTGTCAATCAAGGCATTTATGGTTCTAGATTAAGAGAGGTATTCCCTCTCTCCCTAATTCTCATAGTTAATCTAGATTCATTCATGTTGCTACATATTTACTTGCATTATCACACAATTTGCAAAATACACAAAAATTGCAAATAGGTATCCGCGCGACAGTCAAACTATCAAGTCAAAATATTGAAGGATTGTTGACTACTCGACTCCAGCTCGAATCAACAAATTGTCGAATACTCGACTTTAGCTTGAATTGACAAACTATTAACTATGGACTCAACTATGGCTCAAATCGACGAAATTGTCAACTGTTTTGACTAGCATGATACCACTCTAAATAAAGCTAGTTACCTATATAAACTAGCTTATGCATTGTGCAACTAATTTGACAATGACTGCAACTACGATCGCTCCTCGTAAGGAATACCTAAAGAGACTACAAATAAACTTGTAAGAGAAACTCATAAAAGGCCCATAAGAGAACCATAAGAAAACTCTCTTATGAGGCATTATGGTCACTGCTCATAAGAGACTCGTAAGAACATCCTCTTATGAGACATTACGCTCATGTTACGAACTATGAACAATTGTCATAAGACAATGTCTCTAATGAAGATCCTATAGACAATATGTGTTGGAGGGTTTACGAATCCCGAGGCTTAATAAGTGAGAGGGATTTGACACCCTGCATGTGTAAGTCGAACCCGATGATCACATAGTTCTTTGAATAGTTACAAGTCAATAAAAGGACTTTAGGCCTTTTTGCGGGACTTTTAATGTCGCAGGGCCTAAATGTCAAGTTAGTGAATAAAGTTGGGATTCCCACCAAAATTGGCTCAAATTCAAATTCAAATTGGTTCCCTCAAATTTTGAATGGCTTCCTACTCTTTTTTAAGTTTGAATTGTTAGGGAGGTAGAAATGGGCCAATAGGATTTTGAGGGCAGTGTCCTCCTCTCCAGTATAAATAGGAGCAAACTCGAGTTGCTCCTCATGTTCTCTCTTCATTTCAATACAAGCAGATTGGTTCTCTTATGGAATGGATTTGTGAATGTCCTTGCTCTCTATCAATTTTCCTCCATCTCTCATGCTTTATTGTATTTGCTAATTGTTGGATCTGACTATTATTGGAATTGCTATTTCTTACTCTTTATGTGAGAGAGAGAGGGAGAGAGAGAGTAAGCTATCTTCATTGTGGATCGTAGTGTTGATTATTGTAGTGTTAAATGGTTAGGGTTAACGGATGTTAGAGTTAGATGTGGATCTTCCATTTATGCTAAAATCTGAGATATGTTATCGCTCTCATGGGAACGAACCTACACGTGACAACTAACTTCTTCTCCCCGATGCTAGATTGCTTGGATCTTGGGTTGAGGTTAGGCTTGAACGTTGCATGTACCTGGTTAAGTACGCACATGCAGCTGCTAGTGGTTGATCATTAATGGCCTCGAGGCGGTACCAGTCTTTATTCTTGCATTTTGCCACTGATGGATCAATATATTTAAAATATGTTGTTTGCTCAATCTTTTGGAGCATCCTGGTAACAGCATTTGGGCCTCGAGGGAATCCGAATGTATGTCAGTTTGCTACCACAAAAGATATATTTAGACATAGTTCCTGTTGGGAGGAACTATGAATTGGCAAGACCTTGCAGTGGCATTGTAGTTGGCGTACGCGCCGTATATAACACGTATGGACTCTGATACTCGGGCAAGACAGGAACTTGGAACTCAATCTCCTTGAAAAAGTGTTGTGCTTGCTGGTACCAGGATTGCATCTCCTGAATATCTAGCTTGCCCATCTAGATGTCAATCTTATTTGCATCTGGCTCTTCTGAACTGGAACTCTGATTGGAGGACATGTTGGAAAACTAGAAAGACAGTGTTTTGGAAAAACTGGTTTGGTTGAGATTTGAAACAGAGGTAACAATGGTTTTAGCTTGGTCGAGAGTGAAACTAGAGGCTTCGATTGAGGTGGTGACTGGAGGCGTCGATTGAGAAGGTGACTGGAGGCGTCGGTTGAGATGGTGACTGGAGGCATTGGTTGAGAAGGTGACTCGAGGCGTCAGTTGAGAAGGTGACTGGAGGCGTCGGTTGAGATGGTGACTGGAGGAACTTGGTCGAAATGGAACTGAGAATGCGTGCAAAGCAGAGGTGTGTGAAAGTGGTGTGTTTGTAAAAAAAGAAATCTATGTAGTGAGGTGGGAATGGTAGAGTGGAAAGGATGAAGTAGAATGGCTCAAAGAGACAGGATGTGTAGATGGCGGTGAAGTATTGGAAGGTTGGAAAAATGGAAATGATGGAAAACCAAGAGTTCATGAGAATGGTGATGATGATGTTCTCAATAGTGTAACGAGAGCATGATTTGTGCTCACGCGACACTACCCCTTAGGTGTGCGAGAAGTTTCACAAAAATGGTTCGACTGTCGACGATGTTAGGGTTGGAAGTGTTGGTGATGGCGCTCTTTGTGGTGTTCAAACAAGGATGGTTGAAACTGGATGGATGTAGTGCGGTGTCAAGGATGGATGGATGCAATAGAAGAGCGCCAGAAACGAGCATGGAAGTAGCAAGATCGCCAGCAGATAGTCGCAAGAAAATTCCAATATTCTCACCTCGCTGAGGTACAAATGTCTTTGTTTTCAAGATATTTATGGTGGTCGTCGTCTTGCTTTGGTTGAGATGTTAATGAATGTCTTCGGTCGAGATCTTACTCAGTCGAGATGGAACTGAATCTCTTCAGTCGAGATCTAACTGAAATCCTTCGGTCGAGATCTGACTGAAATCCGTCGGTCGAGATGAGACTGAAAGCCTTCGGTTGAGATCTGATAAAATCCTTCAATTGAGATGGAACTGAAATCTTTCGGTTGAGATCTTACTGAAATCTTTCGATCGAGATCTGACTGAAATATCTTGGTCGAGATGAGACTGAATGCCTTCGGTTGAGATCTAATTGAAATCCTTTGGTCGAGATCTCACTGGAGCTGTTATCAAATTAAGTATAGCAAAATATACAAGTCCATAATGCTATGGAGCACAAGACAATAGCGGACGAAACCGCATGCTCTACAAAGCTAATTCAATATGTAAGAGGAATGAACCTATTACTGACAATACAAAAGAATCAATGTGCAAGGCATCTACTTCGTCTATCTCTGATAAGCTTCTAATGCTATTATTTTACACACACTTGTGCCCAGACAGAAGCGAGCTTCGCCCAGATCAGTCATGTCGAACTCTAAAAACAGCATCTGCTTAGAATCCTTGACCATATTGGTATTGTTGCTGAAGAGCAACATATCATCCATGTACAAGGTGATGATAATGAAGGACTGCTGCACTGACTTGGAATAGACGTTGCAATCAACAGTGCTTAGTTTGAATCCTTGTTTGATGATAAATGTATTGATCTTCTAAAATCAAGCTCTTGGAGATTGTTTCAAGCCGTAAAGTGCTTTGTAGAGTTTATAGACATGATTCTTCATGCCTTCCAGAACGTATCCTTCGGGCTGGATCATGTAGATGTCTTCTTGTATTCCTCCATTCAGATAGGTTGTTTGCACATCAAGTTGATGTACTTTGAGGTCGGCAGCTGCAGCATAAGACAAGAGTGCTCGAATCGACGAATGTTTGACTAGAAAGTTTTGTTGTAGTCGATGTTGAAAATCAAAGTGAATCCTCGTGCTACCAGTCTTGCCTTCCTTCTATCAATTGCTTTGTTGGCATTGTATTTGATCTTAAAGATCCATTTGCAATCAATGATATTGTAGTCGATAGGGGCTTCGACTAGTGACCACGTCTGGTTCTTGATCAGAGAGGAATACTCTCTGTCCATAGCTTCTCTCCAGAGATCATATTCTGGTTGGCTGAGTGTCTCTTCAACTATCGTCGGTTCCTGTATCAAGAGACACGCAGACTCAAGAGTATACCTTGTGGGCTATGTGCACACTCGGCTTGATCTTCTGGGAGGATTCGACTGATGAACCACTCTTGGGACTTGTTGCTGGGTAGCAGCAACATCTTTGTCTAATTCGCTGTCAAGAAGTGGGTTGACAATAGACACGCCTGAGCCAGAAGCTCTGACAGTCGTGTCAATAACAGGTGATGAAGGTTCTCCTGGAGAATATCCTTGCCTTTGATGTCGACGAACTGATCCTCAATAAAGATTGTATTCCGGCTATACAAGATTTGTTGTGTATCAGGATCATACAGCTTGTATGTATTATCAGATGAAGTATATCCAATCAGGATGGTCTTGAGACCTTGGAAGTCCAATTTCTTCCTCATGTCTTTTGGGATCTGCGCGTAGGCAACGCATCCAAACACTCTTAGGTTCTTCACATAAGGCTTAGAGCCTGTCCACACCTCGTGGGGTGTCTTGCCTAAGAGGGCCTTGGTCGAACATCTGTTCTGGACGTAAGCTGTAGTGGAGACAGCTTCGACCCAGAATCTCTTTGGCAGCGATGCATGCACTAGCATACCTTTGGCTGATTCAGCTAGGGTACGGTTCTTCCTCTCAACTAAGCCATTAGACTGAGGACTGTAAGGAGTGATGAATTGCTGCTCAATGCCTTGGCTTTGGCAGTACTCCTTAAACTCGATAGAGATATATTCTCCACCATTGTCTGACCTTAGGGCCTTGATTGTCCGTCCAGTCTCCTTTTCTGCATGCTCCTTGAAGATTCTGAAGCAGTTGAAGGCTTCTGATTTCTTCTTTATAAAGTACACCATAGTCCTTCTAGAAAATTCATCAATAAAAGCTATAAAATATTTTGCATCTTTCAGGGAAGGACTTTTTATCGGGCCACAAATGTCTGAATGTACAATGTCTAACAATCCTCTAGCAATATGCTGATGGCTTGATTTAAATGGTTTCCTAGTCTGTTTACCAACTAGACAATCTTGACAGACAGGTAACTCGACTTTATCACGAGGATAGTCGAGATCAAGAACAATAGATTGTCTAGACATTTGTTGTACAGCAGCATGATTCAAGTGACCAAGTCTATAATGCCAAAGTAAACTTTTATTTGCATGAATAGAAGTACTGAACGCCTGACTAGAGGAAAAAAAACAACGACTTAATTTATACAAGTATTCATGCCTCTTTTCGAGTGCTAGGATCTTGTCTGCCCCTATCAACTACTTTGCACTGATCACATTCAAATTCTACTCTATGTCCTAGATCTGTGATTCTGCTTACAGAGAGCAGATTCATAGACAAATTTGGTACATACAGGACTTTAGAAAGTAGCTTAGACTGACCATTTGCAAAGCTTAATCTTATAGTACCTTCACCTTTAATAGCTTGTGTGCTACTGTCACCAAGGTGAACATATTTCTTGATACTATAAGATGTATAGGACTCAAAACAGCCAATAAGACTTCAATTCACAGATGGTAATTGGCTCCATCAAGCTTGTCCATGATGAGACTGGCTTTCCCTTGGGAATCCATGTGGAAGATTAGTCTAAGTGATAGGAAAAACTATCAGTGACTTAAGTATGAAAATCTGGCACTGAGCTATAGAACAAGAAGACAATTACTCTATCGACTAGTAGAGTCTTGTCCTGTGGAAGCTTATCAGGCTATGAAAGAAACTTTGATACCTTGTTGGAAAAAGAGGGTGTGTGAGTGTGAGAAACGAAAATAGCTCGAAAAAAAAATGAACACGAAAAAGAAGCGAACTCAAAACTCGAACAAAAAACGAACTCGAACAGAAAGTGTTCGTGCGCAACGGAATGAGCTATATCACTCTTTCCCTAAGCATGACTACGCCTATCAGAAACGAACAGAACGTTAGTGATAGAAATCACGGTCGATCTGATTACGTAGCCAGACATTATGCTATTATTTTACACACTTGATATTTGAATACGCAAATGGTATTCAATATATATACACAATTTTACAGGTGTGCAGATGAAGAAAGTACAAGGTGGATGTCTGTAGGAGATCGTGGGTGGCTGCTGTCATTGTCAAATCTATTAGCACACTTGTATGGGATGAGCGTGAAAAAGGACGCGACGTCAGCCTTGGTTGAAATGAACGTTGGTGAAGATGCGAAAAATGTGTCACTCTAACGAAATGCCTTAGGATTTGATTTACAGGGTGCCTTCGCTTTTCCTAGAGCACCTTCGACATTTTGTAAAGCAGTGTCGTCTTTTTCGCCTGTCACAAAACACGTATAAAAATACAGTGTCGTGTTTTTCATCTTTTCTTTGCCTGTGAGAATTTACTTGTATGTATGCAGACAGTCGCGTTTTATTTGTCTGTCTTATTTTACATGTAAATATGCAGACTGTGCGACAACGTGAGTAAAAATGCAGTATGAATGGAGGCAGATTAAAATGGAATTTAGGAGAGTAGAGGAGATAAATCCAACAAGATTGGGCTAAAGTGTGTTTCACTGCCAAGCTGATTGGCCCAACAAAGTCGATTTCCCATTTATGGAAGGCTTCGTCTTCTATAATGGGATTCAAGGGTGTGAAGTCTACTTTCGTATTTTTCTTGGCGCGTTGGCAGACATCACATGTTTTAATGACAGCAAATGTGTCTTTAAATAATGATGGCCACCACAAGCTTGCTCGAAGGATGATCTTAACTGTCGCTTCAGTAGAGAAGTGACCGCCGTCAATGCCCTCATGAGCCTGAGATATGATAGGTCATATTTTGGATTCATAAGCGCATCGTCGGATAATACCGTCAATGTCCCTTTTGTAAAGTTGTCCTGCTATAAGTTGAAAGGGCGTTGTTTTAAACAAAAATTTTCTTTTTGCAACTATATTCAGGCCTTCTTTGAGTCGGCCTGGAATTGAGTAATCTCCTCAGCCCATAAAGGTGTAGCATCAATCTAAAAAAGACATGCATCAGGAAGATTGTCATTGACTGGTGCAGTTGCCTTTTCAGCATTAGGAAGTTGGGAAAGATTATCGGCCATGAAATGTTGTGTTCCTTTTCTGACGACTACTCGGAAATTGAATTCCTCGAGTATTAACAGCCATCAAGCTATACGTCCCGTTTTACAGGATTTATTAACAATATATAGCAGAGCTTGATGGTCTGTGTAGAAGGCAAAGGTCGGGCCTAATAAATAATGTCTTAGTTGCTGTACAGTGTAGACCATGGCCAATGCTTCTCTCTCGGTTGTGGTATAGTTTACTTCAGTAGGCACCAGTTGTCTGCTCAAGAAACGTATTGGAAAATCTTTGTCATACTCGTCCGGTTGTGCAAGAAGACCTCCTATGGCATACTTACTGGCGTCGGCATGCACATGGAACTCTTTTGTGTAGTCTGGCGAACGGAGTATGGGTGTCGTGGTAAGGGCAAGTACATGTTCATCTGTCATTTCAACATCATTCATGGAAAGAATACCTTCTTCTAAAACATGGGCAGTAGAGATGCTAGGTTCTCCTGGGAACCAAGCTATAGGAATAGAGTCAATCATCATAAGTGGAATGATGGGTGTATTATTGTCTGTAGAAGATGGTAGAATATACACATCCTCTGCAGCGGTTCGATATGACATCTATTGGAATCAGCACAGTCAACAATGGCTAGTGCTTGGCCCCAATTTATAATATTTGTGGATCTCGTATAGTGTCCGTGGGGTTGGATTGGAACACTATCTGGTTTGTCATAAGTTGTTGATGACCAATCATCATAAATCGGGCTTTATATGTCCAGTCGAGTCAATCGTAATCCGTTTTTCGTTATTGTCGAAGGTTATCTTACTTCTCTTCCAATCCACCTGCCATCTGTAGCCAGGGGGTATCAAGAAGGAGTTTATAATTGTTTGCATCATCTGATAAATCAAGAATGACGCAATCAATGGTAAATTTGACACATGCAATACGTACGTTGATATTCGATAAATGACCTATAGGGTCTGTGATTCGCTGATTAGCTATGCGAAGTTTGTAACGTGGTTGATCTAAGGTATGGAATCCCCATGACTTTGCTAGTGACAAAGCCATTATGTTTACGCCTTATCCACTATCAAGGATAGCGGATACTGCTGGATAGTCTTTATAGGTCATAGGTAAGGTGATGCTAGTCCCCTTAGCAATACCTATTGGATTTATTCCCTCTACTCTCCTTAAATCCCATTTTAATCTGCCTCCATTCATGCTGCATATTTACTAACATTGTCGTGTAGTCTGCATATTTACACGCAAATTCGCACAGACGAAGAAAAGGCAAAAGAATCGCAACATTGTGTTTTACACACGTTATGGTGACAGGCGAAAAGGGGACACTATCTTACAAAATGTCAAAGGTGCCCTAAATGCAAAGGCACCCTGTAAATCTAATCATAAGGCTACTCGTAAGGGTGACGCACTTTTTGCATTGTCATCACCAACGATCACTTCAACACTGACTGATGTCGCACCATTTTCACGCTCACCCCATGTAGTTGCACTAATAGATTGGACAACGACTGCAACCACTCACGATCTCTTACAAATAGCACATCCACTTTGTACTTTCCACATCTGCACACCTATAATATAATGTATATATACTGGATACCATTTGGATATTCAGGTTAATGAGTGAATGAGTTGATGAGTTGATGAATGAGACGAAGTAGATGCCTTGCGCATTGATTCTTGATTGTCAGCAATAAGGTTTCATTCCTTTACAGATTGTATAAGCTTGGTAGGGCACGCGGTTACGTCCGCTATTGTCTTGTGCTCTACCACATTATTGACATGTATACATGATATACTTAATCTGATATAGTTCTTTGTTCTGCGTTCAGATCTATGTTGATATTGCTATGCTTATAATTCATTATGTCAAATCTTTCTAGTTGTTCTTTCTGGTAATAGATGACTAACATTTAGTCTTATCTTTCGTGAATCATTTACGACTAATTATCAGTCGAGCACCATTTAGCTCTTCGCGAATAATTCGCGACGAATAGTTTGTCTTACTATTCGCGACAAACCATTCTTCTGGAGCTTCATTCATTTAATAAAGTTTGGCTACGTAATCAAGAACGACTGTGATTCCCATCACTACCGTTTTGTTCGTTTTGATAGGCGTAGTCATGCTTATGGAGAGAGTCGTATAGCTCGTTCCGCTGCGCACGAACATTTTCTGTTCGAGTTCGTTTCTCGTTCGTGTTTGTCTTACCTCTTTGAGCTTTTTTTATTTATTTCTAACATACGACACCTTTTCTCAACTCATTCATCTCCCTCTCTCCAACTTGGTATCAGAGCTATTTTCATAGCTTGATAAGCTTCCACAATACAAGACTCTACTAGCCTATAGAGTAATTGTTTTCTTGTTCTGTATTTTTCAATGTCAGATTTTCATACTTAAGTCACTGATAGTTTCTCCTATCGCTTAGACTAACTCTTCCACATGGATTCCCAAGGGAAATCCAGTCCTATCATGGACAAGCTTGATGGAGCCAATTACCATCTGTGGAAATTTAAGATGAAAACTATACTAATGGCAAAAGAATTGTACGACGTTGTTATAGGTGCATAAGGGAAACCTGAAGCGGACGACGCCACAATCGCCAGATGGAAGCTGAAGGATGGAAAAGCTTTCGCGCTGATCATCCTCAACATCATGGATATCCAGATCGGCCATGTATCCGAGGCCTAGACATCAAAAGAAGTCTGGGACATCTTGAGCACACTATACGAAGTGCGAGATATAGCTTCCAAGCTACATCTTAGGAAGAAATTCTACTCCCTCAAGATGACGAATGGTAATTCTCTGCATAATCACATTAATCAATTCAAGAACCTACTAAGACAAATGGCCGCTGTCGGATCTGTCATAGACGATCAAGACGCAGTGATGCAACTGCTTACAAGCTTGCCAAGTTCTTACGACAGCTGGGTGATGATCATCACGAATCATCCAAAATTGACTCTTTCGAGAGTCATTACTATATTGTTGCAGGAAGACATGCGAAGGAACGAAGCCTCGAGTTCCTCAGCTGATTCTCACACCTTATACACAAACAAGAGCACGACAAAGTAGAAGAAGAATAAAGGCTCGAAGCAATCAAAGCCAGACCAGAAACCAGCTCAACACCAGGAACAGTCGAATCCGCAGACAAAGAAGAAGCTGTTCTGTAGATACTACAAATGAAACAACCACGAAATACAAGACTGCCGAATACTTCAAGCAAAGAACAACAGCAAAGGGCAGTCGAATCAAGTGGCAAATACAGCTACAGAAGCTCTATAGCCTATTCAGGAAGCGGATCATGATGCCTTCATGACCAATCATCAAGGAGCATTTGGTGACAGTTCTTGGTTCCTGGATTCCGGAGCCACTCAGCACATGACTAGTCTCATTGGCTGTTTCGAGTCCTATACACCTTATAGTACTCAGAAATTCGTTCACCTTGGCAACAATAGCACACAAGCTATTAAAGGTGAAGGCACTGTAAGATTATGCTTTGCAAATGATCAGTCTAAACTACTCTCTAAAGTCCTATATGTACCAAAGTTATCTACGAATTTGCTCTCTATAAACAAAATCACATATCTAGGACATAGAGTAGAGTTCGAATATGATCAGTGTAAAGTAGTTGATAGGACAGGCAAGATCCTAGCACTCGGAAAGAGGCATGGATACTTGTATAAGTTGAGTCATTGCTTCTCTGCCTCTAGTCAGGCTCTCAGTACTTCAATTCATTCAAATAAAGGTTTACTTTGGCATTATAGACTTGGTCATTTAAATCATGTTGTTGTACAACGAATGTCTAGACAATCTATTGTTCTTGATCTTGACTATCCTCGTGAGGAGTAGAGTTACATGTCTGTCAAGACTGTCTAGTTGGTAAACAGACTAGGAAACCATTTAAGTCAAGCCATCATCATGTTGCTAGAGGATTGCTAGATGTTGTACATTCAGATATTTGTGGCCCGATGAAAAATCCTTCGCTGAAGGATGCCAAGTATTTTATAACCTTTATTGACGAATTCTCCAGAAGGACTATGGTGTACTTCATAAAGAAGAAATCAGAAGCCTTCAACTGCTTCAGAATCTTCAAGGAGCCTTTTAAATCTTTCTATGTAGTCACGTACTTTTTCATCTTTTGTCATTTTGATATTACTCAACTTGACAAAAGGACTTTCAATCAAACGAAATAGTTTGAATCGCTTGATGAAGGCTTCCTTCAGGAGTGACCAATCTCGTTTATCTTCACGATCTAGGTTAAAAAACCATTCTCGTGCTCGATCGATCATGGTCATTGAGAAGAGCTGTACCAAGGCCTCTAGTGATGTTTTGCCATAGACATCGCATGCATTCTCAAAGACTTGAAGAAATCTTTGAGGGTTAGAATTGTCGTCGTACTTAGGAAGATCGAGTTTTGGTGTTCGTTTTTTAGTACGTGGTTCATTATAAGCAAAGGCCTCGTTTAAGTGAGCTCTTGTTTTTTAGGATTCAACAGCGTGAAAGTGTGGGCGATTGTATGGAACTCAGCTCGCATGGGTTCTCATCTTTCAAATGGGTTGGTTGAGGGTTCATGGATTTGGGACTTCATCCGAGAATATCTATTGTATCGAGCCTGTTCTATAGATGGAGAGACTGTGGGATGCAAAAAAATGGAGATTATCAACTCTGATACCACATCTCTTGACATTTTGGATTGATGTCAACTGATGAGACAAAAAATTTTATTAACAGGATCATGGATTACTTAGAAAATAGAGTTTACGAGCTGTTCTTTTGTGTTGAATCAAATTATCGTGTAGGAGTCTTAGACTACCGTGAAAGAGAGATTGCAAAAAACGATTAGGCGTCTGAGACAGCCATGCAATCTTCCTAATATTGATAATCTGATATGGAGAGAATGTAAAATTAATTTAGGCGTTAGAGACAGCCATACATTTCTCTTATAATAATGGTTGAGTAAGAGGAGTGAGAGTTATTATCATTCAACAAGAATGCGATAGTGTAGACTGTACATGGAATACCGTGTATTTCTGCAGAGTGTCGCCTGTGTAGTATCCCGTGTAAAATTGCAATGTCGGGTTTTTTGCCTTTTTGTCACCTGCCAAAAATTGCATGTAAAAATGCAGTGTCGCCTTTTGCCCTAATCGACGCATGTCAGAAACTGCATGTAAAAATGCAGTCTCGTATTTTTCGCAAAAAGTGTCGCTCTTCTAGAAGTGCCTAAATGACCCAAAAACAACTTACATAAGTGTCGCTAAATACTTAGTTGCTCATGAAGGTAAAAAATAGCAACAGTGTCAGGTGTCGGGTTTTTCGCCTGTGAAAAAATCTATGCAAAAATGTAGACTGTAGCGACAATCAATTCAAATATGCATACTGTTGAAAAATAGTTCATTTTCTGCAGGTTTCATTTGCGAGAGTAAAAATTAGAGAAGGAATAAGGGCTGTTGGGATGAGTAGGAGTTAGATTAAACTCCAACACTCCCCCTTAAGCTAACTGCTACGAATCTGAACTACAATTGAGATTTATCATATTTACTAGTAGAATGTTTATCTCTAGACAATGGCTTTGTCAAAATATTAGCCAACATACTGTCTGTATGATAGTAACTTAGTGCAACGTCTTCGTTCTGAACCTTCTCTATGAGAAAATGAAATTGAACCTCTATGTGCTTGGTCCTTGTGTGAGTTCGTCGGTTCATTGACAGAGCTACACAACTTTGGTTGTCGCACTAGAGTATAGTTGGACCAATCTGTGGGAATCTTAGATTTTGCAGTAGTCTTCTAAGCCATAAATCTCCTTTACTACTGATGTAGCTACAACATATTCTGATTTCGTAGAGAACAACGAAATGCATTTTTGCTTTCTGCTATTCCATGAAATGGGTCCTCAAGAAAACAAATGTAGCCAGAGGTGGATTTCCTGGTATCTACGTCTTCTGCCCAGCTTGAATGTAAATAGATTATCAATGCGAGTGCAGCTTCTGTATTTCCGTTGTAACTCAAGGCATAGTGCTTTGAGGCTTGAATGTACTTCAGAACTCTTTGCAGGGCTTTCCGGTGTTGTAGGCCTGGATTGGACATGAATTGCGACAATGTGCTTACAGCATATGCAAGACTAGATTGTGTGCAGATCATAGAGTACATGATAGAATCTATGACCGGCTGATAGGGATACTTGCACATTTCTTGTTGATCTGCCTTCGTTCTAGGGCACATGTCTTTGGATAGCTTGCATCCTGGATCCATAGGAATATCTATGGGTTTGCAATCCTCCATGTTGTATCTGCAAAGTACATTGATTAGGTGAGATTGTTGGCTTATGACGATCCTTCTGTTGATCTCATACCAAGAAGGTAATGTTTGAACGGTCGTAGGTGATTGCCTATCGATGGAGGGTGAAGCTGTTATGGCATGCTCTTGCATTGGCTGCTTCTGCTTGAAATCGTGATACTTGTATTCAAGAAAGACAACATCACGACTGACTGCTGGCCCGTAACAATATTGTATACAGGATATGCTTTGTGTGATGTTGAATAGCTGATGAAGATGTTTTTGCAGCTTACTAGGTCAAGCTTCTTCCTCAGATCAGACGGCACTTGTGCATAGCAGAGACATCCGAAAACACGTAGGTGTCTCAAACTTGATTTGTAGCCGTAGTAGGCTTCAAACGGTGTCTTGGAATCAACTACTTTAGTGCTGGAGTAATTTTGCAGACAGCAGGCCGTAGAGATCGCTTCTGCCCAAAAGGTTTGAGGCAAATGCGCGTTGACTGTCATAGATTGTGCAGCTTCCAACAGTGTGTGGTTCTTCCGTTCAACTACTTCATTCTGTTGTGGAGTGTAGCTCATAGTAAACTAATGGTGCATGCCACATGAAGATAGGTAGTCCTTCATTTCATTTGATAAGTACTCTCCCCCTAAATCAGACCGTAGGGCCTTGATTCTCTTATCAGTCTGATTCTCAACATATTCATTGAATTTTTTGAAGCAATTGAACGCTTCTGACTTGTTCTTTATGAACATGACTCTGGTAAATCAGGAGTCTTCATCAATGAATGTAATAAAATATAGAGCTTGACCTAATGAAGGTACGCTCATAGAACCACATAAGTCATTGTGTATCAGTGACAAAATGGACTTCGCCCTTTTGGCTTGTCCTCTTGGAAATCTAGTTCTAGATTGTTTCCCTAGTAAGCAATTTTCACAAACAGACTGATTAGCTGGAGTAACAGCATTTATATTCATGTCCTTGACCATTTTGTTATGATGCATATACAAGATTGAACGCATGTTTAGATGACCTAATCTTTGATGCCATAAATTAGCATCTGAATCACTCACATAAAGTGCAAAATTGTGACTCAGTATATACAAATTTCCTTCTCTATAAGTAGAGAGGATTTCTTTTGAATTCTCATCTAAAATAGTACATCGGCTGGTAGTGAACAAAGCTCTATAGCCCTGATCTGTGATCTTGCTAATAGACAATAGGTTCTTTGTTAACTTGGGTACATAGAGTACACCATTAAGCTGCCTAGTGATGCCAGCAGAGAATTGTAGTCGAATAGAGCCTTGGCCTTCGACTTGATGTGAACTGGAGTCACCAAAGAAGATATACTTTGATTTTGTAGCTGTGAGTGTTGAGAAGAGGTCTTTGCATGGCGTCATGTGCTGAGAGGCACTTGAATCGAGATACCATTGATGGGCATCTCTACTGGGTTGATCTTGTACCATCAGCGTGTTATCATCATCTTCCGAACCTCTGACTGTGTCGGAGTTGCCTTCTTGTTGTTGCTGCATCTTCTTCCTCGCTACATTGTGCTTGAGGACGCGACAGTCTTTGATGTCGTGGTTGGTTCTTTTGCAGTATCTACAAAATAGCTTGGTCTTGGATGATGATTGACTGTGCTACTGCTGTTGTGGTTGTGATGCTACTGGCTGTTCTGCCTTTGTTTTCTTATCCTTGAAGCCTTTCTTCTTCTTGGACTGCTGCTTGTTTGAGTAAAGTGCCATGGATTTGGTACTCTTTGTCGTAGACAAGCTTTTCTTCCTAACTTCTTCCTGCAACAGACTTGATGTCAAATTTTGGAGAGACAGCGCAGGAGTATTGCTAAGAAGCAACACTAAATTGTCGTAGGAGGATGGAAGACTGGCAAGAAGAGACATGGTAGAGTCTTCTTTTGAGATAGGCGAACCTATTGTAGCCAGTTGGTTTAGCAACTGCTTGAACTCATTCAGATGGTCGCTAACTGAGGTGCTTTCACTCATTCTGAGTGTCAGTACCTTCTTCCTCAAGAAGAGACGAGTAGAAACATCTGAGGTCTTGTAGATGCTTGTAAGGATGTCCCACGCTTCTTTGGAGGTGGTGCTACTTTATACATGAGCAATCTGAATGTCCTTTAGATTCAGGGATACAATGGCAAGTGTTTTGCCATCCTTTGCTTCCCATGCTAGAAGCAGTTCAGGTTCTGCCGGTTTGGCTATTGGACCATTTACATATCCCCAAAGCTCCTTCTCGATCAAGATCATCCTCATCTTAAACTTCCACATGTGGACCTATGCTAAAACCTTTGGTGTTTTTATGGTCATTGAGTTAAAGATCAATGTAGTCTTTAGAGTGATTTCTAGCAACACTAAGACTATTATATAGACCCATAATTTTACAAGATTAGTATCTTAAAGTATAAGATACTTGAGAATCTCAACCGAGCATTTCCATGACCATCTTGACTGAGCCACTTAGTTGACATCTAGACCGAAGAATTTCAGTCCCATCTCGACCGAGTGTTTTCAGTCCGATCTCAATCGAAGTCTTCTGTCAAATCTTGACCAAAGACTTCTGTCACGATCTCAACCGAGGGCATTCCTTCATATCTTGACCGAACCCTTTTGTCACGATCTCAACCGAGTGTTTTCTATCAAATCTCGACCAAGTGTCTTCAGTCCGACCTTGATCGAAGACTTCCATCACAATCTCAACTGAGGGCATTCGTTTGGATCTCGATCGAGGGCATTTGTTCATATCTCGACCGAAGACTTCCATCACGATCTCAACCGAAGACTTCCGTCGCAATCTCAACCGAAGACTTTCGTCACGATCTCAACCGAGGGCATTTGTCACGATCTCGACCGAGTGTTTTCCATCAGATCTCAACAGACACAATATATCAAATCTCAACCGAGGTCTTGAATTTGTAATCTTGACTGAGTCAACTCCAAAACAAAAGTCAACTCTATATTTGCTAATTACCACAGTTCTTAGCCCAGTTTAGTGCAAAAATCCCTACATACAAACTGTGCCATTTGGACACCCCTAGCCTCTGACTAATACTATACAAAAAAAACAAAACAAAACAAAACCTAGAATCTCAAAGTTACAAAAGAGTCCAAGAGGCCTATATACCCAATCCTAAGCTACTCTAGATTTGCTATGGATCGTCCTTATGATTCGAATTCCACGGAGGACTATCCACCAGAGATGGTCTCTATTGGAATTTAATCTACTCCTACTCATCCCAACAGCCCTTCTTCCTTCTCTAATTTTTACTCTCTCAAATGAAACCTGCAGAAAATGAACTATTTTTCAACAGTTTGCATATTTGAACTGATTGTCGCTACAGTCTGCATTTTTGCACAGGTTTTTTCACATGCGAAACACCCGACACCCGACACTGTCACTATTTTTTACCTTCCTGAGCAACTAAGTGTTTAGCGACACTTATGTAAGTTTTTTTTGGGCCATTTAGACACTTCTAGAAAAACGACACTTTCTGTGAAAAATGCAAAATTGCATTTTTACATGCAGTTTTTGACAGGCGACAATTAGGGCAAAAGGTGACACTGCATTTTTACATGCAGTTTCTGACATGTGACAAAAAGGCAAAAAACTCAACAATGCAGTTTTACACGGGATACTACACAGGCGACACTCTGCAGAATTACACAGTATTCAATGTACAGACTATTTACGTCTTCACGCTCCAGTAACAACTGTTCTAATTAAGCAGTTAATCAGTTGTCAAGCAATCTTGTAAATGTAAAGCTAGAATAATACAAGATCTTCCAATTGCTATAAATGTAAATGAGCAATTGAAGATATTACAAGTGATAAGTCATAAGTCATCGGACAGAGATCAAACGACCAGAATGGGTCTCAGTAGCTGACTCCTCAGAGTTAGCGATTATAGAGAGAGATAGAGATATTCAGAACGTTAGCAATCGTTTTGAATCTGTACATAGGATCACGCACTTATCAACGCAATTGTATTGTGATCTGATTGTTGTGTTTACAACATTATTATACAGATTCGCTATTGTTCTACACTATCACATAGCTCTCACTCCTCTTACACAAACATTATTATAAGAGAAATGTATGGCTATCTCTGACGCCTAAATTCATTTTACATTCTCTTCATATCAGATTATCAGTATTAGAAAAATTGCAAGGCTGTCTCAGACGCCTAATCGTTTCTTGCAATCTCTCATTCACGGTAGTCTAAGACTCCTACACTGATAATTTGATTCAACACAAAAGAACAGCTCGTAAACTCCATTCTCTAAGTAATCCACGATCTTGTTAATAAAATTTTTTGTTTCATCAGTTGACATCAATCCAAAACATCAACAGATGTGGTATCAGAGCTGATAATTTTCATTTTCTCGCATCCCACAAAGTGGTATCAGAGCCATAAGTTTATTGGATTACTAGAGTCTAGGACTTAATACGTTCTAGTTCTATAGAGTTGGTTCATTCAGTTTGTGTTTTATCTCCGCTACTCGATTACAATGGAAGATTCAACCTCAGAGATTCGCTTGATCAATAAATTCAACGAAGATGATCCAATAACCCTAGGATAGTATACTCACAAGTGCTCCCCTTAACTATACATTACCTCTTGTTAGGCCCTCTATGAACTACTATGGTGGATGACTGCTCATACCACCACCTACTATCTAGGATGCTAGTTCATTCACACTTGAGAGAGCAAGAGAGAGAGAGAGAGAGAGAGAGAGAGAGAGAGAGAGAGAGAGAGAGAGAGAGAGAGAATGTCTATTGTGTTAGAGAAAATGCATTTTGTGTTGGGAAATGAAATATGGTGTGTGAGTGTGAGAAAAAAGAAACGAACACAAAAAGAAGCGAACTCGAAACTCGAACGAAAAGTGTTCGTGCGCAGCGGAATGAGCTATATTGCTCTTTCTCTAAGCATGACTACGCCTATCAGAAAAGAACAGAACGTTAGTGATAGAAATCGCGGTCGATTTGATTACGTAGCCAAACATTAAGCAACAAAACATCAGAAGAATAATTTGTCGCGAACAGCTAGACAAATTATTAGTCGTGAATGATTCACAAAGAGCTAGAGCGAGCTCGACTGATAATCAGTCGCGAAAGGCAAGACTAAATATTAGTCACCAACAGCTAGACTAATAATAATTCGCTAAGAACAGATTACCAGATTGAGCAATAAGGGAGTCAAACAGAATGTAGAAAAGCATAACAATATTGACACAAATCTGAACGCAGAACAAAACAGAGCTATTATCAGATTAAGTATAGCAAAATATACGTCAATAATGCTGTGGAGCACAAGACAATAGCAGATGAGACCACATGCTCTACAAAGCTAATTCAATCTGTAAAAGGAATGAATCTGTTACTGACAGTACAAAAGAATCAATGCGCAAGGCATCTACTTCGTCTATCTCTGATAAGTTTCTGATTTTGTTATTTTTCACACACTTCTGAATACGCGAGTGATATTCAATATATACACAATTTTACAGGTGTGCAAATGAAAAAAGTACAAAGTGGATGTGCTGTCTGTAGGAGATCGTGGGTGGCTGCTGTCGTTGTCAAATATGTTAGCACAGTTGCATGGAATGAGCGTGAAAAGGCCGCGACGTCAGCCTTTGCTGAAATGAACGTTGGTGAAGATGCGAAAAATGCGACACTCTAACGAAATGCCTTAGGATTTGATTTACAGGGTGCCTTCGCTTTTCCTAGGGCACCTTCGGCATTTTGTAAGGCAGTGTCGTCTTTTTTGCCTGTCACAAATCACATGTAAAAACACAGTGTCACGTTTTTCGCCTTTTTCGCATGTGGAAATTTACTTGTATTTATGCAGACAGTCGAGTTTTTTGCCTGTCTTATTTTACATGTAAATATGCAGACTGTGCGACAATATGAGTAAAAATGCAGCATGAATGGAGGCAGATTAAAATAAGATTTAGAAGAGTAGAGGAGATAAATCCAACATTTCAGAGCTTCTCATTGGTCCACGTTTGCCCTAAAATGTATTTGAAAGAGGACAGTTGAAGTGGGTTTTTTTAAGAGAGAACATGTGCTTTTAGAGACTTCTAGAAAGAGAAGTTTATATAGAGAGAGATGCTATAAAATCTTGCGATGGCAAGAGAGAAAAAGAGAGGAGAGCCAGAGTGTGCGAATTTTTGTAATTTTTTTTGAGGTTCATTGCCATGTCGTGCACAATTAGGAACACTGTGTGATTCTGGAAGTAGAATGGCTTGGATTCCCTTCCTTGGAAGCTAGGTACATGGCATCACATTGCCATGTCGTGCACAACAGGAATACTTGTGTGATTCTGGAAGTAGAATGGCTTGGATTCCCTTCCTTGAAAGCTAGGTACATGGGTGTTGGAATGGTCAAAAGGTTTTGGGTCCCCCACTAATTCGTGACAAGCATGTGACTTTATGTCTTTGTTGGGGGACAAAGGCCTTCTCTCTTCTCTTCTCTTTTCTTCTGTCAGAACATCACAGATGCAGAGAGAGATAATGTGAGTTGAGAGAGAGAGAGAGAGAGAGAGAGAGAGAGAGAGAGAGAGATATGGATGCGTGGGATGAATGATGCAGGCGACTTTTTGGTGATGGAATGACGATTTCTGTGTTTTGGAGGGCTGCTGGATGCAGGATCTGCGTTGTCGCTGCTTGCTGGGAGGCGTCTGTGCCTTGATCTTTTGCAGTATTACGATGCGGCAAGCAGATAGATCATCATCAGCTCACAGCCTCTGGAAGTTGCTCAAACGCCGCGTCTGCATCGGGTTTCGTTTCAGCTATGGATGCGTTGATGCGGCTGACGGATATTCTTGCACGCTGCCCCGATCTTGCCAAAGAAAAGCTACCTTTCATCTGCAGCCAGTGCCCCTCTCAGGCCACATTGCGTGAAGGATCCCCCCCTCCTACAGCCGCACAGCTCCAGGGTATTCTGGCTGTCACAAAATTTCTTGCCACATGTGAAAGTAGCTTGCGCCGCAGGGATCTGCTTCTGACGGTTCTTGATTTCGTCAAGGCATTGCCTTACGCATCCAAGGGTTTCTGGCCAAAATTCTTCAGCTCAAACGCAAAAGACGAGTTCTTTCCTCAATTTTTGAAGTATCTGGTGACAATTGTAGATGTCTGGCCGGATGTTGCTCAAGATGTGAGCTCTGTCATTACAGGTGTTATTCAGACTCTTACGGATTCTTTTAATCAAGAAGGTGAACCCTATGTCTTTGCCGAATCTCCTGCATTAAGGTTGTTTTTAACAGCATTGGCTAGGAGCTGCCCTCCATTGAATGCGTCGGATGTTGAGATTGTGGCTGATTGCTTATTAGAGCATTGGATTTTGCCTACTCAGGCCCCCTCTTTTTCCTCATCGTCTGAAACTTCGTTTCAAAGTTCTCCGTATGTAAGCAGGCCTCAACAGCCTGATCTTACAAACGGGATTTTGGATAGCTTAAAAGCGCAGAATGGAATAAATGTGTCTGAAAGTGTGAACCCTAATGATGTGAGCGATGACCCAATTGAGAAATGTGAAAGTCCCGTGTCCAATTTTTTTACTATTCCTTCATCCACGTCTTCGACGCCTCCCAAAATTTCCCATGATCAGGTCAAATCGTCTCAAGTGAATGGGAATCTAAATTCCTTCCCTCATGGATGGAATGATTCCACCCCAAATCAAAAGCATGCAAGGGTTTTGTCCGTGGATGAAACGGTCGAGGCTCTTGAAAGGCATGAGACTGCATTTAGGCTATTTGAACAGATATTGGACAGAGTCAAAATCCAGCTGACCAACGGTGTAAAATTGAACAATTCACAACTGGAGCAATTGAAAGATGCTTCAAGCAGGCAGTTGAAGACCATCCTTCCTCTACTCAAGGTAAGCATCAATAATGAGTTGACGGTATTTGAATTGCAGCTCTCATTGAGATACTTTCCATCTTTATTCTCAAAATAAGCAGAGTTTTTATTTTGACATGGTGGAGCGTGGTTCCCACTCAGGTTAGTCTCTCACCTGTTGTGCACCTAAAACATAAATGAACTCAATCAAGACAATGTGATGCATACAGAGCTTTACGTTATTCAGGACATGAGTGAAATGGCATAGGCCATGATACTGTGATCGCATTCTTACTATGTTGCTGCTTTCTTGGTGGCCAACTAGGTAAGAAAGCGAGAGCTGCCCATGGGCGGGGTTTCACTTGAAGCCAAAATGAGCTGGAAGTTACAAGTGTCTCAAGCAGCTGCAGTTGTACAGACTAAGTGCTTCCTTATTACAGGAAGCCAAGAAAAATCATTCAGGAATTTGCCAAGGGACACTTTTGTGCTCCTCTTTGATGTAGCAGATGCTTGCATTGTGTCTTCTTGGAGGAGAACAAAAGCCTGCGAGACATTATTTGAAACTCTTCTCATCAGTATTGCTGAGATTTTTGCTGTCCACGGAAATCAAATGCTGCCTCTTCTTCTGCATCGATTCAAAATGCTCGTCTTGTCAACTTGTGCATATGTAAGAACGATTTCTTAAATGGCCTTGTCAGAACATTGTCGTGAGAAATCAGCCTTCCAGGCTATTTTTACTTGCCTGGGCATACTCTTAAAGACTACAGAGTAGCCCTTTATGATGTGCAGCTTTTGTTCGATTGCAGGTTGATACATGGGGAACACGTCAGGGGCCAGTATTTGACAGCCTTATTAAATCAATTTGGAGAGTCGTCGATACAAGCTGGCAGCTCCATCAGCCAGCTGTTGAAAGTTTTCTCTTGTCATTGGCAGCTTATGTTCGTGAACGAGTCGATCAGGTTCAATTTGTTGCAAAGGTTATATTATGTTGTTATTGTTGGAATAAGCTCAAAGACGTAGCTTTTGACCTAACATGGGGAGGAATTCTGCTTGATGTAACATCCGCTTTACCTGAACTTTAAGTAATTTGGACTTGCATTCTTTCAGCCTCATATATGAAGTTTATTGTGCTTTGTGGCAGGATGAAAAGGAAAAACAAGTGATGCCAGTGATGCAACTCAATGTAATATCACTACTTGCTGATCTAGCTGCAATGTTGAACAAGCCTGAAGTGGTTGAAGTGATCATGCCTCTGTTCATTCAAAGCTTGGAAGAGGGCGATGCATGTGGGCCTTCTCTATTGCGGCTGAGGGTAGGAATCTTGTTGCTAAAAGCTCTAGTCAACGTTTGACTGGAAGATCAATCATGCAGTCTCAGGATGCTTGACCTTCAACAGAGGGTTATGTAATGCTTCATCCTGCATCTGAGTAAGTTGTTAAGGCACAGGCGTGTTGGTGCTTTCAAGTGAAATTTTCTTTGTTGCTGTTATGCAGTTACTGGATGCAGTAGCTCGATTGGCAAGGCTAGGCTTTGAAAAGCCTTATAGGGAGGTGGTTGTCCTGATGACAAAAGCGTATTTGGATAAACTCTCAATAGTTGGGTCGACTCTTAGTAGGACACTAGCTCCGGAGGCCACAACAGAGCGAGTGGAGGTATGAATTTTAGGGTTCTGATATCTCTACTATTATGACAAGGTTTGTAGTAATGTTTGCGTAATATGACTTTCAAATGCAGACTGTTCAAATCCCCTCTTAATATATGGACTTAGTCTAAACTATCAAGTGTGATAATTTTGTAGTTTCTGATTGACCAATTCACCTGACAAAATGTTCTGGATCACATTTGAGTTAGTGTTAGGTATCTGATACTTTTATCTGCACAATCAGAGATGATTGTTGACCAATTGCCAGTACTTTTGCAGACTCTTCCTCTATCTTTCGTTTTAATAGCATCCGGCCTTCGTCAACCTCATTTACGAGCAGACTACCGGCAGAGACTATTGACTCTATGCTCGGATGTTGGGCTTGTGGCAGAGGCCAAGAGTGGCAGGTTCGCTTATACAATCATGTTATTAAAGAGTTTTTGTTCATAAAGATTTTCGTAAATAGCTTCAAACGGATGCTAAGGGATCATCTCTCCTTTGCTAGCTGCTTTTTAGCTTCAATTCCTTTGATGCACAAGCAAGTTTCAAACAGCGACATGATTCCTCATTAGATGCTAGATAAATGAAAGGAAAATGTTTGATGTTCACATGTTTTAACAGGAGTGGTGCTGATTTGCTGGGGCCTCTCCTTCCAGCTGTTGCGGAAGTGTGTTCAGATTTTGAGCCCACACAAGATTTGGATTTTTCGCTTCTAAAACTCTTTCGAAATTTGTGGTTCTACATTGTGCTCTTCGGATTGGCTCCTCCCATTCAGAAAATTCAGTCATCCTCAAAATCTTTAGCCATAAGTACTAATAGTTTGGGCAGCATGAGCGCCATGGCCTTGCAAGCTGTTGCTGGACCTTATTTGTGGAATGATCAATGGTCAGCCTCAGTGAGGCGCATTGCAGAGTCAACACCTCCACTTGTATGATTTGCTTTAACTTTTTTAAATTTTGGCTATCTAACAATGAACTTCGTTAGACAGGTAATGATTGCATGGATTTTTCAGTATATTCACTGTTGTTTGATTGGCTCTTTTAATTGTTGTAAACATGATGTTTAAACACTTCAGAAAATCAGGAATATTTCTTCTTGGCATTGTTACTCACATTTTGTGGTAACTTTGTGGTCTCATTTTGATATAGATTTTTTGTTTAGGTTGTGAGCTCAGTGAAGTGGCTGGAAGATGAATGGGAGCTGAATGCTCTACATAATCCTGGTAGTCGACGGGGAAGCAGCAATGAAAAGGCAGCTGTCACCCAAAGAGCTGCCCTGGCTGCTGCATTGGGTGGTAAAGTTGACGTCTCATCCTTGAGCACAATCTCAGGTATTTATATATTCTGTGAGGCACTGCACTTAAAACTCCTCTGTATTCTGTACAAGTTATATGAGTTATTCAATGGCTTTAAGAACGGATATCATCTGCTCTTTTGCCTACTCAAGTCTCATTTCAGTTATTCTTCATCTAGGCAACCAGAGAATCTTGAAGGGTGCTAAATGAGAATCAGGACCAATTCACAGTGCAGGAATGACTGATATTCCCTTACACTGTTGATGGCTATGTAGTCGCTTTGTGGTCAATGATCAAAAGGCCTCGTCTTGTGAAAGCCTTAACAGCCTTAATACCATAAATCTTGAAAATGGAGTGGTTTCAAAACTGGTCACCTGTTGTGATACTGACAAGGATTAGATGGGCATGAGGTAAACATAGGGCCAAATTCAACCAAGAGAGCTGCAATAGCATGAAACATAGCTGCTTGCATGAGATTGATAGGTAATGCCTGGGAAAACTCAATCATTTGCTGCCATTAAACTCTTGTGTACATTGCCACAATTCTATTTTCACGACCCCCCTCATCTGTCTCAGAACCGGGTTCTGACAAATTGTGTTGCCAACTCTCTACCCAATCATAAAATTCCATCTCGACTGACTTCGAGCCATGGAGCTATTGATGCTGCCCTCCTTAGATTACGACCAGGATTCAGGAGATGCCGGCGGTCTATACTATGCCCACCTGAATTCCATGAAGCACAGCACAAGTCTTAACTATCAAGGGCCCTAAGGAACAACACGACAAAGAAACATCTTGGCATAGCACATGTACACTCATCCGCCACTCCCATGCAGAATGGATATTGGAGACCTATCCTTTGTATAGGTTTCTTGTAGCTCCTCTCCCGTGCTCATTCCCACTCAGAGACATGACACAACATAGCAGCAAATGACACATTAGAGCTGCAACCTGAAACCTGTCACAGTCTATAGACTTCAGGTCTCAAGGTTATCACTTGGAGATCCAGGGACCAATTTCTATCAGATATACTTGCTGTAGCAGCGATTGCGATGGAATGACATATGACTTGACCTAGGCATGCTATTTGCTGGTTTGATCAATCTAAGTAGAGGAGAGGTATTAAAGCATTACATGGAACTGCTTCACATAGCACAAAACATAAACAGGAAAGTGTCACATCACATCCTTGATTTCACCAAATGACACCAGACTGGGTGCTCAAAATGTTTACCCCGGCCCCCCCAATCCCATGTAGCAACTATGTGCTTGAAACTCTGAAATGCCTGAAAGGCGTTTCAAATGTATAGGATAAAAAAGCAAACATGAACCTTTTTTGGATTTTAAGGTGTGCAAAAATGCTTTTTAGTTGTTATACAGTAAAAAAGATCACGTTGGAGACCTTAGGACAATGCACAACCTTATGTGAAATTATTGCAAACATGTGACTGATCTTAAAGACCTCATGTTGCTTTAAATTACATAAAGCTAAAATTTGAAGTTAAAAGCATGCATCATAATTTATACAACAGAATGAATGTTGCATATTCAGATTATAGTGCTATATAAGATGCTAAGATTCACTAAAAGGTCCTATTATCCTTTTTTGTAAACTTCAAAAAAAAAATCCCAGTTTCCCCCTCAAAAATATGAGTTTTGGCTCAAGAACCTTGCTAATGCCAACGTTTCAAACATGTTTGGTTGCTACTATTGTTGATCATAGACATAGTTGCACCGAAACATGTTTCTGGGCAAACATGTTTCTAACACCAACGTGCTAAAAAAACCAATTTTTTTTTTGTTTTTTTGTTTTTTTGGAAAATTAGCTTACGGCTGAATTTGTATAGGGGAGCAATGGTCAAACCAGCGTTTTGCCTCCCAGAAGTGCAGTAGATAGAGCACAAACAGATCTTATTGTCAGTAGCTATTTGGTTGTTATTTGCTTTGGGTCTCAGTAATTGTTAATGCTATAGTTTGGGCTATGAACTCTATGGATGATGATCACTTTTGCAATCATTTCACTGGAGATGTGAGTGCAATGTACATACAGTTGGGCCCTTATCGGCGCGCATTTGGACCCCCATTTTTATCTACGAGGGGGGGTGCAGGGGGGGGCAGCCCCCCCTGCTACTGTCGCTGGGGGGTCTAGGGGGGGCCGACAGGAGGATCGGGGGCAGCGCCCCTCGAAGCAAAAAGCGAGGTATAATTGCTCTACAGTTCTCTGTCTATGTCCCATTGGAACCATCTGTGATCATAACGAATAGGCTAGAGGTCAGTTTTGAATTTTTATCCTTGACATAATTGTATCAGAAATGCTCAGCAACATGTATAAAAATAATGGCCTTAATTAGAGCTTTCATCTGATACCCATATTGCCCACAAAAAAATCAAAAAAAAAATCACGTTTATGAGAAATGCTCCCAGAATTCAGAAACGGGTTTCTGACTGCGTTTCGAAACGTGTTTCCAGAAACGCAGTGCTATGATCATAGACACTCAAATTTAGAAGGCTAGAATTCCAAGATCATCACAATGAAGAAAACAATCACATCACCCCACCCCTCGTTGAAGATCAAGTTGGATGCAAGAGATATAGAGAAAATGGATTTATGATGTGCAAAGAACAATAGAAGTGGCTTATGATATTCTGCAATAGGTTGGTAGTGATCAGTGCATGAGAGAGAGAGAGAGAGAGAGAGAGAGAGAGAGAGAGAGAGAAAGAAAGAAAGAAAGAAAGATTTTATTAATGTCCTTGAATACCCTAAGGTACATAGGACTCAGAAAAGGTACATGTCAAGTGTGCACATAGGAGCTTAAAGCTCAATCATCTATGAAACAATAATTGCGAAGAGAGAGAGAGAGAGAGAGAGAGAGAGAGAGAGAGAGAGAGAGAGAGAAAGCTTTATTAATGTCTTTTCCATGCCAAAAGGCATATAAGACTAATGAAGTACATGTCAAGTATGTGGTAACCATGGGAGCGTATAAAAACGTCTCCAAAACTAAATTGCTCCTCCAAGATCCATGATGGGCGCCCTCCTTCAACCTCAAAAGAGACAAAAAGGCTGATCCAAACTCCACTTGGAAAAATCAGCAGTTTGCTAAATTTTCAGATCACAGAGTAGAGTAGCTCCTCTTTTGGTAGGGCGCCAACATACAAGCTTGCTGCAGATCCGGTTGCTCTGATACCATGAAGGAAAATAAGAGTCAAGGCACCAAGATCTATCAAACAATCTCCAGAAGACAAATGAGGGAAGAGGCTAGGCGCCCTCAAGGAGAGAGAGAAAGTAGTAACACAAGTAGGAATGGAGAGCAATGCTTAGCAATATTAAAAATGGTATACACAATGAGCATATAAGTACTCTACCTGGATGTGGCCAAGTGCCAACAAACCCTAAGCTTAACAACCACTTACTAAACGTAGGGCACCCCCAAAAGTCAAGATAGGGCCCCTAAACAAAATTAGACCCCTAAGGACCCACAAGTCACTACATGACCAAAATTGGGTCCAACTGAAGTTAAGACAAACTTAACATGGCCTAAATAACTAAATACCCATGGTTACACAAATCTCGACCTTTTGGGTCAAAGTAACCTATGGATTAACTTTAGCAAAGTTATTTATTTCTAACAAAAGAGTGGTCAGAGAGAGTAGTGGGGAGAATTTGGAAGTGTGATATCAATGGGATCAAGGATGTTGACCCCATGAGGTAGTCGACGACACTGTGTCTGCCACTGTGGGGATGGCTCGTGTAGCTCCTCGAATCAGGCCAGCAAGCTAGGCCATTATAAATGGCGAACTCATCGGCTTCGCTAAGCTGCAACAAGTACTCTCTAGAGTCCATATATAGTGATAGGTCCATGTGAATCAGCTGAAATCCTAGTAACTTCCATGTCAACACAATCAATGGCTTGTATAGGTAACTGATCAAAGTGCTCATCTGGAGTTCCGCTATAATAGTGAGATGACATGAAAAGCAAGAAGGGCCGTAAGCAATGCTTTTGAGAGTTTTTTGAGGTCAATGGTTAGACCTAGAAAAAACTCAAATAATCATGTGTAAACTATTATTGAAATACAATGGTCTATATGCAAAGTACTATCATGCTCATGTGCTACACGTTCTTGATATATGCAGCAAACTTTCAAGTATCAAGCAAATTTTCGTTGGTGAATCTAGTGTAATTTGTTGTTCTGCATTCCCGAGTGAACCCAGTCTTATATTTTAGATCAATATGGTTTTTTGTACCAATTTCGCCACCATTACTTTGATGACTAGCTGTCACATACGATTCTAAGATTATAATTTTTTGTTGGATAAAAAGCTCCATTTCATAGTTTCTTGTGGAAGGTTCAAAAGCACTTTCTAGATTCTTATTGCTCGTGGTTTTTGTAACTATGCTATCAAGTAGGTGTCAAGGCAACGTACTTGCTTGCTGTAGCGTTTTTGGAAGTGTTGCGTTTCGGCTCAAATGGGGGAGTTCAAGGGAGTAGCATGAAGAATATGGAGCTTAAAAGTTCGTTGATTTGTACTTTCAAGTATTTAGAGACTCCAAATCTTATGCCTGTGGTGTATTCTTGCCTCACTGCAATTGTCCACCGAGCTTTTGATGGCGCGTTACAATGGCTGGTATTTATGCTATATACCTATTGTGTGCTATTTTACATTCTTTTTGTTACTGCAAGATTCCAATTGACCAATACTTGTCAATACTTTGATAACATTGGTACTATGGTGTAATTGTATGTATTTATTGGGAGGGCATGGGTTATTGACATGCAAATATTGGATGTAAGTTCTTCTGTTTTATGATTTATGTGCTTTTTGAGGTTCGTGTAAGCTCAAACTTGTCATGCTCGTTACTTTTCCCCAATCTAGAAAAAAAGAATAAAGTAAAATGGATCATTGCTGCTTTGAAAGCATCAAATTTGAAAAAATTATGCAAATGACTCAAAACTAGCCATTTGATTTCCTCTTTACATGTTCTTGAATATGCTCACATACTTTCTCTTTTTGTTCTAATGCAAAAGGTTGGTCAGTCTCTTTGGCACTCTGTAACCATTGTTGTAGATACCCCCCCCCAAATTACAGGCTTGTGCCGATTTTTTTCTATATTTTTAGAATTTGAAATACTGTGGAATGTCTACTTGAGAATTTTTGTATCAAGATAGTGATATTAGCTTTTTAATCAACGCAAATATAAATTTGAAGTGAGGGTTGTTTACCAAAAGCACTTAAAGCAAAGCACATTTATGTAGGCAAAATGGTTTGAGGAGAAATGTTGGTAGTTGATCCTCACCTCAAGGTTATGGAGTTTGAATCTGCCAAGGTGCACATGTATAAAATTGATCATTTTTTATATTTCCAAATAAAATCGAAACAAGTCAGTCTACGAGAATTTATTGAAATGTTGCAATTTAGATGCTTTGACGTGCATCATGCTCAACATAGTCTTGTCAACCTCCACCTTTTATACAGGTCTTAACTAGCTTGTTTGACTCATTCATACTTTTACATTTGGACTCAAATGATTTAGACAATACTAATTTGTAGTGCCATGGCACTTAACCTCACCAAGTATCTACCACGGTCAATGTAATAAAGCCGCTACTTACCAATGAGTAATTGGTCCTTTTACCACTTTGAGCAATAATGTTTCAAAGAATCACAATTTAATTTTTATGAAATCACAATTCAGATTTGATCAAGATTAATTTGCAAAATTGTGATTCCCATTCGTACAAGCCAATTCAAATAAGAAAGAATTGGCGTCGGGTTGAATGACCTCAAGTTTGGGTTTGTTTTTTGATGTTTAGGGGTTTAGTTACGACTAGTGATAGAGTAGAAATAAGAATGTCACCCACTCTGTAGCCAATGCCACCATCATGATCAGTTACCTGCTCAAGCTCATGAATATAGAATCCAAGATAGTGGTGGCGAGGGAACAACCCTGCTTCACCCCAATTGTATTCCTAATCAACTGGGGCAAACCCTCATTTGTCCTGAAACATCCCCAAACTTGCTCATAGAGTGCCATAACTGCCAATATAGTATCTATGGAAAATCCCAACTCACATGTATAATTTGTCGGCTCAGGATTGAATCAAATGCCCTCCAAAAATCAACAAAGCAACAATGCAGCTTTTCATGCTTGGACTTAGCCTCCTCAATGATGGCTCTATGTGAAGATGTCGTCAATAGTAGAATGTTTGTCTCAGAAGCCTGCCTGATCCATTGCGTGTAATCTCCGTCTGCCTCACTACTAACAACTATCTGGAGGATGGTGCCATAGAGTTTTGGCACAATATAATCTATCATGATGGTGCGGTGATTTCCAAGGTTCATAGGGTCACCACTCTTATGGATGGGATGGATAATGTTGGTACACCACGTCAGAGGGAAACCATAAACGACAGCTTGGTTAAGTAACCTGGTCAAGATGGGTGCAAGAGTATCTGCCGCTTGAGTTAGAGGTTTGGCCTCCAAGTCATCAATATCTCAATTTCTCAATGGCCGTGGTAACCATATCAACAGTAACAAAGGAGAAAGTGGATGGACGAGGGGAGAGGGTGATGGGAGTGTTCGTAGGGATAGTGTAGAGCGTAGTAGTGTATCTTCTTTTGTTCAACATAGCCAATGAAATTCTTCAACTCAACAAAGAAATTGAATACTTGTGACTGATTTTTCAGAAATCTAGTAGTTTCTAGAATAGTCGTCAATAAAAGTCATGAGGTACAAAGTACTCCCAAAAATTGTGTTTGAGTAGGTACCCACAAATTGGAATGGACAAAATCTAGATGTGCCTTTGCCCTCCACTCGTTATTGTGCTTGTCCGAAATAAAAGCCTCACAAACATTTGACGTGTTCAAGATTTCTTGATCGACTTGCACTCACATGTTCTTTGTTCTTCATGAGAAATTTATCATTATATAACTCAACTATCATGCATCTATCAATTATACAACCAACTGAGACAAGCGCATTAGAATATCCATTGTAAGCTTTGTAGGCCCAAAAGGAGCTATTAGCCTTAAGAACAAGGCGGTTCCCTCTTTAGGCCCTTCAAAGTAATTAATAAGGATAATAGACCAATAAGGGCCCAATGTAGTTTAATACTTAACAAGGGCTAACTATCCTTCAAGATAGTTATGTTTAGTTAAGTGAGAGCATTGTCTATAACTAGGCAAGAGACATCAATTTTGGGATCTTTTGGCTCATTTGCAAGTGAAAGCTTCTAGCTTCCTCCTTGTGAATGTGAGCTATGGGGATTTATTTTGCTAGGTCTCATGTGCCTTATCTACATGAATCCATGCTCATTTTCCATTGCTTTGTACTCTTTCTTTCATTTCTATTGTGATTCTATGGAGATCCTTGTGTTTCTAGCATTCTTTGGATATGCTATCTTGGATGCTTTGCATTTCCCTTGCTATTAGCTTTACTTTCATTGTTATTGCTATTGGTTTGGATTTGGCACATGACACTCTTGCAGGCTGATAGGAATGTTGTCTTTACGTTCTATTTCTTGGTTTGAATCATGTCCAAGAATCACCTTGCCTGCTTCCCCCTTCTTGAAAGTAGAGAACAATTTCTTTTGGAAGTAAAGAGCCATTCCTTCCTTGAGTTCATGTGTGAGGATGCATCTGAATCCAAGTACCAAGCATTGTCCATGGAGAAATTTGATTCTTGTGCCTTAGTTTTGGTCACCTTCATTGCCATCAACAAAAGTTGAAGATTGATTATAAGAATCATTAGAAGGTCTAGAGATATTGCACTTTCTCTTTCTAGAAGTTGATGAAATGGCTGAGGATGAAGTTCTCTTGATCAAATGGATCTGCAAAACTTCCCAAAAGGAGTGCTAGCCTATCTAGTTTTGATACCAAATGTTCGAAAACGAGCAGCAGTTCCTAATCAAGTTGCAGCTGAGTACTATAAACAGAGGCAGAATTGGTGCTCAAATTGGAACTTTAATCATCAAATGGAAACCAAAGGCCAAAAGGCACAAGTTACATAATTTGCACAAAATTTTGATACCCAAGATGGGCCCAACAGTTTGTAGAGGGGGCCTCAAGTTTTTTTTCAAGCTTAAGCTACTATACGTGGTTGTTGCTATACTACGCAAATGCTAACAGATGTGAGTGCCATGCAAAAAGCCACATCCTAAACCCCAGAAAAATGCAAAAAAGCCCTCATGCAATCCACTAACATGGATGCTTATAGTGAACGACGTTGCAACGAACCTGGGAAATGTCAATGCTCTTCTCCTACCAAACCTAGTAACCTGTCATAATGACCCTCCCTCTCTGATAGCATTTGCAAGGACACCGCCCTCGCCCAAATGGCCCTCGTATGGCTCCTCCTATCACTCTCCCTTCCTCACAAGAAGTATAGCCCATTTGCTGGAAATTGGCTTTAAAACCCTGATTCAGAAAATAAAAATTAATTGCAAGTTTCACAGCGTTTCAAGGTTCAGGAATGTTGAGGGTGTGAAGTGTCGCTCCAAAGCAACTTAGATGTGTGACTGGGTAATTCTTGTTTTTATGGTAATTTGCCAAAGTACATTCTATGATTGTTCTTCTAATTTTAGTGCATAACAAATTTTGGAACTTGTATCTCAATGGGCCTTCTCAATCTCGGGTCTGAGAGCTTTGAGAGAATGCCATTGTGATTGGCTCATAACTTAAATCATCTCTCTAGGGGATATGTCATTTGACATTGCATAATTTGTAAAAGGCTAGAGTATTTGCCTTATAAGATACAAGCTGATTGTGGCAGGGAGAGAGAACTCTGGCCAGTGGAGATGAAGCCGAGCAAAGAGAGGCTGTACTAGCTGCTCATACGTGTTACCTCATTGAAAACTTGGCCCATAGAAACGAAAACATTCGTGATATTGTGGACAGTTTCCTTACTCAATTAAGGAACAGTTTCGCACAGGTAAGGTTCTGACATATTTTTGCTTCTCCATGAACCTTGAGGATCTTGCAATATTTGAGATAGTTTCTAAACTATTTTTGCAGGTTCTCTGGAATGTCCGCTGTGTAGATTCATTATTGCTTTTACTTGGAAAGGGTGCTTCTTCTGGTCCATCTGTTGAATCGGGTATTGGATCTCGATTGCATGTACAATATAGGATACAAGAATGGATCACTTCTGCATTGTTGCTGGTTCCCACAACTGCTCAAGGCTTACTCCAGGTGAATCACTTCATGTTTATGTCCTTATTGAATGAAGATTTGTTTGCTTAAATTTTCCATTTGGCTTTGCACTCACCCATTTTGGCACTTATTGGTCTGATTCAGGAACAATTTCGTAAGTTGAATCCCTGGACAAAAGCTTCACACACAAGTGAACTTCTAGCGTTACTTTCTAAAAAACAACTGGAGCCACCAAAAATGGAAGGAACAAATGGTACTCTAATGTCTAGTATTCCTGCTGTATCAGCAGCAGCAGCAGCAGCAGCAGGAGCGAACTCTCTTACAGGAGAAATAGACCCTATGGAATATTTATCCACCGGCATTGTAAGTGCAAATGTGAAATCAAATTACGTTGGAGAGATTGTTGGGATGAAGAAATCTTATGAAGAGATTGGTGGTTTCAGTCGCACCCAAGCTCTTCCATCAACCCATGCACCAGGTCACTGGGCCATTCATGCTATTAGCAATGGTCGTGATGTCAGCGTGGGAAGCAAATGGGAGGAATTGTCCCCCATTGAGAATCTGATTACAAAGTTTGTGCAATCACTCAAGCAATTTGTAACTGCTGCTGGAGAAGGACTTGCAATAAACACAGTTTCCTTTCGTGAAGCATGCTTGCGGGCTACAGCACTTATACTGTCGGACATGGTATTGAAAGCTGCAGCTCATTTTTGTGGAGTGCTTAACTGTAGGCTTCAATGGACATGGCAAAGCAGCATAAGTTAAAATCGAACATCATGTTTTGCTTGCCTTTCTGTTTTCTGGCTAGATCAATTTAGTTTTGTAGTAACACCTTACAAATTGACTTGAGGGACCTACTCAATTTTGCAGAGTATGAGTAAGCAAACACTTCCTGATGCTTACTCAAAGCTTCTTCGACTCTTATGCTGGTGTCCTGCTTATATCTTCACTGCTGGAGCAATGGAGACTGGCATTTTTGTCTGGACCTGGTTATTATCTGCAGCACCTCAACTGGGCTCCCAGATTCTTTCAGAACTTGTGGATGCATGGTTGTGGACAATCTACACGGGTCGTGGTCTTTTTGCAGCAGGAGTAGCCAACTCAGGGCCGGCAGCTGAATTAAGGCCTCAGCTGATGCCTGGCGAGCCAGTGGTGCTTTTAGGCAAAGATCCTGTTGAAGGGATTGCTGCTCATAGGCTCTGGCTTGGATTTCTTCTTGACCGTTTTGAGGTGAATATTATTGCTTTATTATCAAATTCAATGTACCAAATATCTTCATAAGATGGTTGGAACGCCATATCTCTAAATCATCAGGAGGTTTCAATATTTCTGTTGCTGGGTTTGTTTTTACTATGTATCAAAAGAACAGATGATAGAGAGTTGTTGTTTAGAGAAAATGAGAAGATGCCAAGCATGAATATTCAATTCTAACTTATTCCTTTTTAGCCAAATTCAATTTCCATAACCCCTTTGGTCAATATCTACTTATCAATTTTCCAGATGCTGAAAATCTTGTGTTTTATCAAGAAATAAGATCTGGAAAACATTGTTGTAATTTGCTCAAAGCTGTAGTCAAATTCCAAGAAATCTATTGTTGATATGCTTGTAAAGATTCAGAATTTTTGTGATCTTTATTGTCAGATTAACTGCTAGCATTATATTATTACAGCATGAATCTGGGATTGCATATGCTTCATCTGAGAACAATCGATTAATTTTCTATGTGGAACATTTTGTTAAGCATGTCTGGCCACGGTGACAGCTGCTTTTGGGAATTGTTGGCTTTTGAAAAATAACCTTCTAAGCAGGTTCTAGGCTTTAGTATTTTAACCATATCGGGCTTGGTATTATCAGTGACAGTTTGTAAGATTATGTAGTTCAAATCCTTTTCAAAGGATGTCTTGCCTAGAGGCCAATATAGACTCTGCGGTGTATGTTCAGCAGCAATGCTACTGCGTGCTATTTTCTTTTCTCCATTTTGTCTCTCTGGATAAGTGGCTGGGCAAGTTCGTGTCTTTGTAGGCAATAATTATGTAACGGAATACACAGAAACATGACATAAAGGGCATAATTGAAATGTTTCAAGTGGGTAAATACTGTTGGTACTTGAATTTGAAGTTTGTATGGACCGTTTCCATGGCCACAAGAACCACCATGTCTAGAGGTTTTTCTGGCTCAGATTATCATTCAAATGCTAACATTAAAGCCCGCCCAGATTTGACACCTTTTAGCGGTGTTGAATCCCGTATTTTACACTTTTTCCCATACATTTGTTGATCTGATAGGTAAGTCACAGCTGCTTCTAGAATTTTCAGCTTCTCTGATTGCCTTTCACTAAAGTGAGCAGTTTAATGATTTCATGGCGTAAGTGACCTGCATATACTCTTTTCCCAGTTGGTATTTTTCTCTCTACAGGGCTGTGTGTGGGCCTGAAGTGGTTCAACTTTGAGACTGTAAAATGCTTTTAGTTTTTCTACTCCTGGTGACATTCAAATTTACTATAACTCGTCAATGTGTCATGGAAAGCCTACATTTATTGATATAGTGCTGAAGTGATGAGTTTGGTAGTTTGCTAGCAGTAATCTCTTCTTTTGGTACTATTTGTGGAAGAATGCCTGCGAATGATGCTCACTGGTTTGCTTTCGTTTTGATCTTTACTGTTCAGTTGCCTGTGTTGGGACTGTATTAGGCAATGGCAGCCTTGAACATCTTATTTGCTAAAGCTTGATGGATACCTTTCACTTATTCAAAGGTCTTTTTTATGTCAATATTCAGATTGTTAGAAACAGAAGCAGTGAAGAGCTGCTGCTTATAGGCCGATTAGTACAAGGATCTGTCAAGAACCCAAATAATTTCTCCTCCCATCCAGCAGCTAGGGGCGCTTTTTTCACTCTCATGCTCTTGGGACTGAAATTCTGTGCCTGTCAATGGCAGCTAAGCCTTCGGTCGGGAAATTTTGGCATTAACTTGCTGGAAGATCGAGTGTACAGGTGATCTCCGGATAGTTTCTTCTTTAGTAACACCACGCATATTTTTCTGTCATTTGTTGCTTGGAATTGCTGTCATTTTTCCTTTCTTGTAGATTGTATGACAGAAGCATTCATTGTTATTGTCGTAAGACCTTGTTGAGTTATTTTAATATATGTTTATGCTATGAGAAGGTTTTTTAGCTGGGAAAGAAGATGAGTATGTCATGATAAATTTATAATGACAGTGTAGTAGTTGAAATTTATATGTTTATGCAAAGAGTAGAATATGCAATATCCCTTTTTCTGGAAAGAAAATGACTGTCTCAACATGGCACGTGTGAACGGTCAATTGCTCTATATATCATCGAAGAGTGCTTGATTCAGGTCACACTTACCTGTATACTTGTGTATTCAGATGCACCACATGGAAAGAAAATTTTGCTTTGTTATTTCGAAGCTGATTAAGTCTCTAAAATGCAAGATATTGGAAAGTTGAGTTTATAATGGCTAAACTTTTTCTGAGCTTAAGTTGACGGAATCTCGAACAGATTTAGTGAGTGAGTGCAAAAGAGGGAGCTTACAGAAACTGATTCATATGATTGTTGACAATCTTGAGTTGTATGATTGGGGCTGTGATGTTGTAAACCGTTCCATGAATTTTAAGTCTGCCATTCCTCCCTGGACTTGTAGTATGCCTCTGATGAAGATGCTGAATGCCAAAAAAAGATTTGTTCATTTGGACCTTGGTTGATGATGGCATTGAGTGGGAATATTGTCTCCTTTGAACTCTCTCCTTCTCTCCCTTGCAAAGTGGTGCAAAACAGGTCACAATTCTGGTTCTCAAGACCAGGACATGTTAACAGTCCCGATTTTTCCCGATTCAAACTGGGACCATTTGATTCATTGATGAATTGCGATTTGTCAGCCAACGAGTCACAATTCATGGAAACTTTTAAGCCAAAGTTTGGTGGCCACAATCGTTGATTACTGTCTATATTTTTCGAGCCCTACATTCAAATATGACACTATCCCTGTCTATTGGTCATTCCTTTTATTCAATCTTAATTTCTCTATATTCCCACACCTCAAATCTGCCCTCTTTGTCCGATATCCCTCTCTTATCTGCCTTAGAAGATATAACCATTGATTTAAGCATACTGGCAATTCTCACTCTTATGCAACATGGTATAATATTAATCCACTTCAGAAGCCATAGTTTTCTACCAATTCTATATGGCCACCTGCATGTCTTTTCAGTAGGCTCTAGTCCCCTATGACCTTTTTCATCCCCTTCTAACTCTTAGAAATCATTGCACCTCTTGCCTGAATAATTGTCCTAAGCTCAAGGGAAGCAACAAAGTTGGCATACCCACCTAATGTTGACAGTTGGTTGCAATGATCGGGAATCAAGAGAGAACGATAGCCTCCACCTCGCTGCCCATCGATGCATATTGCTCTCCGGGTACACAGGTCTTTCTCAAATTTTGTTCACATATGGCATAGTCATTGTGGCTACCAATGCTGACCCTATATTCATGTACATTCCATATGCTCGTACGAGTATTTGATGCTTGCCAAAGTTCTGTATTGTATGCCACAAAATATACGGTATGCAGATTTGACGAGACATGCAGACTTATATGTTGAAATGTTTTTTCTTGAATACTATGCTTTCACGAGCTACTTGTGTATTGCTAATATGTACACACAACTTTCAAGATTCAATGTATGACAAAATAACAGACTGAAAACAGGAAGATTTATTAGAATTCAATCTAAGGGAGAGACAAAATCCAATCCACGATGCTTCTTTCTGGCTATCAACTCTTTGTATGTCAATGCTCTCCATCTTTTCATTCTAGAATATCAGTTTCAGTTGAGCATACTATGTGCTTGAGGCAGCAGGCCTGGTAGAAGACTTTTTCTAACTGTGCAAGATAACATGATTAGTCACCAAAAAGCAGACATGAATGTATGTGTGTACTTTATTATTAGATAAAAACCATACAATCAAAGTGTTTCAAATACTCCCCAGGCCCAGAACAATGTCACATGCAGAGGAAAAACAGGGTGTTAAAAAAACAAAGAAGGTACGATGTGGGTAGGAGTATGGTAGAGGCTTGGCTTCTCTTGGAAAGGGATGAAAGGAAAGAGCTAATATTCCCAGCTTAGTCATTTTTCTTGTCTTAACAAATTTGCCGCAAATACACTCAGGGAGCCATACACTGCCGGCCGCCCATCTATATATGCATGGAAGACCATATGGTCGATGGTATTTACTGGCCTCTGTATGCATTCAGTTGCAACAGTGGTAGCTATCAATAATACTGCAAATTTTTGCTGTTTAAACTGAGGAAACTAAGAGCTCTTAACAGCCATTATCTTCATTCCCAAGGGGTTTTCTTATCATACATCTGCCACAGAAAGTCTGCTTGCAACATAACCCTTCAGCATGGGTGGTTCGTAGTTGTTGTTCAGCTGAGAGAGTCTGACCACTCTCTCACAGCCAGTTGACAAAGAGATGGAAGCATATTCATTGTAATATCTATAAAGGGAATTTCTAATTCCTTTCTTTGTCATGTGTGTAGAGTTTGAGAAAAATTAGATCTTTCAACAGCATTGCCAGCATGTACTGCTGTTAGTGGAAATTACAATGGTCTGACATCAAGAAGGAAACTTTAGTGAATCTCAATGCAGAACACTAGTTTGGCTTTACATTAATGACAGAAAGCATCTTATCTTGGCAACCAGAGATGTAAGCATAGTGACCAAGGAACTTGGGAACGTGGCTTTTTAGACGTGCCACGCGTTCCCACCGTGCTCTTGTTGGGAACGTGCTCAGGAACATGAGTTTGGGAACATGACCAGGGAACGTGATTGGGAACGCGCTCCCTGGTCACAGTTTCTGCAAAGACTAAAAATAAGATAAATGGAGGAAACTTTGGGAACATGATTGGGAACGTGTTCTCTGGTCACAGTTTCTGCTAAGACCTAAAAACAAGATAGATGAGAGAGTTTATATTATGTGTAATTTCAATATAGAAAATTCTATAAAGTTCAAATTTATTATGTTGACCTGGCGTTCCCGTTCCCGTTCCCATTTTTACAGGGACATTTTTGTTCCCGTTCCCATGCTCGTTCCGGTTCCCTGGTCACTATGGATGTAAGATGTATGTTGGGAATGCCCTGAAATGTGTAGACGTTGGCAATGATGGTACACTCTTATGAGTTATCTATGGTGTAGGAGCTTGTACATGCAGAAAGATGTTAAACAATAAAGGGTTATAAGTGGCTTCAACATTTCTCATCTTTCATGCATATATAGGCTTCATGGTTAGGGTCCTATGATTCCACCTAGGAACGGGTTCCTGGGAACCTTGGAAACCCGTTTGGGTCGGAACATACTGCACGGAACGTACAGTACGTTGCAAAACGTACTGGGTCAGAACGTTTTCTAAAAAATAAAAAAGCAGGTGTTAAACTGGCCGCGATCTTCCTTCTTCCTGGTAATACACTGAGGGACGCTAGATACACTGCAAAACATACAATTCAAGCAGAAACAAAATTAAAGAAGTTTCTAGCTATTTGACAACAATTAGTTGCGATCATAAGATGAGCGACCTGCATGGCCAGCACTGGGGCGATCATAAGGACCAGCTCGATCTCTATAGATTTATAAGGACCACCACCACCATATCGGTTCCTGTCACGTCCTCCATCTCTGGCAAATGCATTCGCGTATATTTTTTCTATGGCTTTTTGTTGCTGCTGTGCTAGTTTGTCACTGCGCTGTGCACGTATTCAGATGATTGGCCCTTTTTTAATGCATTGCGTTCCGTATCTCGGTTATGCACGAAATTTAATGCTATATTTGAAAACTCATCCTCTATCTCGATGTCCATGTCTTGTCTGACGCTAGATAATGCATATCTTGTTTGACTGCTTATACAGAGCTGCTTATAGCCAAAAAATCTGGCAAAAACGAATGAAATTCTTGCAGCTCACGTTTATCCTCGAATCGCTATCTAAGCCACGTTCTTAAGCTCACATTGATCCTAGAATTGCTATCTTGCTCCTTAATATTTCGATTACTTTGTTAAAAAGGAACGTATTTTTTAAAAACAAAATTGGTGAAGTTCCAGAACGGAACGCATTCCATTCCGGAAAGGGCAACTAAGCTGGGAACTATGATTCCACAGAATCCAGATTCCATCCACATTCAGATCTACAAGGAGTCATGACTCACAACATGAACCAAAAAGGATTCACATGAACATGAGCTGAAGTGAACACTACAGAAAAGTTGGACTAGTCAATTTTTTAAGAGCTTTTTCAGTACTTCTTGGGGACTAAGTGAGTCCTTGTACCCTAGGAACATTAAACAAACTCCTGAATGATGTAGATAAATAAGGTCTAGCTAGACACCCTAGAATGGTGCTAAAGTGCTTTTTTCCTTAAAGCACAAGCCAGGTAGCTCTCTCAGTAGCTGGAGAAATCTTCCACATAGTTTATTTTTCAAGTTGATATAGTTAACGGCCCTATTCATGAAGTGAGACCCTATTTTGATTACAAGACATGTAAACCTGATATATCAAAGTTTGTTAGTCAGCAATGGAATGAAATGTGGCAGGGGTAAGCTATTTGCCATCTATAAAAGATCATTCATCATTTGATTTTCTCAATAGTCTGTCTGCTGACAAGACAAAAGTTATCAACTGGATTTCTCATGCGTTGACTGTTACTTATTCTACTAAATATTAAAAGAGTTAAAATGTGCACCATAAGCAGTTAATACAAGTTGTGTAGAAAGTCCTGCTGAAAATGCTTTTTTGTTGAGATCATGGTTTTAACTTTCTCATATGTGCCTTTTGCAGAGCTGCATTGGCCTGGTTTGCAGTGGAGCCAGGATGGTATGATTCCAAACTAGAAGGCACAGCTCAAGCAGAAGCACAGACCATGTCTGTATTTGTGCAGAATTTAGCATTAGATAAGCCAGAAGTTCCTCTTAGTGTAGACATGAATGTTCAAGGACATGGTTCTGACAATGGACACCTGGGCCTGAGCAATCTCAAAGGGCAGGTAAAATGACCATTGCAGTGTTAAAAATAGTGGTTTGAAGCATCTGGTCATGTTTATGATCGTTGGGTGATCTTGTACTTGTCATAGCTGATTATGATTTAGAAATATTTTTCTTCTCCTTAGAGTCACTAGGTTGTACTCTGATTGGTGTTTCTTGTGTTAGCTGTAGTCAGATAGCACTCACCCTGTTTGGGGGAAAATTGAGAACTATAGTAGTGCAAGGGAGAAAAGAAGACAGTTATTACTGATGTTGTGCCAGCACGAAGCAGACAGATTGGATACATGGGCTTATCCTCTTAGGTAATGAATAGTCATGGATTATATAGTCACTTTTCCTGCCATTTTCATCTCTTACATTTCAAAAAAGATCTGGTAGATGCCAGTAAAGTTCACTCCACCATCAGCAGTTTTGAATGTTGGAAAATCAGTAATTTTCTGATTTCAGTTACTTAGTTAGTGCTCTGTGTTTGTGGATCTGCCAGAGAATTTTCTGTTCCTCGCATACGTGTCAATTCAGAAAGATGGGTTGAGTATGCAAAGATAGCATGGGGAGTAGATCCTCGTATTGCTCTTACTTTTGTCTCAAGATTTCCAACTGTCACAAATTTGAGAGCAGAAGTTACAGCAATGGTCCAGGTCAGTGCGGTTTTTACTGTTTTCTTAGCCTCCCAGCTATCTATCTAAAGTAAACTTTGCAAAAACCTGAAAATTATGAGAAACTGTCTTCCTCCCACGCCTACTCTTTCTCCATGTGTCCTGCCGGGCAGCATGCTCGGCAAGCATCAGGGCCATTCTTTCTCCAGTTTATCTGGAAGTGCGCCCACTAAAAGGACTCTTGCAGGTGATGCCACAGCCCACACCTTATGAGCTAGAATTACCAGCCCTTACCTGGAAAGGGCTTAAGTTTGGTCTCAATATTTGGTTTCTTTTGATTTTCTGCAAATATACTAAATTGAAGTCAAAAGAATTTCTAAAATTTCTGTCATACTTTGTGTTGGCATGCTAATTGTAATCTTCCTGAAATGATAGATCTTAATGAACTGGAAGTTAAGTTTTTCAGGTGGAAAATGTTACCTTATCGAAGATTGTTAATAGTATTCCCAACATTCTTTTCACATGTTCATTGCCCACCTCAATCCATACTGTCAGCAAATAACAGTATAATCTGTCTATTGAAAACAGGCACACATTTCCGAGTTGACTGACATACCTGAAGCCCTTCCGTATTTTGTTACTCCAAAGGCTGTGGATGATGATTCACCTGTACTTCAAAAATTACCTCACTGGGCTCCTTGTTCAATTACTTGTGCTCTGGAGTTTCTTACACCTCCTTACAAGGGCCACCCAAGAGTTATGGCATATGTTCTTCGAGTGATGGAGTCATATCCGCCTGAAAGAGTGACATTTTTCATGCCACAGCTGGTACAAGCTCTTCGTTATGATGAAGGGGTAAGGTCCTTTTCAAAACTTTTGCATGAATCATGAAGTCCTGTCAAATGCTTTTGCTGTTGGTTTACGGGACACCGAGTTCATAGAATCATAGCTACACTCTCTTAGTCTACATTTCCTCGCTATTCAGCTTCGTGCTGCACAGTATGAAGTTCACTTCAATGTATCACTGTCACAGAAGACTCATTGAATTTCATTTGAGCTTGTTGCAAATTTGACGTTATTCCAAGTTTTTGTTTGTTGAGACTGGGAGAATCAGTTTTTTGATCTATCAATAAAAGTTAAATCTGATTGCTAAGTTGTATGCATTTAACTTTACCAGATTTTTGTGTAGGGTTTGGTTGAAGGATACCTGCTGGTTGCTGCCAGGAGGAGTAATCTATTTGCACATATTTTGATATGGCAGCTTCAAGTAAGACTGCAATATTGTGATCAGCCTTGCATACTAATTGCTTTAAACTTTAAATCATTATATCAAGGCAGTTATCGACTTGTCTTGTTTTACTCACCTCGCCATGCTATTTTACACATATACCTCTTTTATTCATGTATTCGCCATGAACCCTTTTTATTCGTGTACATGACCAAATACATTTTTTGTGCATTTATGTTTAGGACTAGCCAAAGGCCCCCAACTTCTATTAGTTAATCACCTGCATGAGGGCACACCATTTTCCCTCAAAAAGTACTGCCTTTCTTGAGTATCAATCCTGCTTTCAGGGTTCCTTAAGGAACTATTAATAGGCCTTGTCTACATTTATTTAGTGATTTGGTTTTGCTTGGATTCTTTGTGAGAGAACTCTTGCCTTTGCTATTGGTTGTGGGACTTATTTGGGAGATTATCAGATTGCGTCAGATTGTGTCCGTTAATGCATCATTCCTTTGCTGGCAGGGTTTTTTTAAGCAATCCATTTTGCAGCATCGATCAGATTCATTTTGTATGGTTTCATTCTATCGGATACACCCTAACCCTAGCCCATTTGCCCACAACCAAATAGCTTGTCGCATATGTAGGCGATATCGTGTTCCCACAGCCAAATAGCTTGTCATGCACCTACGTGGTGTCATATAGAAAAGTTTTCTCTTCGAAGGGAATTTTTTTTCTGATGTATCAAATACGTGTGCTATAGTCAATTTATGACAACCAAATAGCTTGTTGTTACACAGAAGGGGTATTTCTCTGTACAAGAGTTCTTCTACCTCCAATGTGATGGATGTGCATTGAGCTGGAATTTTTTTCACATCTATAGTGGGTATGTCCTGTTTGTTTGTGTGGTTGGTGTTCTTTGAGCCCAGTCGGGGTGACGACGATAGTCCTCTTCCTCAAGTATTCGCTCTTTGATTATTTTTCCCACTTCTAACACTTGAAAACACCTTGTCGTTCCTCTTCCAATGGTGATGTTTTAATCTTCTCTACATGAGACTCTTCACCAGGTCATAGAGATAAATGCCTATTTCATAGGGTGAGCTTAAGGTTCAACTTTCTGCCGTTCAGGATCAGGTCAGTCTTTGGGATACCATCCCAAGCCCTTCCACTTCTTCCTTAGTTCTAGTGCCACCTCTGTTTTTGTTGACACTTCATCCTTCAGGTACTGAGCTTTCATATGCTCGTGACTTCCAGTTTTCCATGTAGTCCTAGTTCTTCTGATGAGAATGATCTCGTGAACTGGTTAGCTAAGTTGGAAACTTACTTTCGTTGAAGACTGATCATCAAAGAATTTACTTAGTCGACTTACATGTGGATGGTCATCTTGCTACCTCGTGGTAGGTTTTTCGTCAAGTTCTTGCTTGTGTGGGGATGCAGTTATGGTGTCCTTTTCAAATTGGGCTTCGACATGCTATTTTATAGACATTGTGAGGGGATACAGAGCAACGTTGCCATTTGTGTCGAAGATTTTTCCCTTGCTTGGACTTCCCAGGTCTATCCTTATTGATCCTGATAGTAAGTTCACTTTAAGTTTTTGGATTGAGTTGATGCGCATTCTGGATGTTCAGTCACTTATGGGCAATGCATATCATTCATCTGCTGATGGCCAGTCATAGGTCATTTACTGTGCTTTGGAAGATTATTTGCGAAGTTAAGTTTCTCCTATAGGTTGGGAATGGGATCAACATTTAAGGCTTGCATAATACAACTATAATAGGTCCGTCAGATCATTGACTATTTTATTCCTGATTTTAGGGTTCCTCAAGGGACTATAAATGGGCTATGTACATTCATTTTCTAGGCGTGACAAGGTTTAGATGGTTATTGAAATTGTTGTCCGAAGGCTCAATTATGCTTTGTGGCTTGGAGCTATTTAGCAAAGCCTTCTAAAAGGCAGGCCGTTTCACTTAGAACAGTACAATATGTTGTGACACAAAATCATTTTGGCTCACTTAGCGCAAAAAAATTCATGAGTGCTAACTATTATGATAGTGATATCCAAGTTTGATGGAATCATGTCCCTAATCGAGTAGTTTAGCTAGGGAATAGTGGATTAGATCATTGATGAGCATTTATGTTGAAGTCTAAATGGTATATGCTTTTGGACGTCAAGATTCGATCCAAATGATAGAAGAGGATCTGTGGCGGTTGAATGTGTGCTAATTGTTCAATTGACCTAATATTTTTGGATCTATAGTTAATTTGGGAACATGTGACTTTTTAGAGCAAGCTGAAGGTGAAACACAAAGTGTCCTTAATTTTCCATGAGGAAGTGGGGACCTCATTTGACTGGCTTTGCTCTTTAGTGCTAGCATTTATCATGATTGAGTTTGCCCTTCCATTTTGGAGAAGTGATAGAAACTCAGCATGCTGGTCTTTGTACAAATCTGCAAAAGCTAATGTGGGCATACGTTCGTGCATGTCACTTGCACCTACTTGGGTATGGTTGAAGTGAGTCGTAGCGTTTGGTCCGTGCTATGTGTAGTGAGGTTGATGGTCCAAGTTGGCATTACCTTCAGTAAGTTTAGGTCAACAGAAAGATGGCATTGGTGATATTTGGGTTGTGATCAAAGAGAGAAAGCTGTCCATGGTTTCGAATACAGAAATGAAAGGTCTCTTATCTCCACAATCTCATTTCTAACAAGACTTGCAGTCACAATTTCTAGAGTAGAAATTTTGACAATTATTTTTTAGCAGAATCAGGTGTTCAGAACAACATGTGATCAAACAAAACATAGATAAATCTATTAATGATGAATTTGTGAAAAATGTTGTTTTGATCTATCTACCCCTCGTAGTATGGCATGGCCTACTACCTTCACTCCAGACTTTTTAGCAACTCCAACAAATGAAGGTATCTATAGGAAACCTAGGATATTGACTACAAGGCCATCGTCATTGATAATTGCTGAGCGAATTACATAGATGCCTCCAAAAATCTATCATCAAGTAATTCCAAACAGGCACATTTCTCAAAAATCCGTCCAGGACAGAGTCTGTTGGAAAGTCAAGCAAAACCATATCTGCGTCGTATTGCTTGCCTTTACTTCTTTTTGTTCTCATCCCTCCACTTTGGTGCGATAGAAGAGTATGCATCTCACTGGCAATGGTCTTGGTAGCAGGGCATATTGCAATATTCAATATGTCCTTACACAAAGTGAATATCTACCACAAAGGAGAAACCTATGTTACGTAAATCACATGACTAGTGTAGAAACTTTGTCTACTTGGACTCCTACTTATGTCAGTCCATGACACAGATACAGCCATTATTACAGTCCTTGGTTGGCAATATCTCTACATCACGCCAGTCAAGAACTTCACCTATTTTCTTTTCCCTGTTGTGGCATCCTATCCCACTTCCACCCTTCCTATGAGGATGAAGATAGAAAGCCCGTGAATGTGTTGCTATAACCTCCCAATAGACTATTGATTTTGTAAGTCAATGGCTTTGCAAGTGGGAGGATTATTTTGAATTCGGATGTGCTTTTTTTATGAGGTTTGCTAGATCAAGGTCACTAATGATTTTACGAATGTCGTTGGTGATGGAAACTCCTTTGATTTAACAAATGTCCAACTAATTGGGTTGATATGACTTCTCTTAGAGCTTAGCTTCTTCCACCACATGTGCATGTTTGCTCCATAGGTGCATGGCATTTGCACTGGTAGAAGCATAACACAGTGCAAGAATATGCGAACAAGTTTTGAGAAACACTAGTCAAGATCTTGGATAAAATTTTCCTAGTGGCTCCAGGTACACAAGTTTATCTTTGTCCTTTGTGAAGACATGAGGCATTATGGTCAAACAAAACTTGCAAGAATTAGGAGGAAGCAATCACTACTCCCCTATTGAATCATGAAGGCAATGTTTGTCGCAAAGTAGTTATGGAATTGGGGGCACAAGCAATGCCTAATGTCAAAGTTTCCTTATTTGCATGTTGTAAAGAAACTGAAGTTGGTAATTGTGCCATCCCTGTACCAGATGCCAGATGGTAAGGGCATGAAAGTAAGAGTCTCTCAAGTGACATGGAGCACAAAATTGAGCTTGTCCAGGGGAAAGTCTGGTGTGTAGGGCTTATAGGATGAGCTTGAAGGAGGAAGAAGGGCCGAAGGAATACCTTAAACTGGGGTATATGTGTCCTAGTTATTCAGCCTTTGTGTCGCCCATTCTTCCTGTTTAAGAATGATTCTCGTAATTAATAACTGATGCCTAGAATAGAAAGCTGTTGAATGCCTTACAAGTTGCAAATATATTTAGTAAGATTGACCTCGAGAGTGGTTATCACTAAATTTGAGATGACGTCCAAACGACACCCTTTTGGCCCGTTTTGGTCACTATGAGTTATAGATGACGTACTTGTGCATAGCAAAGTGGTGTCAAAGCATGGAGAGCACCTCTGGATTGTGTTCAAGAAATTGGAAAATAGCTCCTTGTACACTAATGACAAGAAGATTGAGCTTTGTAAATCTCGTATCGATTACTTTGGTCACATTATGATTGCAAAGGGTGTTATGGTCGACCCAAACAAGTTGGAACTAGAAATGATTAATTTTATACTTTGCAGCATGTATTGGATCTGGAGTTTAGAGTCTGTAAAACCCCATCATACCTCGGTACTTGCATTGAGGCTACCACTTTGGGTGCGTGTGTACTTTTTTCAGCAAATTTTATTATATTCAGAGGCACCACATATTGCTCCAAGATCATCTACTTCTTCCTTGCAAGAGCATAATGACAAAACTTTTCAGCTCAAACCTATCTTGTGTGTCGTATTTACAATGGACGAGTTTTTACTTGAAGGAAATGGTAATGACATGCTTTTTGCTGTTACATAGAGGCTTTTTTCCAGGCCTGTTTTGTGCAATATGTTGATGTTACAATGTGTAGGAAATGACTAATCATATCATGCATAGTAAAGTCTTGTTTTGGGGCCTTAATTTGATTTAGGTTTTGCTCATCGAACACCCAAGCATTTTGCAGCAAGCTATCTTTTATATACTGGACCAAAAATGGACACACACAAGGAACTTATATACAAACTAATCGTACCTGCTGTAAGTTTTCATTGCCTCTTCTAAACTTTGTCATTTTTTCTTGCAGGGTGAAGAGCCCCCAACTACAGAAGAGGCAAGAAAAGAATCAGGCCCCCAAAAGGTAAAAGTCTTGACGCAGGTTTCATTGCCTACTTGCATGAGCGTTTAACAATTTTCCAATTGAATTGGATGTTACATTGTAGTATATTAGACACAGTTTTTCTTAAGTGACATTGCTGTAATCATTTTTGATGTGAGAAAAGAGTGGCTAAAGAAGGTTTGAGATTATTTGTATGTCAAGCTGTGAATAGGCAACGACTATGAGGCCAGTTTTGGATGTAGCATTCCTACAGCACCTGAACATCCATGGACCACAAACTTTTCTAGCGGATCCAAGGCATCTTTGATAGTTTGATTTAACCAGCTGAAAAGTGCAAGAGCTTATTTGACTACTATTTCAAATCAAATGGCCAACATGATCCTTGTAGAGCTTGAATCTTGTCAGTTGCTTTGAGAGATGAAGGACCTTTAGCATAAATTACTTTCAAGAAATTTTTGTATAACAATTGGAGACGGTCTTTTCCAAAACAGAAGTTTCTCCTCTCTTGCTTGCTCATGGGTACTCTCTAGCTTTATTTGGTATTTCATTGCCTCTTGATGATGCACCAATTACTCTAGCTTCTTGTTTATCCAATGTACTTGAGATTATTGCTCAAACTAGTATGCGTTTACAGTAGATATAGCAGCAGTATAAGACCATCGTTGATAGACATTGTCGCCAGGTGGAGTTTCATGAGGTTGATTTTGTACATTTCAAACCTAGTTTTGCTTGGCACCTTTTAATTTTTTTTAAGGCAAGGCTTCTACTAAGATGCTTGCACCATGGTATTATGGCTCCTTATCAGATCCTTCAGTGCTTGAGCCTTGTTACATATCAACCTAAGCTTCCTCCTAGTACATGTGCTTGAGCCTTCTGTGTCTTCCTATTGAGGATGATGCTTCTTGCCATATCTTGTTGATCCAAAGCTCTTTCCTTCTTTGCCAGCAGCCATTTTACAAGTCTCAGTTTATAGTTTAGTTTGACATCGGCATCAGGTTCAGTTTCTTGTTCTATAGATGATTGACCCGTTGTAGAGGTTACTTGGGAGCCTATTGACTATTTAGTCTCGAGATTCTCCTACTACTATTAAAGTTGATGTTGATGTTATTGCTCGTGCTGCTATTCGTAGTTGAAACTTGTTTTGTCTCCATGCCCAGATTGGGGACAATTGTTTTTCACTGAGGTAGAGTTATGGACTGGCCTCATTTTCTCGCCTCACCATATTTTTATTTCAAATATATAGCCCTTTATTTATTTGTTGGCCACAGATCCTTTTTATTCATGTACAGGCTTGAAAGCCTTTTTTATGCATTTATATTTAGGACTGGCCAAGGGCCCAACTTTTATTAGTTAAGTATTTGGATCAGGAGGGTTGCGCTATTTTCCCTCCAGAAGCGTTGCCTCACATGTTCACCTGAAACTCCAGAGCTACGTTTGGTTCTTGCCCACCAGCGTTATGAGAGAACCTGATGAACCTTTAGTGAAATGGTCTACTAGACAATCCACTGTTTGTTCCTGCCTCTTTAGGGGCTCTTTGCCCGTTGATTTTCGGATATGGTCCTAGAATTCTTACTAGTATACTTTTTCTAGAGAAAATAAATACTTTTGAGTTTTGAAAGTGGTGCAGTTATATTCCTGATTGATTGGGATAGCCCAAATCTATCCGAGTGCGTCCTTTTCCCTGTATTTGGCTGTGATATTGTATGGCCTGATACTACATATCTAGCTCGATTTGGCAGGTTAATGCCTGATGGCATTGCAGGTGACTGCAGGTGAGTTTGCTATTGCACAAGGTGCTGTATCTGCATCCAAATTTAATTATTATATGAGTGCATGGCTTTGCAATCGCCTCTGATAGTCACATTTTCAAGAATGTGGCTTCTCCTGTAATGTGAAGCCCCAGGATACCCTTATGATACAACAGTAGTTGTCTATTATGAACACATTCACTTTTCTGTTTATATTCTACAGAGATTTCAACTCTTGTATTGGATCCCCAAGCATGTTTTGTTCTTTAGTACTGCTTACAGTGTGATGAACTGACAGAAATACCTTCTGGCTTACAATGTTTCTGGATTAGATGTCTTTTTCTCTTATCTCTGTTTTCTTCCTTCTCTTCCTTTGGCCTTGACTTTGCAGGTCTTCGAGATGTAGGGTGACTACAGTTTGGATCTTTATCCGTCTATCCACTTCATGTGAGATCACCTAGGAGATGTTACTCATTCTCCACATTTTTTGGCCAGTTTAGTGCATGAAATGGTGCTTACCAATGGGAAGGTACCATCATAGCTTTTTTCATCCACATTAGACAAACATGCACCCGATCAACATGAACAGGTTGTTGGCTACTTCGTATACAGTTTCCATTCGCAATATACATACAAGGTCACTGGTATAAGACAGGAACCTTCAATGTGTCTCGTCAATACGCAATTCATGAAGGACTAGTTAGTAGGAAATAATTTTTTAAGAATTCTGAAGAACAATTTTACCATTCAAGGGCAGTCAAAGATGGAACTGCCTAACTCAAGGCAATTATAGAAATATGTTACTTCACCGATATCAATCTTATGAAAGTGATTTTCAGCATTCAAATTCTTGTAATATATAGGCAAACTGCGAAAGGTTATTCCATGTACAAATGTTTGTGAACAGCTTTCAGTGGAGTAGCTAAACTACTGGACTTAACAGCCAATTGCTCCAGTCATAGCTCTGCCCTTATGACTTGAAATTTTGCAAGCTATGATGTGCTCTCTCTATTTTAAAATTGAGCTTCTGTATTTCCAAACAATCCATTCTTTATGTCATGCATTGTAAGTTTTATAGGGGGTCTTATGCTTCAAAGAATTGGTGGGATATAGCGATTATCTTCTTATCTGCTCATGTAAGATCAGTTGACTCCTAAGCCATGTTAATCGATCACTATATGAAACTTAGCAAGAATGTGCGGTTATGTTACACACTCACGTGACCTCCTGAGCGTGGGTGGGAAGGCTCATTGTTTTAGACCTTGCTGTTTATTTGACTTGAAGATAAAAGGACATCATAGAGGATAATGGTTACACTTGGATGAAGTTTAAGGATCAATTACTGGAGAATTTTTGCAAGCTAGTAACAGGCTTCTTGCTGTATTTTAGAGTATATGTCACCTTTACGTTTCTTCAGAAAAGAGTTAATCTGATTTTTATTTATCTTGTAATTGCTAATTCATGAAAATGAATATCTCACCTTGTTCACTCAATCAAACAGAAATTGAATGCTTGTTTATGGTATGTCTTTACAGCTGCTTTCATTCTCATTCGTGGGGCACTTTTACGTATTATTGTATAACCTGCCTTGGTTATCTTGATACAGAATTGCCGTTTACTGCTGTTTTTGTGACAGTTAGTGCAAGTTAAATTACTTGTAGTATTTCTCTTCTCTTGAATCTACCATTTTACACTCAAAGCTTAGCAAAAACTTTGAGGTCCTATGCATGGCATCTTGAAAGTCTCTACCTGTTGGACTTAATGATCAATCAAACTCTCACCTTCATGAACAAAAGGTGCCGCACATACTTCTGAGATGTTGACAGAGAAATGTAGCCTGTGCTGAATTATATTCTTCTGCAGGTCGTGACGTGAGTTTTTTTACAGCTAACCTTGAGCTTTGAGACTGAATATATAATTTTCTAGACAGGTTAAAATAGTCATACAAGTGTTGTATTGCTAACAGAGCTATTCGTGTCTCCTCCTTGTAGTATAGGATAGTCATAATCTTGATCCATTATCTTTCTGCTAAAGTTAGCATGTTTGAAAAACAAGGTTATAGCATTTTGTGAATTTTATTGAGAGTTCACCACATATGACCATTGTGAGGTCTAAGGCCTGGAAACTTTGATTTTCAGGGGAATTCTTTGTATGAAATTGTTCCTAGAGTAAAGCAACGCATTATAGACAGTTTCACACCGGAAGCATTAGATGTGTTTATTCGTGAGTTCCGGTTTTTTGACAAAGTTACTTCAATTTCGGGCATTCTTTATCCTCTTCCAAAAGAGAATAGGCAAGCAGCTATACGAAGGTACGAACAAGGCTTTGTAAAAATGCTGTTGAATGCATTTCATGAGAGTTAATGCTATTATACTTTTCCCAGCCAACTTCAGTGGACACTTGAAAGAATTTAACAAACATAGTGATGCACTTCAAGAAAAGTTTTAAGCTGAAGAGTAAATTTCATAAGATTGACACAAAAAAGGATGCAAAAATAAGAAAGATTTTCCTTCTCGTATCTAGAAGAGCAATATTTTAATGCTAAGTAGTTACTGCTTTAAGTTTTTGAGATTCTGACATTTAAAATTTTCTGTTTTTTCTAAACATTTTGACAGAGAGCTGGAGAAAATTGAAATTGAAGGAGATGATTTGTACCTTCCAACAGCTCCAAACAAGCTGGTGAGAGGCATTGAGCTAGATAGTGGCATTCCTTTGCAGTCAGCAGCAAAAGTTCCCATAATGATAACGTTTGATGTGGTAGACAAGGACGGAGACCAGAAGGATAGAAAGCTCCAGGCCTGCATCTTCAAGGTTTGAATTAATAGGAGATGATAGTGTGAGTAGCTTAGCGCCTTCTTGTCAACTGCGCAATAAGGGTTGTTGCATTGTGAGGTAGTAACCCTTGTATTTACTTCTTGATGCCGTGTTTGACCCCATCTTTTCAAAGTTTTATTGGAAGATGTTTAAGCACGTTGATTCTAGGTTTTATAGAGGTCGGAAATCAGTGCTCACTCCACTCCATAGGTAGTTTACTCGGACTTTATTTTCAATGCATCTTAAAACAAAAGCTGGATTGAATTCGGGGTTTGGCTTTTCTAGGTCGGAGATGATTGCCGTCAAGATGTGCTTGCCCTCCAAGTTATTGCCTTGCTGAGGGATATATTCCAAGCAAGTGGATTGAACCTTTATCTATTTCCGTATGGTGTGCTGCCTACTGGATATGAGAGAGGTATTATTGAGGTAAGTCGAACAGTGGTTCATGAATGCACATTATTATGAGGCTAAGTCAAGTTTTTGAACTGATCACAACAATTGCAAACATACATGATTTTTTTCATTGCCATCTCTTCCTTCCTAATTGTCTTGAAGCGTTAGCATTTTTGTGTTTCTTGCACATCCTTGCAGCTACAGTTTACTAGTACATGCTCAAGAGTCACATATATTACTAGTACAAATAGCTTGTGAAGTTGTGCAGTTGTAGCTATATTCTATGAAACCCAGGGAAACATGGTACCTTATGAGGCTCAAGGCTCACTTGTTTGTGCTTACCCTGATAATTGAGGATCTCTGCCCTTCACCATTTTCTTCTTGATCAGGTGTGAAGCGTTTTATGAGCTTTGTCGTCAAAAAAAAGCACGTGACATTCAGAGAACTTTATCACAGTCCTCACTTCTACTTATTGAACATGGTCTTATTGAACATTAATAGAGATTCTATTCCATCCGTTGACATGCCTTCCTTTTTCAAAAAAGATCTGCAAATTCTCAAAAGCTTCATCACCAAAGCTGACACAGATAGACAGGCTGTACTAGATTTTTTCATTGATGAATCCTTAAGTATTGTTGGACTTGTTTGATACGTTTCTAGCAAAAAGGTGTGCCCTCTCACTACAAGAAATACTCATTATTGTATTTTTGTCGTTGTTGTCGAATCTGTGCCTGGAAAATAGCCAGTGAAATATAAGGAACGAGAGCAACATCAGGAATAATGAACTACTGCTTGTAGAAGGCTGACATAAAAATTAGGAGTCATTTTGGAGAAGTCAGTGAGTTTGAGATATAGAATTATGTAAAAAAGGCCATAATAGTGAGGAACAAGCTAAGCAGTACAATTGGCCTTGCAGAGTAGTGTAGCAGCTAAATGAGGACACACGAACACATGTTGACCCACCAAAGATGGAACAAAAAAGGTCATGACACCACTGCAAAAACTACAACTAACATATCCTGTATCTCCATATTATGGACAGTGTATTTGAGGCTAGTAACTCGTAGGACACTATTCTCTATGTAAGGATGACTCCTAAGCCCACATTGTTTGCTATAGTCTCAACTATAGAACATTGGTAAAACTCGGGTAGACAAATGATGGGTACAGATGGGTGAGATGCCAACAGAGAGATCCAAAAAGCCTAGTAGACAACTCCAATCGTTCTAATAACCTTGTACTATGACAAGAAATACAAACCTGAATTTGCCATAGCAATTTTATCTCCAGGGAAAATGCATCATCCTAACCTCAGTAAAATGTTATATGAATGTCTGTACAAAAAATTGACTGAGCTGTACATTTAAATAGGTGAAACCCTGCACAGGAAAATTTCACAAGGGCTTCTCATGGCTCATGCCCAAATATGGGAGAAGTCATACATTCAAAGCCCTTCTCCTTTTTACCTTGTTTGTTGCATGATCATCTCATATCTGTGGTATGATACTAGTTATCACCTCTCTGTTATGAAGACTTAACCTATGCCTTACTCATGTATACGTATTTACCAAATAAAAGAACCGCTACCAGACTGTGCTGGTAATGCACACCTTCAAGATGAAGCAAGCAGCTGCTTTGGCTTTTAGCGAATCTTAAAGTCTGGAACATTCACCCATAATTTTTTTTAAGAACCAAGAATATCTTCCAACACCCTACTATGCGTAGCGCAGACCAAATGTTAGGACAACCCTACTCGCTCCATCAGCACCCAAGAGGAGGTGCAGGTCACATACATAAATATGTGACATGATCCGCTTTACCTTTCATACATTTGTACAGAAACGAACATACTGAGTTTATATCAATTCTCCACAGGTGAACAGCTTACAAAAGCATTAACAACATGAAGCAATTGCTTCTTCTTGGCAGTCTGCTTTCCTGTCATTCTTCCGTGGAACTGCCAATTTCTTTAATTTTCCTTGTTTGGTCAGCAATTGACTTTCTACTCTGATTCTAGGTTTGTTTTAAAACTCATCAGACACGCAAGTTGAGTCAAGTTCAGTAATCACATTCTCATCAATACTATTTCTCAGCAAGTTGAGTCAAGTTTAGTGCTCCTAAAATACTATTTAGTATATATTTAATTATTGCTCCAAAGATTTGACAGTGCAGCTCAACCCAATAGGAATATGAAAAACTTTGATCCGTTGTCTGAAAAATTGTGGGCAACAAAATCTACCCTGAAAATAGAACACAAACAACGATTGAGGAAGGTTGGCCCCTCGTGGATCCACCATTTCTTGTGTTCACCAGTCTTTTGTTTTTATGATTGGAGGGAGCGATTCCATTCGTGTTTGCTTATTCTGTTGGGTGACTTCCTTGAGCACCCAAAATTGAAGGGCTAGAACTTCATGAAGAGAAACTATGCAAGTAAGTACTGTGATTTATCTGTAACTTTTAGATTTTACTGTCTTATTCTAGTATGTCTTTGAGTCTGAAAGATCATAGTCTGAGTGGTACGACCTTGTCCTACTACTTTTCAGTTGTGTCTCAAGAGTCAATCTTTTGAAATAATGCTCCCACCTTATACCCCTGGTGTTTTGTCACATGGTGAATAAGATCAAGTAGTAAACTCAATACCATTAGAAGGTTGGGTATTGGTAAAAGTGATTTGAGAGGGAAAAGAACTGAATACATGGGAGAAATCATGGAAAGTGAGCAGATTGAAGGTGTCTAGATAGCTTAATCTGCTGGGGCCTAAATTGTAGAGAAAGGTGTGATAGGAATAACGTCAGCTGGTCTGAGTTCTGTCACTGACATCTACTTGCAGAGCATTGGAGAGAAATGATAAATTAACAGATAGAAACTACTCTAACCAAACCATTCCTTAAACATTTTTGTTACTAACAAGAGGAACCACGTTATACATATAGATCAGCAATGTACAAAAATTACTGTGAAAAAAAGTATGTGCATCAAACCGTTACAACAAGCATATTAAGAATATTGGTCACTTCATCACAAAGTCTGGGTAATAGCTACAACTAACTGTTAGCAACCAAATAACTGATGAAATCATGTGTGCTACCCATAGGATCAAAGCAATGTAAGGCATATCATAAAGAACGGCATGCATTATCAAAGAACTGGGTCTCCTTTGACCTAACCATGCTCTGCAAGATAAAGGAACAGTTCCTGGAGATGAGTTGGGCTGAAAATTCAGAATCACAAGTGCGCCAGTATTAGAATCACACTTAGCATCTTAGTCATAAACAAGGCCTATATCATCAACATATATTGCATGGAAGTTGCTCGGTTAAGTTAAGGACTGTCACATGCACTTGCCACTATGGTACAGACGGCCTCTGATATAGAAATCAACAAGCTTCCGTGGGGACAAAGAAAGCAGTATCATTAGGAGGTCTTATTGATAGGGATCTTATCTGGACAGGATGGTTAAATCAACTCGAGACCTGCTTTTTCAATTATGCCATAAATGAGTTGGAGAAGAGATGTTTTTCAATGAAGGTTTGGACAAGTGGTTCTATAGGCTCAAGGCATGCTTTTCCGATTATCCTATAAATGACTTGGGGGAGAGATATTTTACTGTTTCCTTTATGCATGTAAGGGTGTGATATAGTAATTGCAAGATACAAAGTCCATTCAGTGAGCTTCCATCTCTCTGTGATTGGGCATTCATGTTAGAGATGTAGTTTGCACTTGTAAATCTAGCTTGGAGAACTCAGGGATGTCCAATTCCAAAGTTATGTCATACGGTAATCACTAAATTACAATTCCCTAGGACCAAAACCATATGGTTAAATGGAAAAGAACAGTGTGCACCCAAATGCTAACATAAGGGCTCAAAGTGCTACTAAGTGTTTTGAGAATGGTCACATGGGCCTGTAGCCCTAGTAACGGCATGTATGATTCCGACAGCTATATGTATGTTTAATTTTCATTCAAAGAGATGCTTTTTCACCCTAATACACCTTATTGTCCTTTGAGGCAAGTTTGAGTTTTTGGCCACAATAGGGGTTTGACATTTAAGTTGGCATGAAGCTTGAGGGACACACTATTCTATTATGTACTTTATAGAAGAAGTTCAGGTCCTTTGAAGGTGTTCATTCACTTCTATTCTTGGTCAAAATGTAGCATATTAGTAACATGAAAGAGAATTTTACTTTGAACTAATGAATAAAAAAGCATAGTCTGATGATGTCACTCTGATCATACTGATTTTTTCTCACCAGGATGTCCTTATGGCAACACCTTATATGATATTTTGAGAGATTTAACATGAAAGCCAAGGTACCAAGTTTTCACAGAGGTTTTTTTTTTCCTGTTAAGGAGCCTGCTCAAGCATAAGGAAAGAATCTTTTCCCAAGAGAGCTATAGCAACCAGAGCAAAGATAATTTGAGAGCCCCTGGACCCATCGAAGAAAGGTACTTCTGAGCTCCCTTGTAACATTTCAGGAGAGCTCAAAACCTGGCCCTAAGAAAGGCAATCTGATCCGGCTGGCGACCATTTACCAAGTTGTACAAAAATATATCTCTCCAGTTTGTTTCGTGTGATGAAATGGTTGAATTTGAAGTTTTCCTTAACTTCTAACTAAGCCGAGTTCTTGTTGTCCTCTTAATCTATCATACTCCTCCTACACGTCTTTCCATCTCCTAAATTCAACCAAACCATTCACACTATTGTAAGGCACTTTTTCCCACACTCTTTACACCGAAGAAGGTTAACAAAAAAAAACATCCTGTCCTTCCAACAGCCTTTTTTCTCTATTTACACGTTCCAGATAGCATTCAATCCATTCAACAATCAATAACTAAATCTATCACCTACAACCCTTTACACCATTCATTTATGACTAGAGCCTGTAAATAAGAAAGCTTTCATAACAGAAGGCACATGCTTGCTTCTCCTCTTGAGCTCCAACCTACACACACTGGAAATACATGATAGCTGATACATTTCGTACTAAAAGGTACGGAACAATGGTTTAATAGTAAAAGAACACTGAATTGTCTCTTTTTTGCTATGAATCTACTGTGAATTTAAGTAGCTCCTATTCTTAAGAGTATATGTCAAGTTGGAATAGTATATTTTGTAGATTTTATGGACCAGCATTTGACAGTTAATTGACTTTTGTTCCCATGAGAAGTTTGCTTGTTATCCTTTAACTCTGAATGTATCTTAGATGTTTTCTTGAATCAATTCGATTGTCAAGTAAATATGCGAAATCGAAATATATTTCAGTTTTGCGAAGGCATGCAGGAAGTGACTCTTTGTGGTTTACCTCTGTCATTCATCTCGGGACTACTTAATCTATAACAAACTTCAAACAGAAAAGATGTCCTGCCTGGAATCATTGTTCTCTTTATTTTTTAGGTTGTACCCAATACAAGGAGCAGGAATCAAATGGGAGAAGTTACAGATGGTGGTTTATATGAAATATTCCAACAAGAATATGGAGAAGTGGGCACTCCCCGGTTTGAAGCAGCACGTGATAACTTTATCGTTAGTAGTGCTGGCTATGCAGTTGCAAGTCTTTTGCTTCAACCAAAGGATCGTCATAATGGAAATCTGCTCTTTGATAAGTATAATTTTTTTTCACTAGATTTCTAGTTTATAATGTGATTGAATAAAAGCAGCAGTCTGCTCCCCATGCAATTCGATCTCATTATAATTGTTCATGAATTTTCCATTAGGTGTCATGGTTTGAACATAGTGCTTATCATTTTTTCATTTATGGTTACCAGCGAGGGAAGACTTGTTCATATTGATTTTGGCTTCATCTTGGAAACATCTCCTGGAGGCAATCTACGTTTTGAGAGTGCACAGTTCAAGCTTAGCCACGAAATGACGCAATTGCTTGACCCATCAGGAACAATGAAGAGTGATACTTGGAATCGCTTTGTCAGGTTTAAGATTCTCTCTCTCTCTCTCTCTCTCTCTCTCTCTCTCTCTCTCTCTCTCTCTCTCTCTCTCCACCTCCATCTCCCTATCCACCTCCACGCTTCCATCTCTACGCATCCTCGCTGCTTCCATCTCCATGCAACTCTCACTTCTTTCTAGCCTTCTTGGTGGCTAGATCTACCTTTTTGTGCATGACACTTTCTTGCATCACTTTTAGCTACTCTAAGTTTGTTTCTCAAGATTTCATTGCTACTATCCTTTTGCAATAGATCCTCAACAATTTGAGTTTTGAAAATTTGATTTTTCTTGATCTCAAAATTTTCGCGGTCTCTAAAATCCGGACATTTCGTACATATTCGTACCGTAATGCAAGTACAGTCTGACGAATGCGTAGTGCTTTGTCTTACCTTCGATCTGAATCAATTTTTGGGTCAATCGGACTTCGTATGACAAAGTTACGCTCATTTCCATAAAACTGCTTGATTAGGGCTTTGTTTCCTCTCTCATCTATCTCCTGCAAATCATCCTACGGCTTCGTTTCGCCTTCCTCCAGGCTTTGTCTTGCGCACAAAGCGTGCTAAGAAATTTATGTCTACAGGCTCTCGAAAACGTCTTCGTACTTTGGAAATTGCATCCACCATGCATACCGATTCTGTCAGTGCTCCACGGCCACAGGTCGCTGCTTCGTCCTCAGCAGCTGCTATGGGAGACACTTGCCACACCACTCCCGAGAACATCTCCTCGCTGAGTGAGTACATTTCTAAGCAATTTGCTACTTTTCTTTCACAACTCAATGAACTTCGTGTGGATTTGCTTACTAAGACTGCCACGATTGACGCTCAACAGACTGAAATTGCTTCTCTTCGTGATGCGCTTAGGCAAAGGGACATCATCCGTAATATCTCCCGTGTTGTTGAGGATACTAAGGCATCCATGAGTATGAGAGAGTTCTAGCACGTGTTCGGCTGGGTACTGATTTGTCTTCTCCCATTCGTACACTGTTGGCGTCAAGCAAGGTTGTCCACTGTCCCCTCCGTTGTTTTGCTCTTTATATTGATGATCTTGAGCGCCTCATTCGTGAAGAAGTGGAGATGGTTGCCCCCTGGCTCATTTGCTCATCCCCATTCTGCTTTATGCTAATGACATTGTTCTACTTTCTCCGAGATTTGGTTGCCAAGACTTTCTCTCCAAGACTGGGCAGGCATTTCCTGCATTTAGGTCACTATGTTGGGTCACATGATACGTGCCAAGACTACCACCGCTCATGATATCCTATGTGCTGAGTTTGCTACTCCTCCGATCATCCTTGAGGGCTTTTTCCGCCTTATTCTTTTTCTTCAGCGGATTCAGGAGATTCGTGCATCTCACCCGGATAGATACATAGTTGCTACGTTTACTTCTTAACGTGTCCTAGCTGATTCCCATGCCAAGCTATCCTGGTACCAGCAGGCGTCTGATCTCTTACGACATCTGGGCATCTCTATCATGGATCTTCCTCGTGGTACTCATTCATATATTTGAGGCTATTTATTCCGTCGATATGTGCAGCAGACTTGGAGCTCCGCTCTCTCCCACCTTCCCGCATTCGACTGAGCTATTACCAGACACACTTCCTCTCTCTGGATCCTTCTGGTTTGCCATTGTTGCCGCTCTATCTCTCACAGCCCCTATCACACCGCCTGCGCTATCGTCTTGGGCAGTTGTGCATTTCCTCTCATCAGCTTGCTATTGAGGCCGGTCGTGCATGAGATATCCCCCGGGAGCGTCGTCTATGTCGCTTGTGCTCGTTGCAGGAGGTGGAAGATGAAGCCCATTTCCTCCTCAGATGTCCGTTGTATTATGAGAGACGGGGGAGGTATTATTGTCTCTTTCGCGATGGCCCGCATACACTTCGCGGTTTTGTCTCCTATCCTGATGCTCGTTGCTTGGGACTTCTTGTTCATGAGATGCTTACTCTCCGCCAGTCTCATCTGCCTGTACCAGATCACCTGGGGTTAGACTCCCAGTAGCTGCTTCTCACTAGCTTCTTTCGGACTCGAGCACATGCTGATGACTCCGATGATGAGATTCCTATCCCTGTGCCACCGCGGAAAAAGCCCAGATGTAGTCGCCACTTGCCTCCATCAGGGTCAACTGTACGCTCCACTCAGCGGACACTTCACACTTACTTTCGCTGATATGTACTTATTCTACACCTGGCCCGGGTTGTGGGCTTATTTCACTTCTGCTTTGTTCTACTTTCATTTGTAGCTAGTTTATAGCATTTTACGACCACGTCCTTCTATGGATGATGCTCCCACTGTTGCTTGTACATATTTTCTTTTTGGTCTTATCACCCACGGGTGCCCAAAAGACGTTAATAAAGCTCTCTCTCTCTCTCTCTCTCTCTCTCTCTCTCTCTCTCTCTCTCTCCATACAAAAACACAACTACACAGACAAAGTTATGCATTTCTATAGCAGAACTTGGATTGTGCACCAAAGGTATGCCTTTCTACACCAGTTGCTACTTTGATTTTCACCTAACTTTTACGAGGGCAAGGTAGAAAATGTTGTTCTACAAGTGATCTAAATGTTGTTCTACAGGTGCTCTACCCTCAAGTTCATAAGCATGTCTGAAACCAGTGAAGAGTAGGAAACTAATGCCCATAAGTCAAAAGTACATTTGAAGTCTTGTTGAAAGTATGATCTGTCTTACTTGTCTTACTTCGCAAACATCGAAAAACATCTTAGATTCTCTAAGCCATAGGAGTATCGGTGTGATGACACCTTTTCTCTATTGCAACAACTTTATTCAAATCAAATAAGTTATTGAAAAGGCAGGCAGTCCTTATCACAACAAGTCTTGCTCTTCACAGCATCTTATTTGTAGCTGTAAAATGGCCACAAATTTGTGACCATTTAAGTAGGCCATAATTTGCAATAGTTTTCTTTTGACCAAAGAAAACAGCAGTTTAAAAAGACATTTGGCTAGTTGTAAAGGTAGCTGTTCAACATACTACAGTAAAATGTGGCCAAGATTTATCGGTATTGAGCTTAACTTGGTTTTGATGATCTTACAACATACGGGGGGATAGTATGGCTAGACTGAGATCGTCATTGGAGTCAAGGCATTTTGTTGGGTTCTCTCTCTTGGCTGCATGGACCAAATAAGGTTTTTTAATCTATCTCTGACCTTTCTCTTTTGCTACAGAAAATCTGTGTGGATTATTTCTTCGCGGTCTACAGACCCCGTAGGTAGTTAGATATGGTTCAGCCAAGAAATTGGTACTGCACTACAAAAGGATAATTCAAATTTTAAAACTGAAGTTGCAGATGACAGCCTTTCAGGCTCACAACTAACCTTGAGGCTCTTGAATCTAATCAGGACTCTGTGACATACTTAGTTATCAAATATTTGGAAAGGGAATCTAAGATTTATGCCATTCAGTATGCCATGAATGTAATATGTACGTAAGATTTTCTAGTCTTTGAGCAGTAGCTTGGGTGAATTACCAGTGTCCCTTCTCTCATAGGATCATACCTATCAACCACACTCCAGACTGGACAATTCTTTCATCAAACTTCTTGAAGACCCTCTTCTCAAACACCATTTATGTTGTAGCCTTCACCTTGTTACTCACACAACTCTTGTCAAGGGATGATGTTAAGAACTTGGCGTTTCTGGTCCCCTAATCCTCAAAAAGATTTTTGAGGGGCTAGCAGATTTTAGAAGGGATGGCTTTACAAGTGTGTTGGTAACTTGCTCAATCTGCAAATTGTCACTTGATGACAATGATACCAAGACGCCAAACTTACACAGGAAAATTTCAGGTCTTTTCTTACAGAAGCAATACTGGATCAAAATCCAAATGCTCACTAGCCGTGATGCTATGTGATTGTCATGGCAACCACATGCTGGTCATGTTGGCACACACAGAATTTGTGACTTGATGATTGCAAAATTTAATTTGACCAAATGAAAGTCCAAATGAAAGTCATAGGTGGAAGATGATATCTTCAAATGCCAATGGAGCTAACTGGCTCTAGATTGGTGCTCTCAAGGCAGTTGGGTTGTTATTTCCTGGATAGGATATTGAGTGGAAGCTGTGCAGTTTGGATGATTTGATGATTTGTTGAAACTTTAAAGCAATAGCTTTCATGACTCACTTTGGGTGGATTTAAATTGCTGACATGACACGAGATATCCAAACTAGGATAATGGAGACACCTTAAGAGCTTGCTTGATTGAGAAGTTTTTGCCTTCGTGATGTGCCAAATTGGATTGTCCATAATTGAAATATACCTTGACACAATGTTATCCAACAGCTGCTTAAGAAAAGATTGGCTATTCATCTTTTCAGCTACATGAAAAGCTAGAGATCTTAAATATCCAAAGAAGAGTGTAGATCTGTTCTTTTACCTAATCTGAAAATACATTCTCACATGAGCTCAAGTGAGGTCTGGGTAGCCGGTTTATGAGAAAATAACCCATCTTTCCTGATATTTGGAAGCTAGCAGCTGATCCGATACACCACTACCTTTTCATTTTCGAGGCTTCCCATCCTTTTATAAGCAATCAAATAACTTTCTGGTATGTTTGCAATCACAATAAGCTCGCTTGCGTGGTGTTTTTAATCAAATACTGCTTATATGTGATGTTCAAGGTAAGTGAACTTCATATATTGAGTGTAACATGAACCAGCTGAAGTCTATGTTTTGTTGATCTCTTAATGGACCTAACCGTAACTTGTTTATATCCTTCTGATGTGTGTGTTTCTTGCATCTTGAAGATTGTGTGTGAAAGGATATTTGGCAGCAAGAGATCATATGGATGGCATTGTGAATACCGTGTTACTGATGGTAGACAGTGGCCTTCCATGCTTCAGCCGCGGAGACCCTATTGGAAATCTACGCAAGAGATTTCATCCAGAATTGAGTGAGAGAGAGGCTGCCAATTTCATGAGAAAGACCTGTGAAGATGCTTATAACAAGTGGACAACTACAGGCTATGATTTGATTCAGTATTTACAGCAAAGGATTGAAAAATAAGCTACTGGGTTCATTTCTTCCTTTATACAACATACCAACGATCTGCTATCTGCAGAACCGTTCTTTTTGTGTCCCTATAGAAATTATCTAGAGAATTTCGTAATCCAAAGTGATTCATTTTGGAATATGAGATGCATAATAAGCTAATATACTTTCAGCCACTTAGTTCTCTCTATACCAAAACAAAAATTGGGACTTTCATTTATCCCAGTCAATTGTTAACATCATTTGTAGTCAGCACCAATCTTTTATGGTGATGAGGCTTTATTCAACTGCAGCTTAAAGGAGTCCAATATTCCTCATGCATTCTTGTATACTCAACTTCGGAACCGTTTGCGCACTACAGCTTGCATGTATTTGCAAGCATGTGTTTCTTGACTGTTTTTCAGGGTTTGATAACCCAAAGAAAAATGCTATTGTGCAAATGGTAGAGGTGCAGAGCTATAGAATTTCTGTACTTATCAGAGAAACATAGGCTTCCCCATTGGTATTGGAGGCTTGTCACATTTGCTTCCTCAATTGTTAAATTTCATCACATATAGAGCATTTTTGGCTTACTCAATTTTCGGACATGTTTCTTATGATTGTAGGTTTTAACTGCATTTTTGAAGTGTTTGGTCAATGTTCGTGCAATAAAACAAATCTGCTACTTGTATATGTTTAATGCCTTTAGTAATTGAAAGTATACTGTGCAGTTAGTCTAACTCATCTACAATAAATTCAGCTGGTGTCGATGTTCAACTACACAGGTATGTATGTATGCTCCTAGTGTTCTATAGAATTCCCACAATGAGGTATGATGTGCTTTCACTCTCTCGTTAGAAACTATAACATTTTAGCTCTTGAGTATACAATAGCTTTTTCTTCCATATTAAGCTAGGATTCGGCCATGTCATCTCCATTCAAAGTATCTTTAAACCTTGAAAGAGTTTTTGTAGCATGTCTAATGTTATGTAAGAGACGCAAAATAATCGATCCATTTTGTCAAGGTTTTGCCTACCTCATAGTTTAGCTGAAGCAAAGTCAGATGTCAAATCACTCTCAATTTTTAACCTTTTCTTGTACTTATATTGATCATATTGTATCCTATTGTCACGAATTTGTGGTTGCCTCCATACATGTGTGAAACTTGTACTTGCTTTAGATGCCTTGATTTGAATTCTCCTTCGTTCCTCTTACTTGGCCTAGCCAAATGACTTCTTCACTTGTACTAATATGTTGTGCCTTGTCCCCTTTGTACCTATTAAACTTGTGGATTGTTTATTGAAACATATTGCTTTGTTCAAGAAGTTATTTTTTATTTGTTTACTCTCAAACTAGTATTTATGCTCCAATTTTTGCATTTGTCCTTGTGTACTTTATAACAAATGCATATGTTGTTTCCACCTCAAGTACCTTGTTACATTATGTGGCCTTTCCTTCACACATATGAACCTAAAGACCCACTTTCTCCACATTAACAACTCAATTTTAAACTTGTTTTTCTATGTGCTTCCTTTGCTTTCATAAATTACATTGCATTGTCAACTTATTGATCATGATTATGGATTTCCTCCATAGGATTTGATGGAAATCAATGGATTTTTGACTATTTTTTTGTGATTTTTCATCTAGAATTCAAAAATTTTGCTTGGAATTTATCATTGCTACTGATCTAGTACGCTTCCCAGATTGTACTTTCTATTTTACAATCATTATTGATTGGACCTAAGGAATGCATGTCGGTTGAAAAGTCAAAAGGGTGCTTAGATACTGATTTTTAGCCAAATTTTGGTTTTTGGACTAGAAATGAGATATAAGAACTATAGCTGACTGAAATCGGAACTCGTAGTGCTTGCATGTGATTTCTTTACAAAGATTTAAGTTTGATCGCACTTGATTTTAGATTTGATCCACAAAAAATGGTCACAAAACATGGTTTTTTTTATGATTCTTGGACTAATTTTGGGGATTTTCACATAATTCTTGGCCAATACTTTGCATGCATGTTTTTACCAAAAATGCAATTTTTGCATGATCTGAACTTATGAATGCTTGCTGGACATTTTAGAAGCCTCTATTCCTTTCTAATGGACCTTAGAAGAGTGCTTGTAACCTCTAATTGGATGCTTAGATATTTTTCATAAAATCACCTTGGAAAAGTGTGCCTTCCTACCTGAATTTTAATCATTTACAGCTCGCATGTGTGAAGCCTGTGTGGTAGGGTGACATGGTAGGTGTCTTTTAGACCTACTCTCCCTCCGTACTGTGCTTTACAACAACCAATTTGGTGTCTTGTAGAGAAAGTTATGGCTATCGGAAGTTTGACAATTTTTTAACTAAAATTCAAAAAAAATTCGAATTGTTCTGATGCATGCATGCATGTAACTCATTTTAGTGCTTTTATGTTGTTGAAAATGTATGGATAGACTTGTATACATGATTGGATGCATGGCACATGGGTGTTCAATAGATTGATCAGAGAAATTTCATGCATAAAACTTTTTTTAACAATTCTATAGATTTTTGTATTTTAGGTCCATATCGAAGGAATGTTATTGATCAAACAAAAATTGCTTATAAAGTGAATGACCTTATTGAATTGAATTTAGTCAGTTTTATAAGGTCACAGTACCTTTCACTTTTGGTTGAAGATTTTGGAATCTGTCAATTTTTTTTTACCAACTTAAAATTATGGTTCCATTAGATTCGCAGGAGGAGCATGTTGTGCTAGTGGAGCTGGCAAAGCTAGTCATTCATGAAATCCAAGGCCATTAGCATTAGGTCCCTTCCAGGTAGTAGGTTTCCGATATTGAAGCTTAGCGTATCTTTGCTGGATATTTCGAGGATTTAATGAGCAAAAAGATATTTCATGGAAAATGCACTCAAATCATGCAATATCTCTCCCAGTTTAACCCTAGTATGCCAAACCAAAATGCCTAAATGCAAGCTAACATTCATCCATGCATCAAATACATGCTAAAAACTGAAAGAATGGACCATTTTGATAGATTATAGCTTTTTGATTGGTCACTAGCTTTCATGCCAACACATAGGGATGAGTCACTCACCAAATCTCAACTTGACAAATGTAAGTAGCCTAACCTTACTCGAGCTACATCACTTTCTACTTTTGGCCAAATCAAGCCTTTACATGTGTACTTGCGCAAATTGCCTCTAATGCCAAAAAAGGCCCTATCACCTACTTACACATGGATAGATGTCTCTAGAATTTTCAGTACCCCTAACTCAATATGACTAAGTTACTTTTGACTATTTTCCAGTAGCTCCCCGGCAACGGAGGCAAAATTGTAGTGGGCATTTCCTATCCACCCTCATGAATATTTAGTAGAACATCATATCCTGCCATCATCAGAAGTCACGTGGATGAAGTTTTTGGAGGGTTTGCGGATCCCAAGGCAGCCCTAACCATAGTTAATAAGTGAGAGGGTTTTGGCACCCTGCGTGTGTAAGTCCAACCTGATGATCACATAGTTAATTGATTAGTTAAAAGTTAATGAAAGGACTTTAGGCCTTTTTGCGGGACTTTTAATGTCGCAGGGCCTAATAGTCAAGTTAGTGAATAAAAGGGGTTCCCACCAAAATTCAAATTCAAATTCGTTCCCTCCGCTTTTTGAATGGGTTCCCTCCCTTTTTTTTAATTTCAAATACTTAGGGTAGAAATTGGCCAATAGGATTTGAGGCTAAAGCCTAAAATCCACTATATATAGTGGTAAATTCGAATCATTTGTACATATTCTCTTCATTTCAATACAATTAGGTTGGCCCTCTTATGGAATGGATATGGATTGTCCTTGCTCTCCATCTTTCCTCCTCTAACTCTCATGTTTTCTTTGGATTCGCTAATTGTTAGATTTGATGCTTATTGGGATTGATCATTCTTATGCTTTTTGTGAGAGAGAAAGGGAGAGAGAGAAGAGTAAGTCTCTATCATTGTTGTGGATGTAATGTTAATGGATCTTGGTGTTAGATATAAATCATATGCATTTGCTGGACTATGAAATATGCTATCACTCTCATGGGAATGAATCTCCATGTGACAACTAGTTAATCATCTTCATCTCCTTGATGCTTGTGTGCTTGGATCTCCATGGCCTTCTTTCAACACCTAGAAGAGAGACGAGATATTGTTGTATCATAAAATCATCATAAAAATGATTATCCATATAGAAATTGCAATAGAGCAACTATACCTGACATGCTGCCAACCACCAAATATCATTCTTTGATTGAACACTAAAGTTGAGTCAGTGTTGGTGTTCTGAATTTGAAAGCGCTCCATTTCATGACTGTAAGACTAACTCTCTCCATTTTTTGTCCCTTTATAAGTTTAGACTCATCTAATTTAAGGACAACTACTAGCTTGTTATTCACACTCTCATTTGTGATACCATAAAATAATGTCACTATGACCCAGTACACAAACATATATGTCATTATCTGGCAAATTCCTCCAAAATCTGCATATGTTACTCACATATCTCACTGAGAATCTTGTAACTCAGCTACTAAAGAACTCTATTTCTCATGAGTAAATAACATATCTGGGAAATCTCTGAAGTGAATAATTCCACATCACAAGTTTTCTAACCATCATACTTTTACCAATATAATTTCTTCATCCAATCAACCTACTTTAGACCTTAGTGTACAAACCAAGATTAGGTTGACTTATACAGACATCTTTGGATATAAGCTTAAGACTAAAACTTTTTTCCATCTGATCCAATCAGCGGAATCTTAAATTAATCTTTACCACCACTATCCGTAATCATAAAAAACTAACAGCTCAAAATCCCCAAAACTCCTCTACTTCCAGATTATTCAAAACAATCACTAGAGATTTCCTCTATTCCCACTGGATAGTTCCACCATTGCACACATACTGGATTCCACAAAAGAAATCTATGCAACTAGTTGATCCCACAAAAGTCTTATTCGTATCATTTTCTTCTCCCCCTTTTAAAAGAAATTCCAAAATGACATGAGATAGCTACAAAGCTTTGGTTCTTCATTACAAAATATGAGGAGAGCTACACATATTTATGGAGTTTGAGGTAGCTCGAGGTAGAACCACATCCATCCATCATTTAATGACATCTTAAAGTGAAAACTAGAGTCTATGTGACATTTGTCACTTCTCATGCATGAAACTCTACCAACTTTTTCCAAGTGTGCTAGTTCTAACTAGAAATGTACAAATCATCATGCATGTGTCCATTACACTTTGTTCATGCCTTCCATGTCACTATGGATCACTTACAATTAATGCATGTGAATTGCAACGAGTTTCTACAAGCATAATTTTGCTAATTCTATGTCTACAAACTATATGCAAGTTGTACTCTTCATTCTAGATATGACATATCCATGTAGCTCGAGTTCTATCTAGGCCAAACTTGGCATTTTGCATTTATGAACAACATACTTGCATGGTACAATATTTGTAGCAAGCCTAAAGTCAAGATGGATTATTTTTCCATTCCAACATTTGTTGTATTTGCTAATTGTTGGTTCTGAATATTATTGGAGTTGCTAATTCTTATGCTTTGTTGTGTGTGTGTGTGTGTGTGTGTGTGTGTGTGTGTGTGTGTGTGTGTGTGTGTGTGTGTGTGTGAGAGAGAGAGAGAGAGAGAGAGAGAGAGAGAGAGAGAGAGAGAGAGAGAGAGAGAGAGAGAGAAAGAGTAAGATCTTCATTGTGGATCGTAGGGTTAGTGGTTGTGTGTAGTGTTAAATGGTTGTGTGTAGTGTTAAATGGTAGTGTTAATGGATGATAGAGTTAGATGTGGATCTCCCATTCATGCTATAATTTGAAATATGCTATCGCTCTCATGGGATCGTGTTATGTACCATAACGATACGCCCTTCAGTGACAGCCTCGCAAGGGGCATGACGCAGGACTGGAGTTATCGACATGTTTAGGTGCCACGCGTCACCATCCTAGGTGGTCACGTGTCGCAGATAGGACCGTGCTTGATGGGACCCACTGTGCTATGCCTGTATAGTGGTGGGGTCTCCTTCTTTCCAGTCACTCAGTCTACCCAAGAGTTGGTGGATGGAGAGCACGTGCATGAGCCAGGATGTATCTCCAGGTCAGGAGATGTGTGCTAGGGAGAGCCGAGTGCGATGGCTGGTGGTATGGGACGCCAGTTATCATAGGAGGCTTGACCGGGAACGATTATGTCGATTGCTCCAGGGCATGGGGGTGGGTCGGTTGTGACCCTACAATAGAGCGGTTACGTCGTCACTGGTATGGGGTGTGCGGAACCTTCAAGGCAGTCGATGACCCTAGGGAGTTGTAACAGTTGGTATCAGAGCAGTCGATTTTCTAAAAGGTGCACACGTTTTCTTTTGTGCCTTTGCGTTTTGGTATTCCTTTATACGGGAATGTGGCTGTTTGGTTTATTAAACCTTTGTTCAAGAAATTCTTGAAAAGGTTGTATAGTGGTTGAAAGCCTAGTTTCTTTATTTTGGTTTTTCAATTGAGTTTTGTTCTTATACAAATCTTTGGATTTTGGTTTTTGCAAGAACAAACTTAAAGTTGGTTTAAAGTTCTAACTTAGCTACTATTAGCCTTGGAACCTTATAAAAACTTTAGCGTATACCCCCTACCATTGGGAAGCCTTTATGGGTTGAATTTAGTTATTGATAAAGAAGTATTTTTCCGATCTTTGCTTACAGTCATGTTGACAGACAAGCCTATAAACTGTACGGACAGTTGTGCACATAGTTCCACAGTTGGCTTTGTGAACTGTCGGACTGTAATAAACGCGCGGAAGGGGAGAGGGTGCTCTTCCCTCGTCAAAAAAAAAAAGGAAATTTTTTTTGTGAAGTGGAGGCCTCTGTGGCGGTAGCAACGTGATCTGCGGGCCTCGAGGTCTGTGCTAGTTGATTGGGGGGAGGGGGGGCGGGGCACTTAGTACCTGCAGCTATGTACTATCTCCTCTTGATGTGACAACTGCTCTCCTTGTTTTTTTTCAAATAATACTTTGAATGAGAATGGGAGATTGTACTCTCCCGGGAAGCGCACTGCCTCTGGCTTGCGTTTGGAGGTGGGGGGGGGGGGGGGGGGGATTATTATCTCCTCCCTGTACTTTTGGGATTGAGGTGACAGGTCGTGGTGGGGGAGACAGTGCGCTTCCCCACGGCCTCACTCACTTTCAATTGGTTTGTTCCTACAACTTTGAAAGCTAAGTTAAAACAACAAAAGAAAACTTTAGTTCTAAGATGTAAATCTTATGTAACTCAGAAGTTTTATACTTCAAAATTAAGCTAAATCCTTTTGAAAGATAAAGCCAGGCCCATTCTTAAATCTATGTCCTTGTCGGCTGTACCTCTCCCTTTCTCCTTCTCTGTACCTGTTGATCTCCAAAGGAGTGGAGAGACTTGTGGTACGTAGGAGTTGGAGAGGGGAGAAAGGGCCTCAACTAAAATCGATAAATCCTTGGGGTCCATGAGCCATGTGGCACCTTTTGGTGGTCCCACATGGATAGAAAAGTCTAGAAGGGACAAATGGGGCCTTTCTTGGGCCCCACCTGTCCTTTTTGCATGAGGGTGGAGAGTAGCTTTGGGGAGGGGATAAAGGATGTACGTTCACTTCCTTTCCCTCATTCTCCCAAATTGTTGTAGAATTCTTTTGCTCTCAAGTTGCTTGCCCTCAAGTTGGTTATTTCCATGTTTTCCCTCTTTGCAGTTTTTACACCGTAGCTCTCTTCCAGTGACTCCTTTCTCCATGGACACCCCTATGGATGAGTTTAGAGCTTCAAGTCTCGTCGGGACTGATGTGGAGAACATGACGTAAATTTGTTATAGCAACAAATTGTGGACATGCGTTCAAAGCATGAATGGGCGGAGGCCGAGATTCGGGCTATGTCCCAGTCTCAACAAACTCTCCTAAACCCGATGTTTACTCCAGAATTTTTTACCGGAGAGAAGAAGGATAGACACCAAGATGTGGTGTTAGCCTGGTTAGATCGATGGACTTCGCATTTTTCCATGCACGATCTACCAGATAGCTCGCGTATTTCGACGGCTATCATGTTTTTACGTGGAAAGGCGTATTCTTGGTGGCAGGACCTTAAAGACTGAGCTACAGTCCCAACCACATGGGATGACTTTCAGGTAGCCTTTAAGGCTACCTTTATGCCTGTCCTAGACGATTTTGAATATTATCGTCGATTTGCTACATTGCAAATGGGGACGAAGCCCTTGGACATCTACTTACAAGACTTCCAAGAGGCTGCTTCGTGATTTTTTAGCCGCATAGACAGAGTACTCCTTAAGCTGTATTTCATCTTGGGCTTGCCCAAGGAATATCAGTTAGAGGTACGCCGTAATCAGCCACAGTCCCTGGAGGATGTTGTGTGTTTCGCTTGGATTTTTGACAATACGCACACGGTTACCTGCAAAGAGCAACCAAAGCCCGAAGCCAAAGACAAATCTTCTGCCGGTCCTTCTTTCAAAAAGGGCAAGGAGCGCACGGTCGGTGAAGCTTCTCCTTCGGGGAAGAAAAAGAAGTGCCCTTGGTTGGAGAGAGTGGACTTCGACAAGGCCAAAAGCGACGGACTGTGTTTCTCCTGCATGGAGAAGGGGCACCTTTCCAAGGACTGCCCGAAGAGACGGAAGAAGGGTGGCCACTCCTTTAAGGCACCAGGTAATTCTTCTCTTTCTTGCATTGATATATTTGTTAAAGATGAAATAGTTTGTATGAATTGTTGTTTTAATATTGCGGTGTTTAGACCTCACGACCTCATTCACATGAGTGGGTTCGTAGTCAGCCAACCTGTGAGTATTCTTTTTGACGACGGTTCTACGCATAATTTTATTAATGCTAAGTTGGTGCAGAAACTGCAGCTGGCAACCGCACCAAGTGACCACAAATATGTGGTTAGGATGGCAGCTGGTGAGGAGCAGCAGGTCTGGGACCACTTTGTCCCCCACGTGCCATTGAAAATTCAACACTATGTAGATAGTTTATCTTTTCATGTCATGAATCTAGATAAGGTGGATGTAATCCTAGGTAAAGAGTGGTTATATGCTAGGAATGGGTCCTTAAAGAAAGTATGTATCTCACTGTATTTCTTTCTTACATAATGACTCTTGGGTTTGTCATAAAGGCGATGAATCTGATCTACCTTTTGTAAATGCTCATGAAGCGAATCAATGTATTTTGAATTCTGAGTATTTTTTGTATTTATGTTATCTGAAAGATGAATCTTACATAGATGCTTTTAGTACTCATAATGTCAATGTTGATGGATCACCTTTCCCTAAAGCATCTTCGCTTGAGGGCAAAATCTTTAAGAGACTTAGGGAGGAATATAATGATATATTCCCTGAGCAATTGTCTGAGGGTCTTCCCCCCTCATGGGGTGTAGACCATCATATAGATCTCCTTCTTGACAACTCTCCTGTATCGCTTTTTCCCTACAGGATGATCCCAAAGGAAGAAGATGAAGTTGCTAGTCAACTTAAGGAGCTGTTACGTAAAGGCCATATTTGGCCTAGTAAATCTCCTTGGGGAGCTCTTGTTTTGCTAATCGGCAAGAAAGATGGAGGTTTTCATCATTGTGTCGATTACAAAAATCTTAATAAAATGACAATTAAGAACCGCTATTCCTTGCCTCGATTAATGGACCGATTGAATGGTGCTAGGTATTTCACCAAATTGGACCTTAGGTCAGGGTACCATCAAATTAGAATACACGAGGGGGGTGTTTCCAAAACTGGTTTTCGTACTAGGTACGTCCTGCGAAGCAAAGTATGTAGCAACATCGAAGATGGCCAACAAAATAATTTGGCTAAGGTAGTTCCTGGACGAATTGGACGAAACAAGGAATGAGCCATTGGTCTTGCAGATGGAAAACACCTCTGCGATACACCTGATGAAAGATCCTGTGTTCCACTCAAGAAAGAAGCACATTGCGATCAAGTATCACTTGATTAGGGATCTGATTGAAAGGAAGATGATGCAGACCACCTTCATAGGAACGAAAGATATGGTTGCTAACATCTTCACTAAAGCTCTGGACAAAGGGCTCTTTGAGAGGCAAAGTAGCAGTCTTGGGATCATAAAGCTACCATGCTTTGAGAGGGATCTGAAGAAACAAAGTGTTTCTGATTACAAAGCCTTGCTAGTTTTCAGTCCTTCACTTGACGAAGATGTTCATGAACTCGAACATCTGGAGACACGAAACACAAAGAGTTTCGCGAACACGAAAGTCAACGGAGACGAAGACGAACGATTCGCGAACACAAAGGATCCATGAATGAGATTCCTTTGCGGTCCAGCAAGAGAGAAAGACATACGAGGTAAGCGAAACCAACGGTGAAAATGAAACCCGTTCTGTCCTCGCGCTCCAAAGATTACCACCAGAGATCACGCAAGTACCTAGAAGTACAGATATCTGACCTGATGGCATGACGTCAGCAGATACTTCCTAGGTCGTGGCTAATCTGCAACTCTTGTAATTTTCTGATTGTTTGTAGATATATAATCACTCTAATCTTAGGTTTACATAGAGAGACCATACTTACTGGATAATACTTGACACATATCAAAATAGGATACACAGAGTGTAACTAAGAGAAGAGACACTGAAAAAGTCTGATGCTAGTAAGCAATCAAGACGAACACAGACAGAAGCTCCGCCTGCGTGTGAGAAGATAATTTTGTCTAGGATCAGAAGATCCAATTGTTCGCTAGTGAAGTGAGACTACTACTTGTGAGAGAACCGTGCTTCTCTCACGCCAACGCACTGCGTGGATTTGCATGCAGTGCCCTGAAGAAATCAGAGAAAATCAATATAGATTATTTTTTTGGTTGTGTCTGATCTTGGATGTCGAATGCTTATGCTGTTTATTTTTCATATGTCTAAGTTTTCTTATTCCCTTTGAATTCCGTACCTTGGTTGAAATTAAGTCGAATGTTGTATTAATTTTATGAACGTAGATCAGTAGTAACTAACTACTCTCTAGAGGATTGTAGGAGTGTTTCAGCTGGCAGTGCCCAGCGAACGCATCTGAACTCCATCCGAATCTTGAAAGAGAGTTGCAAATGTTTCGTAAATTTTCTTCTCACAATTCTCATCATTCGTATCGGAGCAACGCACGATTCAACAATAACTGACATCGAAATCTCTTTGAGATCTTTATAAGTCAAAGCGAAGCAATCTTGATACTTAATAAGCAATGTCCGTAGCGTTTGAAACTATTTAGGAGTAAGTTGTGCTCCAACTTATACAATCTTTTATGGTTCTCCTGGTTCAGGTAGATTCATAGGCTGCGTCCTAGCTGGGCCATCGTAAATATCTTTCGATTCTAGCACTAATTCTTCAGGTTCACGACGTGCTTTTGGTAACATGATAACTACATCATCCAGAGTATAGCGTTTGAAATGCTCTTGCATACCATGTTGGACTTCATCTAATTTATCTTTTTTAAAAAGATTAGTCTTGGATCTTCGTTTAGCTTTCTTAGCAGGAATCGATCGTGGAGGTGATGACTCTTGAGAAGATGAATTCGTCTTCGAAGGTGATGACTTCCTGGACATTGATGTCTTGCGAGAAATCTGACTTGAAAAAGCATCCTTGACTTTCCCTTTGCCTTTATCCAATAAAGGTGGCACATTCTTCGAATCAACCTTTTGAGGTGCATTTTCCCATTTCATGGCTTGGATCCATTTGTCCTTTTCTGGACCTTCAATTGCCTCCTTGAATGTCCGCGGTTCGTCACTGACCTGCAAAATTCTTCTGATGTGGAAGCTGGGCTGCCTGGCACAAATCTTGTTGGCGCTCTTCATGGTCTAGTCGACCTTCTGGGAGATCCTCCCGGAACAGCTATGCTTTTACTCTTGTTTGCTCTGCTCGGTCCGGAACCATCTTGGTTTACAAGAAGTGCGGCAGCAGGTTGCCTCTCGAATATTTCTTCGTTTGATTCGTCACTCGAATGAGAGACGACTCGAAAATCTTTGTTTTCGTGTTCGTCCTCTGCTCCCTCTGACGTTGGCGGTAGGTCATAGTACTGTCTTTCCAGAACTTCATAGCTAACAGGGTCTTCGTTGGCCATTGTCCTGCTCTCGTCGAATTTGACATCTCTCACTGTTTTCACAATGTTCGTGTCTGGCATGTAGATTCTGTAGTATGACGAATTATTGTCATAGCCTACCAAAAATCCTTGCTCAGCTTTCTCATCAAGCTTCTTGCGAAGCTTATCAGAAATATGTGCATATGCTGCACAGCCAAATATTTTGACGTGAGACAGGTTGGACTTTCTACCCCACCATAGCTCATGTGGTGTCATGTGAGGAACACCAAATTTACATGTCCTGTTCTGGATGTATGTGGTTGTAGCTACTGCTTTAGCCCACAATGCCCTTGGGGCCTTCGAGTATGCCATCATGCATCTGGCTGCTTCCATCAGGGTCTTGTTCTTTCGTTCAGCAACACCATTGTGTTGCGGTGTTTAGGCTGCAGTTCTTCTGTGAATGATGCCATGATCATTGCAGAAGTCGGTGAAGCGATTTGAGATATATTTGTCACCTTGATCTATTCTGATCTACTTCACCTTGCTGCCTATGCATCTCTCAGCCCAATTCACATATTCTGCGAATTTATCGAGTGCTTCAGATTTATTTTGAATAAAATACACTCTGGCAAACTTGCTATAATCATCAATGAAGGTTATATAGTATTTTGAACCTCCCACTGAGATCATGTTGAATGGACCGCAAATGTCAGAGTGCACCAGCTCCATAATCTTTGTCGTTCTGTAGGAGTCTTTGACGAATGGTGTGCGTGACATCTTGCCTTTCAAACATGCATCATAGGTGGTCGAATTGGTTGCATTCGGGATGCTGACCCCTGTTATTGCTCCATGATGACTTGTCTGGTAGAGTGCCATTGAGTTTATGTGGCAAAGTCTTCTGTGCCACAGTGTGTCTGGCTAGTCGTCATAGGTCTGATGCATTTGATCTTCAAGTAGGCGCACCTTTAGATGATATAGGTTGCCCTTCCTTTTGCCTTGAGTAATGAGAGTGCTGGTATTGGCATCAATCACGTTGCATGCTTCGTTAGAAAATGTCACACGCATCCCTGCATCTGCTATTCTTGCTACAGAGAGCAAGTCTTGTTGCAGAGTTGGCACGACCAGAACGTCTTCGAGTCGTCTGTCTCTGCTGTTGGTGTTGAGTCAGAGTGAACCAATACCATTTACTTGATGTCTGGATCCATCTCCAAGAACTATGAATCTTGAGGGATCTGCTCTTCTGAAATCAGACATGATTCATCTTGATGTCACGAAGTGCGAGGTGGCTCCTGAATCCAGGATCACCTCGTGTGTGTCAGACGTTGATGCTGCACACACATCTTCATAGATGTAGGTGGTCGAACAACTTTTGTTCATTTTTTCTTCGCCCATCTTTGAGCTCTCAGGCTCCTCAACATAGGAAGAACTATTATCGTTCTCCTGTCTGTTCTGTGCTGATCTGTTTCTTGGGTTCTGGTGGCAATCCATGGCTGCATGACCCTTCCTTTGGCAATGGATACACTCAATCTTGGGATTGAGCCAGCATGTATTTACTGTATGCCCGTCTCTTCTGCATCTCCTGTAGGTCTTCTTGTCGGCATCTTGTCGTTTCGACCTCCCTTTGGTCTTCTAGTTGATTTTGCTGGTCCCCTTTGCTTGCTGGTTACGATCCTGCCTCTGATTCGACTCCCTCTTAGGCTTGAACTATTTTTTTGATTTTTCTTTGTTGTCGTAGAGTGCCTGGTCAGAACCATCTTTGTGATAAAGATGCTCTCTGGCCTCGACTTCCTCTCGAATCTCGACAATCGTCTTTTCAAGGTTCATGATAGGATCTTTCACGAGCAGGGTTCGTGTCGTCTCGAAAGATCTAGGTAAGGCTCTCAACATATATGTGAGCTGCTTCTCAGCTAATACTGTATTCTCTGCTCCTAAGTTGTGTAGTGATAGAAACAAGAAAGAGGTGAGGTCTTTTCCATCCCACTGTAGATTCGTCAGTTGATCTTCCAGCATCATAATTTGACTTCTTGATTTCGTCTGAAATCTCGTGAGCAGTGCATCCCACATCTCCTTAGCTTTGGAGAGTGTGGTTAGGTCAAGTGTAAGGCTATCTTCGATGGAAGATGATAGCAAGGCTACTGCCTTGTCATTTTTCTCCCTCCATTCGCGTAGCTCCTTGCTTGTTGTCGTAGGCATTTCTTCTGTGCCATCCACCTAGGGGAAGAGTCCTTCACCCTTGAGTATCAAAGATGTCTTAACTTTCCAAGCTAGAAAGTTAGATTCTAAAGAATTAAGTATAGTGCAGATCTTGTTCGGCATGCTGCTGATTGAAGCCATTGTTTCTTGAAGTCTGTTTTCTTGTTGATGGTTGATTGTCTGAATGCTTGGCCTCATGGATCTGCTAGCTTCTCGACTGTGTCAGAATATGACAGGGATGCTCTGATACCACTGTTGAGAATCGTGCGTTGCTCTGATACGAATGATGAGAATCGTGAGAAGAAAATTCACGAAACATTCGCGACTCTCTTTCGAGATTCAGATGGAGTTCAGATGCGTTCGTTGGGCACTGCCAGCTGAAACACTCCTACAATCCTCCAGAGAGTAGTCAGTTACTACTGATCTACGTTCATAAAATTAATACAGCATTCGACTTAACTTCAACCAAGGTGCAGAATTCAAAGGGAACAAGAAAACTCAGACATATGAAAAATAAACAGCATAAGCATTCGACATCCAAGATCAGACACAACCAGAAAAATAATCTATATTGATTTTCTCTGATTTCTTCAGGGCACTGCATGCGAATCCACACAGTGCGTTGGCGTGAGAGAAGCACGGTTCTCTCACGAGTAGTGGTCTCGCTTCACTAGCGGACAATTGGATCTTCTGTTCCCAGACATAATTATCTTCTCGCACGCAGACGGAGCTTCTGTCTGTGTTTGTCTTGATTGCTTACTAGGATCAGACTTCTTCAGTGTCTCTTCTCTTAGTTACACTTGTGTATCCTGTTCTGATATGTGTCAAGTATTATCCAGTAAGTACAGTCTCTCTATGTAAACCTAAGATTAGAGTGATTATACATCTACAACTAATCAGGGAATTACAAGAGTGGCAGATTAGCCACGACCTAGGAAGTATCTGCTGATGTCATGCCATTAGGTCAGATCTCTGTACTTCTGGGTACTTGCATGATCTCTAGTGGTACTCCTTGGAGCGCGAGGACAGGACGGGTTTCGTTTCCACCGTTGGTTTCGCTTACCTCGTCTGCCTTTCTCTCTTGCTAGACCGCAAAGGAATCTCGTTCGTGGATCCTTCGTGTTCGCGAACCGTTCGTCTTCGTCTCCATTGACTTTCGTGTTCACGAAACTCTTCGTGTTTTGTGTCTCTAGATGTTCGAGTTCGCGAACATCTTTGTCAAGTGAAGGACTGAAAGCTAGCAAGGCTTTGTAATCAGAAACACTTTGTTTTTTCATTTATTGAGCATACCATACCCTTAATGCCTGATGCAGTTTCAAAGGTCACAAAATTCTATCGTTGTAATCCTGATGTTACGGATTTGATAAAGAAATAGTTACATAGATTGCTTGAAGACAATTTCATCTATGAGATCGAGCACAAGAAATGGGTTTCGCCAATTATCATTGTTCCTAAGAAGAGTGAAAAATTGAAAATTTGTGTGAATCTCAAAGCTTTGAATAAAGTAACGTGAAAGGATCACTTTACGTTACCTTTTATTGAAAGCACTTTGGACCACCTTGCTGGAGCAGAAGTTCACAATTTTTTGGATGGATTTAGTGGATACAACCAGGTCAAGATTGCACCTACAGATCGCCTCAAAACAGCTTTTGAAACAGAGTGGGGCACTTATGCTTATAAAGTAATGTCTTTTGGACTTTGTAATGCACCTAGGTCATTTCAAAGAGTGATGCAGTTCTCTTTCAATGACTATCTACAAAAATTCTTTGAAATTTACTTGGATGATTCATAGTGCAGATGTAGACCACCTGGATCATTTGGAGAAAGTATCTGAATGTTGTTGCAAGTACCAAATATCCTTAAATCTAGAAAAGTTTTAGATATGGGTTTCTCACGAAGTTGTTCTCGGACATGTGGTATCAAGACACGACATTGCTACAGATTATTCCAAAATCAAAGTCATTGTGGAATTACCACCGCCAGGAACAATTTGCGGAGTTTATGTTTTTATGAGTCATGCGAAGTATTATCGAATTTCCATTATATTCTTTGCTGATCTTGCAAGACCTATATACAAACTGACCATTGTTCCTATTTGGACAGTCGAGGTGTTAGAAGCCTTTGAGAAATTGAAAAAAAACATTAGCTTCGGCATCGATACTACGTGCTCCAGATTGGACGATTGAATTTCATGTTCACATTGATGCCTCGAAATATGTTATTGGATCAATTTTGACGCAGCCAGGTGAATATAAGAAAGACTATCCCATACGATTTGCAAGCAGGCAGCTTACAAATTCAGAAAAAAATTATTCGACGATTCGACTAAAGTTCTGTTCTTTCTCTTAGCAAGAGCATTCAATTGAGGTGAATAGGAGGTAATGTATTGTTCCTCAATGCCATTGTTAAGGCAATACTCCTTAAATTCGGTGGAGATGTATTCTCCTCCGTTTTGGACCTCAATGCTTTGATTCTTTTGCCAGTTTGATTTTTTGCATGCTCTTTGAATTGTCGAAACCTGTTTAAAGCCTCCGATTTTTGCTTAATAAAGTAAACAACTGTTTTTATGGAAAATTTGTCAATAAAAGTAATGAAATACTTTGCATCTAGCAATGATGGAGTTTGCATAGGTCCACATATATCTAAATGAACAACATCTAACAGAACTTTTTGTGCATGCCTCTGACTTGATCTAAATGGAATCCTAGTCTACTTTCCAAGGATGCAGCTATGACAGACAGGGAGGTCGACTTTGTCCGTTGGATAGTCGTGATCAAGTGCTAGGGATTGTCTGGACATGTTCGATACAGATGCATACTTCAAGTGTCCTAAGCAATGATGCCATAGTAATGCTTTATTGACAAGAACAGAGGTTTTCAAGGCTTGACTAGTATCAATAATCTATATAAGTATCATTGCCTCTTGTCGAGTGCAAGGATCTTGTTGCTCCTATTGATAATTCTATATTGATCAGACTCAAACTCCACCTTATGACCTAAATCTGTGATTCTACTTACTGATAACAGATTTGTAGGAGTTCAATAAACAAGCAAGACTTTTGACAGTAGTTTGAATTGATCATGTTGGAACCTTAATCTTACAGTACATAGTGTGAGTGCTATCATCACCAAGATGAACATACTTCTTTGTGATGTAAGGCATATAGGAGTGAAAGATCTCATGATGATTGGTCATATGTTGGGTAGCTCTAGAACCCAAAAAGCAAGAATCATCCAAAAATGCCTTTTGGTCTTTGACCATAAATGCGCCTTCGTCCATGTCGACTTCGGGACATGCTGAAACTGTATTTGCTATTTGATCAGGTTGTTTGGCTGCGTTCTCCGCTTTGAGAATTCAACAATCATGGATCTCATGGTTATTGCGCTTGCAATACCTGCAAAACGTCTTCTTCTTCGATTTTGGATTTGATGATTGTCCTTCACTTTGAGTCGATTTTTGTTTCGATGCAGACTGCTTGGAGATTTTTTGCTTCTGTCATTATGATCCTTTGTTGACATATAGAGCATGAAATGAAGAGGTAGATGGAGTGTCTTGACTTCTTCGATTATCTTCTTGCAGCAACATAGTGATAACTCTAGTAAGAGTTAAATCTGAGTTGCTTAATTGTCCACTACATGTACTTGTGATCTCCTAAGGTGTGTAGATGCAACAAGATCAAGACTAGATTGAGATTCAAGATCTATCTTTGATTCTATGGCAAAAACACACTACTACATGCATACAATCACTTCCAACTCTCACTCACACGTGTTTTTTGAAGAACAAAGAATTAGTTTGATCAATTTTGGAGATGCGTCATCAATTGAAGAATTTCACTGGTCTATCAAATTAGGAGATCTAATGAAAATTGTCGAACTTTCAAATCTTTCACAAAATGATGGTTTTTTGCAACTTGTGCATGACAAAAAATGAGTTACGACCATATTCAGCTAAGGACATGGGATAGTCCTAATATGGTAGACCGGCCCTCCAAAGATTTTTGGTCACGCCTAGATTTTATTCCATTTCGAGGCCTGTTGGTGACTAATGACCTTGAGAGGACCCAGACACTCTAATTGAGACATATGGAGTAATGCATGTACATGTGACGGTTATAGGTAGGAGAAATGCATGAAGAGTTGTGACCTATTTATAGTTGACCTGCATGGAGATTGCATGGGCTCATGCACAGGATCCTACTCTCTATATATTGAGGTAGAGATTCAACCCGTTGACGACTTTGGTCTAGGTTACCAGTTGAGCTCTTCTCCTCTTGCTATCACATGGCGTGGCTTGGGGGCTAGATCCAGGAGGAAACTCTAGGAGGGATCTAGGTTTGGTTGGGTGGTTTCGCTCCATTGTCTCTCTTGTTTTTTCCTATCCTCATCTTAGGGGTTGTCCCTGGTGGTCTTACATTGGTATCAGAGCCCGACTAAGATGCGGTCTTGGATGGGGTGGAGACAAGCTCTATGTCAAATCGGAATTGGAACGCACTTGGATTCACATCCTGGATGGAGTGCTATTTTTTCAAGGGAAATTGGGTTTGGATTCACTAATTCTTGTATGAAGCATGCTTTTCAAACTTGGTGGTAGAGTGCTCTTCTCCTTGTTTGATTTTTTTAGAGATGCTGTGGAATTGTGTGAATTCATTCTTATGTTTTCTGAAGCCTTGAGAAAGTTTCCATTTGAAGTAGAATGAGCTGCATGGTTGATCCACTTTCTTGTTTAAATCTATTTTTTTTGGATAAATAATTTGCATGAATCCATAAGGTTTTGGACAAGTTTGATTGAGATTTAGTAGCAGAAGTTTTGTTGATAGATTGACGAGGAATCAATTTATCCAAAATGAATAAACTAAATGTTGCTGGAAATCTTGAATTTATTGATTGCATGCGAGGATTTGAGGTTTTATTAGGCTAATCCTCTTGTGAATCATGCAAACAGAAAACTAAAAACATTGATTGGATATTGTAAATTGCTGATTATCTAACTGTGGTAGATTGATACTTTGGATTGTGGATGCATGCAAGGTTAGTTTGGGAAGAAACCTTCTCCCGTAATTGGCTATGCACCTCTTGTGGTGAGAATCATTGTGGGAGCAACCGATTTTTGTGAACGCCTGCGAAACTGTTGCTTGCTGATTCCAAGAGTTTAGGAACTATAGTTTCTGAACCTTTGGAAAAAACTGATTTGGTATATGTTGGAACCTTTGTTTAGTGCAAAGGGAAGTTATAGAAGACAACCACGATGCATGCAAGCCTATTGAAGAACAGAAAGTAACCTTGTAGAAGAGTTAAACAAGATATTGAACTTGTTAGGAAACCTTTGCTACTGCTCACCAGCGACTGGTACGCCCATTTGTAAAGTGTGTGGAGCGACTGATCCGAACTGAAAGGCCCTGACTCATAGTTTTAACTATGATTAGTGGATTCAGATGTGTTTTCGCCCTACTATGAATCCTCACAGAGTCAATCTGCGAGTGATCTAAGGTTGTAGCGTTGTTAGGCATTCTTGGTTGACAAAACCTCTGTTCAAGCTATTGGAGAAGCATATGGGATTTGATAAGGCTCGTTTTCTGCTCGAACTTGGGTGTAGGGAGTAAAGTGGGATGGCAGATGGCTTAGTGAAGGGCACGATCTTGTTTGAGCTCTCCCTCTCTCGGTTTTCCTCTTGGAAAGGTCACGATTGGAAGCATTCTTTGTGGTGATGATGGCGGCTGAGTGGTTGAGTGGAGGTCGTGGCCTCCTCTCTCACAATTCACTTCTTCCTATTTGAAACCCTTTTCGGGTTTTTGTGATTTTCAATGTTTTTGCATGGCCTTGAAAGTACCTTGCCTTAGGCATGTCGGTTTTCCCCTTTTGAATGGGAGTGACCGGTAGTTTTGACCTTCGGGCAAGGTGCATGCAGGTCGATCAAGGCTTATGGGGCTTGACATATGGTAATTTTAAAAGTTGGTTTTAAAGGTGGATTGAAATCAACTCAGAAAATTTAAGCTACCAGCACCCAGTAAGAGGAATTTTGGTTTCTTGGTGCACGGTTGTGAAAGCTGTAACCTTGGTTTTTAAATATTGCTTTCCGCTTATGGTAAAAGGAATCTAGTTTTTTATTCTATGGACAATATGCATGTACAAGACCTTATTAACTTGACAATTACCTGTAAGCCAGTTTTTGTGAAACTATGGTACCGTTGTTTTTTGTGTCAAGTTGTATTAATCGGTCCGATTTATTCTAAACCGATCTTGACTAAACAATGGAAATGGTACGGTTCTCAGGCATGTACCCAGTGAAGGGATTTGATTCCTTTGTATTATGCTAGTTAGCCACTTAACTTTGGAGTATGGTCCTCCCAATAAATTGAGTTAAACGATATTTTTTTTGGTTCTTCCTTTTGGAATCGGTGAAGCACTAATAGGCTTATCCTAAATGATGTTGAACTTTAGGATTGGGCAAACTAAAGCTTTTCAAATACTTGTTAAAGTGAATAATTGGAATAAGGTTGTAATTTTTGAGAGGTAGCTCTATATTCGATTAAAAAATAGGTGTATCGAATATCGTAAAGAGTACCCGGATCCAGATTTTATTGATTGTTTGTTAGTTTCAGGCATTTTTAATGAAGTAATACTTAAGCTAGTGTGGTCAAAAGGGTAGCAACCTAGCATTTACTTGTGTCAAAAGGACTTTTCGAGGGCCTTCGCTAATGAAATTTTTTGGGTGACCGTAAATCTAAGGGAGGAAGAAAATGAGACACTAGAGTGGGTAAATGTGATTGTGTTATGTAATTTGGATTGGTAATTAATCCCTGTAAGAAAATTGCATATCCCGGTTTTGAATTCATTAAGTTGAATTTATTTTGAATATCTATAGGACCATGAGCTTACCCTATTGTTTTTGGAAATTGTGACATGGAATGAGATGGTACATAAATGACAATAGAGCCATAGACTCTAATTATTATTTTTGTTCATTCACAGCAAGTTGGCTATAGAGCCAAATAGAGGAGCCAAGATGCTTCGAAAAGAAGAAGAAAAGAGAAAAATAATAAAAATAGGTTGATGGACCACAAAAGGGACAAAAAGATGGTAGGTCAACACTACATTAGGAAGTTTTTGTTTTTAGATCCTCTCTAATTTCTAGTTATATGCCAATACTCCATATTAAGATATGAAATGAGTGACACATTTCTGAACTCTTAGTACAATGATCTTATTCCTTTTCTAAAACACTTTTTTTTTATTGGTTTGATCCAACACTACACTATGTTCTACTCACTCCATGAATCCTTATACTTACTCTTGCTAGTCCAGATGTGTCTACAATCACTAGTAAAATGTAGTCGAAAAAAGCTAGGCAACAGTTTCCAAATTACATTGAATGCTTTAGTTGGTTGTGTTGAAAGAAAAAGATGGTGTATTAAAGAGGATAAACAAGGGAGATAAAACATCAAGTTGCATGTAGCATTGTTATGATTTGGTATTATCTTTTGTGTTAAACATTAGACACATTGCTTGTAATAAACCTATTCAAAGAACAAGCATGCTTATCAAAGAATTGGTAACATGTTACAGTTATGATTATGCACAATTTTTATCTTCTTATAATATACTTGACTATAGTTTTAAGACTCTTTTGTGATTGGCAAGGCCAATTCAAGTGGGCCTCGATGAGGTGGGACCTATTTCTAGGTGGCAGGAAAGGGTGCCATCACGAGGTAAGTCCACTTGGAATGGGAGGAAACTAGGTGTGTTCACCAAAAAAGAGGTAAGTTGAGGAAGGATGGGCCCAAATGGGTCAATGAAAGCCAAAAGCCATTGCTAGATTATCCAAATTCAAATTTAGGTCACTTGTATTTACCTCTAAAAAGTGCCCTTGTGTAAAAGTCATATGTTCTTATTAATATCAACGATTTTCATTTTTGAAATGCACTTACCCCTTGATGGAAAAAACCGTAAGATGTGTACTAGCACAATGGAATCTCAAGATCCTATGCAACTAGGTCTCTGCGAGTTGCAATATTTGAGAGCTCTGTGGATATGAGCCCTTTCTGCCCTAAGAGAAATATACTTAGAGACAAGGTTGGCTTGCCTTTGGAAAAGCTCTAGCACACATGCATACCCTCTCGCTTGTGCACACATGCATCCGTACACACACACACACACACACACAGGTTGGCCACATATGCTCTAATGTTCTCTCTTGCAGATTGTAGCTTTGACTCTCAATTGGGCACTTTTATGTCTCTTGCGACTGAAAGGTTTTTGTGTGCAGATGGACCTCGTTATACCCCTTGCATACAAACAAAGATGTAGAGGTTGATTGCAAATTTGGATGGTCGGCGGGACATGCTTACATACACCTCTAACTAGCTTTCAAGAGCAATGCCACTCCACTGTGGCTAGTCTTTCAATCGCTTCCTTTGCTCCGAGGCCTAGTCTTTCCAACACCTACATCTCCAAACCACCTATTAGAGTGAACTTATTCCAGGTGGCACATGGAAGAACTCATTCTCCATTGCGACTGAGTTTGCATGCAAGGCCCTACCCTCATCTAACGATGCAAAAAATGTCATCACGAACTCTCCACCATGCAGGAGCATTCCCTCACTGATGAACGACATCGCCTGCACTATGATGAATGAGGGTGGTGCCACCGCCTGCATCCTTAGTCACGGTGCCGAATATTCTCCTCGGTTGCGAGCACACACAGAGTCTAGCTTCCTCCTGGGTTGCAAGAGATGGAGAGAGGGGGCCAATAACCCAAGCCTTGTGTCCAAGACCTGTTTATTTGTTGCACTTTCCAACACCCAAATCCTTAAAAGCCCTAATTCCCAACTTCTTAGGTCTCCAACGACCAGCAACTGCCGGTAAAAGAGCAAAAGACTGTAGCGAAAACCGCCACGTGGAAGCGTGCGGCTGCAGGGTAGGCACCGGTGACCTACGGTAGCCGGTACACTGAAGCCCTCTAACCCCCCCTCCCTTCTCTTCCTTGCGGCTCGAGTTGCGATCCATGCCGTTCTCTGCTACTATTGGCGAGATCGCCATAGCCACGCAGAAACAGAAAAGAAGAGAAAGGAAAGAGAGGGGGAGAGAGAGAGAGAGGGAGAGTGGGAGAGAGAAAGCTCCATTCCTTTGGTAAGCAAGCCTTCATGCGCTTTTGGATATTTGAATGAATGTCTGGGTTTTGGTTTGTGAGGACAAATCTTTGTTAGGGTTTAGACCCAGCAAAAGCAGAGGAAAGCTGTTTGGATCTCGGGGAGTGCTCTCGTCTTTCTTTGTCTGTAGGCGGTGAAGCGTTGAGGCGTTTCCCGGGAAGGGGGTTTTGTGCAGGTTTTGTGGAGTGCGGAAGGTGGTTGTAGTTTGTGATGGACAAGGGCAAGAAGGCGAAAGTGGATGATGAGGACGCCTCGGAGCAGTTGGACACCGAGTTGGTGCTTGCAATTGAGAAGCTTCAAGAAGTTCAAGATGAGCTTGAGAAAGTAAATCCTTGAAGCCTTTTTCATTCATAAGCTTTGTAAACTTTGTCCTTCTGAAAATGTTTTTAGTATTGCATATATTTTGCTATTTTATGCTTGTTGACATATCTAGATAATAGAAACGACGATGTTATTGGGGTGAGGACATCTCTAAAACCACCAGTGTGCTTGTTTTTCCCTTATTACTTTGATTAAAGCTTCTTATTTAAGAGACACAGCATAAACCTTGGCATTATTTTCCTGTTGAAGTATATTTCATCCGTTTTAGCACATTGAGATTATGAGCAGGAACGTGCTGTACGCTTTTGGACTTCACAACTCATACCAAAGTTATTAGTACGCGATTAGTTTTAACACTTATTTGGAGATGATATAGAGTTTTGGGAGTGCTTATGCGTGGGCTAGTGCTTGCCTTGATTTACGTTGGCTGTTGGATGAATAGCAAACAAAGGGGTTTGTTTGTCCTGGTCTATTGATATTTATGCTTTTGTTCTGTTCTCCACTAAGCAATGCAAAAACTCTTGCTCAAAAGCTTTAAACAAAGCACATTGCATCTTTTTGAGCCATGACATCAGTGAATAAAGCCAATGTGCTTTTGTTGAAACTTGAGATTTAGAAGCTGGTATTTGGAACAAGGTAGACTGTTAAGATAGGTTTCTAACGTTGAAATCATCACCTCCTGGTAAGTTTTCATGTTAAGGTCTTCTCTGGTTTCTGATCAAACCTGTCAATCGCTTTTGGCATCCTATTTTTTCAAATGACCGACTTTGGAGCAGGTGAACGAGGAAGCAAGTGACAAAGTCTTGGAAGTGGAGCAAAAGTATAATGAGATTAGACGCCCAGTTTACAAGAAACGGAATGACATAATACAGAGCATCCCTGATTTTTGGCTCACTGCGGTATGCCAATTTTTTTCCATAGGAAGTCTAATCAGTGTAAAATGTTTATAATTTTTGTCAGTTTCCGCTGGAAAAGTACATAAATAGTAGTGATTTGGGGCTTCTTCATGAGGATTTCAACGGACATAAATCTTTGCGATGCACTACTTGTTTGCAATGCAATATTTGCTCAGAGGCAGGAAGTAGATCCGAAACTATGCTATTTTTCATGTTTCAAGTTATGCAGCATGAAAGTTCACTTTACAGTTATAAATTTGTGAGTGTACTCACAACGAGGAGCGTATTGATAGTGCCTAGTTTTGGAAATGTCACATAATGTTCTTACTCAAAGTGCCCAAAAAATGACAGCTGATGTTTCCCACCTTATATTTCACTTATCAAGCTTGTGCTACTTAGTCTAGGAGATTTTGTCTTCAAAATGTGTAACATTTTTGTAAAACACACTTCTGATTAGAGCACTTGCTTAGCAACTTTTGATTGCAAAAAGCAAGCTGATTCAAAAGTTTGATGCAGTTTTTGAGCCATCCAGTGCTGGGAACTCTTTTGACTGAAGAGGATCAGAAGGTACATTCACATGCTTTTGTTCAGAAGCCCGATTGCTTTGTATTCAATGTATTCAATGTACTGACATAGGGCCGATTGGTGACCATATTGTAAATAAAGCTGGCTAAGGGCACTATCTATCATTTGGACATTTTTAGTTGGCTCATGGAGTTAGGTTACATTGCCATGGAATGTCTTTGTGGCTAAATTGTTTTATCCAGACCGTGCCGATACTGCTATTTTCTTCATCCGCTGCAGTGCTAAACTGTGCAATCAGCATCTCGTTAGATGCGGGAAATCAAAGGAAGCTTTTGCAGAACGTAGGCGATTTATCTTCTTGTTAAGTGTTGGTTCTGACTAATTCGGATTTATGTCCCATTTCAGGTCTTCAAGCATCTGCTGTCTTTGGATGTAGAGGATTTTAAGGATGTCAAATCAGGTTACAGCATCACATTTGTATGTTTCTTCACTTCAATAGCTTCTTTGTTGAGATCTTTACCTTAGATATGTGCTTTTTCTTTATGAATATTGTGTTGTGTGGGGCATGCTTCTAATGCCAAACATTTTCATGCAGAATTTTCGACCAAATCCTTACTTTGAAGATACCAAACTCATAAAGATCTTCCGGTTTTCAGATGAAGGCACAACATCAGTCTCAGGCACATCCATAAGATGGAAAGATGGAATGGTAAGCTGCAGACGTTGCTCCTTCCTGTAGGACTTGTGAAAGACAATTTCTGATTCCATAAAGGATGATGATGCATGAATTTCAAGTTCGGGTTTGGCCGTCCTATAGCAAATTGTTAGTGGTTATGCTTTGATCTTGTGTCAAGGTTCATGTGAGATGACACAATTGAATTTCTTCTTCAAGAAAATGGTATTTGGTTAACATTCATGCAAGCTCCAGGGCATGTGTAGGATGGTTGCATTTTTCATATCACGCTCTTGTTTTCTTTGTCATTATTTGTGTGTTGGAATCGTGCAACAAAAACACTATGAATTCTAGAAATAATTAGCTAACTAGTTCACATGGATCAGGTTGTTCAACCTTTTCTTTGATTCCTAGTTAATTTTTTGTCTGCTAGTTGTAGGCACGGCCGTGATGAATTGCCATGACATGTTTTCAATCTTTATCATTTACATGACTATAGCATAGTTGCTCGTTTTGGAATGGACCCTGAATTTTTATTTATTTATAGTACGTGCCATGTTTTTTTGTTGTCCTTTTTTTAAACTCTAGATTGAGTAGGAGTCAACGAACAAAACAAACCTGTGCATACAGTACAATCATCGGCAAATTTTTCATCTTTGTTTTTGTATCGTCCTTCATTTTCTTTGTTTGCTTTGTAAGTTTCGGCTTTTTGCAAAAATGGTGATGGCTGCATGAATCACTATGAAGAAGACATAGTCAATGCTCCTTTTGGGGAATCACTGATGGAAAATTAAGCATAACAAGTACTAATGCGCCACAAGCCTTCGTTTATATGCAAATAGTTTCATCGCTATGCATAATTCGTAATTGTGGCTATTGTTGGGGGGATCCACTGATGGAGAATTGAAAGATGGTAAGTTGATAAATGAGAGTTGAGAACTAGATATCGTTCTATTTCTATCAGCTCGAAAAGGCTAAAGAGATTGAAGGTAACAATAAAAGTTTAACTTGCCAGGGGCGAGAGAGAGAAAGAAAGAAAGAAAGCTTTATTGAATTTCTTTCCATGCCATAAGGCATATAAGACTGAACAATACATCAAAGAAATGGAAACGAGACGGATCGATGTTGTCAACCAACAACACTAAATAGATCTGACTAAGAAGAGATTAATGGCCAGGATTATATGGTACGTAGACCATTTACAGGCTCAACTGGACATCTCTTCAATTCTCTACCTCTGACTCTAACTCTGATCAATTCCAGATATCATTATGACACATTTCTATTTAGTTTCAACTAAAGGTTTAGTGTCAACAAAATGGATATTGCCGTCTCTATATATATTAAGCGTCTCCGTGTATCCATTGCATTCTGCAGAGCCTTTTTTCTTTCCCCAACTTGGACAAAAATGTGAGATATTCATCCAGGAAGATCTTGGTATCTTTTAGCTTATGTCTTTGACGTAGAACCTCACTCCTAGACTCCAACGAAGTGAAGCGCAGGACAAGAGTGATAGCATCTTTCTTGGTACGCCAAGCTGAGTCTAGACCATGGTCGTGTTGCTGGAGATTAGTTTCCAAAAATTCCTTGGCTTCCTTAAGGCATCCTGGGAATCCGGGATGCCTATGACACGAACATTAAGAGCCTTTTGCTCTCGCAACCGGCTCTCAGTAAGTGTAGCAATGATGAAGGAAACTGGAGCGTCCGCTTCACCTGGACCTTTGAGAACCTCTGCCCAAGATTGGACAGCCGTATGGTGCTGCTCCACTTTGTTTTCAAGTTGTTAGATCGTAGTCAAAGTAGCTACTTGGGAGGATGCTGTAGATTCGATGGTCGTAATTTCCCGTCTAAGTTCTTCAATTGATGCATCTGTCCATTGAAAGTGTGATTGCACTGATAGAACCTTTCACGATGGGAGTCCATCTCTTTTCGGTGGCTGGCAAGAAGCTGAATATTTGTAGTTCGTGCAAAGACCACTAAAGAGAGTGATGGAGGTATCGAATCTTGATCGTGCTTGGGGGTTAATGGGAGAGGATTATTGGGTTCCTTAAGATCCAAAATAGGGTTTGTGTTATAACTCTACTTACTGCAAACCTCCAGGTGCCGGTTAACCACAAGAGACCGAATGATTCATGTTCCACCCGCCCATAGGACCTAATCCGGGTCCACCCTCCGTGCCTGACCTGTGACCGTATCAAGCGGGATCCGACCTCCATCCTAGATAGTGTCCCATACCACTGCCTAGGCTCTCAGCCATCTCCTACCTCAAGCTAGCACTCATCCTGGCCTTGCACATGCTCTCCATCCACCTCCTCCTAGGTAGATAGAATGGATGGCAAATGAGTCCTTCAACCCAGTGTATACTTCCAAGGAGAGAGACTCCAAGCCATGTGCACACCTAACACCTAGATCATGACACGTGGCAACCATGCAGGTTCACGAGTCATCAATCAAGTCTACAGGCCCAATCATTGTCCAGTCTCAAGTTTGGGTTTGGGACCCATGGGAGTTGGGTCCCTAACATTCCCTTCTCCTTAAAAAATTCCTTATCTAAGGAAGAAAATCTGGGAACCTCAGTCTAAGGTCATGTTCTTTTTCCCAAGTATCTTCATCCTCAGAACTTCCTTTCCAACGAACCAAGTACTCAGTTACGTGCTGGTTTCTCCCACGTTGACGTACATCAACAGTGGCCTGTGGTTCCGTAGGTACAAAGGATGTCAGGTCCTCAAGCTGAACTAAGTCCTCTTGAAGTATCAAGCCATCCTTTTCGCCAAGTCGTTCTTTTAAACGATTAATGTGAAAAACGGGATGTACCTTAACACCTTGAGGAAGTTCCAGCTGATAAGCATTCCAATGGAGTTTCCTTACTATACGGAATGGACCTGCATAACGAGGTGATAACTTAGGACATTTTCTAGTCTTTAGTACCTTAGAGTCTTTTGGGATTCTAAGATATACCCAAGCCCCCTCCTCATAAACCCTAGGTTGTCGCTTTTGATTGGTGTAAAACTGGCTCTACCCCGAGCCGTTTTTACGTTCTCGCGAGCAACAAGCAACATTTCTTGCATATCATGCAAGACATCTACTGTTGCTTTAACCTTTAGACCTTTGAGGCCCACTAAAATGGGAGCCTTAGGCTGGAAACCGTACATCAGAGGAAATGGACTAAAACCCGTCGCTGAGTGCTTTGCGCTGTTATATGCGAACTCAATCATTGGAAGGTACCTTTCCCAATCCGTCTGTCTCCGGGAAACATATGCTCGAAGCATATCTTCCATAGACTGGTTCGTCCTCTCTGACTGACCATCCGAGATGACCCCATACTAATGTGCTCTCTAATTTCTCAAAGACCGCCTGCCAGAAATTGCCAGTGAACTTAGGATCTTGATCACTAACAATGTCATTCGGCAAACCAAACAACCTGAACAACTTTTCCACGAAAAGCTGAGCAAGTTCAGAAGCTTTGACAATTTGCTTGGTTGGTATGAATTGCGCCATTTTGGTTAACCTGTCAACTATAACCCACGTAGCATCATTTTGCTTTCCGTCCGAAGTAGCCCAACCACAAAGTCCATGGAAATACTTTCCCACTTTCGTTCGGGAATTTCCAAGGGCATTAGTAAGCCAGCTGCCTTAAGTCTTTCAACTTTATTAACCTGGCGTTGTCCACACTTGCGAACATATGCCTCCACTTGACTTTTTAAGTTTGGCCATTAAAAGTTCCTTTCTATTAATTCAAGCATCCTTTGTGAGCCAGGGTGCCTTGCACACGGGCTGTTATGACATTCATGTAGGGTTTGGGCCCTAAATGTCATCATTTTCTGGCACACAAAACTTTTCATTCTAGAAAAGTAACCCATTCCTAATGGAATAGTCTCTTAATATCTTGTCTCGAGGAGAAATCTTGGAATCTTGCATTCCAAGCTCATCACTAGATTTAGAAGAACCTGCCAGGACATCTAGCCAAACACGACCGAAGTACCTATCGGTCTTACACAAATCTCTTAAGGATAGGTATAACTCAGATTGGATCTTAGAAAAGCTTAATTGATTAAACTCTCCAATCCGGCTTAAGGCATCCGCGACACTATTAGAAGTACCCTTCCGGTACTCAATGTCATAATGGAATTCTTGGAGCATCTATGACCATCTGGCCTTACGACCCCTAAGGTCGACCGCATCGTTAATATACTTTAACGCTTGATGGTCAGTAACTATGGTAAACTGGAAGTCATACAAATAATGTCTTCAAACTTTCAGGGCATGAATCATAGCAAAAAGCTCCTTGTCATAGGTGGAATACCGCCTCTATGCAGGATCTAACTTCTTGCTTTCAAAAGCAACCGGTCTACCATCTGGATATAGGACTGCACCTATAGCATAGTCACTGGCATCCGTCTCAAGCACATACGGCTTGTTAGGATCCACTATGTGTAAAATAGGCGCTGTAGTTACATAGTATTTGGGGTTCTCAAAACTCTGATTCAACTCTTCAGTCCAAGTAACCGATTGAACTTACTGTGTCGGATAACTCTCTTAGCCCCTTTGAGGACATTTGTCAAGGCTAATGCAATTAATGCATAGCGCAAGATAAATCTATGAAAAAACTCCGTAAAGCCCAAGAAGGACTTAACCTCTCGGATGGTTTTAGGAATAGGCCATTCACGTACCTGTCCTCTTCTGGAAGAAGACACATTTGGACTCTTTGGCAAAAAGCTTCTCCTATCTAAGTAACTTTAAGACAGTTATGAGATGTTTCTCATGCTCCTCCAAGCTCTTACTATAGATGAGAATATCATCTAAGTACACTATCACAAACTTTACCAGATATGGACGAAGAAGATCATTCATCATCTGCTGGAAAGTTGCTGGAGCATTTGTCAAGCCAAATGGTAAAACCAGAAACTCATAATGGCCGTACCTAGTTCCAACATCCTCAGTCTTTATGCAAATTTGATCAGTCCACTACTCTGAAACTGAGCAGAACTGGGATCCGCAGCAGTCTGCCACCTGTCCAGTCCTGCAGCTGGGTCCAAAACTGTTTTTTCTTTTAAAATCCATTAAAAAATCGAAAAACAGCAGGAAGGAAATGAAAAAGTGCATAAAAAACACAATTTTTGCCCAAATTGAATTCCGTCAAATGATTCGAAACTTACAAGAAATCAACTACGGATCAACACACCTGCTTTCGTCATGCAGTGGCTCTGTCTACGTACTGCAAACCTCCAGGTGCCGGTTAACCACAAGAGACCGAACGATTCATGTTCCACCCCGCCATAGGACCTAATCCGGGTCCACCCTCCATGGCCTGGCCTGTGACCGTATCAAGCGGGATCCGACCTCCATCCTAGATAGTGTCCCATATCTCACTGCCTAGGCTCTTAGCCATCTCCTGCCTCAAGCTAGCAGTCATCCTGGCTCCTGCACACGCTCTCCATCCACCTTCTCCTAGGTAGATAGAATGGATGGCAAATGAGTCCTCCTACCCTTGTATACTTTCAAGGAGAGAGACTCCAAGCCATGTGCACACCTAGATAAAGACAAGTGGCAACCATGCAGGTTCACGAGTCACCGGTCAAGTCTACAGGCCCAGTCATCGTCCAGTCTCAAGTTTGGGTTTGGGACCCATGGGAGTTGGGTCCCTAACAGTTTGAATGGCTGTAGCCAGATCTGGAGTGGAGGTAGGAAAATCCACATGCATCCTTGCTGGTTGTGCCAGCAGCAGCTGCTCAGTTAGAGATAATACCTGCTCAGCAGTCTGAGCAGGCAGAGGTACGTGGGGAGGGAGCTGAAGGCCCCCCCTTAGTTTTGCCTTTCTTGGCCATGCAGAAGTAGGCAACATATGGCTGAGTAGATCTGAGCGTGAAGCCTAGCGATGGAGCCAGCGACAGTCAGCAGCTAGTGATGGAGCCAGCGAACAGCTGGGTGCAAGAGGGCTGGAGAAGATCCGTTGGTAGATTCCGCTGGAGCAGGAAGGATCTGGGGTAGGCAGCCATGCAGCCATCGCTGCTAGATTGCCATCAGACAGATCGCCATCAGGAGAGAGAGAGAGAGAGAGAGAGAGAGAGAAAGAAAGCTTTATTAATGTCTTTTCCATGCCAAAAGGCATATAAGACTAGTAAATGTACATGTCAAGTATGTGGTAACCATAGGAGCGTATGAAACGTTTCCAAAACAGTAACAAAAGTAGCAATCTAGAGCTAAAGCTATAAACTGAAATAGATGTGATGCTATTAGAAACACGTGGGAGCATGTATATTGCTGACAGTCATGAGTGAGATATGACGCTATCATCTAGTCCTGTCCTGTTGGTGCTGATGATATAGAATGATGTAATACGGCCTGTGGCATGAAGGGCCACTGGTGGTCTCTGACGTCGTCTGAGAGGATGAAGAGGTCTCCTCGTGATAGGTCGAGTAGCTCATGCTGCAACATGGGTATGTGTGGGACGCTGTCTCTGGTCTCTGTGGGCAAGTAGGTCATCATCATCATCGTCACTGTCATCAAAACGTCCTCTCCTCCTGGAGAAGAAAGAAGTGATCTGAGGCTGAGAAACCTGACTCGGCTGGGCTGTCTGATACAAATCTTGTCGTAGTGTAAACATCTCTCGTATCATGAGTGCCGCGCATCGGGAATCCTCATAAGCTATGAGCGATCGTAAGGTGACAGGTGTGTCTCGGAACAAATAGTGGTATCTCCCTCTGATCTCGTAATATACCGGGCATCTAAAGATAAAGTGCTCCTCTGACTCCACCTCCTCTAAAGAGCATAACTGGCAAATCCTCTCCTCTCTCGGGGTACCTTGGAATCTACCAGTCTCAATAGCCAACTGATGTGATGATACACGGAGCTGTCCCAATGTAAATATGAGGCAATGTGATAGTCTCGAGTCCAAATAATGCGGTAAGACTGGGAACCCTGCTATGTCAAGCTCAATAAAATGAGTCCAGTAGTAGCCGGGTTTCACCCCAAGCTGTCGCCCCCAAGTACGGTCTAGATATGCCCATATAAGATGCGCCTGATATACTGATGAGTACCTGAGGGGAGCTCTGTAATGGAGATACCAAATGACTCAAGGAGGAAATGGGATGCCTGAGAGAACCACGATAGTCGATAGCCCCGGTCATGAAGAAAGTGTGAGGAGACAAGTGCTGTCTGTGTATATCTCATATCCTCGTCGGGCAGAGCCTGGATTCTCTGAATGTATGTGATAAGTTGGAACACGGCATATATCTGAATGGGTGGAACGACAAACTCTGCAAGAAGGATCTCATGTGGAACCGAGGGCTTCGCCCGAATCATACGGGCTAACATGGTGGTCTGCAATCGTGAAATGCTGGCCCAATGTGATGAAGGGAGGCCGATGCACCATGTCTCTGCTGCATATAAGGTTGTGGGGGTGACAATAGTATCAAAGAGTCTACACTTACTGCGAACATCTCAGATGAGCTTCCTGAAACAGAACCGCTCAAGCTGAACAAGAGAGGAATGCCCCTTCCCAAGTCGGGTGGTGGCAGCTTGCCGCATGCTGAAGGTAGGACCAGAGAAGAGTATCCCCAAATAGGTATAAGAGGAAACTACCTCTAAGGCCTGTCCATCTAGGATGAGCTCTTGGCGTTGCATGAAGGCTCGAGAAGTGTTGAAGACCATAACCTTGGTCTTCGCAGTGTTCACCCCAAACCCCCATCTGGAACAAAATCCCTGTAAACAATCCAGCTGCCTCTGCAAACCCTCTCTGGTCGGGGATACTAGTACTACATCACCCGCATAAAGGAGAATAGCAATCAGAATGGTGCCAAGTCTACAGCCACCCCTGCCACACTGTGAGATGACTCGCTCTAACTCATCAATATACAATCCAAAGAGAACCAGTGAAAGAGAGCACCCCTGTTTCACCCCAATGGTGCTCCAAATGTGAATCAGATAAGCCACTGCTGTGTCGGAAACATCCCAAGACCTTCTCATAAAGAGCCATCACTGCTAAAACAATATCTGTGGAGAAACCAAGGTCACGAAGTCTCTGAATGAGCAGGGAGCCTGGTACAGAATCGAAGGCCTTCCTGAAATCTACAAAACAGCAGTAAACCCTCTCTTTCCTGTACTTAGCTTCCTCGATCAAGGCTCGAAGTGTAAAAATATGGTCAGTGGTAGAATAATGAGATCGGAAATCTGCCTGCCCCAATGCATGTAATCTCCAAGCTTCCGCCTCTGAACTCACTGCAGACTGGAGTATGGTACCATAGAGCTTCGTGAGAACATGTCCGATCATGATGGTGCGGTAATTACCAGGAATCATGGGATCACCATTTTTATGAATAGGGTGGATGATGTTGGTGCACCAGGATGAGGGGAAACCAGAGACAACGGCGGAATTGAGGAGAGTGGCTAGAGTGGGAGCAAGGAGGTCGGAAGCATGGGTTAGGAGTTCAGATTCAAGGTCTTCGATATCTCTTGCTTTATGGGACTTCATTCTCTTGAAGGCCATAAGTACCATGTCAGATGTGAAGAGGGTGAACTCAGAGGGGCGTGGGGAGATAGAGATGGGTGCGTCAGTGGGTATGGTATATAGTTTGGTAGCGTATTTGGTCCATATGTGAAGGTCATCCAAGAGGGGTGGTGGAGCACGAGGGATAAACTCACGCCAAAAGGCGCCTGAAGAGGAACTGAAGAGAAGATCAACAAGACGCGTTCCTTTGGAGTCATCATATATACGCTTTTTTCGGCGGAGTGTGCGACGGTAAGAGCGCCTGGCGGAGTGGAGGAGATGAGGATCGTGAGTGCGGGCATGGGTGACAAGTTGACGAAGAGAGCGACATTCAGCATCATACCACGGGGGGTGTGGGGGTCGTATCGATGAGGAGCGGGTGCCTCTGCTTCTATGGGGAAAAGCAAGGGAAGCAGCGGTATGAAGAGAAGTGCTTAGAAAGGCAGCTTGAGTCTCGATTGTACTATCGTGAGGGAAGGAATGGAGCAATGAGGTTAGGAACTTCGGGTAAACTGGTGTAAAGAGAGAACTGAATGTATACTTGGGTGCCCGTGTAAGCAGGGGGTGTGAGGATGGCTGGGGAGGTGGGAGGCGGCCGATAGCGAAGGAGAGAAAGGAATGATCAGAGAGAGTGGTGGGAGATGCATGAAAATCAGAGATGGGAGGTATGGAAGATGGTGATCCCATGAGATAATCCACAACACTATGTCCACCACTGTGAGGGTGACAAGTATAACTGCCAGATTTTGGCCAACAAGTTAGGCCATTGTAAATGGCTAACTCATGGGCCTCTCCAAACTGCAATAAATGCTCACCGTAAGGGGTAGTAGGTCCCAAGCTGTCCTCTGAAATCCTGGTAACTCCCATATCATCGCTGTCAAGGGCATGAACGCGGAGCTGGTCGGTGATGTCATAGAACTCAGACTGTCGTGAAGAGGTTCGGGCATTAAAATCTCCAGTGAGGAGAATATGCCCCCGCTCTGCGAATCTGATAATATCAGGCGATAAATCAAGGTAGGGTGAACCTGTGCCCTCAGCAAAGGACGAAGACTCTGGAGGAAAATAACAGGCCGCCACAAAGAGGTCCCTGTCCAACCCAATATCCTGCCCAGTAATATGAATCCATATATATCGTGCATGCTCGTCGTGTCTGATGAACTCAATGCTCGGATGAAGAGACTCTCTGTATAAACATGCAACACCTTCGGATCCACGACCACTAGCTGATCTAGTCTCAAGTCTGTACACGGAATCCCATCTGTATCCTGGAAAAATAGGTAATCCTCTCTCCTGACTCTCATGAGTCTCCATAAAGAGCAGCAAATCCCTGTCAGTGATGAAATCGATCAAGTCGCCAACAATGGAGGATGAGTGTAAACCATCACAGTTCCATACTCCAATCCGGAGATGGTGTGGGTGGGGCCCCGGGGCACTCCCGAACCCGGGGACCCCAAATCCCTAGCACTGGGAGCTGCTAGGTGCGCTGTTAAGAAAACGCACTCGTCCATCTCGGTAAATGACTCATCTGCCAGACTCACGGGCTGCCTGAAAGGCCTTACGCCTCTCCTCTACTTGGATATATGTGAGGTCGTCGTCCATGTAGATAGTGGTACCACGTAGCTTAGCTCTGCACCGCAAAGCATCTCGACGGCTCTCGAGGGAGGTGAAACGAAGAATGAGTGTGGCTGCATCTCTAGTGGTCCTCCATGCGGTGTCTAACCCCTCTGTCCTGTGCCCGAGAGTGATGTCGAGAGAGCGTTTAGCTTCAGCCAATGCATCCTGTGTATCTAGAACTCCACGAACTCTAATATTGTGGGATTTCTGGTCTCGAGATTTCTCTTCCGAGATGGTGGCTGAGATAACTGAGGAGATGGGAGCGTTTGGTGCCCTATTTCAAAACTAATGCCCAGGAAAAGGCCTCTTCGTGTTGCTTCTCAACCTTGGTTTCTAGCTCCCGTAGCATGTTGGTGGTGGATTCCGAAGCTACGGCCTGTTTGATTCCGATGGATTGTTCGAGTGAGGCAACCTTGGACTGCAATAGCTTCTTCTCGTTGACCAAAGAAGTAACCGTTCCTTTCAGCTGTGAAATTTCATACCGCAAAAATTGGGAATCTGCCTTGAATTGATCAATCTGCCAAGATGAAAAAAGTTCAATTGATTTAGAAGGCGTATACGGAATATTGGCTGTAGACTGTGGTGCCGTGAAGGAGGAAGAGTGAGCAATGATCGGTGTGGGAAGAATAGGGTCAGAAGACAGAAGAGGAGCTGAATCAGGGGAGCAGCCATCAGAGAGGGGGGTGAGAGTTGTAGTAGGAGAGGGAGATGGGTCATCAAGGGGGTGAGGTGAAGTGGCAGCGAGGGGGGGGGGGTTGGAATGACAATGGGGTGAGGTGAGAGATCAGCGAGGGGGTGAGGTGAGGGATCAGCAAGGGGATGAGGTGAGGGGGGTGACAAGGAGGGGTCAGCGAGGAGGATGGGTGAGGGGGTGGCAGCTAGGAGATCAGGGAGGTCAGCGCGAGGGGGGGGGGGATGGAGCAGCGAGGGGGGAAGGGGAAGGAACAGCGAGGGGGTTAGGGGAAGGAGCAGCGAGGGAAGGGACAACGAGGGGGCAAGAAGAAGCATCGAGGGAAGGGGCAGCGAGGAGGTTACAGGAAGGGGCAGCGAGGGAAGGAGGAGGAGAAGGAGCAGCGAGGGGGTTAGGGGAAGGGGCAGCGAGGGGAGGTGAGTGGTGAGCGAGGGAGGTGAGTGAGGAGGTGGCTGGGGATCGTGCTGATCTACGAGTAGGGGCGCGAGGAGGAGGGGCCATGGTGGAGAGAGAGAGAGAGCAGGGATTTTAGGGCACGGTTGGAGGCATTTGAGCATTCGGTGAATATCTATTCGACGATACTGATTCAACACCTGTTTTAAATCTTTTTTTATGTTTTTTGCATTCTGGGGATCAGGGACAAAATCCCAGATCACTATCCATTCAGTGTTCCAGAATTTCCTGGAATGTGCCAAATTTTGTTTTTCTTTTCTTAAATTTCTTTTGGGTTCTGTCACTTTGTAAATTTATTTAGGTTGTCTAAATAATAGTTTTTTGAGGTTCTCCATATTAGCATGCCCCTACAGCTAATCTGCTATTTTACTAACACTGACTTTCAATTCAAATTTGTGAAATTGGATATATCATATATTCTAATTTCACAAATAGATATTTTTCTCACTTTAGCAGACATGCAAATTCTTAATGAATTTTCCTCCAAGTAGTGGCCAGCTGTATGTTCTTATTTGCATATCTTGAGAGGGTGCGCATTGTCATGCCCATGACTGGTCTCGGGTAGTGTGTCCAAGCTAGGGACCGGTAGACCAACAACCCGTAAGTTAATTGTGACTATAAGGGATTTGGGGCCCTTATGTGTACATTGTTATAATTAATGGTTGTAGGCCTAAACACTTGATGGTGGATTTGTATGGGTCTATCAGTGAGTCATTGGGAACTGGATGACGTGGCCCAGATAGGCTGCAGAGGTGTCCAGTGAGGTGTTACAGTGCACTACTAGTGATGGGCTTTGGAGGGTATAAGTATACCTATTGGGATCTCACTAGTGTATGCTTGATAGCATGACCGGTGGCAGGATGCTGCTGGTGTGATGCCTCATTCCTCTTTGAGTGATTGATCCATAGCTTGGGGGCTAGATCCGTTCGATCTAGGTTTGGTTGGGTTGGTTTGTCCACCATCAGGTTCCCTTGTGTTGCTTGTGATTGGCATGCTTAGAATAGGATCCTTGGATTCAGGACTTTATATTGGTGTGGTTTTGTTGGTTGTCTTTTGCTTTTTTTGAGCCAGTTTTGGCTTGAATCAGTGGAAATCAGGTAAAGAAACACAAAGAAGACTAATCACTGGTTGTGAGTGTTGGTGGTTTCTTACAGGATTTGCATGGCGGTTTCTTGGTGTTTCACAGGTTCATGCTGGTTTGTTTTGACATACTAAGAGTGGTTTGCAGGCTTTTGTGAATCAGTAAGGCCACCATAATGATGGTATGGTTTACAGCTTAGCCTATTTTGTAAATATGGATGGGAACTTGCAAATCGGGGTTTCTGAGAAAAAACGGACAGCATCTACCCTATTTTTCAACCTTTGAGAAACTAATTTGTAGGTCTGTAAATAAGCGTTGCTTATGCATAAAAGAAAGCATAGCAACAATGCTTGCATTCTTCTTACACCTTTTATCTGCCAGAATAGCAGTATGAAGTAGACAGCTTCTAACTGAAGCTAAAACAAGCCTAAACTCTTATTTATTTACAAAAGAGAATGTTTAGGCTCGTAAGGAATGAAAGAAGCTGCAAACCCGCCCTGAATGCTTCCTGTATTTGCAAAAAACAGCAGTAGGAAAGCAAGAAAAACTTCAAGCATCAAGAAAAAGCTAAAAACTGTGGTTCTGGAAGAAAAAACAGCACGTATAGGCCTCAGAATCCGCGCCTATTTGCTGCATCTTGTGCGCCCAGTCTGCAGCTGAACCTGCTAAGTTAATGGCAGGAAAGAGGTGGAGGGATTGCGCACCGCCATCTCTCTCTCTCTCTCTCGGGTTCCTGGCGCACGCAAACCCTCCTCTTCTGACCTCGATTTCTGGAGGAACTCGAGGTGAAATGTGCGTGTGAAGGAAAGGGAACGGGAGGGGGGGAGTAGGTAAACTTAAGTTTACTTTTGGTTGCAGAATGAGTTGCATGGCGGGTGGTGGTTTGCAAGATCGGCTTGTTTTTTATGGGTTCCGATTTTTGTTTTTCATGAGCATTTGTCATTTTTGGACTACGGAAATGCAAATGCAGTTAATGTGTTTGGTGAATTGTAATGGCTTAAGTAGCGAAGTGAAATAGTTTCGGGATGCATACCTTAATTTTTTTCCGTATATTTATTGCATGGATCCGTTTTGCAAAATCATTGGTATAAATTTTATAAGCATTATATTGTCCACTAAAATTATGTTTTTTGGGCAAGTGCTTTATCAGGAAAATTATTCCCGTAATCATTTAAACGAACGTAAATTTTTCAAATTTTTCGTTTTGTCATTTGCAACAGATAGAGTGAAATTCTAAAGAGGGGAGGCAATTGAACATTTGCCCGGCATCGCTCGACAGTGGTGACCCCCTGAATATATTAAACACATGGTTTCAATTTTAAACCACGGTGTGTTGGAATTTCATTTGGGCAATAAATAAAAAAAATCGAATGCAAAACCTATTTAATCAATAAGTAGCCATTACGATCACAACTTGGGCTTACAATCGGAAATTTCCTGACGAGTAAAGCCCGGAAATTGATGACTCAATAAATCGTTAGTTCAGCTATTTTAGCTGGCGCAATGTCCCAGATTAAGGAAGCGAATTTCGTCGGTGCTTGTTCTTGCTTTGGGGATGCCTCCTTGTGGTAGGGAATGCAACCCATAAAATTGTGACTGGGCCGAATCCCTGGTGGAATTCCGTAAGGCTTTTTCACACTTGACGAAATGTAAATTCGCTTTATTAACTGCTGTGGGCAACCGAGAACATGAGTTCTTGGATTTTTTTTGACCAAGGTGTCGTTTTTCTTCGGAAACTGACAAAGCTAAAAACGGCCCAGAAGCCTATGATGGAAAGACTTAAATGGAACAAAAAAGTTGATTCTTGATATGCTTGAAGTTGTGGGCGTGCCAACACTGTTTGTTGTTAAGAACACGCAAAAGTCGGCTCATTCTTTTTTTTGTAATTGTTTTATGAAGTTGGAATTTTTTATAAATTTTCGAGCACTTCATATACTTGTATTATGTTTCTGACACTTTGATCAAGAAGTGGAGGGCCTTTGTGGAGGAAGATCCTGTGGTATGGGACGCAGGCAATTCCAAAATAAAGATCTGAAACTAACTTGATTAGTTGACCATAGTATGGTCGTAAGTCTTAGTGATGCCAAAATACTATCGGTCATAAAACGGGTGTTTTGTCGAAAATTTGAGGTATTGGTCATGACCCCTTTTTGGATATCTCAAATTTACAAAACCGAAAACCCGGTAAGCTATTTCTTTATAAAAGATATATTGGTGAATTTCTTGAACGGTGATTAACCCGTTTTCTTGTGATTCCTTGGAAGGTAATTTTTTATTACCCATTGACCTTGGACGACGTCACAAAAATGGTTAATGACGTTTTCTTTTCTAAACTGTTTTCCTTGCTTAAATCTTCAAGTAATCATTTTCTGATTTACGGGTCAATTCTCAAGCTTGGTAATAAAGAAGATCTTTTTTAAGTCACTGTGTTGGGACATCATTGGTATTTAAATGCTTACAACGTTGCAACACTTCTTTTGGCTTTCAAGATTTTCTCGGATCTCTTCTTAGACTCTTCTCCCGGGCAAATCTCGAATGATCTGCACCCCTTAGAAACTCGTGGCGTTTCCTGTTAAAAAGGGGGAGAAGTAGAAAGAAAAGAGAATTATCAAGGAGAAACATCGGTCAAAGATTCAAGGAGGAATCTGTTATATCGATGATGGACCTATTTTATGAATCAGAAATGATAGGATATTTAGATATTAGAGAAATCCTTTATGGATTATAGTAGATATCTGGTTAAAGGTTTAAAGGGGGGGGAATTTAGACAGTACTCTTGCGGTAGAAAAGTGGCTGATAACAAGTCCGATTGATTTGTGTCAGAACTTGGAATTCTATTGCAAGATGGGAGTGCGTTGAAAACTGTTCCTTGCTGGAAGCAATCAACTTGATCTTGGACTGAGATCCGTGGGTTGATGCAAGGCCGGAACTTTCCAGATGGAAAGGACTTTGTGAACAGCTCATGTGTCTTTTAAGAATTGTTTTGCACTCTTATGATATGGTATGGTCTCAGGAATCTGGAGAGTTGAGATTGGTGAATCATAACTCAGATATATTTAATCCATGGGAGGAGATTGTGTTCGCGGTAGATTACCCCGGATGAATAAACAAGATAGTGGAATTTGGGTAATGACTGGCCATCTTACCAAATCGACTATGTTTATTTGGGTAAAGACCAAGTAATTAAGAGCATTTGCTTAGGCTTTACGGATTACCAAAGTGACATCATGAACATTCGCGATTCGAAGTTCACTAGTCGCTTATGGTGGCCGTATTTGCTAAAGTAGAGATGACTCTGAACTCAAAGTTCTTCTAATCATTAGTAGTTGCCTTCTTTTATTGAGTATAGGACAAGAATCCGATGAATTATGATTGACGTACCCTAATTCAGATTCTAGTTATACTTGATCATTTAAAAGAAAGACTACTCGTGCGATCAGAAGATTAGTTAAGTTATAGATTCGTATTTTAGCAATCTCCTCGCAGAGAATGTTATCCTTGATGAAGATTGAGTTATAGTAAGCATTTGGCTACCGGTTATAGCCCATGCATGCTTACGTATAAACCTATATCACCCATTGCGGTTGAGAGTCGGTCAATCAAGTTTCAAAAAGTAGCGGATTTCCTACATGATATGCAGAAAATGCTACGGATTGCACGTGAGAATGTCTAGGGTACCCAGGATGGGAACCGACATTATGCAAGTTTGAAAAAATCATCGAGAGACTTCCAAGTGGGGGATTGGGTATTTTTGAGAATCTCGAAGGATTCAAGTGTAATGTGTACCGACAAGCATTATTAATCCCCTAAAATTTAGAGAACCGTATTAGATCTTGAAAAAGATCGGATCCTTAGCTTACCAATCGGAACTCCCTGATCTCAAGTGCATCCCGTATTTCACGTAAGCCGTCTCTGAAAGAGTCTACGTGAAGGAGAGCATCTTGGATCTGGAGATCGATTGGACCTGTTGGATGAATCATCGGGTGTGTCTCCGCTTGAACCCGGAAAGATCTTGGATACAAAAACTAAACGATTGAGAAATCTTATAGTTACCGAGCATCTGGTTCGATGGAAGGGATGTACGGACGATGACGATTCCTGGGAACATGAAGTTTAAGGAGGAACTTTGTCAGTTTTAAGTTCTGAGGACAGAACTTGAATAAGGGGGGAAGAATGTCATGCCCATGACTGGTCTCGGGTAGTGTGTCCAAGCTAGGGACCGGCAGACCAACAACCCGTAAGTTAATTGTGACTATAAGGGATTTGGGGCCCTTATGTGTACATGGTTATAATTAATGGTTCTAGGCCTAAACACTTGATGGTGGATTTGTATGGGTCTATCAGTGAGTCATTGGGGAATTGGATGACGTGGCCCAGATAGGCTGCAGAGGTGTCCAGTGAGGTGTCACAGTGCACTACTAGTGGTGCATGGGCCTTGGAGGGTATAAGTATACCTATTGGGCTCTCACTAGTGTATGCTTGATAGCATGACCGGTGGCAGGATGTTGTTGGTGTGATGCCTCATTCCTCTTTGAGTGATTGATCCATAGCTTGGGGGCTAGATCCGTTCGATCTAGGTTTGGTTGGGTTGGTTTGTCCACCATCAGGTTCCCTTGTGTTGCTTGTGATTGGCATGCTTAGAATAGGATCCTTGGATTCAGGACTTTATACGCATTCCCCTACAGCTAATCTGATATTTACTAACACTGACTTTTTAATTTAAATTTGTGAAATTGGATATATTCTAATTTCACAAATAGATATTTTCCTGTCACTTTAGCGGACATGCAAATTCTTAATGAATCTCAAGTAGTGGCCAGCTGTATGTTCTTTGTTGCATATCTTGAGAGGGTGTGCATACCCGTATGGCTACACATTGACTTCTCAATTTAAATTTGTGAAATTGGATATATTCTAATTTCTGAAATAGATATTTTTCAAGGTTTTAACCATAGATGTGTTGAAGAGTAATGCCTATTTTACCCCTTTTGGCTAAGCATTAGTTAAGTTGTACATAACTCATGGGGCATGTTTTAATTAAATGCATGACCCCCCCTTTTTGTTAAGTTATGTAAATTAGTGCAAGTGTCCCACTTGGCCAAGTAGCTCACTCCCATGGTTGACACCTAGACTTTCCATGCATGTAAAGGAGGTGCTTGCCTCACAAGGGATTTGGAGGACCCACGCCCTCCTCTCTCTCACTAGCAATTCATTTCTTCTGGAGACTTTTGAGTTTGTGAGATGCTCATGCAATTCTCCTTGTGTGTGATATTTCCATAGCCAAGTTTTCTCAAGCTTTCATAGTTGATCTAGCATCTGAGTTAAGATACTCCATAGCTAGGTCTTGTAATTCTTCATGGTATCAGAGCAGGTTGTCTAGCCTGTGAGTCTGAGAGTGAGAGAAACTTCAGTGCTTAGATTCTTGAGAAGATTCTTATCTTCTACAAGCACCTAAATCTTGAAAGAGGGAGCATTTGATCTACAGGTGTCAGATCAGGTGGAGTCTTGCACTGTTGGAGAGCTATTGGCAAGGGGAGTGGGATGATCCAAAAAAACTTTCTAAATCTGGCTAAGTTTTGGAGAGTTTTTCTGGAGGAGCTTACACAAAAGTAGGGCGCACTTTCTGTAGGGGCTTCTGGTTTCTGTTCCAGTGGAGCCTAGTGCTTGTGCTAGTGAGGCCACACCAAGTGGCAAAGACAAAAGCAGGAGCTGAAGGGTTGCCTTGAAGTGGCTACATACCCTAGTTTGGGGTTAAACCCTTGTTGCTGGAAGCTATTCTTTTCTGATCTCTTTCAAGTTGAGCTTCTGTTTTAAGCACAGATTTTAGCATGGCAAGTCTTGGGGAGAGTTTGCTGGGTGAATCTAGCAAACTAGATGGCACAAACTACAGAGTGTGGAAGTTCAAGATAGCCAATATCTTGATGGATAAGAATTGCTGGGAGGTCATGACAGGTACAGAACCTGTACCAACATCTGATCCTGAATTGAAGGACTACATGAACAGGAGACATAAAGCTCATAGGATAATCAATCTTTCTGTCAAGGACAATATTATTCCTCACATTTGCAATGCAAGGGATGCAGCTGATGCTTGGACAATTCTGAAGTCTATGTTTGAAACAGTGGATTCAGCCAAGCTGGTGTATTTGCAAAACAGGTTACATACTCTCAAGATGGAAGCAGGTGCAACAATTGGTGATCATATTACAAAGGTCAAGGACCTATTGGATCAGCTTGCTTCAGTTGGAGAGAAAGTAAGTGACAGGAGTATTGTTCCCATAGTCTTGAACAGCTTGTCATTCAACTATCAAGACTATGTGATGTCCCTTTCTGCTAGGGAGAAACTCCCAACCTTTGGGGAGTTATGTGGTCTTCTTTTGCAGGAGGAGATGAGAAGGAAGAATCTTTCTGAAAGGGAAGATAATCCAGAGCTTGCATTTGCTTCTAAGAAGAAGCAAAACTTTCAGAAGAAAGGCAAAGGCAAAAAGAAGAACTCAAAGCAAAGCTTGGAGCAGCAGGTGTCCAAGTTACAGGTTGGAGAGGAGTCAAGCACCAATTCCTCATCCACACCCAAGAGGAAGGGCAACTGCAACTATTGTGGTAAGTATGGGCATTTTGCTTTTGAATGCAGGAAGAAGCAAAGTGATCAGAAGAAGGGAAAGAACCAGCAGAGTCACTTTGTTGACAAAGTTGCAGAGGAGGAGCAATCTGGTGTGCTTGAGCTATTCACCGCAGCCCTATCATCTGAATCCACATTTGGTGGATGGTACATTGATTCTGGAGCCTCAAAGCACATGACACCTCATAGAGATTGGTTCAGCACCTATGAGGAGACAGAAGATAGCCAGCATGTTTGCCTTGGAGATAATTCTACACGTATGGTGAGGGGCAAAGGTACAGTTGCAATACAGCTATCATCAGGTGAGGTGAAGGAAATTAAAAGTGTGTTGCATGTACCAGGGTTGGCTAAGAACTTGTTATCTGTTGGTGCCATTACCAAACAGAACATGGTGGTAGAGTTTAATGATTCTAAATGTTTGGTAAAAGACAAAGAGAAGAACTTCAAAGTGGTAGCCAAGGGAATGCAAGAAGGAGGTCTTTACAAGCTTTTCACAACCATACCTAGCCAAGAGGCCTTGTCTGCAAGAGATACTAATCGGGACAAGCTTTGGCATGAGAGATATGGTCATTTGAGTTACAAAAGTTTGCAAGTTTTGAACAGGCACAAAATGGTAGTAGATCTTCCTAGCATTAAGTCTTCTTCAGATACATGTGAGGCTTGTGCATTAGGGAAGCAACAGAGGAAAAAGTTTCCAAAGGAGAAAGCTACCAGGGCCAAGGGCATTCTTGAACTTGTGCATTCAGATTTATGTGGTCCCATGCAGGTCAAATCAGCAGGGGGGGCATACTATCTCATGACCTTCGTAGATGATTTCTCTCGGAAGGTATGGGTCTATTTTCTGAAACTGAAATCTGAAGCGTTCAAATACTTCAAACAGTGGAAAGCTATGGTGGAAAACCACACAGGAAAGAGGTTAAAGACTCTCAGGTCAGATAAGGGTGGTGAGTATATTTCTGATGAGTTCAAAGATCTTTGCAAAGCATGTGGGATAAAGAGACAGTTTACTGCTCCACATACACCGCAGCAAAACGGCGTGGCTGAGCGGAAAAATAGGTCTATAGTTGAGTGTGCGAGGAGCATGCTCAAGGCAAAGGGGTTGCCAAATTCCTTTTGGGCAGAAGCGGTAGCAACTGCTGTTTTTCTATTGAATAGAAGTCCAACCAAAGCAGTTGAAGGAATCACGCCAGAAGAGGCATATAGTGGCAAGAAGCCCAAAGTGGGCAGCCTTCGAGTATTTGGGTGTACAGCATATGCACATATACCAAAGGACTTGCGGAAGAAACTTGATGCAAAATCCGTAAAGTGTGTCTTTCTTGGGTATAGTGAAGGTGAGAAAGCTTATGTGCTATATGATCTCGAAAACAGGAGGAAGATCCTAAGTCGAGATGTCATCTTTGATGAAGGGCATGCACCCAAGATACAGGAGCAGGAGAAGGAAGGAATTACTGAGTTCATACCCTTGATTGATTCCACGGATGAGGATCCTAGTCAAGAGTCCCGTAAGCCTCAAGTGCAGGAGCAACAACAGGAAATCGAACCTACTAGTTCGAGACCTCTTTTTGGCCAAGTACCAGAAGCAGAAGTTGGGGACAAACGGAAGACTAAAACAGTACCATGGGATACGTGGTCACCATCCACATCACCTACTGCTAGGAAGAAGCTACCTAGGTGGTATTGGGAAACAATCAAAGAAGGTCAAATGATTGAAGAAGGAGAGAGCAGTGAACAGGGTGTCAGAAGATCTCTTAGGTCTCATGAGAGACAAGAGACTAACTTTGCTCTTATGTCCACTATTCTGAATGCAGATGAGCCACAATTCTTTCACGAAGCCGTGAGAGAAAAGGTATGGCAACATGCCATGCAGGAGGAGTACGACTCCATTGTCAAGAATGACACATGGGAGCTCACTACATTGCCAGAAGGGAAGCAACCAATAGGTTGCAAGTGGGTCTATAAGACCAAGTTTCATGCCAATGGAACAGTGGACAAGTACAAGGCAAGGTTGGTGGCGAAAGGCTATGCTCAGCAAGAGGGGCTAGACTATGATGAGACATTCGCACCTGTTGCTAAAATGACATCTATCAGGACCGTTTTGGCTATAGCCTCATATTTTGATTGGGATGTCCATCAAATGGATGTCAAGAGTGCCTTTCTTAATGGGCACCTACAGGAGGAGGTTTACATGGAACAACCACAGGGATTTGAAATAACAGGCAAGGAGAATCTGGTTTGCAGGCTTAGGAAAGCCTTGTATGGGCTCAAACAGGCGCCAAGGGCTTGGTATAGCCGAATTGATGAGTACTTTGCAAGGCAAGGGTTTGAGAAGAGTAAGTCTGATTGCAATCTTTATGTCTTCAGGGAAGGAGAAGACTTTGTGGTTGTTGTGCTCTATGTGGATGATCTACTCATCACGGGAAGCAATAAGAAGCTTATTGCTTGTGTTAAGAAGAATCTTTCTAATGAGTTTGAAATGAAAGATTTGGGTTTGCTACACTATTGCCTAGGAGTTGAAGTTTGGAAAGGAAAGCGTTGTCTTTTTATCTCACAGGCAAAGTATGCACAGAAATTATTGAAGAAGTTTAACATGCAAGAAAGCAAACCAATCAGCACACCCATGGATGCAAGCAACAAGCCATCAAAAGATGATGGTCCAGCATTTGCAGATGAGACGCTCTATCGTCAGTTAGTGGGCAGCCTGATTTACCTTACTACCACCAGGCCAGATATTGCTTATGCGGTTGGAATCGCAAGTCAATACATGTGTAAGCCTACCGAAGCACATTGGAAGGCAGCCAAGCGGATCCTACGATATGTGAGAGGGACAGTGACTTATGGGATTGGATACACGGATGACGGGAACCTTCAGCTGGAAGGCTATTCAGATTCTGATTGGGCAGGTGATAGAGACGATCGGAGATCGACGACAGGCTATTGCTTCAGCCTAGGTTCAGGGGCTATATCGTGGTGCAGTAAGAAGCAGCCTACTATTGCTCTATCGTCTACCGAAGCTGAGTACAGGGCGACTACGAGGTCTGCCTGTGAAGCCATTTGGTTACGCCGTCTACTTGAGGACATGCAGATTGCTCAAGTAAGACCTACATTGTTACATTGTGATAACCAAAGCTGCATTCAGCTTGCAAGGAATCCAGTCTATCATGCACGGACAAAACATATAGAGGTGGACCAGCATTTTATAACATCTATGATATGTATAAAGGACTTTTGAAGCCATGGAACGTCAATCTGTAGAAAGTTTTTGGTGTGCTAAATTTACACATTTTGAGATTCTGTGAACTTGCTCCTTTGCTATAGCTTTTTGAATGCTCAGAAAGTCTTACAATTTAGTGTGTTTAGAATGTTCTTATAACTAGAGTTTTCTCACTTTATGTGCATGCTAGTCTACCTGTGGTCAATGAATGCCTGTTTTCAAGTTCAGCATGTTGATCAGAATCTCGTAGTAAAAGTAATTGCTGATTATTATTTGTACTAAAAGAAGTTCCATTTGCTGGTTTTTGAAGCCAACTGATTGAACTCTTTTGTTCTTTGTTGTAGGATGTGACAAATGGTGTTGTACTAGAAAAAGAAGGCAACAAAAGGCCTTTTACAGAAGAGAGGTATAATTGAACGATTGCTTTGAAGGTCAATAGTTGCACATTTGCTAAAAGACTGTGACATTTAATATCCAGTATCTTAAGTTCATTTTGTTGAAGTTGCAACAAGTTGGTTTCACCACGCAGTTAATTAAGCAATTGCTGTTGCTATTTGAGGGAAGTTTTTGTGAAGTAACGCATTTAGTAAAACAACTCAACCAATTTGACGAAAGGGACTGAATTTGAAGTGCAAAATCAAAAGTGACAGCTGAATAAAATTACTGGTATGAGACGGAAATTTGTGAGAGTCACATTGCTATTGAGCTATAAACTGCTATGAAAAATACCTTTATCATAATTAAGTGTGATGAATGAGACATTCACTGTTGAAAGATCATCTCATCCTTGTTATCTTTACCACAATGTTGATATTGGCTCGTTTGATTGGATATTGGCTTCGAAGGTCAATAGTCATACATTTGCTGGATGACTGTGATGGCAAATATCCAGTATCTTAACTTCATTGTGTTGAAGTTGCGTCAGGTTTGTTTCACTATCTAGCTAGGATAGCAATTGCTGATGCTATCTGAAGTTGTTTTGAGGTTACTGAGACTCAAAACAACTCTTAGTAAAAGTGTTGAAGTTGCATCAGGTTTGTTTCACCACCCAGTTAGTAAAGCAATTGCTGCTGCTATCTGAGGGAAGTTGTTGCGAGGACTCAAAACAACCGTTAGTAAATTTTAAAATGATTCACCTAATCCGACAAACGGGACTGAATGTGAAGTGAAAAGACAATCTTAACAGCTGAAGAAATTATCAGTCTTTATTGTCAGAATTTTGGGCATATGGTATATCAGTAGTCTCCTTTGTTCTAAGTTTTTTTCATTGTTGTTGAAGGAAATTCTTGCTGACTTATTAGAGCTATTTCGGAGACTTTGAAGGCTTTTGTAACAATTCGGAGTTTCGTTTGAGATGTATGTACAGCTTCTTCAAGTGGTTTACTGATACTCAGCAAAAGGATTCTACAGATGGTGTTCAAGATGAGGTAGTATTTTGGCAGATGCTTGTGTTGTTTATATGAATGATGCATTCCATCATTTCTATGTGGCATCTTGTTTCTGTTTGGTGTATCTCTCTTTCCATTCAGAACTTTGAGATTTGTTGGTCATATTCATCAGACAGAAATGTGATATTGGTGACCATGCACGTCTACCTTTTGCAATCAACTATGTGTCAAGTCCAAATGGTGGTGCCTGTGTTTTAGATGCTATTGTGCTTTTCCTTGTTCTGGTCACTGCATGGAAGATGTGCTAGAGTAGCCAAGGAGATAAGTGGCAAGTCCTTTCTGGTTGGTGTTATTATTTACACTAATTTTTTAGTATTTCTGCAAGTGCACTATGTCACACTCATAGTTCCATTGTGTACTGAACACAAATTTTTTAACGCCATTTTGTAAGTGGGAAAATCTCTTCGGTTTTATTTGCAACCTTTTTTACAATTCATTTTGAATTGTAGTTTTTTTGGGTTTGGATTTTGACAAATTTAGTCAATTATTGTGTGCACTCAAGAGTCAACACTTGAGGTTGGCCATCGCAGTGATGATTTTGTATCATTTAAGTAGTACTAAGAAATAAACTATGTGAAATGTAAGACAAACTATGATGTCTTTCCCGAAAGACCCTGTTTCTGAACTGCCTGAACTGTTGATTCTTCCGATTCTGAAAAGGTGGGAAACCTTTAAGATACTGTCCTCATCTTTCGATGCCATTACGAACCCTACATTAATGTATGCTAATTTTCAGCAACTTAAGTTTTAATGTATGCTAATTTTCAGGACCAACAGTCAATACAAGACATCAGGCAGAATTGATTCCCAGTTACTACTAACTGTTTACTGAGTGCTCCCTCCAGCTTCTCAACTACTGCTCTTTGGTCTCCTTACCTGCTTCTGTGCCGTCTTCCTTCTTTGGTCCACTCATTTGGCAGCATTCATCAAGCCCTTGCTAGCCTTCTTACCAGCCCTGCCACCTTCCCACCATGCAACTAACATCCAGATCTTTGAATGTTCCAATGGACTTTTTGCGTGTCCACCAACTGCACTTTTGGAAGTTGGGACAGCATTTGGAATGCCAAGTCCTGACTTTTCATGTACAGTTTTGATTCATTGTAGGTCCTGCAGAATGTGCAGGTTCCATGTTGGAAGATACATTGTTTGACAGGGCATTTGGTAAAATTGTGTTTTCTGATGATCCTTGCACATTTAAGAGTCATTTTGTTAATGATTTGGTTTACTTCTGAAGAGCATTTGGTCTTCAAAGTAATAGGTAGCTCATTTTTTATCTTCTTTTTGATACTGATGTGCGCATACCCTTCCAAAACTTCCTGCTTTTAACACCATGTATATGTTCATGCAGACTGCTGATGTCATCAAGGAGGATCTCTGGCCCAATCCTCTGAAGTATTTCAACAATGTAATGAACGATCAATCATTTAACACTTGCTTTGAGCTGGTGATGGTTCATTTACACTAATGCAACGCATTGTTATTGACTTTCTTGAGTTGGCTTGCAGGATGATGATTCTGATGAGTATGAAGATGAAGATGGTGAATATGGCGACGAGGAAGATGATGATGATAATACAGTAAGATTCAATTTAATCTTTGCTTAGTAGTAATGATGTGTTTTCTTGCGTTTTGGTAACTGATTTGAAATATTCCTTTTATTGTTTTTGAAACTTGTTTGATACACGTTTCGAACATCCATGCCCCTTTTGACCACGTTTTGAGGCCAACAGGGCCCAAAAGTGGCCAGTGGGTCCTTTTTCTTCTTTAGTATTTGGTGTATGTATGTTGGTGGGTGTGCACTGTATCAATGTTCTTGAATTATAAATTGTAATGAGATGACTTTTGTTACTGAAGTCTAACAGTAGATTGATTGATGTTCTGGCTTTCATGTTATCATACATTCATGTTTTGTTTATATTCGCCCCCTTACCACTTAAATCAACATGTACGTAGGTCAAAACTAGCAAAAAGAAACCTAAAAAATTGAGGTCACGTTTGAAACAAATTTTTAAAATGTTGAATTATTACCTTGGATTCTGGAAGTGTATAAACAACTTATCAAATAACCATAGAGGTACTACCACCTGTCACCTCTCCCCCATGCACTGGAGCCATAGACCACCATCAAGCAAGTTCAGATCTTCGATTACGATGTCCCATACCACCATACCTTACCCTCGACCATCACCTACCTACATTCTAAGGCCTAGATTAACGTCCCGACCTAACCGCTGGTGGAAGAGCTCTTCATTCTCCAAGAGAGAATGATTGACAAGCTCTTGGAGATCGACCTCTATATACATAGACTAGGTCACAGTTGCAACCAAACGTTTGGAACCTTTTTACCCACTTTTAGAGTGTAAAATTTAATTTTTACAGTGGTTTGTCTAAAAAAATGATCATTGCCAGTTATATTACAAAAATAGGTTTTTTAAAGTTGCAACTTAGCTAAGTGAGATCATTCTAAGTCATACATAACAATGATAGCATTTAGCAATAAAAAATCACAGCAGATTTGGCGGGGCTGACCTCAGGTCCTCATAGGGCACCAAAATCACGCCCTTCAGCCTTGAGGTCACGCAACCCTCAAAAGCAAAAAAATTCCAATTTTAAGGGGGTGTGGGCAGTTTTTTTGGGGGGGGGAAATTGAAAAAAAAAAAACTTTGAAATCTGGCCGTTTCAAACGGCCATGTTTGGAAACACATTTGGAACCTCTTCCAAACGTGTTTGGTTGCAACCGTAGACTGGGTCCATAACAAGGTGTCACCTCACGCCATGAGTTGTCAAGGTTATGGTCTTGCAACCGTATGCTAAGTGCAAGTCATGATATTGGAAGGGGTGATATCTCATGCTTTTATATTTTTGAGGTCTTTACAAGCTGGATGTGAACCACTCTCGATGTCACCCTTACAACATAATTTTGAGAAACTAAACATTGCATGAATCATAGAACATGAAACATATATCATAAATTACCACATGTCATCAATCTTCCACACATGCAAAGCATTGAGAGGTCAAGATGGGAAAACCTGCCTCGCCCCTTGCCCCCCACCTCATTTCAAATATTTTTATAATTATGCAAGTGTCCACCAACAAAAATAGGTCACATAATCAATTTCCTCAAAGGAATAACTTCCTAAATCTGATCTCTTGCCTTTTAAACAAATAAAAAAATGTACTTCAATATATGCTATAAATATAAATCATCAACAAACTAGGTCTTTACTACTTTCCTTCAACATGCAACATTTAACTTGAAGTTCCTTAGTGTGATAGGATGAAACGAAGTGAAATGTTTCAGAGATAAAGAAAGTAGGTTATGGTAGAGAGAAAATCTGTGCTAGGAGAGAGAAAGTGACAAGAGGGTGGATAATGTGTAGATGTTAGAAAGATAGGAAGACACAAGGTAGTGTGACGATTCAGGAAGGTGATATGAAAGAGAATAGGAGTGAGTAGGCTAGGTAGAGAGAAACTAGAGATACAAGGAAGGGCAATTAGAAAGGAGAACACTATGAGAGAGACATCACAAGTTATGGGAAACATGGAACATAGTAGTTAAAGAGATAGTAATTCTCTTGTCAAGGAAGGCTCCAAAGCATGTGAGCTTGCTTGTCTTCAAAAGCTCCCCAACTCCAAGCCTCTTCTCCAGCTCGAGAACACCTAGAATGAGCAAGGAGGCCGCCCCACTCTATACTTGAGGAGAAAGGGTTTAGTTGCATGCATGGGGTGAGTGCAACCGAAGTGGAACTTAAGTAGAAATCAAGTACAACCATAGTTGCACGAATCATCGATTCAAACAAAGAATCGTGGTTCGAATTGATGCAATTCGAATCGGCCGATTTGAATCGGCAACTTGTTTCAAATGGGTTGCCTCATAAAAAAAATTGAATTGGCCCAAAAAAATGTATTGTTCGAATCGGCCAATTCGAACCGGTTCGAATTGGAACCGGCCGATTTGAACTGTTGCATGCAACATCGAGTACAACTCAAGTGGAACTCAAGTAGAAATCAAGTGGAAGTTTCTAGACTTGAGTTTCCATGCATCATATATGGAAAAGAGAGAATTTTAGTCATCCATTTGCTATTCTTGGCATGCAAGGAGGATGCACTAAAAAGGGCCCTCTCATGAATAGGAATTGATCTTGGTCAAGATAATATGTACGAGGGTCATTTTTGGATAAAGATAAGGTATGTGGTGACGAGTATTATTTGAATTATGAACAATCTTGTCCTTGCATAATATGTAACTCTTATCTCTAGCAAGGGATATCAAGGTTGCTAACTCGCCCTCTTAATGTTCTCTGGCAAAGGTTATCAAGGTTGCCAACCCCCCGTCATGGTGATAGAAGATCCAAGGATGATCAAATCCCAAATGTCCCTCTAATGTTTCATATGGATTCCAAAGTCATTTATTGTAGTTCCTTTAGAACCAAATCATGTGGTTGCAACCCAATTATTGAAGTTACTTCAGGACTAGGTCATGTGGTTTTAAGAACCAACTCATATGGTTTCTTAAAACCACTTCATGTGGTCGCAATTCTTGAGGTTTCTTAAATCGTAAAGCAAAAGTTTTTAATTAAGTCAGGCAATGTCTTAATTTTTCACATTGGAGTAGTGTGACGCTTTTGGTGTAGATGATCATACATTTAAAAGTTACCCTTTAGATGTCTTTTTTGGTTTTTCGCATTCAAAGTGAGTATTGTAATTGATCACCAAGATTTGCGTGTTCAAAAGTGTCCCTTGAAGACACCTGCCTTAGGCTGTGCCCATTGACATGACCCTACATTGAGTTTTTCTAAAGATTCCTTCTCTTAAGGATGCCAGCATCTCATTGATGATGTTAGCAATTATCCTGCCAGACTTCATATTTTGTTTCGTGTTTGAACATTCATAGCTTCCTTTGCATGCGTGTATACATTTCACTCCCTGTTGTACTGACTCTTGAAAGTGAATATGGCTCTTTGTTCTATGCTCAAGCTAATTTATAAGCAAACCATACTTACTGCAAATCATTTTACTGTTAATTTGTTGTCTCAGTTGCGCTGATGATTCTCTTGCTAATAATCTGTTGCTAAGCTTACAATAGAACTAAATCTAAGGGAAGTTTCAAGTTCATGGAAAATTGCGGCCCAGAAGTGACTTGTAAATGAATCTGAAGCCTTTGCAATTGATTAAACATGTATGTATGTATCTGATTTAGTTAACCTATCCACCACTACCGAAATCAGTTCAATTCATTCATTTCCTCTTTATTGCTAGCCTCCATCATTACTAAGTCTGCCCTTCACCTTTAAAGGAGAGATGGAAATTTTTTATGGTTGTCTTTGTGCAAATGCCAGAAAGTTGCTGATAATGGATATCATAGCATATGGTCTGTGCTATTCCTGCTGGAGTTGATGGTCCAAGACTTTGTTGCTGGTCCAAGGGTGTTGGCTCCATTGGTTATGGTGACATCCAAAGTTTCTTTGTTCTCAAGTTCGAGCCTCCCCTTGGAAACCAAGAAGCATAAGGTTGAAGTTTGCATGTCTTTTTTGTTATGTAGGGTACCATCCCAGAGATAACATTGATAGATCTTTTCTGCTGTAGTAGCAGACTGTAGTTCTCATTTGAGATCTTAGTCCAAGTGGCGATGTTACGGCCATATTCAGCTAACGACATGGAATAGTCCTAATATGGTAGACCGGCCCTCCAATTGGTCACGCCTAGATTTAATTCCACGTTGAGGCCTGTTGGTGACTAATGACCTTGAGAGGACCCAGAATGAAGCATCAGGATATCACTACCTATAGAATGCTTATTGGTTCCTTGATATACTTAACCATCACTAGACCAAATCTTAGTTTTTGTGCTGGCAAATTGAGTCAATACATGCAAAGTCCATTAATATGTCATTGGAAAGGAGCAAAAAGAGTGTTAAGGTACATCTCGGCTACAAAAGACTTTGGCATAGTTTATGAAAGGACTAGTATTTGTTTGAGAGCATATTCGGATTCAATTTTTGCAGGTGACAAGATGGATAGAAGATCCATAAGTGCATTTGCTACATTCTTATGTGAAGGAGCTATGAAGAGCTGTGACCTATTTATAGTTGACCTACATGGGGATTGCATGGACTTGGTCTAGGTTACTAGTTGAGCTCTTCTCCTCTTGCTATCACATGGCATGGCTTGAGGGCTAGATCCAGTAGGGATCTAGGTTTGGTTGGGTGGTTTTGCTCCATAGTCTCTCGTTGTGTTTTCCTATCCTCATCTTAGCGGTTTTCCCTAGTGGTCTTTACATTGGTATCGGAGCTTAAGGAAAGGGAGAATTCAATGGCAGGAGGTATTTTTTGGAAATGGTTGAAGATCGGATCCTATGTTTGGTTATAGGATGGTCAAATAATTTTTTTGATTTTTTGATAATCAGATCTAAAAGCAAAGAACTTTCTTGGAGAGAACTAATGGTATGGGACATCAGTGATTTCAAAGGGGAATTCTTGTGCGAGAATGATCTGTAGACCAGTGGTTAGTATTTACAGTAATTGTAATACTAACAGTTGAACCATTGGTTATTTTGGCTAGGGTATTTGGAGAGGTTATGAGATATAGATCTGGATCCCTCAATGGTATCTCATAAATTCCAAATCGGAAACCCTTAAAAGCTATATCTCACTTTTAAGGAACCCTTCTTTTGAATTTCTCAAATATGGACCTCACACTAAAATTCATATGATCCTTCCAGCATGGAAATTTCTTTTCTGGACTGTTTATAATTATGTGAATTACTACTTTGATAAGGCTTGGAACTTGGAATGTTCCAGGATGTTGGTATTTCAATTTCTTAATCCCGGATTGTCTCTTATGTATAGATAGAGCTCAAATAGATGATAGTTCCTATCACTCGTGTTCAGAATATCTAGAAGAAAAGTCTTGTGTATAATAAGGTGAATCCTTTTTGGAAGGCACTTATTATTGTCTTTTCACGATTATGATATGTTCATTTGTCATCTCTCCAGAAAACTTTTATAAGAAATTGGAAATTTCTTTTAAAAGGAGGGGTGAAGTGATGAGTAAGATTTTAAATCTATCAGTTGCACATAGTTGAGATGAATTCTCTAGGGGTTGTGTGGAACAATCTGGAACTAGAAAAGGATTGAAATTGGAAATCATTATAAGTAGTATTGAGTAGATCAAAAGTTACTAATCCTAGTTGTTAGGGATAGAAGTAATTTTGATAGTGGAGTGTCTGTATTGAATCAACTTGATCTTGGTTGAAGTACTAGGATCTATGGGGGTTGATTAAGTGGCAGAAATTCGGTGGCAAGAGGTAAGAGGGTTGTACAAGTCGTGAGAGAGAATGTGTTCTTAGTCTCAGAGATTTCCCAGATATGTTATTTACTCAAAAGAAATAGAATTCTTTAGTAGCTGAGTTACAAGATTCTCAGTGAGATATGTGAGTAACATATGCGGATTTTGAAGGAATTTGCCAGATAATGACATATATGTGTATGTACTGGGTCATAGTGAGATTATTCTCATATGTGCACTTTTAATCTTGTTTGGATCTACTATGTATTCCTGGTTAATAAGGTTATCTGGTGCACTTAACCTAGTCAGTGAACATAGACATGTGATGAAGTATTGTTGAAACAGATACTTGCAGAGTGAACGGATCTTTCTGTGAAAGACTTATTGGTTAACTTACGAGTGATTTGAATTGTGGTATTTTAGAATATTTGGTTATTCTAAGAATATTTGTACCAAGAAGCATTATTTTTTGCAAGAAATTGTGGATAAGTTATAGACTATGATAAAAATGGAATTTCTTCAGCTTTCGGATTTGATTTCTAAAATGAAGTAAAGTCACCTAGTGGTTCATGTAATTGGGATTACATGAAGGTGATGAACTTTTATTTGGAGAAGATTTATAGCTTAGTGTATCTTTGGGATTTGAGCTAGTACTCCTGAGAAGAGGCAAGCAATTGAAGAATTGTTGCATCTCTGAGTACTTATTCAGATGGAAAGATCAGACTAAGAATAATAATTCATGGGTAGGACTTGAAAGCTTAAGAAATAATTTCATGTTTTCTTTTCCTTGTTATGAGGACAAAACCTGTTTAAGGGAGGAAGAATGTTACAGCCATATTCAGCTAAGAACATGGAATTGTCTTAATATGGTAGATTGGCCCTCCAGTGTTCGAGATTATTGGTCACGCCTAGATTTAATTCCATGTCAAGGCCTGTTGGTGACTAATGACCTCGAGAGGACCCAGACACTCTAATTGAGACATATGTAGTAGTGCATGTACGTGTGACAGTTATAGGCAGGAGGAATGCATGAAGAGCTGTAACCTATTTATAGTTGACTTGCATGGGGATTGCATGGGATCATGCACATGATCCTACTCTCTATATATTAAGGTAGAGATTATCCCGTCGACGACTTGGTCTAGGTTACCAATTGAGCTCTTCTCCTCTTGCTATTGCATGGCATGGCTTGGGGGCTAGATCCAGGAGGGATCTAGGTTTGGTTGGGTGGTTTTGCTCCATAGTCTCTCTTGTTGTGTTTTCCTATCCTCATCTTAGGGGTTTTCCCTAGTGGTCTTTACAGGCGGCGAGCTGGTTTTGCTGATTCTCTCAACTTTGCTTGTGCATGATTCTCTTATCTTTGCTTGCGCATTTTGCCCACTAGCTACTTAGATTTAGAGCAATTTATAGTGTTAGAATGTGTGGTCCTGATTTTTCTCTGAGGAAGTACGGACTTTATTTACTGTCTCCATCCTGACCGATTTTGCTCTTCAACTGTGGAGAAATGATATAAACTCAGTGATATGAACTTGGTACTTTTGTTTGTGTACAAATGTACAAAAGTGGATGTCATATATTCATGTATGTGACCTGCATCTGCTCTTGGTTGCTCCATCTGATAGAGTGAGTAGGGTGTCTTAGCATTTGGTCCACGCTATGCCAGATATGGCGTTGATAGGGCGAAGAGGGAATTGGAATGCCATAGCACCTGGTCCACACTATGCATGATGGCCTAAGACTTTGTGTGTGGCTCCATAAGGTTGAAGATTGTGCACACCTTGTTTGTTCAGTGAGATATTATTTATTCTAGTCGTAACATTGATACGTTTTCATAACAGTCCACCACTGCCATATTTCTTGTGCTTTTGAACAAAGTTTTCAAGTGATGTGCTAATGACAATTACTTGCAAATTTTCCTTAATCTGGAATTTAGCTGTGTTCTTAACCTCTAGCCAACTGACTAATCACATTGTTCTGCTTTCCTATTGTTTCAGGGAAAGGGAGCCGATGGTTTTGATGATGAAGATGATGAGGAAGCAGATGAGGAGGAGGAAGAGTAGGAATAGTAATCACAAGGATCCAGTGCTTGGTCGTTTTGAAAGATATCGGTTCTTTAGAAAAAGATCGTGGGTGAATGGTCCTGACCTCAGGTTTGCTAAAAGTCAACGCAGCTGATAGCTTCATCTTGTAGGTGGTGCGTTACCAGTACAGTCTGGTGGTGGTTCTCTTATTTGATATAAATTAGTTTGGCATAGATGAAGTTTTATAACATAGTGGGTGTGACTAGCGTCATAATACAGATGATCTTGCGAAGAGTCAGTCACACAAAGGTAAAAGGAGAAGGGCTTCGAATGTATCACTTCTCCTTTGTATGTGCATGAGCTATGAGAGGCCCTTGTGAAATTGTCATGTCTAGGGTAGAGTCCACCTATCTAAATGTCCAACTCGGTTAGCTTTTTATACGAACATTCATTAAGCATTTTACTGAAGTTAGGATGATGCATTTTTGCTAGATATGAAGTTGCCATGGCAAATTAAGGTTTGTATTTCTTGTTGCACAAGGTTATTAGAATTATTGGACCTATTTGCTAGTTTATTTGGACATCTCACTATGCGATATTTTCTCAAAGGCATTTTTATCTTTTGTTGGTGCCGTGATCGCCGTATCTGTGTATTTGTACTTGTGTATTTGAACAAGTACATGCTTGAGTTACTGGTTTTACTCTTTTGACATGTTAATTTTCCATACAACACCTGGAGAGACTCTCACAGTCTCTTCAATTAGAAACAGGCCTGATGAGATCCTCTTTGTTGATTTATGCCCTTTTGGTAGTAGCATGATATATCTACCTACCCAGTTGCGCTTCATTGGTGCCTGCATTTTTGAGCGAACAAGATTGTCACTATAAGCATCAATACTATCTTTTGAGCATGAGCACTATTGAATCAATGCAACAGTCGCTACTAATGCAAGAACCAATGTACATTCATTGGTAGCAGCTATGGCATGATCTGATCTTTCAAGGAGAGCTGCATTATGTCCGTGTCTGTACACACACAAATGATGTCGAGAGTTATTTTCAAATGTATTGTAGTTTACTATTATGGATTATCTTTAGACTGTGTTTGTACAATGTGTGCTTACCCTTGGATTACAAAAGTCGTATCTGTTTCTGTATGTATCTTCTCTGCTTTGCCCTTTGATGATGGCTCCACCACCTTTTCATGGCTCACCATCTTCTAGACTGTTAAAGCCCTTTAGTGCATTTAGTTTGAAGCTTCTTCACTTCTGCCTGGGTATATGAGTTCTGTGGGCTTGCACTCTCCAGGCATAAGCTTGTAGTGATGAGCTTGCATTAAGTGGCCTGTTTTAAGTACATTGCTTCGTGGCATCCTTGAACTACAACTTAAATTTAGGCACCTTTTGATAACAACGTAAAAAATAATAGATTTAAGGAATGAAAGCATAGTAGTGTTTAAGCATTTGATGTGTTTGAAGCTGAAACAGTGAAAGGCTGAATTATGAGTTCAAACATTTGAAAGGTTGCTGACCTTTTTCAGTGTTTTCAAGAGCTTTGACCCATGTAAGGTTGAATATGCTATACACATGAAAATGTGGATGAATATGAACCCACTGTGAATAACAAATAACAGAAATAATCGGCTTACATGCTTCATGAAATTGCTACATCAAACAGACACCAACAAACGGACCATTTTGGATAAGTAAAAAAACTGTTGCAAAACAAAGGATAAGAAATATGCTCCAAATATTATTCATTTTGAGCGGCTTACGATTGGGTTTACAGTTCTTTTTGCGGTTCTTGGTCTTGCAATCGATTTACTATCTGTTGGGTGCATAATTGATATTGGTGTGAAATCACAAAAGTTAGGGCTGATGGAGAATTGTACAAATTTCAATAGTTGTCAATCAAAAGGCTTTCATTACACAAAATGATAGGTATGGCTATAGCATGATCTTTATGGTCTGAACTATATTGGTCTCAAACTTTGTATGATTAGGAGATGGTCAGGGTTTACCACATGTTGTGGCTGAACCAAAAGTATGTGAGGCTTATATCATGGGCAGTGGAGCAAATTCTTGCAGGGGGAGGATGTCATGTGAAGGCACCATTGGAGCTAATACATAGTGATCTATGAAGGCCATCTTAAACTCGATCTATTTGTGGTTTGATATACTTCATACATGTCATTGATTATTTCTCTAAAAAGACTTGGATTTCTTCATGAAATATGAATCACAAGTGATAGATTATTCCATTGAGTTCAAGAGCCAGTTGAAAATGTGGGAAAAAAAATTGACATGTTCGGGATGGCTAGGTGTTGCAAAGATTATGAGATAATAAAACATCTTGCCACAACCTATGCATCATAGCAAAACTGGTACTTTAAATAGAAATAATGTCAAATTTATGGAATGTGTGAGAAGAATGCTTGAAGCAAATAAGTTGATTGACTCATATTGGGCAAAAGTAGTGAGAATGACAAACTATTTGTAGAATAGGTCACTAAAAAGATGATTAGAGGGAAAAAACACTTGAAGAGATATTTGATGGAATAAAATCTAATGTCTCTGACTTTCTAAGTTTTTGAATGTGTTGCATATGCACCCAATGAAAAGAGAAAGAAGTTGGACACTAAGTTCACTCAATGTGTTTTTGTGGGTTTTGTTGTCCAGTCAAAACCTTATAAGTAGTATGATCATGTTGCTAAGAAGACTATCCTCAATAGAAATGATTTGATGAGTATGGAAATACACGTGGTGTATATGATTTTCAAACAAGCGAAGTTCAAGAATTGGACTTTGATGGAGGCTTAAAGAGTGATAATGATAATCATTCATAGGTGGATACACATAATAATCAAGTCAAGAAACAATAAGAGGTGCATGACATATCTCAAGAGAAGCCAAAGAGACCTAAATGGTTTCTTAGAGCTTTTGGTTATCTTAGTACTTTCAATCAAGCGAAAAGTATTGAGAAAGGACGTGAAGAATGTCGTGAGAGGAGGAGACAACCTCCCCGTAAGAATTTTGCTTTAATGGTTTCAAGTTGTATGTGCAAAAACCTAGTACCTAAGAAGAGGCATCTCAAGGACAAGAGTGAAAGGTTGCTATGGATGAAGAGTATAGGTTAATTATCAAGAACAACATTTGAGATTTGGCAAAGGCAAGAAGCAAATTGGTACAAAGTAGGTGTACAAGGTGAAGCACAAAGTGGATGGATAATTGGAAAAGTGTAAGAAAAAAATTACTAACAAAGGGTTGCATGCAAAAGGAAGACCTCAATTTTAATTAAACATCTGCTTTTGTAGATTCACATTATTAGCTCAATCATTGCTCTTGCCACACAATATGGTTAGGAACTTCAACAAATGGACATGAAATTGGCATTTTTGAATGGATACATTAATGAAGATGTGTTCATCACTCAACCAAAAGGGTTTGAAGTGAAAGACAAAGAGGTAGATGTGTGCAAGCTCAAGGTCTTGTACGGTCTCAAACAAGTTAATTTGAAGAGTATCTCACAAAGCAGAGGCTCATCAAAAGCACGTTGAATCTCACATCATACTTCTTTCATTGTGATGGTGAGATACTCATTCTTGTCATTGATGATCTCATTATCACTAGTAGTGATAGCATATTTATTGATAAGATCACGCAAAGGTTGTCACAAGAATTTGAAATGAAATACTTAGGGTAGCTTTATCCTTGCTTAGGGATTGAAATTTGGAGACATGGTAATAATACATTTGTTAAATTAAAGCAAGTATGTATATGAGAATCTTTGTAGGTTAAATATGCTTAATTGCAAACCTATTGTCATTCCTATTCAATCTGAATCATATCTGAAATATCACCCAATAGATATAGAAAAAAAAATGAGACTTTGTTTAGACAATTTATGGGGAGTCTCTTATACGCCACTATTACCAGGCTCGATATTTCATACGTTATTGGTACTATAAGTCAGTCCATGGCAAATTCAAGAGAGTCACATTAGCGTGCAAAAGGAAGAGTGCTAAGATACCTTAAAGGCACTTTCAATTATGGACTTGAGTATGCTAATTTTCACAATTCGCTCTACATCGATTTTGTGATGTTGACTGGGCAAGTGATATAGAAAAATGTAAATGTGTTTCTAGTTATGGTTTTACTCTTAATTCAACATCAATTTCAATGAGCTAGCAAGAAGCAACTTCCGATTGCATTATTCTCAATTGAAGTTGAGTACACGTATGAGAGTGTACTTGGTTATGGAGGTTGCTTGTAGATAGTCAAGAGATACAAGTTAATGCTACTCATGTTCATTACAATAATTTGAGTTGCATACAAATTGCTAACAATTGAATATTCCACACTCACACTAAACACATAGAAGTCTGCTTTCATCATTTTATTTGTGACTAAACAAGTAGAAGTCTACTATCATTCAAGCAACATAAGTGGAGCTTGATTATGTTTTCACAAATGAGCAAGTTCCAAACACATTGACAAAGTGTCTTAGTAATGTAACTTTGATTATCGAAGGATGGGAAAACCTATCAATGTACAACTAGATGAAAGTAGATAGAAAGATAATGCCCATTGGCAGAGTAATTAAGCTAGAAAGCTTAGTAAAACATAAAATATTAAACTAATTACTCAAAACCTATTGCTTGATGTAAGTCACTAACTAGAATAGTTGTAGTAATAGGTAATGTAGGAAGCTTTGAACGTTGCAATGCAATAGAAATACGTTGACGATAGAAAGATACAATGATAGATGGTAACGTTACACTTTGTCCTTGGCGCTTCACAACAAGCTCCGCACACAATGACAAGAAATCATTAAATTTCTTATGAAGACATCCATATGTTTTCAAAGCAAAGGGGATGAATTCTTCACCAGATGCACGACATAATAATCTCTCTCTTTCTCTTGAGCTGCGTGAGGTGCCGCAGCCCCTTGCATGGTGGAAGAACGACAAAGAAGGTCCTGTCGAGAGGGATCAACTATAACGACATCTCCAAGAGTGCGAATTTCCTCACACGAGAGAACAAGGTCAACACGTCGACGAGATGATTGTCCAGATGGCCCTGGCAAAATGTGTATCTGCTCTCAAACAACATGGAAGCCACTATCATGAGCAATAGATGCAAGAACATCACGAATGGAACCATGTGACACTATACGATCACCACTTGAGGGGCACCACATAAGATGGGTACCCAAAGAATCCAACACATGCCCACATGAACACTTAGAGAGCCCACTTAACACTGGATGTGGAAGTCCCAATCTGGTATGAAGAGTAGTGATAAACAAGTCAGAGGAGAGTTGCAACAGTAGAAGAAATGGACATGCAACTAACCAAGCCCCTTTGAGACACCAAACACTGATTTGCCACCAAGTTGGGTGAAGGAGAAACACAACGCAAAAGATAGGACGTTGGGCAAAGCACTGAGTGAAAATTCCGAAAGCAACATGAGAATTTCCAAGCTTTGGCAACATATCAAAATGATGAGTAAATTTTTCCAGAGAATCCTGCATAAAAATTGACAAATTGAATCGAGTAAAGAGAGATTTGAAAAATTGAGATGTTTATTTGGCACAAAGCCTAACAAATTGATCTCTAGGGAGGAGTAATATAGGAATTTGATGGGCACTAATGCCTAGATGGTTCCATTGTACATTGTATATTATTTTGTTGTTGTTTAGTATAAGGTACTTAGCTTGAGTGGTAGCCCATGAGGTCCATGTGAGCAAGATAGAAGCTACATGGATACTGCCTTTAGGGTACTAAAGGGTCTAGACTAATTCTACTATATTTTGTACTTTATTCTTCTATGAATCCTTGTGTGGCCTTCTTATTTTTATGTTTTTCAGCATTTAATTCCTTGCAGAAATTGAGCAACTTAGTAACCAAATTCCAGTGCACCCCTTCCATTGGTTTTGTAGCCATTTCTCCAACACAAACTCATGCTATTCCTTGTATATTCAAGCTGATTTCAAAGGTAGTTCCAAATTGATTTCAAAAGTGGTTCTAGCACTAAGTTCAAAGGCGGATTTAGTAAAAAAGAACTATTGATTTGGAAGCAACATCAAAGTCTATGTTGATATGAGAAGCCACACTTTTGGAGTTTCATCTAGTAACAAATTGCATAATCAAGGCGGTTGTTCATTACTGTTCCCAAGAAGTACCAATTCAATGGAAAACTAAGGGGTTTGGACGACTTCTTTGGTAGTGGTCCTAAGCTAGAGCTAAGTTTTTTTTTTTCTTTTTTTTTCTTTTTGAAGTTTGAATTTTCTTTTTGAGTTTGAACTTTCTTTCTGAGTTTGAACTTTCTTCTAGTTAAACTTTCATTCCACCTTCCAATATACCACTTCTTTGAAAAATTTACTTTTCCTAGTAGGAGGCATCGATGAACTAGAAGAAGTAGCTTTGAGATAAGAAAGACGAAAGTTACAAACGGATTTAGACTAAGAGCACATTAATTATATTGAAGAATTCATTACTAAAGAACAATATATTACTCTATTAATAGAAATAGAGGATTTAAATTAAATAGTCTTAAATCCTTTGCGAACTTAGCTAGGTTAATTGCAAATGTAGCTAAGGGCAATACTCCTACTTAGTCTCAATTACACAATCCTACGTCATCATAGTTGTTGGACTCTCCCATGAATTTTGCAAACCTTGAAGAATCAATTCCTGGAGCCAATCCTGACATCTTCAAAGACTTAAAACTTCCAACTTTTAATGGGAAAGAAAAAGACAGAAATACATATATTCTACAAACTTTCTTAAGCAAGTGAAAAAATATACATGCCTTAAAGCAAATTTCATACCACACGCAAGCCCTAGAAGCTAGCTTATCTCTAGCCCACAAGTGCTAAATGAACTTCTAGGAGATTGGACGGACACCCTGATCATAAAAAGCTTTTGAGGAGGCTTTCCTACGAGAGTTCTTACTGGTGCTTGATAGGGCTTGGGAAGCATGAAAAAAGTTGGTCATTGACAAGTCCTTGACTCAGTACATCTCTCAACACAGAGAAGCAATCTTGAAAGTGAAAAATATTGATGATTATTAGAAAATCAGAGAGTTTATTTGTGGGCACTGGGAAGAGTATAAGGTGGAGGTTCAAAGGAACTCCCCTACAACTCTAGAACATGCCATTAAGTTAGCCCAAATATTTGATGATTCAATGTGCAAGTGGAAGGCCAAATAGAATAACTTTGAACAGCCTTCTTTAACTAAACAAAACGAAGCTCCTAAAAAATGCTCAACAGTCATACAACTCTTAATAGGTGAAACAAGACCCGCTTCATTTCTTGTAATAGAACTTTCTAGTTCTGATATCCATCAATCGGATTTGTAAACAACAACTTTCTAGTCTGTACAAGAAATTTGTTTTTTGAAGCTCCTTCTCTTACGTCTTCTAAATGGATTCATTCTAACAATCCTTAGTGTTGAAAATCAGCAAAATAAGTCCAATTGATCCTATAAATGATGGAGAAACCACCTAATTAAGATCCAATCAAGATCTAATACCTAGAACACAAACCAATATATTGATTTATAGCTCATCTTGGCTTGAACTCCACAAATTGGCTCCACAATCATGCGAAACTCTTCACACATGTGGATGTACGGCCTGATGCTGCATGTGTACTGTACCAGCACCCTCCAAACCTTCTAATCATTCCAAAAAATCAAAATGCCAATAACAATCATCAAACAAATAATAGACCAAAACTAGTCATGAAGGAGGATCTCAATTTTACTCATAATTGGACGAGCAATCGTTTGAGAAGGATACGTCGACTAAAACAGTCGATAGTTTGCTTAAAAACCTAGTTTTCATCACTAGTATAGAGTCATGAGCCACTCCTATAGATACATCGAAAACACTTGCATTTTGGTTACTCATGAAAACACATACAACACCCACATTATTGAGCATGACGATTTCTTCATAAGCTTGAGGGAAGGTGCTCGGGCCTCCTCTTGCCTCCTTTTCATTGGTTTTATTGTGGCATGTTCATTATTGCTTATTTGCTTAGTAGTAGCCGCAATCTCATTTTATTACCTTTTGGGTGTTAAGTATAATTTAGATTAATCTTCTTGCTAGTTGGGAAGCCTTAGAAAGACTTTTGTATTTCTTAAGTAGGTGGCTAGTTGGGTACCGCCTTAGCCACCCCATTTATTTCTAAGTACTAGTTGTCAAGCCTTAGTGCTCCATTTCGTTGTTGTTGTCATTTTGGAGTGTGGAACCCCTAATTTGGTGAACCAGATCACTATCCAAATATTAAACAGGCCAAAGATCTATTCCGAGCATGTATGGGGTACAGACGTAGATGCCAAAAGGGCTCTCGTCCAATTTTCAAAGAGATATCTTACATGCCCTGATCTAATGGTTCGCGCGACAACCGAATTCGCCCGGGACCTAGAATTTTTGCTTACGGTCCCCACACAATGGGACAATTTTCTTCCACCACCATTTTTTGATCCGAACATGACCCTGGCGTCAATGAAATGGAAGACCAACTTCCAGTGGCCCGAGTGTACTATAGAGCGGCAATGTTAGGCCACCCATGGCCACATAAATTTTAGACCTGGATAGCCTAGTTTTGGATCGAGGGCGTCCACAAGGTTTTTTTTCCAGCCAAGGATCAGCGCAATGTCGCACATGTCGAATACATGGACGAAGTTACCGGCATAGTGTCGAGGGACCGACACTACTTTAGGTCGAAGGCCTTGTTGGGTATTCTCTATATATAAATAAAATAGCCGAAAGTAGTAAAATAAGTTGCGAGGTTGTGGCATCCTGCGAGCGTAAGCCCATCGCCCAATGAGCACTTGTAAATAATGTATTTTCAATAAACTAGACTTTGGGCCATGTAATTAAAATAATGTTAAGAAGGCCAAAGTTTATGTTAACTAAGTTACTAAGTTTTTGTCAAGTAGTCAAAGTCAAAATGGTGGTAGGTGGGGTGTGTTTCTTTGTGCACCAAAGATTAGAATGTGTTTCTTTTGAAGGGTTAGGATTTCAATCCTACCTTCTTGAAGTAGCCAATAGAAACCAAGGGGCAAGGGCCTCCTCAAAGATTAAAAAAGGCACCTCTTGAAACCCATTTGACATGCTAATAGAGAGGAGGAAACTCTACCATTTTGAGGATTGGAAAACTTGGTCACAACAAAAAGCTTTTGAAAGGTTGGCGCTAGAGTCTCAATTATCACAAGTCTTTGAGTATCTCACGATTTTTAAAAAGCGTCCCAAAGCATCGGAGATTATTTTGTCATCCAAAAAAATATGTGAAACTCTAATGCAATCATGTTGCAAAAAATTGTGCATATGACAAGCACAAGAGTGAGGAATTAAGACTAGGTGTGTGGAGAAAGCAAGGTTATGAGAAGCATATTTATCTATTGCAAATATTTGCATGCTTTTCTAAAAAACAAATAAACTAGAAGTTACAAATGGCAAGCGAATTGTGCTTTAAGCCCACCATTGTTGGTAAAGCTATATGCACATCAAAACCTGTTGAGACTAAAAAGGTCTCTGAAGGAAGAGGGATGGATGAAGAATGAGAGCCTAGAAATTCTAGTTAAGAATGATAGGAAGAAATTATGTGAACCTCACGGTGAATCCCAAAAGATGGAATGACCATGTAAGAACTAGTATTTCTAGGCATTTGGAATTAAATCAAGTAGACCCCTCTTAGAAAAGTAGAGTGAGCCACCTTTTGATGGTGACCTCTAGTGGAGAAGATAATTCCACATGTAATTTGTTTTATTGTCGAATTGCCACTTGGGCTCCACCTAAGTAGCTCTCTTGCTTATTTAAGAAATCCCCTCTTCCTAGAAGGAAGATTTTTGTAAATGCAACTACTCCATGTTTCTAATGTCAAGAACCTCCACGAGTTTTGTGCATTCAACTAGCTCCTTGATCATGTTCTCTTGAGTGATGCATTTATGACCTTGCCCTTCCATCTTTCATATGTGGTTGTGGATTTAGTTTAGATTTCTTGTTCTTTCTTTATGCAATGTGGGATAGTTGTGGATTAGTTCTTGCATTCCATTTCTTGTTCTTATGGATTAATGTAGGACTCAAGCATTCAAGTAAACTAGAGACTAGGTTTGTGGTTGAGACTTTGCAAATTTACTAACATCCTAGTTCTTGATGTTCTTTGGAATGTCTAACAATCAAGAAATGTGTGTTTCTTGATTCTTGGGCATTTGTAATGTTGCCCAATTACTTTTCTATTTCTTGCATTTGATTAGATGTATGTTCTAGATTAGGTTTCTGATTTTGCAAGTAGATTAGCATTCTTCTTTTCATTTCGGTTCCTAGGATCAAGAAAGATGAGGAAATGTGCTGCAATGAAAAGCTTGAGCTTGTTCATTATGGCTTGCCTTGTAACATAGTTAGTTGATCCATTTGCAAGTGCTACACCATAAACAACAAAGTGTTCGAGACCTTGATCTCATCCTCTAACCGGCAAAATTAACATACTACAACATGAGCACCAGTGGTAAGAGCAGTTCCGGATCTGTGTGTGAGACAGACTCCGCTATTGACAGTAGTCGGATCTTGGAACTCTCTGGTCTATTGATCTTGTAAGAAGGCATAATCAAGAGATTGGAAAGAGAAGGCAAGTTTTTACATTCTTCTCAGGCTCAGGAGGTAGGCTGCATGGCAGAGCATCTGAGGTTGAGGAGAATCTATCAACACATGATTCCAAACTTAGTGACAAAATCCAGCAATCAATCTTTGACAGATTACAAACCACTAATAATCTCTCATCTATTGATCACCCAAAAACCAGTGGATAGGCATAATATTCCAAGCGACAATCAAATTGGATAAAGTACTTTCTAGTGGTTGAGTTTGCGTACAATAGTGCAAAGCATTTTGCCACTGGATGTAGTCCTTTTATGTTGATGTTTGGCTGTCACCTCATTCACAAATATATGACAAACTCAAGATGTAAATTGTAACTAATTTCATATAGGATATGCAAGACTCTCATCAAGGCCTTTTCTAACTCAAAAAAGGAACTTTCAATAATCATAATTGTGTAAATCACGAGAAGCATGCCAATAAGGGAAGACAAGCAATATAAAATGATCCATATGACATGGCACATTCGATGGTCAAAATTATATATCCCCAAAATCTAACTCACCACTAACCCCACTCTCTCTACTTCCCTACCCCTATATTAATGACTACGTCACATTCTTAACCCCACTTACAAATCATATTTTGAATCCATATCAACTTCCACTTTTTTTTTTTTAAAAGCTTAATTTCACTATTAGATATTCACAAATGTACAAAAAAATAGACAGCGGCTTCCATGGCCAAAAACTACTGTAACTTACAGAGCTGTCAGAATCCCAAAAAACAGATATTCTAGCATACCACGCAGGGTAGCAGTCTGAAAAACAACTTTAAGTAGAATGCAAAAAGTACATAGCTAGCCGAATGCAAGCTGTGGTAGACAAAGAGGGGGCTTCCCCCTCAAAAACCTGAAGATTCCTGATTAGCCAAATCATCCACAAGACCGCTAGCCTGCACACATGCCAAAGGGTAAGAGTAGAAGAATCTGTCAAAACTGAATCCCCCAACAAGATAGTAGCCATGTCCAGAGAAAAGGTGACGCACCACCGTGAGAAAATGTGGCTCAAATCCAACCAAACATGTTGATAACAGTGAAGGAATAAGTGCTCCACCGTTTCTTCAGCCAGCTGGCAGAGTGGACAAAGGCGATCATCAAGGAAAGGCCACTTGGAAAACAAAGGAAGGGATTTGGTAAGGATGTGATAGGCAAGGTACCGTAGCTTCCCTATCGGTAGAGAGCAGGCAGCGAGGCAGCTCCATGGAAAGCACAAGACATGGGTTCAGTAGCGATGTCAAACACCATAGGAGACAAGGGTAAAGCCTTGTCGAATACCACAAGTAAGGGCAAACTTCGAAGAAAGACAGCCATTGAAGAGAATTCTGGCCGAGGAAGACTGATATAGGACACTCACAAAATTCAAAAAAGACAAGGGAAAGCCAAGAGCTTGACAAGAAGCCCAAATATAGTCCCAGCCGAGCCGATCAAAGGCTTTGTCCAAGTCCAGACGTCCAAACGTTGAGGATAGAATCCATAATATTTCGACCTTTGACAAAGCCAAACTGCTCAGGAGAAAGGAGAGACTGAAGAAGGGGAGATAGACGGCGAGCCATGGCTTTGGCCAAGATCTTATAGGAGGTATTTAACATAGTGAGTGGACGGAAATCCGAGATGAGCAGAGGCGAAAAAAATTAAGGGATGAATTTGATCAAGCCTTCAGACATGAACGCAGGCAGGACAGAAGCAGAGCAAGCGAGGTTGGCGACGTGAAGCAGCCCTGGGCCCAACAACTCCTAGAACTGGAGGAAAAATTCAGGGATAACTCCATCTGGTCCAGGAGTTTTGCCAAGAGGCAAAGAGAGCAGGGCAGCATGCAGCTCAGTCAAAGTGAAGGGAGCCTCCCGCAAGGAAACCTGATGAGAGGAGAGGAAACGCTCAGTGCGGCAAAAGGAACGAAGACGTAGAGGGTTCGGAGGCGACGCAGTCTCAAAAGATCGAAACAAAGAAAGAAACGCTTGAACCATTGAAGCGGAATCAGAGAGGATAGCACCAGAGACGGAAAGAGAGTGAATAAAGGAGGAAGAATACTTCCGGCATAAGGCACGAAAGAAGAAGGAAGAAGGCAAATCACCCTGGCGAAGCCAGACTCTGGCGAAGCCAGTTGAGTTTCGAGCGAAGCATAAGGCCAGTGGCAAGGTGATAATCATGGCGACGCAAAATGACTTGGCAACGCAGCTGAAGATCCGAGTAAAGTGTGGAGTCCTTAGCAGAAGTTTGGGCCGCAGTTATGCCTTGAAGGAGGGTTACCACCAAGGAGCGAAGCTGGGAACGAGAGCGAGAGAGTGGCTGGCCAGCATGTCTAAGAAAGGCAGAGCCGTTAGTAAGCATGGCAACAAAGGAGGAGGAAGAGACAAGGGTATCCTGCAGCGCGTCTCGAATGGCCGGAGAAGACAGGAGAGTGGAATTCATGATGTAGGGAGAGTGAAAAGAGTTGGACGGAAGGGCGAGAAACGAACAACGAAGCAAAACAGCACTGTGATCAGAGAGGGTGGTAAATTGATGAGTCTCAATGTCCAAGAGACGAAGCCAGTTAGCAGTAGAGGAAAGGTAAAAACGGTCTAACCTTGCCGAACAGAAAGACAATCCCAGCCTACAGTTAGTCCAAGTGTGATGCGAGAACTGTTGCAAGACAGGAGAGGCATCAAGAAGAGAGTGAGAAGACTGAAACAAAGACCATGCAGCGTATTCAGAGGGCATGATAGCATGCGGCCCATCAGAAGGGTCAAGCTACATGTTAAAGAACCCCTAAAACAATCAAGCGGTCGTCTGGAATAGGCGGCAAGGACGACCAAAAGTCTATGCGTTCAGAAGTAAGACAGGGAGCATAGAGGTTAAGGACAGAGAAGGTAAAACCTAGCTTGCGAAGGCGAAAAAGGACCCACCTGCCGCTAAATCAGTAGAAGTGGAGAGCACCTGCCAATCACGGGAAACAAGCGTTAGAACTCTCCCTAGAGTGCCTTGGGCAGGAGAAACACCATAATGAAAGGTGGCCGCAAATTTCTTGATAAGGCAATGCTGATTAAATTCTCGCAGTTTTGTCTCTTGCAAGGCAATGAGGACATTCTTGGAAGGATAAGAGGCCAGGACTTGAGCCATACAGGTGCGGCGTACTAGATCATTCAGGCCGCGGACATTCCAAGAATACAGATTCATTCAGAAAACGTCGAAAGAGGAGAAGCAGACAAAGGCTGATGTGGCGAGAGAGTCTCCCGTGCCACTCAGGAAGGAGCCTGGCCCTTAAGTCCCTCTTCACTATAGTAAGTTTGTTAGAGGCTTTCATCGCCGTAGAGCGCTTCTTAGTGATGGTTGCAGCCGTAGGTATCCGGCAGGCAGAGCCGCCGAGGGGGGCGCCTGCGAGCCCATGCTAGTACGGGCTGCCATGGACAGAGAGGGTGCTACCACTGAGGGAGGTATCAGCCCCTGCACCAAGGCAAAGGGCATCCGCATTAGAGCATCAGGTTGATCCTCAGGATAATCTGCACAACGAGTCAACTCAGTAGGCTGTAGATCAAAACTGGGACTCACAGGTGAGGGAGGCTGCGTGCCGGTGAGTGCCGCCGAAACTAGAGGCTCTTCAGCATCAGAGGAGGAACCCACGGGCGAAGGAGCAAGATCCTGCTGCTCGCTTCCACTAATAAAAAAAGACCTAATCTAGTAGCTACACATACCCTCGTTTTTTATGCCTTGTCCTACACTATGGTTGTGGGCCTAAATCAAAGCAATCATTTGGCTTTTTGTTGGACGAAAGAAGCTACCAAGCTTCTAATCTAAATATGTCATTTTTTCTACTTGGTACAAAGAGATTGTAATTAGTCACATCCAACTTCCATGGATATTTTCATTGTAAGGTTGCACATCCCTTCATTTTGGCTTTTGCTTATGGGCTCATTAGCACTTTCCAACTCTCTAACTTAGCATGCCAATTATCTACATGTAGTTGTGTGGCAAGCTCAACTCCAATGCTTTAGATCCATTTCATGTTAACCAAATGATGTCACATCAACAAATTCTTTGGGCCATCCATCCAACCTAATTCATGACTCAAACTTTGTGATTTGTAATGCATCATGTATCAAAAATCTGTTTAGATAGCTGGGGTGCACTCTCCATATTAAAATGTGCTTTGCAAATGCTTGGATGAAGATGGTTTATTTTCCTTAGTAATCATGTATTCAATTTTGATATTTAATCCACTCCCTTTAGCTTTGGACAACCCCTTCTTGATGGATTCTCCATAAATTCGCAAGTGCAATGTGATCTTTCAAACACAGCCACTTATCTTAACATCATTAATTAGACTATTGATTATTGTGCTCAATTAAACCTCATCCAATTCTTTCCATTGAGTAGAAAAAAGAGCAAAAATTCATCCAAAGACAACTTTTTGATAATGGATTGGTCAATTCCTTGAACATGTGGTGTCTTTCTTGTCAATACCCCACTCTACCATAACTCTCTTCTTTGCACATTGTTATAATCTATTGCAACTTTTGGAACACTCTCTAATTAAGTCAAATGGCCTTGGCTATCTCAACATGTTTTTGTTTTCTATTTTCTTTCAGCTGCATTTGCCTATCACAACATTTTCCTATTGAATCCTTTTTTTTTTTTTTTTTTTTCCATTATCATTCATCGTGCTCGTATCACAACATACGAAAGGACTTGCCCAATCGTGAGGTACCTAAACTTGGCCAAAGGATAGACACAACAGGACAATTATAGAAAGTGTTGTAATTTCACACAAATCGCACAGTTTTTGAGGCTAAAGTCAATATTACAATTGTACAATTGATGATTAGGATTCCAAATATAGCACTAACAATGTTGAAGCAAGCCAAGTGTAAATCACTTGATTATTCGATCGCGGTGCCTGTGACATATACCAAAGGAAAAGGAACACAAGTGGGGACCAAGACAAAATTTTTCATTTTGCTTGGTTACCAAAGTTAGCATTCTTTTGATTTTCTTTGAAAAAAACTTCAAATTTGAAGAATAATTATACTAGCATACTTGCTAGCAACTTGAAACATTTTTCACCTTGAATTGCATAAAAGGTGGAGATTGGACTTGTAATTTTTCTTTTCCTATCAAACTAATTGGAATAACCATGTAAAACATTTGCTCATAACTTACTTGACAAATACAATTCAACTCAAATGAAGGTTCCCAAGTGGTATCAAGCTATGATGAAAGAGGCTGATGTCCAAAACATCAACAAACAAGTGACTAAATTAGTTATAAGAACATCCACAAGAGAGGAAGTTAAAGAATATTATACATAGAAATGTTATTCAAAAGATATTATTTCATAGTTAAATTGATGGAGAAAGGAAAGAATGCCAAATAGAAAAAACAATGTTCGATAGATGCAACTATCGGGCTCTGCGGAATGATCCTCTCTACAACGTATGACTACACCTATCAATTCCAACCATACTATCGTGACAAGCATCACGTTTGATTCTACTTGATTCTAACTTTGAAATCATCAGAATTTATGAGATTGATTTCGTAGACAAACATAAAATGATATAATATTATTGTGTGAAAGTGTTCGATAGCTTAGAAAAAACTATAAGAGAACATAATCAAAATACAGTAGATTAGAGAAGCATTCATTCTTCATGACATAAGATTGAACGCAATAAACTGTAGGATTGAATTCAGTAAGTAGCATGTACAAATTAGATCGATAGAAAGCACAAGACAATAGTGGATGCAACTGCGTACTCAAAACTAACTCTGAATCACTGATCGTCTCCATCTGATACACTTCCACTAATTAGCAGTGCTTCAACAATACTCTATGATCAATTGACTAATTGACTTGATTTATTTAACTTGAGAAAATGGTTAGCATGATTTATACTATTTAAGAATGCCGCATGGACTTATCCAAATGACGGTTCAAGACAGTTGTTTGGCACTTAGCCATATTGTGCTATCACTTATCCAGTTAGATTAGGTTACATGGTAATTAATTGCTAACAATGGCTAGATCAAGTCGTTAGCTTCAAAACAAGTGATAACTTGATCTGTTAACCTTCGACAATATTTGTTGACCCTTCGATAGTCGCTCGATAATTGTTGTTGTCGTCGTCGACCCACCTGTTGGCAATTTCCATGTATTTATGCGACCATTTTGCCCTAATTTGTCAATCTTACCTAACCCTAGAGTTTTGCCAAGTTGTTGGGTTCTTGTCTTTCTTTCTACGAGAATTGTACGACTATATCCCATATCCTTGCTGAATTAAGTGTGCAATCTAAAATTAAGTAAATTCTCTCTCTCTCTCTCTCTCTCTCTCTCTCTCTCTCTCTCTCTCTCTCTCTCTCTCTCTCTCTATCTCTCTCTCTCACACACACACACACATTGTCCCTATTTCTCGCATGGGTTAGGCTTTAGGCATTAGGCATTGGGCATTGGGCTTTATAAGGATACAAGGTTTATGGTTTATGATTTGGGGTTTGGATTTAGGTTTTAGGGTTGAGAGTTTAGGATTTATGGTTCAAAGTTCAGGACATTGGATATGAGGTTAAGAATTCAAAATTTATGGTTTATGATTTGGGCCCCTGTCATAAACCTTTGCCCCTGTTGTAAACCCTAAACTCGTCTCATGAACCCTTATCCCCCCTCCTTGTAAATCATAAATCGCTATGTCAAACCATTATCACCCCCTCTCTCTTAAACCAATAGACATATCTCACTAATGCAGACACACTGCTTAAATTGTTAACCCCTCTCATAATGTCTACAGTCCATACTCATAAACCTGAAACCCCCTCTCATAAACCAGACTGCGATAACCTAGTAAATATGTAGAAATTGGATAAATGAATGGATGTAGATTAATAATCGGAATATAAGGATAATAATCCAACAAAAATTGGCACTTAGGCTCTAGCGGAGTTAAATAATGGAAAGAACTTTATTGGTTGTAAGAAAAACTACAAGCCAAGTACAAATTAAACAAAACCTAGGTGAACATAAAGCAAAGTACTGCAGAGGTTTGAATAAAAAAGAAGGAATTGGAAATGGAGGAACCCCTTACTCCAATTGAAAAATTGCCATGATCAAATTACTCATTGCATTGACACATCAATTGAGAACTTTATTGAAATGATTGTAAGTATCCATCAAGTGGGAACTTCATTAAATGAGTCTCCATTTTTTGAGGGCATTGATTACAAAGAGAAATATTTAGAAGAACCACATACATGGATTAACAAAGACTTTATGTTTGTGGTCAAGGAAAGTTTCGTATAGTTGGAAGCTAGTCAGTCACAAAGCATGGTATTGAAGGACGTACAAGTTCTTTTGGAAAATAAAAGAAGTTTGTAAAAAGTCCTTCATAACCACTTTTTATATTCCAAGACCACGAGGGGATAATGATCATTATGTTTAATGTTGATGACATGATCATGGTTGGGAAATATAGAATATTGTTCTAGGGTGTCAAGAAATATTTGTCTAGCATTTGAAACAAAGGCTAGGGTCAAATGCACGATTGTTTAGGAATTGATGTACGGATTAACATGGAAGAGGTTCATTTTTTACACAAAAAGTGTTTTTGAACCCCCTCAAAGCTTTAGTATGTTAAAATCTCTTTCCAAAACAACAAAATATGAAACTTCCGTATACCTACCCAAAAATGGCAAGCTTTCTTATTGCTTCATCACAATCGAGTATCCATTTTTTGCAGACTTCGAAGATGTAAACTTGCTAGTGAAAAACATAGTATGTACATTGGCATTGCTACAATGCAGCTACGATGAACAAAGTTTCCTCGTAAGATCACGACACAAACAAATACAACTTCTAATAGACCATTAACAAGGTCTCTTGTACAAATAATAGGCCTAGTAGGAACTTCAACTTGTGAATAACCATTCCAAGAGCAACATATTTGTGTTTTTGTGTGTTTGGGCATCTATTCTCAAAAAAGAAAATATCTTAATTGCAACTTACAAACAATGTATCCTAAGAGCAATGCATGTGCAGTGGTTTTGTCTTGTGTCTTTGAAAAGGAAAACACCTAAAAGATGTGAGAACTAGTGGAAAGTGTGACTTGTGCATAAATCATCCAAATAGCCACATGTCCAAGCTAGTTCTGTGTTGAATGTACCAAGGAGGTAAAACACAATAGGGTCCATCTTCCTAGGTTTTGATGAAAAAATGGCACAATAAATATGGTTTCTCACTTTGTTCAGAATTGATATAATCAAGCTTTGTCCAAGACGTGACCTCATATTTACAATAAACTAAACACCAAGGAGGTGAAGCATAAATTCTCTATCTTCCTAGCTTTTGATGAGAAAATGGTACACTAAAGATGGGTTCTCACTTGATTCACAAATGAGCTTAAATTGACTTCAAAATGAACTAATTTACAAAACACTATCCCCAATGGACTCTCCTCCATGAAATCTAACTCATATTTGAGGATATATGGAGGCAAATAACATCATCTTAAAGACTATCTTTATGATGAGAACTTACAACAAGTACTCCAGGCTCTTCCTATGGAACCCACACCTCAGCTCATCTGATCAAATGCCTGGATCAGTGCCTCCATTGGTGTTGCTCAGAATGAAGCCTTCATCTTTAAATTTCATGTGGGTCAAATTCTTTGGGCTCTTTAGACATTTGCTAAACAAATACCAACAGCTCTGATTACTTCATCTCCTTCCTTTATGGCCACACACCTAATCTCCTACAGAACTGCATGAACAAAGAAATAAGACTACCATTTGATCTGCCTGAGCTGATTACCCAATAAGCATCTTGTATCTAATCAGACAGATTGAACTATTTAATCTCATGCCTTTGGGTTATTTTCCCTTGATCTCCATCTTCTGGGGTGCTTGATTGTTCTGGCTGGGTGTCTTTGTCCATTTGCTCAGCCACCTCAATGGCGTAGCCATGCAATTCCTCAGCATGCTGCCTAAGATCCTCCCATCTTTTCCTAGCCATCTCCACAACCTTGGCGCTCACATCTCTGGCCTCCTCTGTGGCCTCTGCCAATCCTTTGAGGCGCTTATCCACCGCTTCTTTCACAGAGCCATAGTTTTGTCTGGCATACCTCCCTGAGTCCATCACACCCTCCATGATCTGGCTTGCTGCTGCAATGTGAGGCTGCATCGCCTCCCTTGCTCTCTCGTAGCCTTCTCTTGTGTTGCCTCCTGCTGCAATCGCAGCGTCCATGGCTGTTTTGGCACTCTTAATCCCCTTCTTCGCAGCTACCATCACTCCCTCTCGAATCTCGTGAAGCTTGATGGCAGAAGCAGCTCCCTCCCCAGGATCACCAGCTACCTTCAGATACGTGGCTCCAGTCTCCAGGTTTGATTCTACACGTATTGCGGGACTTTCGAGGATCTCTGCTTCTATCTCGGCAGCTTTATCTGCTTCCTTTTCTAGATCCTCACTGATTTCCTCCACAGATCCGTCTTCTTCTTCTGCTGCAATCAACTGAGCTTCCTCTTCAGCTTCCTCATGTACCTTCTCAGGGCTTTCTAGAGCGCTCTCAGAAGCCACATGGGTCACACTTTCTCGAGGAAAAGTCTTCCGGGGAGCTTCTTCAGATGAGCTACTCTGAACCCCTGCTTGCACACCACCACCTTCCTGGCTCTGGAGCACTGCCTTTGCTGCTTCCAGGGATTCTTTGCCATTCTTAGGAATAGCAGAAAATTGGGATACCAAACCACTCGAAGGCGGAGATGCTACCAACCTAGAGGATTGCTTCGCCATCCACTGCTTTTCCCAACAGAGACAGGCATTTGAAGAAGTGGGTGTTTTGGGGAGGTGGGTTTGGGCAAGGGTAAACGATCCATCACAATTCGGCTGAAAAGGCGAAGGATTATGCAAGAAGTAGACGATGGATGCCATCTTGCTTCTTCAAAGCTAAAGCACTGACAATAACATTCTCCAAGAAGAAGAGATCACCTCCAGGCTCCAGGCTCCAGGCTCCAGGTCCTGCTTTTATCCCTGCACGTTTACCACGTGGACATGCGAAGTGGGGGCATGCATTGTCTTACACGTGGCTCTTCCGAATCCAGAGCACACATGTCTAGATATCAGTGAGACTCGCTTGCTACCCTATAACATCCATTTTATCAGTATTGCGTTCAATTCAAGCGCCTGTAGCTCAGTGGATAGAGCGTCTGTTTCCTAAGCAGAAAGTCACAGGTTCGACCCCTGTCTGGCGCGGCTGAATTCTTTATCGTGACTAAAATAAATTTTGTGAATCCTTCGCAATGGGTTTAACTTTGCATAGATATAACCTACCAATATATTTTTTGACCAATCTTTCTCTCGCCCTTGGTGAAGCATCTATTTCTCCCCCAAACCCTACCTTTTCAAGCCTTTGATTCTAAAGGTTGAATCTTACACATATTTTACAAGAAACTCAAACATTCATGATAAATATTAACTTCTAGTTAAAATAGAATATGTATTATGGGATATAGCAAAACACACATGTACATCAATGAAATTTCATTGACTCTAAAATACATTGGTCAAAATTCTAAAATACATGTGGACTAGTAAAAATGGGTTTTATCTATCAATGTTTAACATTCCTCTCTCACAATTGATCTAAGATCATAGAACAATCATGAAGTTGCATAGAACAACCATGAAGTTGCATATTTTGTAAAACGTAAGTTTTTGTAAATTCTGAGAAATGCATAAATTCTTTGTCAATTCTTTGCATGTATGTTATAGCCTATAGGTTATAACCAACCATGACCATCTCACTACAAAACAGCTATGAGCATATTTCCACTTGCTAAGGTTGGTGTCAATAAGTGGCTAGTCATGATGTATAACTTTGCAATGTGCCAAATTCCACTCGAGACTCCAAAATTGTTTGTGCACCTCTTTTGTATTTCCACTTGCTAAGGTTGGTATCAATAAGTGGCTAGTCTATTTGTACATAATTTACTTGTTTGTTGGGACCTTTGTAAAATAATTTGTTCCACTTGCCTTTGTTGGTCCCCTCTGCTTGCTGATCACAATCCTGCCTTTGATTCAACTCCCTCTTAGGCTTGAATTGTTTCTTGGCCTTTTCTTTGTTGCCGTAGAGGGCTTGGTCAGAACCATCCTTGTGATCAAGGTGCTCTCTCGCCTCGACTTCCTCTCGAATCTCGACAATTGCTTTCTCGAGGGTCATGTAGGATATTTCGCGAGCAGGGTTCTGGTTGTCTGGAAAGATCTGGGTAAGGCTCTCAACAGGTAAGTGAGCTGCTTCTCCGCTAACACTGCATTTTCTGCTCCTAATTGTGTAGTGACAGGAATAGATCATCTTCCTTACAAAAGAAGTGAGGTCTTTCTCATCCCACTGTAGATTTGTCAGTTGATCTTCCAGCATCATTATTTGACTGCGTGATTTCGTTTGAAATCTAGTGAGTAGTGTATCCCACATCTCCTTTGCCTTAGAGAGTGTTGCCAGGTCAAGTGTGAGACTATCTTCGATGGATGAAGATAGCAAGGTTACTGCCTTTTCATTTTTCTCCCTCCACTCGCGTACCTCTTTGCCTGATGTTGTAGGCATCTCCTCTGTGCCATCTACCCAGGGGAACAAACCTTCACCCTTTAGTATCAATGAGGTCTTAACTTTCCATGCTAGAAAGTTAGATCTTGACGAATCTAGAACTATACAGATCTCGGATTGAATGTTGCTGATTGACGCCATCGCTTCTGAATTCGTGTTCACTTATTGATGGCTGATCGTTGAATGCTTTAGCCCCTTTGATCTAATAGCCTTCGGCTATGTCAAACTTTGACAAGGTGACTATGATACCACTGATGACGAATAGATGCAGAAAAATGCACAAATTCTAGCCAAAACAACTCTGGTGACGAAACTGATAAAAGAAAAATCACGAACGATTCGCAAAACTTTTCACGACACTCGAATTATTTCTATTCGAGTTGGATCAATCAGGCTCTATAACGCAACCAAACGAAACGAAACGAATTCTACAAGAAAACGAAATGAGACGAAGCAAAACTTAGGTGAGCTTTGTAATTGATTTATCCCTATAGCTAAGTGATTACGAAGCGAAGCACGAAGCGAAAGGATTCGTGAACGAAATCAGTTCGTCAGGAATTCAGATGTGATCGCTGGTCACTGCCGACCGTATCACTCCTGCAATCCTTCAGAGAGTAGTCAGACACTACTGATCTACGTTTACAAAAAATAATGTAGCATTCAACAAGGTCAAACCAAAGTGCAAAATTAAATGAGCAAGTGAATCAGACACACGAATAGCAGTAGATAGACACTTAAATTCAAGATCATACTATCATCTAGAATAATAATGTGCATAAACAGCTACAAAATTATCTATTGATGTTTCTGATTTTTCAAGCACTGCATGCATATCCACACAATGCGTTGGCGTGAGAGAAATACAGTTCTCTCACGAATTCGTATCTCGCTTACTAGCGGACTTTGGATCTGCTGATCCTATTACAGAAATTGTCTCGCACGCAGGCGGACTGTATTTTGTATTTTCGTCTTCTTCTTCTTGTCTTGCTTACTAGCATTAGACTTACTGTATTATGCATCAAACAGAAAGTATATAATCGCATCGTGTAACTTCTAGATTAGAGCGATTAAACATCTACGACTAATCACGAATTACAAGAGTGGCAGATTAGCCACGATCTAGTATACTCCTACTGATGTCATGATATCAGATCAGATATCTGTACACCCCATGGTACTTGGCTGATCTTCTTGGCTGTTTGTGGAGCACGACTGATTTCACGTTTTGTCGTGTCGTGTCGCCTTTTATCAAAGGTTCAAAATTGAAAGCTAGCAAAGCTTTGGCATTGGAAACAAAACGTTTCTTCATAGTTTATTGATTTGAAGGGCAAGGACCAGATTAGTCTACAATTTCTGCCCCGACAACTGATACATATTGAAAGACTATTTCGATTTATTCCAACAGTCACTCTGTACAGTCAAACCCAGAAGAAGATGAAGAAGTTGCGAGCAGCCGACACAAAGTCAAATCTCGCAACTAGAGACTTCAAACAGAATATCAACAAGAATTCAAACTCAGCTTGTCAGATATATTGATGAGTTCGCTCACTAGTCTCTAAAGCAATCATGAAGCGAAGCAATCACGGGGGTGAATGTCTGCTCGTAGTCAATGCCCTTACTCTGCACGTATCCCTTTACCACAAGCCTTACTTTGTGTTTCACAAGGGTGCTATGGGCATTGTAGTTCGTCTTGTATACCCATTTGTTACCAATGGTTTGTTACCCTCTGGAAGATTCATTGTCTCCCAAGTGTTATGGCATTTGATGAAATCGATCTCCTCTTGCATCACTTTTTGCCAGATTTTTTGATCCTTGGCCTCCTCAAAGCAAGAGGGTTCACTTGACTCATAAGTGCTAGATTGACCTAATACTTGTTAGGTTTCTTTCTTCTTCTCGGATGTGGAGTGACGTAGTGCTCCCCATTTACTAGATTCTGCTACCTCTTGCCTTGCACTTTACATCAACCTGGTGTACCATTTTGGTAGCTTCTACTATAGTGACCCACTACGAGGAGAATACGTATGCCAAGGGATGTCTTTCTCCTTGCACTTTTTTCCAACCACTTCTTCTTTTCTTGTTCCAAAGGGCGTATCATTCCTCCACCTGACCTTGTCGATGGGAGGCATGCCACATCCTTCATCCTTGACCATTTGTTCATATTGTGGTGGTGGTGCAACTTCATCTTCAATTAAGATCTTTGATAGATCGTCACTATCCCTCTCAACATCACCAAACATGTGACCTTCATCAAATACAACATCTCGACTGATGTACGTACATGAACACATTGGATCGTAGCAATGATACCCTTTGGTTTGCTCTTCATAACTTGTAAAAATGCATTTTAGGACTTTTGCTTGCATCTCACTTCTCTCATTCTTAGACATATAAACATATACCTTACATCCAAATATTTGAAACCCATATACTCTTGGTTTTCTCTCACTGGATGCTTCTTTAGGAATACAATTATGCACAACAGCTGTAGGGCTCCTATTTTGCAGAAAAACTATCGTGCATACTACCTCAGCCCAAAAAGAATCTATAGGTCCCATGTGAATCATCATAGCTCTAGCAAATTCTACCATCGTATGGTTCTATGTTTTCATGTAGTGAAGCGATACTCACCTGCTCGATTGGATCTTAACGTCTTGATCTTGGCATTTGATCGGTTTTCCACTAAGGCCTTGAAGTCCTTGAAACATTCAAATGCCTTTGACTTCTCCTTGATGATGTAGATCCATGTTCTTCTTGAATAATCATCAATGAACATCATGAAGTAAAATGCCCCACCGATTGACATCGTCTCCTCATTGCCTCGCACAAATTTGAGTGTACTAGTTCAAGCACACAAATCGTCCAAAAAATGCCCCACCGATTGCCATCGTCTTCATTGCCTCGCCCAAATTTGAGTGTACTAGTTCAAGCACTTGTGAACACAAATCGTCCAAAAATGCCTTCAAAGAATGTGAGAGGAAATTGCCAAACACTCTATTAATAAAGTGCTACTACGTACTTGGAGCATTACTTATATAAGCCCAAAGGGCATAACATGGTATGAATAGGTTCCAAAAGTTGTCTTCAACTTGTCAACATCATCTATGACAACTATTTGATTATCACCTGTAAAGTTGTCCATGAAGCTATACATCTTTATTCCATCAAGGTCAGTCCTTTAGATCAAAAGTTGGTGCTTTGTCATTTTTGTGATTGAGTGGTCCAAGGTCTTCTTTTCTATGAGGAAGTCTTCCATATTACTCCAACTTTTGTTTTCCACATTACATGTGGATTCACAAATTGTACACTTGATGTGAGAATAGTCCCTTGGCATGTGAATTTCAAATAGCTCGCAACATTTTAAAATACGTTGCAATCACAGTTATTTCTAACGGTTTTTATGATATGACATCCTTTTATTAGTTTCGCTCCATCGACGCATTCAGGTTGTAAACTGAGATGGAAGTATAGATCATTGACATGGGAGGGATTCCATACAATGATTGATTTCATAAATCCTTCTATTAATTATTTTCATGAAATGCTTGATGTAGTGACGTAAGTGAGAGACATAGCATCTATTTGTGGATGACTAGACAACTATTAAATATGATCATCGGAGACTTGCAATGGTTGCTTTAACAATCTGACCTTACTCTATCAACCATTCAATTTATTGTTCCATTAGCTCATTGGAATGTGAACCAAAAGCTCAAGGGTGTATGTTAGGTGCAAGGGGCACCACAACCGTTCTTTTATCCACTCTTAGGAAGATAGAACAAGTATTGTCAATTGCAAAACACAAACGGTCATGAAACCTCTGATTGTCACTTGTAACGACTTGTTTTTGCCGTTATCTCACTCTCTTCTCCTAGAATCGATCCCGTATTACACACTATACTCATCAACAGATCGACTCTACTGCCCTTTCTTTATCTTGGGAATGCCAACTTCCATGGCATCTTTAGAAGGTGAAAAAACAGGTAACACTAAGTTGACGTTATCAACTTCTAAATAGCTCCAAGACACCCTGCTATTTAACATGTAAAATCTGCAAAACAAACTTCAAGCGACAGTTTAAACCAGCGTGTGTGAGCTAGTTACAAGCCTTCCATGTATGTCATAGCATTAATAGGTTGCACAAGTGCTAGAAGGCAAGAGACGAGCGTTCCATAGTTTAAGAGCCTCCTAATAAAATGGATCCGAGGAAAGTGAAAAAGGTGCCCAAACAACTGTGGAAGAGCCACCCAAAGGTCCCTTCCTCCAACTGGCTTCAGCTTTGAGTCAAATTTTAACACGGGACCAGGTGATTTGTTGCCATGTAGGGTGTTCCAGTTTACCCGGGATTCGAAACGTGGTGGTCAAGTAAATATCTACAATCAGAATCGGAATCCATAGATATAATTTCTCTCCATTGAAAATAAAGATATATATATATATATGAATAATAATAATAGTGTATATTTATAGCGAGTATAACTTTAGTTGAGATGCAAAAAGGAAATTATTATTATTATAATAAAAATAATGTTAATATAAGAGATTCTATGAGGGCCAGAGCTTTTGCTTTGGTGCAGCTATGTCTCAAATATTCTTTGATTTCTTTTGATGTAGATGGAGAGGAGTCTGAAGATCCAAGGTCTTCTTTATGGAGAAGCAGTGAAGGAATTGGGAATTATTGTGTGTGTTAATGGAGGCTTTGGATCTGAAAGTTTGCAGCAGCAGCAGCAGCGGTTGAAGCAGGATTTCAGGTCTGATTACAAGGTTTTTTCTTCTGCTCATCGTTTTGGAGGCTTGTTTTGTTGGTTGGAAGCCTGTTTTTGCTGTTTGGAAGGTTTTGGTGATATGTTTTGTTGTTTGGCAGGCTTTTTTGGGTTTGTTTGGAAGACTTTTCTGATTTGTTTGGTTATTTGGAAGCTTTTTTGGGTTTGATTCTGTTGTTTGGAAGCTTCTTTGGTTTGATTCTGTTGTTTGGAAGGTTTTGTTGTTTAGAAGAGTTTTCTTGCTTTTTGCTGTTTGTTTTGTTGTCCCTTGGGTGGTGTGTGTTTGTGTTTGGTGCAGGAAGTGGGATGAAGTGCTGGCATTTTTTCTGCTTGGCTTCTATTCGTATTGAAAGCGTCATTACTAAATTATTTGCTGTTCCTATTATTATGGCATGAATCTCCAATCAAGCATCCTACTGAAAGCGTTATCATGCACAATTTGCTGTTCTTGTTATGGTTCATAAGCATGAAGTCAAGCAATTTCCTGGATCTATGACTTCACATCTATGTTTGGAGTGACGAGTTTTCTCATCTATATTTTGAGTGATAGGCTTGTTTTCTTTGCATTGCATGCCTGTGGTTGTCCCGATTTGCTTCATTATAACAAAGCTTAGTATGGCTATTACCTTTGCTGGCCTTTTCATCATCCTTTATTCACGCAGATAGGATTTTCAAGATCTTGATTGATCTTATCGTTTGCTCGGTTCACCGAGTTTGTGAAAAGAGTTTTTGAGCTGGGAAATTTGCCCCTTGATATTTTGTTTTAGGTGAGTGGTTTTAAGCATAGCGTCCGCACACAGACTATAGTGCCTGGCAAGGGCAATAGCAGTAAGGAGTCTTAATATAGAGAACAAAAAGTAGGTTAGACTATCAAGCTTCATGCCTCTGGAGTCGGGTATCTCATTTTTACCTTATACCAACATTCTAAGATCCCGTCTCATTCTTTCGATGATATAGAAGATTATGGGTAACTTCCAGCTCATAAGCACACCAGAGACAATAAAATGCATTAGCTATTTTGGCTCTTTTGGTTGGTCACCAGTTTGGCAGATGTGGAAAATGTTGCGACTAGCATCTTTTAGTCGAGATAGGAAAATAGCTTGTTTGCTGCAAATAGAGATAAATTCTGAGAGCACTTTTTTTAGTTCACGAATTACTAAATCATGCAAGTATCACCCCTGAAATATTTCAGTGACCCAACAAAGCCTACATACATAAGATACCAGTTTTTCCAGTTCTGCTACTTCTGGTAGCTTTTACCTCTGTTGATAATATCTGTTCCCCGATTTGATGCAGATACGCAAGCTTTTCGAAAAGATAAACGCGCTTTACCCTAATGTAAAGAATTGTGTAGCTAGGATAGTTATGGGAGCAGAGTTGAGACAACGATAGCAGATTTAACTTTCACCTGCCATTTTGAGTTGGTAAGTGAAAGCCGCTGTCAGTTTACTTTTTACCTGCTTAGAAGATGGATGAAGGATCGTATTGGGCAAGAGTACAGCGGATATTCAACATGATGGATATTCGTACAGCATTTGCGACTGATTCACAGGTGGATGCGGCCGTAGAGCTCCTCAAGGCACATGAGCAAGGAAATAAAGACGTACCATTGGACAGACTCGACGAGGCTCGTAAAATTAAAGATGCAGTTGTTCATCCAGATACAGGGGAAAAGATCCTGTTACCTTTAAGGCTGTCCTTCATCATTCCGTGCAACCTCATTCTGGACACTTTGATGATCTCTGCCAAAGGTTTCAAACAAAATGTTGGAGCTCAATGGCTCAATCAGACTTACAACTGCTTACATTATTATGCTAACAGGAATGCTTCGAATGAAGAGGGAGTTCAACGTATATTTGAGGCTTATGTAGGGGCAACAGCAAGCTCGGTGGGAGCAGCTGTTGGTCTCAATGCCTTGCTGGATACACTACCTCCAGGAAGACGCTGGTAGGTGTTCCTTCATGTTTGATCGAATTAGAAGAGTGAGAAGCAGAAAGTTTTGTTCTTAATTGTACCCTAAAATGCCGTGCACACTTATACTTTATAGATCATACTTTGAATGACCTTTGAGTTATGACTTTGACTTGAGGATTATATTTTGCTATTTTTTTCCGTTAGCTTCTTGATAGAAATTAGAATCAACCTCCTCCTATCTGCTACTGCTACTCATAAATATGGACACCATTTTTGCAGGGCACCAGTAGCCAGAAGATTAGTCCCGTTCTGCGCAGTTGCAGCAGCCGATGTTCTCAACCTTGGTATCACGCGCAGGGATGAGTTTCTGGAAGGAATCAAAGTTTTCGACAGAAATTCAGATGAACTTGGCCAAAGCAAAAGGGCTGGAGCCATGGCTGTGGGTGCTTGCATATTGGGTCGAGTGGCTGCAGCTGCTCCAGTCCTTGTTGTGCCTCCTTTGGTGATGCACAGGTAATTACTGAACCCTTCTCAAAGCTGATTCTCATGAGCTTAGCATCCTTTTTTTTGCTTTTGGTCTCAAAACAAATGGAAAGCATGGGAACAACGTAACAGGTTGGTCTCTCATAATGCCCATTTTCTATAAGACTTCTTGAAGTACAGCCCTTTTTCTCAAATTATCTGCTGGTTTGAGTAGAGGAGTTCTGAAGAGAAACTGTTCAGTAATGATAACAGATAAAGCCAGCCAAATTACAATGTTTTTCTGTTCCAATATCCAACCAGACTAGCATGTTAATAGTGAATGACTTGGAATAGTAATGATTTTGTTTTGCATTTCTTTTTATAAGCACTGACATGGATCACACATATCAATCATCTTTGAGTGAGTGTTTTTTCTTAATTTTTAAGCATTTTCTAGAACTCAAATTCTTGAGCTTATGCAGGCTTGAGCAGACACAAATGTATATGAAGAGGCCTTACCTTAAGTTACCCACATTGATGGCTATGATCGGGTTGTCTATACAAGTATTTGTGCCTCTTTGCTTTGGCGTTTTTCGACAGCAAGCTAGTGTTGACGTAGATATTCTGGAGCAAAGTTTTCATGATCGGAAGGATAGATTTGGAGACCCTATAACTCGTGTATTTTTTAACAAGGGACTCTAATCACTATTTAATCATTATTTATTTATACTATCAAAAGGGCATGCTCAGTTGGCTAGCTTGGCATCCAAAGTTTATTTGGTCCCAGATTCAAGACCAACTTGGAAATCAAGATGCATTATTTATTTTTGCAAGGGGGTTGGCTCGATTTGTTAGCTTGGCATCCAAAGTTTCTTTGGTCCCAAGTTCAAGCCCCCCTTGGAAACCCAGATGCATTATTTATTATACCAAATACATTGCTCACTTTTGCCTTTTTCAAAAATTTCAATTCATGAGCAGAGCTGTCTATAGGTAGGCCTTGACCCTTGAGTAACCTCATTTCGCTTGTCAAGGATGGTTAATTAGAGTGCAATTTAGGATTTGTAATAATGTATATGTTTGCAATTTGGAAGGACTTTCACTTGTGCTTATGCGGTCAAGACATTGAATAGTGCCCAAGGAAAAGTGATCCCTTGCAAGCTTTAGATTTATGTACAGAAGTCTTCTTCAAGTAGAGTATGGGTCTATGAAATGTGGCCTGTTGTGGTCAGTGGCTCCTTTCCGCAGTTTGAAATTGGAGTTTGATTCCACTCAGGTACACAGATTATAAGATGAAAAAGGGTGTAAAATGGCTTTCTATTCTATCCCATAAGCTTTCTATCTTATTTACTTCGAATATATGCTCCTCCCGTGCTCAACTGGTTTAAGCCAGCTTGAGGCTTTAGGTTTTCTGTTTCCTTGGTTACTATCACTTATGTCAGATATCACCAAAATTGCAGAGAGATAAACTCAAACCTGTTCTTAGTGAACATAATTGTTATCGTGGAAGTTGTATACCTGCTGCATGATGTTGATGCTGTAATGCATCATGTTATGTGTTCAAGTGGGGTCGTCAATGTGAAGGGACAACAGAAGCCTGTAAATCTGAAGACAAGGGGCAAGTTTTATAATTAAACATATCTGACAGTTTGCTCGAATATATTGTTAGTCTATAAGTGCGTTCTTGTTACATCACATGCTTCAAATAAGTGCATTGGTGTTAGTGATCCATTGCTAAACCTTTGTTAGTACCGGCTTATGTAGGTAGATTTGCCATGCACTCATCTTACGAACTCTTGAGGCATTTCTTGTTTCCTAGATTGGGTATTGCTGTTGCTGACGCCAGATGTCATCAAAATGTTGCAGAAAGAAAAACTCAAACCCGTTTCTAGTGAACATAATTGCTATGATGAAAGAGATATACCTGCTTCACAATGCTGATGCTTTTATTCAACATTGTTATGAGTTTAAGTAGGGCAGTTAATGTGAAGGTGACAACAAAAGCCTGTAAATTTGAAGGCAAGGAGCAAATCTTGAGGTTTTTCTTTTCTTTTCTACTAATGACTTGACAATTTCTTGTCTAAACTTGAATATGGAAGTACATTAAAAAGGGTTCCTTGTAAGAACATATGGACATCTGGTGATGTAGGATCAAATTTGACTATCATTGCAAACTTCACATTCAGAAATCCTTGCCTAATTGCTCATTTACTGAAAAGGCATAAAAATCTGGTTTATCAATGATTAGTACTACTTGCAAGTGGTAGGATCAAATAACTAGACTTGTCTTGGACACGTCCCCACGTGGAATTAGAACCAAAATCTCCCAAACAAAAAATGGAGTCAACAAAACCAATAGAATTAAGCCAAAAGCTTTGTCGACAATCGCTCAACACCTTTCTATCAAAAAAAACATTTTATTATTTTTCAGATTTTCACATGACTAGCAAACTTCTCAACTTGGAAGCCCAAAGGTTTTTTCATTGGTCAAATTTGAATGGCATGTAAGGTTCACTAGATTTTGCCATTCAATTAGGTTGCCATGCAAAACTATAATAGGCTGACGAAAAGTAAAAGGAAATTCAGTCACTCTTCAAGTTTACTTCGAGGATCTTAGTAACGTTTTTCATCTAATTCTCTTCAAGCTCACTTTGAGGATCCAAACAAAAAAACTTACATCTAATGTATTTTATGATTAAATATTTTGACCAAACACAAAATACAATAAAAGTATCACATTGATGTTTGTGCACTCATAAAAATAATATTAAATAGTTACAATGTAATTGTTCACAAATTTTCAATGCCTTACGTACACATCTTAACAAAGGAAGATTGTAGCTATACTTGGTGAAGAGATACCCACATTTGAAAGTCTGATTGTACATACCATTACCTATCTTATTGTAATGGTAAACAATAGAAACTCTTCTTTTCCTTCGTTGCATTTTTCAAACTCACAATTTTAAGGAAATATGAACAATAGATACGATGCAATATCAATGTACATAGGATCTCCCTTTACTACATTTTCTCCTTGCATGTGCCTCTCATCCAAAAACAAGCATTAGCATTTAAATTGTATGTTTCAACTTGTTATTGATGATGACATAAAGCACACCAAGTACCTTAATGTAATTGGATCTTGTGTGTGACATTCATGAGTGACAAGCTACTCATGGAGACATCAATACTAATCAAAAAAAAAAAAGTCCAACCTAACATTAGTAGGAAAGCGTTTGTCAGGCTATGTGAAATCAATTGAAAACTTCTACATATTGTAACAATAAGATAGCAAGTCAACTTAATCTATATTTCTATCAACAAAACTAATTAGTGCCTCCAAATAAGGTGGAAGAGAATGCTCGCAAAAATAAATTTAAGTCAATGACAAAACATTAGTTTTTTCATTCTCATACCTTTTCTAGCTAAGTCCAAGTCCTATTTTTTTTTTTTTATTTTAAGGGGTAGATAAGATATTGACATTCGAAAAAGGATGAGTCCAACCCATGTGAACTGTTGAGAAGTGCATAGCATCCATGTGAGTTATGGTTGGATAAAATGGTCTGGTGGGGGCAATATAATCCATGAGAAGTGTGAAAATGTGCAAAAAATCCACCTGAGCTATGGAGGATTGTGTAATATCCACATGAGGTATGTAATGGTGTGTACAACCCACGTCAAGTGGATAGAACCCATGTTAGGTGTGAAAAATGTGCAAAACTTCTACATGAAGTGTGGAGGATTTTGTATTATTCACATGAGGTGTGTAACAATAAGATTATCATCTTATGCCAAGGATGGTCAAGAATCAATTTCTCTTATTCGATTAGTAGGATTATCAATTTTGTAGGAGCTTGGTATTATGTCATTCCTCTCTAAGAGTGAAGCATTAATTTTGACCACATTATATGTAATGCACGTTGTCAAGCTCCTACAAAATATTAGGAGACTACAAGCTCTTCAATGTAGTCTCCATACTCATAATGATGTTTCACCAAGATATTTCTTGCTTAAATTCTCAACACGCTGCATTGTTGATATGTACAAATCTTTGATACTACTTGTTGCAAATAGTAATTAGAATTATCTTGTAAGTCAACTTTTTGAAAAAAAATATAGTTTTAAAATTATGCTAATTGCATATGCATAGTACTTGAAGTAGAATGTATGGCCAACGTGAGGAACTTGATGATGAATCAACTAATCAAGTTAAAAAGAATATTCATAGTCATTCCTTGTTCCCTTCTAGCATGATAAATCTTGACCCATATCTTGAGTTCCACTATGTTTTTAGCCTTGTCACCCAACTTCACCCAACCTTGTCATGGGGGGACATTGTCACAAAGGGAGGTCGAAACAGCAAGGTGGAGACAAGAAGACTTGCGTGAGATGCAGGTGAGATGGGCACACAGTTGATATATGTTGGCTCAATCCGATAATTGAATGTATCCACTGCCACAAGAAAGGTCATGCAACCGTGGATTGCCGCCTGAACCCAAGGAACAAATCAGCACAGAACAGACAGGAGAACAGCAACAGTTCGTCCTATGTCGAGGATCCCAGAGAGCTCAAAAAAGGGCGAAGAGAGATCGAACAAAAATTGTTCGACCGCCTATATTTGTGCAAATGTGTGTGCAGCGTCAACATCTGACACACATGAGGTGATCCTAGATTCAGGAGCCACCTACACTTCGTGACATCAAGGCGAATTATGCCAAACATCAAGTGAGTGAATGTGGGTCAACACGAATGGCAGAGACGGACGACTCGAAGACGTTCTGTTCGTGCCTACACTGCAGCAGGACTTGCTTTCTGTGGAAAGGATAGCTGATGCAGGGATGCGTGTGACGTTTTCTGACGAAGCATGCAATGTTATTAATGCTAGTACCAGTACCCTGATCACTCAAGGCAGAAGAAAAGGTAATCTATATCACCTGAAGGTACGCCTGCCTGCTAATCAGGTGCATCAGACTCATGATGATTCGCCAGACACTCTGTGGCACAGGAGACTATGCCACATGAACTCAATGACACTTTACCAAGCAAGCCATCATGGAACAATAACAGGAGTCAACATCTCGAATGCGAACAATTCGATCACCTGTGATGCATGTCTGAAGGGTAAGATGTCTCGCACTCCATTTGTCAAAGGCTCCTACAGAACGACTAAGATTTTGGAGTTAGTGCATTCTGACATATGTGGGCCTTTCAATGTGATCTCAGTAGGAGGCTCGAAATATTGATGATTATAGTAAATTCGCCAGAGTGTATTTCATTCAGAATAAATCAGAAGCACTTGATAAATTCACAGAGTACGTGAATTGGGCAGAGAGATGCACTGGCAATAAAGTGAAGCAGATCAGGACAGATCGAGGTGGCGAATACATCTCGAATCGCTTTACTGACTTCTGCAATGATCATGGCATCATTCACAGAAGGACTGCAGCATACACACCGCAGCACAACGGTGTTGCAGAGAGGAAAAATAGGACCCCGATGGAAGCTGCCAGATGCATGATGGCCTACTTGAAAGCTCCAAGGGTACTGTGGACTGAAGCAGTAGCTACAGCTGTATACATCCAGAACAGGACAAGAAAGTCTGGTGTCCCTCACACGACACCACATGAATTATGGTGGGGTAGAAAGCCCAACCTGTCTCACATCAGAATCTTTGGCTGTGCAGCTTATGCACATATCCCTGATAAGCTTCGAAAGAAGCTTGATGAAAAGGCTCCTAACATGGATTTTTGGTAGGTTATGACAACAATTTGTCATACTACAGAGTCTACATTCCAGACACGAACACTATGAAGACAGTGAGAGATGTCAGATTTGATGAGAGCAAAACGATGGCCAATGATGATCCTATCAACTATGAAGTTCTTGAAAGACAGTACTATGATCTGCCACCAACGACAGAGGGAGCAGAAGACGAACACGAAAACAAAGATTTTCGAGTCGCTTCGCATTTGAGTGACGAATCAGAAGACGAAAGATTCGAGAGGCAGACTTCTGCTACAGTTTGTATAAACCAAGATGGTTCTGGACCTAGCAGAGCAGACAAAGGCAAAGGCATTGTTGTCCCAGGAGGATCTCCTAGAAGGTCGACAAGACCACGAAGAGCGCCAACAAGATATGTGTCAAGAAGCTCTGCTTTTACATCTAAAGAGTTCTGTGGATTCAGTGGCGAACCACAGACATTTGAGGAGGCAGTTGAATGTCCAGAGAAGGACAAATGGATCCAAGCCATGAACGAAGAGACACAGTCCAAGAAGAAGAACCAGGTATGGACGTTGGAGCCATTACCAGATAAGCGAAAGGCTGTCAAATACAAATGGGTTTACAAGCTCAAGTATGGACCAGATGGGGATGTCTCGAAATACAAGGCAAGATTGGTAGTGAAGAGAATCTCTCAGAGATATGGTATTGATTACTCTGAAACATTCTCTCATGTCGTCAAACATTCGTCTCCCTACGTTTGTTATTTGCATATGCAGCTGCTTATGACGTCAGGATCCACATTGTGGATGAGAAGACAACCTTCTTGCATGTTGAGTTAGACGAAGAAGTCTACATGGATCAACCCCCAGGATATGTCTCGAATATACTTCCTGACTATGCATGCAGAATGCATAGGAGTATCTATGGTCTGAAGCAGTCAACTTGACAATGGTACAAAAAGAAGGACCAAGCCCTGAAATCATTGGGATTAAAGCCACTGATGGCTGATTCCAATGTGTATGTGAGAATTACATATGGGCAGATCATTATTGTGGCTGTATATGTGGACGACACTCTGATACTCTGCAAGAGTGAGAAGCTGATTGCTGAAGTGAAGGAAGAGATCTCAAAACATTTCGAGATTGTGGATCTGGTAGAGGCCAGGTGTTACCTTGGCTTACAAATTGAAAGGGACTATGAGGGAGGTGAGTTGTACCTTCATCAGTCCAGATACACCCAAAAAATCCTGGAGGATTTTGGGATGCTGAATTGCAAAGGAGCGAATACTCCAATGCTCACAAGAATGGTGCTGACAAACGAAAATTGTTCGAGGACTGAAGCAAAGAGGGAATTGATGCAGCTCACACCTTACAGGAAACTGATAGGATCGTTAATGTACCTTGTTGACAATACATGCCCTGACATTGCTTATGCAGTATTCAGCATGAGCCAATTCTACACGAATCCTGGCTCGACACATTGGAAGATTGCAAAACGAATTTTGCAGCATCTTCAGCTAACAAAGGATTATGGTTTGTGTTATTGTCGTGATGCAGGTTTCCAGATGATTTCCTACAGTGATGCTAGTTGGGCATCCCTCAAAGACGACTGTGAAAGTGTCTCAGGAGGATGCACCATTGCATTTGGAGCGGCAGTTCTCTGGGTCAGCAAGAAGCAGACCATTGTGGCTCAGTCATCCTGCGAAGCAGAGTATGTTGCAGCAGCAAAGATGGCAAATGAGATAGTTTGGCTCGAACAGTTCTTGGATGAATTGGGCGAAACAACAAATGAACCTCTGGTTTTGCAGATGGACAACACATTTGCAATACATTTGACGAAAGACCCTGTGTTTCACTCAAAGATGAAACACATTGCGATCAAGTACCACTTGATCAGGGACCTGATTGGCAAGAAGATGTTGCAGACCACCTTCATTGGAACGAAAGACATGGTTGCTGACATCTTCACAAAGGCCCTAGATAAAGGTCTATTCAAGAGACACAGGAGCAGCCTTGGAGTCGTCAAGCTATCATGCTTTGAGAGGGAGATGAAGAAACATTTTGTTTCCAATGCCAAAGCTTTGCTAGCTTTCAATTTTGAACCTTTGACAAAAGGCGACACCACACGACACAACACGACAAAACGCGAAATCAGTCATGCTCCACAAACAGCCAAGAAGAACAGCCAAGTACCATGGGGTACAGATATCTGATCTAATATCATGACATCAACAAGAGTATACTAGATCGTGGCTAATCTGCCACTCTTGTAATTCGTGATTAGTTGTAGATGTTTAATCGCTCTAATCTAGAAGTTACACGACGCGACTATATACTTTCCGTTTGATGCATAATACAGTAATCTAATGCTAGTAAACAAGACAAGAAGAAGAAGACGAAAATACAGAATACAGTCCGCCTGCGTGCGAGACAATTTTTGTAATAGGATCAGTAGATCCAAAGTCCGCTAGTAAGCGAGACATGAATTCGTGAGAGAAGTGTATTTCTCTCACGCCAACGCATTGTGTGGATCTACATGCAGTGCTTGAAAAATCAGAAACATCAATAGATAATTTTGTAGCTGTTTATGCACATTATTATTCTAGATAATAGTATGATCTTGAATGTAAATCTGTCTGTTGCTATTCGTGTGTCTGATTCACTTGCTCATTTAATTCCGCACTTTGGTTTTGTGAAAATGTCAAGATCATGCTTGATCTAGGCCAAATCATGTACATATTATGTTTACACATGTGTGGAGCCTGTTCTCACGTGTGAATTAAATGCATTTATCATTTAGATGAGTCATATAGGTTGTACATACCATTTCATTTGAGATCTAGTGGCTAAAATGGCCAAAAACTAGTTTTCTAGCTATATGCCACTTGGCATCATTTTATTGGTAGGAAAAGATATTTCACATGGATAGGAGTGATCTCACACGTGCCAAGGACTGCTCACATGTGTCAAAACATCAGTAGTAGGTGAGATCCAACTTGTAGTAGATATTTGTGCAAGTCCCTATAAATTAGGAAAATTGTCTAAAATCAAGGGAGGTGGCTATAAGTTAGGAAACTTGGTCCATGTGCCATATTGATGATTATTGGTGGATCCTTTGATGAGTAGGCACTCTTACACGTGCCAAATCAACTGAGTAAGCATCAGCTCTTGTGTATATATAGTGGCTCATTTGGCCATAATTGGCATGGAAGCTAAATCTTGGTTTTGGTGCATTTTTTGAGTAATCTCTCCATTTGTCTTGTTATTTTATGCATTGATTGGGTTCTTAGCTTAGTATACTTCATACTCAACCTACTGTCCATACTCTGACAAGTTTTCACACGTGTGAAATCAGCAAGCTCAAGTTTTGGTCATGAATGATTGTTCTTGTTAGATTTCTTCATCTAGATTTGATCTAAATGCTATCTAATCTTGTGTAGATTGATAGGTTGATCTAATCTACCATCCAATCAAACTCGTGGGTCTGATTCAGATCTATTCTTGGTCCATTTTGCTATAAATTGACATGGTATCAGAGCCAAGTACAAGTGCATTTAAGACATTGATCTAAAACTATTCCCAAATTGGCAAGTTTTTGAAAACAAGCTAATATTGAGGTAGTGAGTTGTGGGCTATAGGTGTACCTTCCACACGTGTGGGGCCGTATAGAACCTGTTTTGAGCATTATTTTTCATTTTGGTGCAGTTTGAGCTTCATACACCCAATTTGAGTCATATAGGTGCATTTTTCAAGCTTTCACTTGCATTGTTTCTATTCCATTGATATGTTCTTGGTTTAGATCAATCATATAGGTGGATTAAAGCTTGTTTACAGTACATTGAAGTTGATTCTCTGGTTTTTTTAGTGTACCTTGAAGTTGAGAGAGATTGAGTGCTATAAACCAAAGATTAAGGAGTCAATTTGCAAAGTTGAGATTGTAGCTAGATTTGTTCTAAAGTGGTAGGGTCAGGTCTACAAGCTTATTGATTGCTAGAAGACACTATAGGTTCAAATCTCTAAGTGAAACCATCTGAATTTCAAGTGCATTTACACTAATAATGGCATCAATAGGTGGCTTCTTACTTGAAGCTAGTGAAAGGCTTTCCTCAACTAATTATGCCATTTGGAAAGTTCGAATGGAGTCATTATTTGTACTTCATGATTTGTATGACATTGTTCTTGGTGTGGAAGAAGGACCTCAAGTAGCTCAAGAATTAGTAAAGTACAAAAAGAGATTTAGGTTGTCATTACATTGCTTGAAAATGAGTGTAAGTAATGACTTGTTGAAAGAGATCTCATCTTGTAGCACATCCAAAGAGGCATGGGATTCACTAAAATCTATTTATGAATCCAAAAATACTTCAAGAATACTCATGCTAAGAAATTAAATACCTCAAAGCATGAAAGGAAGTAATGAAAGTGCCCAAGATTATGTTCTTAGGATCAAATCTTTGAATATTGATTATCTTCCACTAGTGACAAGATTCAAGACAATGAGCTAGTTCAAATCATCTTGAATGGATTAGGAAATGAGTATTCTAATCTAGTTCAAACATTTGCTATTCAAGATCAACTTCCTACTATTGAAAAACCTCATAGTGTGCTAGTTTCTGAGGACAGTAGGATGCTTCATATCAAGAATAGGATTGGTTCTCTTTCTTTGATTGATGGTGATGAGAAAGCTAACTTTTCTTTGAAAGGCAAGAAGAAGAAGGTTCCATCCAAGAAGACCCAAGATGTGGAGGTCGAGAGCAAGGATGGAGTTTCAAGTTCAAAAGGCAAGAGTAAGAAGGACGAGAAGAAGCTTAAGCATTTTTTCTATGGTAAGAAAGGACACTTTGCATCCGAGTCTTACAAGAAGAAGAATGCCCAAGAGAAGGACAACCATGGCAACCTTGTGCTTGAGGAGGAGGATGAATGCAACTTATCTTTGATGGCTTCCTTAACACAAACATCTAATCACAACACATGGTGGATTGATAGTGGGGCTAGTTCCCACATGACTCACCAAAAAGACTACTTTTCTACCTTACTTTCTTACAATAACTCTAAGAAGATTATTTTCACTGCAAGTGATCAAGAATGTGAGATTGTAGGAATTGGATCCATTCCATTATGTCTTGGATCATCTAAGAAAGTAGATCTAGACAATGTTTTTTATGTACCTTCTATTACAAAGAACTTGTTAAGTGTTGGTCAACTTATGGATAGTGGATTAGATGTTCATTTCAAGCATGGAGCATGTTCCATCTTGAAGAATGATAAATGTATTTATTGCTAATGGCTTTAAGCACGGAAGGTTATTTAAGTTGGATGCTAATGTGATGGTTGGAAGTGTTAAAATGGCAAGGGAGGAGCTCTCACAAGTGGAGCTATGGCACAAGAGGTTAGGCCATCCTAACTACAAAGGCCTTCGGTTTTCAGGATGCTCATTACTTGAACGATTTGTTTAAGGCTGAGCATAAGAAATCTAACACTCCCCCTTAATGTGGATCCTGAAAAACTTTGATCTTCAGATTTAACATATCGTTAAATCTGAGATGTTGCTCCTTTGATAAAGCCTTTGTGAAGTAATCTGCTACCATGTAGTTTGTTTTGCAGAAAACCAATTCTACTTCCTTGTTGTACACTTTCTCTCTAAGGTAATGATACTTGATTTCTATATGTTTGCTTCGAGAGTGAAATCTCGGATTGAGAGATAGTGCTATTGTGCTTTGATTGTCACAATAGATTGTTGTAGGAAGTGTTTGTGCAAGGTTGAGGTCTGCAAGCAGTTGCCTTAGCCAGATTGTCTCTTTGGTTGCATTGGTGGCAACTATGTATTCAGATTCCGTTGATGATAATGCAACTGAGATTTGCTTTCGACTGTTCCATGAGATTGGGCCTTGGTTGTATTAAAATACAAATCCAGAAGTTGATTTTCTGGTGTCGACATCTCCTGCCCAATTCGCATCTGTGTAGGCTTCAAGGATGTTGGCAGTGTGGCTGCCTTCATAGCAGATGCTGAGAGTTTTCGTTGCTTGGATGTACTTCACGACCTTTGTTAGTGCTTTCCTATGAGTCAAGCCTGGATTTGACAAGAATTGGCTGAGTGCACTGATCGAATATGCAAGGTCTGGTCGCGTGCAGATCATTGCATACATCAGTGAGCCGATTTTGGATTGAAACAGGTAGCGCTTCATCTCTTCTTTTTCTGCCTCAGTTTGAGGAGATTGTTCCTTTGATAACTTTAGTCTAGGGTCAAGTGGAAAGTGAGTTGGTTTGCAGTTGGCCATTCCATAGTTTTCCAACACGTTGTTGAGATATCGTTGCTAACTGATAAAGATCAGTCTGCTAGGTCGATCTCGTTGGATTTGGATTCTGAGACAATAGTGGGCTGGACCCATGTCAGTCATCTTGTATTCCTGGGCCAACATGCATTTTGTATCCTTTATCAAATTCAGATTATTATCGAATAAGAGTGATGATGATGAAGTAATTTGATACAAACTTGAAGTAGACATTTGGGTCTACTAAGTTTGGAATAAAACCATTCTCTATCAGAAATGCGTTGATCTTTTGGAACCAGGCTCTGGGTGACTGTTTCAGCCCGTAGAGTGCCTTGTGGATTTTGCATACAAGGTGCAGATGCTTGTCGTTGAGTTCGTATCCCTCTGGCTGCGTCATCTAGATTTTCTCTTCGATGGTTCCATTGAGGAAAGCGGTCTGGACATCCATCTGGTGGACTTCAAGATCTGATGCAGCTGCAAAGGAGAGGAGTAGGCGGATCGAAGCATGTTTGACAACTGGGCTGAAGGTTTTTGAATTATCCAGATCTAGAACCTGGGAAAAGCCTTTGGCAACTGGCCTGGCCTTGTAACGATTTAGCCTTCCTTCAGCATCGTACTTCGCCTTGAATATCCATTTGCATGGAATTGGGTTTCGGTTTTTTGGCAGCTCAGTGAATGTCCATGTTCGATTCTCCATAAGATAATCGAATTCGGTGTCCATCGCTGCTTTCCACTGGTCAGCATCAGGAGTAGACATCACCTCAGAAACGGTGGTTGGTTCCTACACAAAGTAGCAGGCCAGATCATCCATAAGCTTTCATCCAGAATTTCTTTGGAAGAGAGGCATGGGCCATCATGCTCTTGGCACTTTCGATGAGTCTCTGATTCTTTCGTTCAGCTACACCATTGGACTGAGATGAGTAGCTGGTTGTATTTTGTTGATGTATCCTGTTGGCCTTGCAAAACTCCTTGAATTATGTGGAGATGTATTCTCCCCCTCCATCTGTGCGTATAGTCTTGATCTTCCTCTGGGTCTGGTTTTCTGCAGATGCCTTGATCTGCTTGAAGAACTTGAATGCTTCGGACTTGTTCTTCATATAGTATGTTGCAGTCCTTCGAGATAAGTCGTTGATGAAGGTTAGGAAATAGAGAGCTCCCTCTATGGAAGCAGGGCCACAAATGTCACTATGTACAAGGTCAAGCAAGCCCTTGGATGTATGAACAGAGTCTGAACTGAAGGGACTCCTAGCATGTTTGCTGATAATACAGCTTTCGCATGGAGAAGTTGGCTTGCTGACTGAAGGCAAATATTGTACTAGACTCTGAGCTGACATTTGAAGTTAAGATGGCCAAGTCTAAAATGCCACAGCACATCAGTTGAAGGTTGGGTTGTAGAGTCGGTAGATTTGTGATCCGTTCGAGTATCTAACCATGACTGTTTGCATCGATTTTTTGTCGAGCTTGTTTCTTTTTTCTTTGGGAATGTGCATGTATGCTGCACATCCGAACACATGTACATATGACTTCGATGTTGTTTGCCTTTTTGACAGGCTTCACAGAAGTCGGTGTGTTGTAGCCATATTGCGTTATCTATTGAATATGCTCTGATATCATGTAGATTTGTTTTTCGACAGTTCTGTTTGTATGTCTGTGCAGAATTTGCCAGACCTAGATAATCGACTATAGATCACAGACTTCGTAGCAATCAATCAAACATATGAAACATGACAATCAGAGATGGAAGAACTGAAAGTATTTTGTATTTGGTTTTCTTTTTGAGTGAGTCGTTCAATGTCTCACTCGTTGGCGGCCTAACACTCTTCTTACAAAATCGCTATGTTTTGCTCGCTGGCAGACTTTCATGCATAGCTACAAAAACTAATTCGCATATCTTGTTCTAGCATTCTATCCTATATTTGTCTCAATAGGTGAGATTACAAGATAGATTAACAACAAATTACAAGAGAGGTTTAACACTATTAGCCATCCTCTGATAACGTTGCTTTGGTGGCTGAGCATGATAGTACAATGTCCTCACGCTCATCGAGAGCTGATCTGCTCCATTAGAGGAGTTCTCAATATCAAAAAGACCTTTTAAGGAATGCCATGTAGGATAAAGAAAAAAAGTCAAAATGAATAAAAACAATATTGTTTATATGCTTGCCCCCACCACTCCCGAGGCCTCCCCAACTCCCAATGATCTAACCATAATGTCTATTATCACAGTTAAGAACTCTAAACTGTAAAGGATGATTGAATTGAGGATGATGCAATTTGAGGATCAGAAGGAGCAGCTTCCTCATCATCCGGGATTTGAATTAATAGGAAAAGTACAAATCCAGTCTGGCATTCAACAAAACGACATTTTCTTTTGCAATAAGGACACATCGAACTACTTTTAAATAGATCAAACAATTTAGTAAACATTCTATCTAGTCTCTGCTTGAACTGTGGGAAGAAATGGACAAGATCAGTATAATGCATGAAGGAGAGTAAACCTAAGGAGATAACAGGTATACTGAGTATATCGATGAATCTCACATAATGGTCATAAAATACTTCTGAATTAGGTTGCACAGTCTTGAAAACATGTAAATATGGGCGAAATAGGTTGTGGAAGTAGTCTAAGTTGTCAGTTATTCCATATTCAGTAAAAAATGCACTTAGGCTCGTGTCTAAATAAAAATTAGAAAAATATAGATAGCACAAAACATATATGAGAGTTTGTACACAACAAAATCTATCTTGATCAACTTAGATTTTAGTGAGCTTTCAAACAAAGGCAAGAGCTCTTGTACACAAAAAGTAATCATCCATCAAAAACAAGCCATTTCCATGCACATTCATGAAAAAACTCAGTGTTACTCAAGAATTTAGAGATACAAACATCCTAAGTAGAGAGAGAAAATCCAAGAGCCCTCGGGTAGAGAGAGAATACAACAAGAGAATTTGTATCAACATCATTCTATCTCTCAAAAGTGTTGAAAAATACAATGAGAGTCCACATCCATATAGTGGTAGCTCGAGTTCTGACTCCATAAAGTAAGTGGTGACCTCTAAAAATGATTGGATCCATGATTTGCACCTCTCAATTTGATTGGACCTCAACAGCCAATAGGATGAGGATTTTGACTTATGGTGCACCACTTGCAATTTTGCACTCCTACAATCTAGTAGGACATGTGTCAACACCTCTTAGGACTTGAGATGGATGTCTATTTGCCTATCCTAATCATGCATTTTGATTTGTACAAGTCATGAGGAGATTGAGGCCCAACCTCATGATGACACTTGGCATGATTCTACTTTACTAGCTTTTGCCTACTTTCACATTGCTTTGTAAAAGAAACTATTCTAATGCATGAATTAGCTAATGCAAATAGGCCTACTACTCACATGTGGGAACATGCTCCACACATGTGTGATTTACATACGTACATGAAAATGAAAATAATCAAGCTAAATTTTGCATATTTTTCACAATAAACTAAATGAATTTATTCTAAAACATATGACAGTTTCATTCTATTAAAATCAATTTGCATAACTATTAATGAGTTTATGTTTTGTGACTTTAGATTTTTTATCTCTTTGAGAATTTAGTCGTCGACGTTTAAGGTTTTTTTAATCTAATTTTAATTTGGATTTTTTGTCAATTTTGATTTTTTAAATTTTTAATTTGGATTTTTCTATATTTATATCTGAAAATTTTAGGTTTTTATATTTTAAAATTTTGAAATCCAATTTTTATATTCTAGTTCTTAATTTGCCTACTTATTGATTCATTCTGAAAAAATTTGGTATTTTATAACTTGTATTTTGTATATCTATGCTTATTAATTTTGAAATTTCACGTTTTATAGTATTTATTTAATTATTGAGAGCTTTATTATAGATTTTTCAACCTTTTTTATGTTATATAAATTTTCATTTTTTTGAATGCCACTTTCCTAACATAGGGTTTGTCAACAAAGCCATACTCTAGGCACAACTATGAGCATAGCATTGACAATAACGTTGTTGACAATACGACATTTTTGTGAACAACTTTGTCATCGATGCCAAACTCAAAGCTATACCTAGCATAGCCTTGAGTTTGACTTAGTTGACTAAATGTTGGTTTGTCGAACAATCCTATGCATAGCACAGGATTGTTGACAAAATTATTGATTGTCAACGGCTTTATTGTCAAAGTTATGGTCAAACCTACCTATGGGTTGATCATGACTTTGTCTACAACTAGCATAGGATTATCGACCAAAGTTGTCAGAAAGAGGCTCTATTTGGATCCTTGTTGATGAAAGCTATATACTCATCATAGACGTCCAACGCCATGTGGCAGGTGTCCGATGTCACATGACATCATAAAAATAAAAATAGTTGAATTATATGTGTACTTGTTTATTTATTTCTTTATCTATTTATTCTAGAAAAATCAAAATACACTTGAAAAAATAAACATTCTAAATTTTAAAAATTCAAAAAAGAAATTGCAAATTTGTAGAATTAAATAAGCTAATCCATAATTTTAGATTTAAAAAATTAAACTAAAAAAGTTTGAATCTAAACATTTTTAAATTTAAAAAAAAAATAAAAGACTAAAAAATAATTATTTATGTGTTTTATTTTAAACTAAAAATTTTAAATACTATAAAAAAGATTATAGATTATAAATTACTACATATTTCAACAAATTTTGAAAAATCTAAAAACATAATAAATCAAGAGATAATAAATGAATAAATATTTTTTGAGACCATATTTATTACATGCACTAGTGTAGTGTTTGTATTTCAATTTTCATAAATTAAGAAAACGCCTTAATCATGGTTTTCACAAGCTTTGGTAGTTTTTGACACCCCATGCTTTTGACATATATTTGGATTAAACACTTTTTAGAACTACAATGTGACAAATACTTTTACGTTTATTTAGTAATTAAGGATTTTTTTATAATGGTGAAATAGTAGTATGTCATGATTGAGAGTTTAGCTTGCTTTACTGTGCTCGATGTTTCTCAATATGTTTAAGAGCCAATAATCGCACAAAAGGCATTAATATCTTTTAGCTTCTGAAAAAAGAAAAAATCATCTTCTTAAAATTGCTAAAGTGCTTTGCTTGTTGATGTAAAGCATTGAAAACTTTTTAAAATTTGAATAATCAAAAATTCAATATCAAAAGTTTTTTGAATGTTTTTTTATTTTTGTGTATTTCTCACAACCAACATGGAATATAATCTATGAGTTTTTTTTTATGTTGATTTAGACTATTGAAAGAGTACATAGTTTTTGCACATGATGATACTCGGCATTGATTTGAATGATTTTATTAATAAGTCACTATATTTTTAGCATGGTATGTTGTTCTTTTTCTTGTTAAAATGCATGTTCTTTTATTAAGTTTTTGTGAATTTGGAAAAAATATTTCTTGAAAAAACACGTATTTCGACAATTTGAGAATTTGTTAAATTGTTACTCTCTTTTAGGATTTTGACCCAATGCAGAGTATTTCACATTTTATTAGTAACTCGGTTTATTTTTATCAACATATATGCTTAGTTAAACAAAAGGGACCTTGTCTAGTCCAAAAAGAACCCTAGCATGCAATCAAATAAGATAATTAAAGACATGGGACAAATTTTAAACCGTGTCAGTGTTACAAGTGGTATATAGCCTAAATGTGTGTGAGAACCAACTACCTCAAAATTATTGTGAAGTACATGTGTTAATACTTGGTCTAAAAGGTGTCCAATGACAAACATATTATAAAACCAAAGCCCATGTGTGTGAAGTCAAAGGTTTTAAATTGAATTGTATAAAGATATATACAAGATAACTACTTATTTAACGGATGTTTATAGGAGTTCACCAGGTAGCTACAAATATTGATTTCTAAGGCTAAAGATAATGAAAACTTGTGCAAGAGGTGCAGTGTACTTGTATGATTGCTTAAACGAGTGTTACAAGTATAGTTAAGAGAAGATTTAGTGTCTCGAAACAAATTTCGAAATAGAATATTTTATTTTTGTATTTGATGTTAGGAATTTAAGGATCTAGATTTTGGGAGAATCACTATTTTTTTACAGCGATTCTAAACTCGCAATTCAAGAAATCCATCATCATGAATGCATTGAATACATTAAAAAAGAAGGGATATTGAATAACAAGTTTGTTGTTGGTTGCACCTAAATGTGACGACAAGTGATTTATCATGTCTAGGAGTGACTCTCATTCTAAGGGCAAGGATTGGGTCTATAACTAAAACTAAGGCGTGTTGATGAATATCTGAATGGAATATTGTTGTTGATGAGATGATGCATAGTGGCATGTCTAATTAGTGTTAGCAGGGCTAACAATGTTAAACGTTCTGTGAATGGGAATAATACATGTGCCAAGGAAAAGGGTGTACATTTGTGAGCAAAAGTAACGTGTGTGTGAAATTCACATATGCTTTCAAAGGTATCTAAGAAAGATTGGATGCTGGTTGTTTGAAAAAAGTTGTGTTGTAGGTAGAGAACAAGTTGCTGATGCAATGTGTGTGGACACTTTTAAGAGTCTCAAGCATTTGTGTTGGATAAGACTCTTGGCATGAAATGTGAGATGCACAAAAATGTGTTGGATGCGATAGCAATTAAGGAAGCCAAGCCTTTGTAGGAGGATCACGAAACCAATTTGTGTGTTATGGTAACAATAGGTTGGGCTTTCCTATTGGGTCTGAAAAGATCAACAAACCTCAATGTCGACTCGTTTTGAATGAGGATAAATTTGTGGAAAATGATCCGGTGTTGTGCGAATCTAAAGAAGCATGTGAAGGTTGTTACAATGTAGATGGTCTAATCTGGAGTACAACTCATAATATAGTCCATGTTATATGGTTCTAGCTTTTGAAAAGATGACAATCATATTCACATGTAATACATCTAGATGGTTGGAAACTCTACTTGTGTTTGTAATTAGCATAGCAAGAAAATTTTTTCGAGGATTCATGCTTTCAATGTTGCATCAAGCTTTGAAAATTAATTTCAAATTTATTCATCTGCTATCGAAGATACCCAATGCACATGAAATAAATGTTTCTACATTATATGCCTCAACAAATTTATGTACATATTTTGAGAAACCTCATAAAGCAGCTTTTGTCTGTGTCATAAGTCTAACAAAGTGATCGTTAAGGGTGGGAATGTAAACTTGACAACTATTTTGTTATTATTATACATACAATGACATAATATGTAATGTTCAGGCTGATGTCATAAATCAATGGCTTAATAAAAGTCTTGAGTGCAAAATCCTTAAGAGTCTAAATCAAGCAACTTAAGTAAACTTATGAATCTCAAGATGCCTTAAAAACTACGCCAATGTAGAGCCTAAGCCAAAATTCGAGCTTGACATTCATGTACCACTTGCCATTTGTGTACTATGTGCCCTATAAACAATCATTTGGAGACATCATGAGTGGGAGCCTTCATGGTTTCCACCCCCCCCAATACAATAAACCTGTTCTTAAGATATGTTTATTAGGGTTTTCTTGTGTGCATTGATGAATGCTTGCACAAATAATGAATAGTCAAGGAGAATTTTTGCCTATGTAACGGATGAAAACTTTTCCTAGATTTCTAATAGCACCTAGTTCATTAATTATGTAACACTACTACCCCATAGAAGTACAACATCTTGACTCTCACTACCTTCAATTGCTACAATTCAGTTACAAAGACTTCCTTCTATAAAATATGGCTTTATGCATAGCTTGCTTTACCCTTACGATCAATCATCACCAAATCTCTTCCCACACCTAGCGAGTTGGTGTATCGGGCTTGAGTTGGCCTTGGCCGCCTAGGTTCTAATCTCTATGATCCCAAACATTAATAGTACCAAAAAGCATCCATATTTCTAAGGGGGTGTATTTTTTGCCAAAAAAATTGGGATGTATTGCTATTTGCATATTTGTAGCCATGTTCCAATCTACTATAACTAACAATGTTAGCGGAACACATGTGTTCCGCAGCACACTTTGCACATTTGCTTGCATCTTCATGACATTACTTTCTAATCATGTTCTTTAACATCACAAACTTCATGGATATGCAACTCCCACATGCCATGACTATCACATATGTGAAAATCAATATCCAGCTTGGTGAAGCATCTCACCAACCCAGCCCTATGAGTAGATGAGATTTAGCCCTAAAGCAGGGATGATAAGATGTTCTCTTTCGTTTCTTGCCATCTGCTGCTTCATGCTCTTCTTTCTGGTGCTCACATTTATGCAGTGGCTATAACTATCACAATACACTGAAACCAGCCTCTTCTGGTGTGAATTCTTCTTTAGAAGTGGCTACGACTATCACAGCACAACTGAGATCACCCCAACTTCACTACATTGGTGCCAATAATTAATCGTGCTGCTTTTGCACAATAAGTGCATGCATAATACATATTGTGACCATAACATAGGTGTGCACTCGTTTGCAGCTTAGTCACTGCACCTTTTTCTTGTAATTACAACCATTTTGCCCACTTTCCTTTTCAAAGTAAATACATGATTATACAACCATTCACCTCCCTTGCTTTACAGGTTCATCCTCCACAATGTCTACTCTACTGATGAGGAATTTGTGCCGAAAAACTCCGGAATCTTGCAAGTTGAACTTCCTCTCTCATTCCTGCTCTGCTCACTACTCGACACTTTACAATTTTCCTTGAACATTTCTCACTGAAAATACACGGAACAAGCTATAACTTCTCAGTGGAACATGCCAGTCCTTGGTTTTCCAGCCTCCAGTTTGATGACAGTATTTTGTAGATAATCAATAATTCCTCTTATCCAGTTAAAATGGAAGTTGGGTAGTAATCCTTTGTTTTTTTAACCAAAAACATAGATTGAAGTTGCCAATTTATTTTCTTTCGCATTCAGAACTAAACAGCTAGAATCACCACCGATCTTGCTTTTCATGTTCTGATGTAAGGAAAAATATTATTCTTGAAGATGTTGTGACTGGTGTGAATTAGATCCATATAAGGTAGCAATGTTCACAAAAGTAATACAGTGACCAGGGTTAAGATCAACAAAATTAAACCCTGTTAAGTCTAAGCTATAAGCATCCCTGAACTTCTGTGAGGATACAAAAGCAGCTCTAAAATATATTTTACATCAATTTCTAAGTACGTGGAAAGTTTCACCAGTGCAAAAACCAAAAAACTGGGAACTTAGCAATGAAGAAAAAAGCTCAAATTCTTGATCAACTAACAAAAGATATCTGAACCCCTGCCTGAGCAAGCAGAATATAATTCAGGGACATAGAAGGTAAGGCATATTCAGTATACATTGACAAGAATTCAGATGTATCCTATCTGGAAAGGGTTGGAATTGTTTTGCATATGATGGTGCTTCCTGAAGAGGCTGCAACAACAGGGCTAGATGGGCTTCTAACTAATTCAGCAGGATTCATTGAATTAACATCCATTGATCGCTTATTGGACTGTCAGGAGGAATCTTCATGTACAAGGGAGCAAGGTAGCTAGAAGGCAGCACCCAACACTGACAACAGCAAATTTCTCATAAATTTCATATTTGAGTATTATGAAACCAGGCAGAGGTCTTCAGAAATATTGATCTCCCAGTGACTCACAAAAGAGTGTTCAAAAGAGATTATTAATTCACATAAAGCAAAGTTCTTAAGACTAAGCTGATTAAGTATATAGAATGCCTCTTCATCTGATTTCTGCAAATTAACAAAAGCTAAGCAGCCATAAATACAGGCTAGAATCATAATTAATTACGATGGTAAGAGTGATATAAAGTTTTCAAAGCTCAAGTCCTGTGCATGGGTGGCATCACCCTTCCCAATCTCCTCACAAAATACCAACAGGTAGCTAGTGTAAGTTGCTCTGGTCAGCTTTATGCTTTCTGCAACAAACAAAAACCTAGAGCTCAGAAAAATCTCTAGAAAATTTTAAACCAAAGACAAATATTACCCTTAAAATGTGAGAATGTGAGTCTCTCTTCATGACATTAAATATATCCAAATTCACAAACTCCTATCAAGAGATTAGTACTGTCAAGCACAGAAAAAGGAAAAGAAAACAAAAATCCATACCAAATCATCATCAGTAAAAATTGAAATCCTAGCCAGCAAGCATGATATAATGCCTTGCTACTTACAATTTAAAAAAAAGAAATGCGGAAAACATGGATATATGGGAAAGAACTACAGACATACGATTGCAAGAATATCGCAATGCTAAAAGGTAATGTGGCTAATTTTTTATTCAACAAAGACTACAAGTAAGCTCTCGATCATTTAACTGACTAATGAGGAGGTATCGTTCTTAATAAATTTTGAAGGGTCCATGAGTTAGGGCTAGGGGCCCGAATCCTAAGGAGCCTGTGCCTTAGGGCTCAAGGGGCTCAAAATACCAAACTATTGTTAGTAACGTCGACAGATGGCTAATAAATGCTCAATGATAAATAAAAGGCCTTGGGCAGTTAAAGCCCCTATCATCGAGTCAAAGATTTTGCACACCAAATCCCCATTTAATATTCATGGTAATGATGCTGACAATCTTAATGATCCTGCTCTATGTCCTGTTGAGGAAACTGATGCCCCAAAATCACCTGATGTTGTTGAATTTTTAGCCCACTTGCATATGCTACTTGTTCTGGCAAGATTGGCTCAGGTCACATTGGACTGCATGTCCAGACTCCATGGTAATAATAAAGAGTTTATTGCAATAATTGATTCAAAAAACACCCTCTCTTTTGTTAGTAATAAGGTTGTTTCACATATTCATGCTACCCCTATTACTGCCCCAAAGTACTCGTGTGTTCCAGAGCCTTTCTTCTAAGTCTGATACACATTATCCCCAATAGGGAAAACTTATTCTTGGTATTGACTAGTTGCCTCTCTTGGAGCTGTTACTATTAACCTTACTGAGCAACATTTTTCTATCTCACTTGAAAGTTGATGGCAAATCTTATACATTCATTGATATTGATTCCAGTTTTGATTATGAGCTAATTTCTACTAAACAGTTTGTTCACAGTTTGCCTACAGCACATTGTGCACCTCTTTTTCACACCGTTCCCCCTCTACATGATATCAATCATCATATTCCTCTTCTTCCATGGACCCTCTTTCCCAATCTTCTTATCAAATGCCTTGTCCTGTTCAACACCAAGTTAAAGAATTTTTAAACTATGGCCTCATTGTCGTAGTAAGAGCGATTTGGTGCCCCTATTTTACCTATCGACAAAAAAGATGGGACTAAATGTTTACATATCAATGATTGTACCCTTAACCACCTTACTATTTAAATTTTGTAACCAATTTCCTATTGCCACATGGATGATATATTTGATTGTTGCGTAGCGCTTCTATTTTCTAAAATTGATCTTTGTTCTAGATACCAATACAGCATTTTCCACCTTCTCCAACCTTAGAAATTCTATACTTTACCTTTCAGTTTACCAATGGCCCACCACATTTCAAAATATCATACATGATATTTCATTAAGCCCTTGCTTGGTGTCTATGTACTCATCTATTTTGATGATATCCTTGGGTTCAATTCCAATACTTCGCATTTTTTGCATCTATAATTTGTTTTCAACCTCCTAGTGCAACACAAGTATGCCAAACACTCTCATTTTACCTTCAGTGCTACTCATAGTGAATTTCTCAGATTTCTAGTTTTCAACGGTACTATTACACTAGATCCTTCCAAAGTCCATTTTATCAAATTTTGTCCTACACTCACTGATGCTCATGAGGTATGCATGTATTTAGGCCAATGTTGAAGCGGATTGCGATCCAATGCAATAGTGATCCGGATTGCTAGCAATCCAGGACAACGTTTCGGATCGCAAAAAAATTTGCTAATTTTTTGTGTGGGCCGCGAGCTGCCTGCTCACGGCCCACAAAATTCTTTTGCATTTAGAGAGAGAGAGAGAGAGAGAGAGAGAGAGAGAGAGAGATGCATGGGGTGTCAGGGTGATGGTGCATTCTAGCCATCTTGGAGCACAGTCTAGGGTGTGATCAACACGGTGGCAACGGTGAGGCAGTGGTGTTTCTCTCCAAAACAATTTTAGGTAGGTTTTGGCTTCATTTAGTTCTAAATTATTTGTATTGAACCCCAAAAACATGCTTATGCTGTTAGTTTTCCCCATTTTTGCTTGTAGCAAAAGATGTGAATCTCATGCCCTATTTCCATGTGTTTTTTAACCTTTTGTAGACTGGCCTCTAGTCATCCGATTGAAGTGCAGTTTGAGGCTAAATTGTGTTTGTTCATGCCCACAAATATGACCCTCGGGCTGCATCATGTAGATATCTTCTTCTATTACCCCATTTAGATAGGTTGTCTGTACATCAAGCTGATGTACCTCAAGATTTGCTGCAACAGCATACGACTAAAGAGTTCTAAACAAGGAATGCTCAACTCCTTGGCCAGTAGCACACTTTTCATCTTAAATTCCCATAAGTGATAATTGGATCCATCGAGCTTGTCTATGATGAGACCAACCTTACTTTGAGAATCTATATGAAAGTTAGTCTTTCGATAATATCTACTTGTGCTATTAGTTTCAGCCATTATCGCTTGTAGTGACAGTTTTCAATGATATGCCCAGATCCCATATATTTTTTAGGGTTTTGGAGAACTGATTTGTAGGCATGTGATTGAGGTGCAGTCTGAAGCTATATTGTGTTTCTTCATGCCCATAGAAATGCCTGGGATGCTTTTTTTGATGAGTTCAGGGTCTAGGACACTATTTTCGGCTTGAACCTATTGTTGATGCAAAAGAAATGGCAGTTTTTTTCGTTGTTGGGTATATGGTTTAAAATTGCTATAAGCAAATGAATGTTGTAAACGCATATGTGGAACCTGGATGTTGTTACTACCAACGGAATGTACTTGATTGTTTGACATGATGTCGGCACTTGGTCAGAGGTTGAGCTGACAGATGGGGATGTGGCTACACACCCACAAATGGAGATGCCTGCATTGTGGTGGGGTCTTCACCGGATCTCTTAATAGGGTCAGGGCCCAATTAGTACGGCTCACCAGGCCAGATGGGCGAGGGATGGTGGGCATATCCATTTGCCCTCCTCGCATATCAGATGTAGAGGTGGAGAGACTAATGGACACATACGGGCCCAACTCTTGAGCCATTGAGACCATCTCAGAGCTCTATTCACAGGCCAGCAATGTAGAAAAATTTTCTGCCAGCATAAACAGCACTGCTAAAAGAAACCCAAGCTCAACTTCTTGGTTTTGAAAAAATGTTGAACACAAAAATCAATTCGCCCAAATAAGAATAACTTTAATAGGATCACTGTACCTGAATTGGCAAAAACAGCTTGAATTCTGGTGGCAACTCTTCCTCGGAGTAGAGACGATCTGAAAAGTATATTCGCCGTATACGACAATTGGCATGAACCTGAACACGAAGTGTTTCCACATAGTTTGTGCCATACGCACGCCTAGTGAAATCTGAGAGATTAAATTGGATTTGATTCCACCCTTCATCTAGCCTCATAGGCATGGTACATATAAAAGGTTTTACACGAGTAGTTGACTGCAAAGTGCACGGGGAATGATCATCCAAATATTTAAATGTCAACCTGACAGTTATCAATATAGCAAACAAAAGCAATCAAGCAAATAAGCAGTAAGAGCTAAAGAGGGAAAACACTTGAGGACTAACAGAACCAGACATTGCATACCTGATAATTTGAGGCTCTGAACCGGCGACGTACATTTTTGTCATCAAGAACCTGAACTTCAAATGTAAAGTATTTCTTCATATTCTTTATTATCATGACCAAGAAAGGTAGCTTGATTCCAAGTGTTGCAGCTGGATCAGCTGGGCAAGTTATATAGTTGGTGCTGACATTTGTGCCCATTATCTCCAAGACACTAGATTGGATATCCTCATCTGTTAACCTCTTTATATGCCCGTTTACAACTGAAACATTGTTCAACAAAAACAGAGCAAAATAGCTAATCGTAAGGAGAGATTCTTACAACCTCATAAGATCCATTGTCAATTGAAGCAACTTACGTTGATCTTTAAGCAAAGACTGATTTTAACGAAACCAATGATGATTATGCTTCATTCTAATGCTGATGCAAAAAAGATCATATGTGAAAAGATTAAAGAGAACACTACCTTCCTTATCCCAGATTTGCAGAGGCTTGCTCCTGTCAAAAACAGTAAAAAAAACCAAGTTGAAAAAGCTTCAAATAAAAGACCTGATTATTTCAGCAACTGCTGCATAGGCAGCCACAGGAAGTGAGTAGAAATTTGTAATAGAAAAATTAGAGGGCAAGCAGACCAACTATAAGTCATGAAATATTGCCGGTTAGTTGACAGCTCCTTTCCTCAATTTGAAATTTGATTCCATTCAGATACATGTGGATATACAAGATTAAAAAATGACGACTAAACATAAAGGTACAAAAGTTGTGCATACCCAATACTATAAAGTATGGAGAGGAATCCTGACTGGAAAGTGTTCTTGAACATGTTGTCAAGAAGAAGCGCCCTTACAATGGTTTTTTCTTAGACAAAATTTGGTTGTATTCTGGTCGAGACGTCTGCAACAAATAGTTTAAAGCATGCGTAGAAAAAAAATCAAAATCGGGACGTTATAAACAAAGCAATTCACTACAGCATAAGCAAAAGCACAAGCGACCATTGAAGGAGAAAAACGACGAGAGAGAAAGTTCATCAAAAACCCCTAAATCCTAATGGGCTCAGTAACAGCTCAATTCACACTATACAATAACTTAACTAGTCACCTGGTCATAATAGTCAAAGTCAATAATACCTAAACAATGTAAAGTGAACATTGTACTTCTAACACTCCTCAATGATCAATTTACATTCCACTAAACCTAATAATGTATGAAATTTTTCAAATGTTTGCTACCTAGTCATCAAATCTAGAGAATACTAAATATATGGCTTTATCCTACTCTCTGGCAAAATGATATTGAATCTCAATACGTTTTGATGTAGCATGAACCACAAGATTGTTGGAATTCGATGCCCAGCCTCAAATCCATTCATTAATGAGCATCCCGAAAAACCAAAAACAGAAGGCTCGAATTTATGAGCAGAAGATCAAAAAATTCAGGATCGAATTTTTTAGAATTTTTCGATACCGGATCGACTCGGAAAATCCGTAATTTTTCGAGTCAGTGTAAATTTTCGAGACATTGTATATTTTCGATACTTGTAAATTTTGATATTGTCAGTCTAAAATCCGACCCAACGACTTGGCATTCACAGTCCGCCCACTTTGTACATGCATTAACTGTAATGAGGCGGTTGTAATAACTGCAACAAAACGATTGTTGTAGATATTTTGTTGCATATCAAACCTAGAATCTTCATCAGAAAACTTCTTCTGATAATTCTTAATCTGATCAATCTTTTTGTAGCCAACGTTATTTCGCTCTGTAAGCTGAAGTTATCACTTCAAGCATTGTACTCACTGTTTGATATTAATCAGAGTGCAAATTCTCAGTCTCATTACTGTATTGTTTCATTGAGCATTTGTCTGAATCATTCAATTTGAATATTCTGCTGCTGACTATGGCGCTTCGGATCCTACACGCACCCACTAGAGCTTCCGCTGACTAACCTCTCGATTTCCGACATGGTATCAGAGTGGGCAGTTCAGTAATCTGCATGTCTACTGTGGATTATTAGTCTTGTTTCTACCAACCAAAGCAGAAACTATTCTGCAAATAGTGCAAGAGAACTAGACATGAAATCAAGGACTGCAGAACTTTGAAATTCAACAATGAGAAGAAGAAGCAATTCCAACAACAAGCACATAGTGCTTCAACCAGTTTTTCGACCCAGCAGCAAGAGGAAGAAGCAGTTCCAACAACAAGCAATTAGTGCTTCAACCAGTTTTTTGACCCAGCAGCAAGAGGAAGATGAAGCAGCCTTTATGACCAAAGTCGGAGAGCAACAGGATATCGATTCCTGGTATCTCGATTCTGGAGCAACTCAACACATGACTCACCATCAAGACTGGTTCAAAGATTATAAATCTTTCATCCACTCTCGAGTTGTGCAACGTGGAGACAACTCATCACATTCGATCCAGGGTGAAGGAACAATCAGAATCGAATTTCAGAAAGGTGAAGTCAAGTTGCTGTCCAACATTCTCCACGTTCCAAATCTAACCAAGAATCTACTCTTAGTTAGCAGAATCGTTGATTCAGGTCGGAGGGTCAAATTCGACACACAAAGTTGCACAATCCTTGACAAATCCCAGAAAGTTCTAGCTTTCGGGAGAAGAAGTGGCAATCTCTACAAACTCAGCCACTGTTATTCTTCCAACCGTCAAGCTCTTCACACCTCTACTTCCGAATCATCTGATATGCTTTGGCATTTCAGATTAGGCCAATTGAACTTCAATAGTATTCAACAAATATCGACTCAGAGACTAGTACAAGATCTGCCTTCTGTCAGCAAGCCAACTTCTCCATGTGAAAGTTGTATAATCAGCAAGCATGCTAGAAGTCCTTTCAATTCTGACTCAGTTCATACTTCCAAAGGCTTGCTAGATCTTGTACATAGCGACATTTGTGGCCCAATGCAGACTGCTTCCAAAGGGGGAGCTCTATACCTCCTAACCTTCATCAATGACTTCTCTCGAAGGATTGCAACCTATTTTCTGAAAAACAAATCAGAGGCATTCAAGTTCTTCATGCAGTTCAGGGCATCTGCAGAAAATCAGACCCAGAGAAAGATCAAAGCTCTACGCACAGATGGAGGGGGAGAATTTAGCTCCACAAAATTTAAGGAGTTCTGCAAGGCCAACGGAATACATCAACAATTCACAACTAGCTACTCACCTCAGTCCAATGGTGTAGCTGAACGGAAGAATCAGACACTCATCGAAAGTGCCAAGAGCATGCTGGCCCATGCCTCTCTTCCAAAGAAATTTTGGGCAAAAGCTGTTACTACAGCCGCCTATCTACAAAATCGATCCATCACCAAAGCCCTGAATGGCAAGACACCCTATGAGGTGTGGACAGGATCGAAACCATCACTCAAGAATGTTAGAGTGTGTGGATGCATTGCTTATGCTCAGATCCCCGAAGATCTAAGAAAGAAGCTGGATGACAAAAGCACAAAATCGATTTTCATTGGCTACTCCCCAGATCACAAGGCATACAAGCTCTACAATCTGGAAACAGAAAAAACATTCACCAGCAGAGATGTCACTTTTGTGGAAGATCGGTTTATCAACCACAAGGGGAAAGCTCGAGAAATTTCCGATCCAAGTATTGAAGAAATTTCCAATCTACATATCGAAAAAGGCTCCAGGATCGAAAACCAGAAAATCGATACTGACTCGGAAAATGAGTCAGAACCTCAACGGGTCGAATCACATCAGGGATATTCAGCCAAGAAGATCGAATCGACCCAGACAACCTCCATTCTGTTTTATGGATGATGCAGCCTGCTACTTCGTGCAGGAACCAAATACAATTTCAGAGGCAATGTCTACACCTGATGCTGATAAATGGAAAGCAGCGATGGACACAGAATTCGATTCTCTGATAGAAAATCAAACGTGGACAGTCACTGAGCTGCCAAAGGGAAGAAATCCAATTCCATGCAAATGGATATTCAAGGCGAAGTATGATGTTGAAGGAAGGTTAAACCGATACAAAGCCAAGCTGGTCACCAAAGGCTATTCCCAGATGCCAGATCTGGACTATTCCGAGACCTTCAACCCAGTTGTCAAGCATGCTTCGATCCGACTATTACTTTCCTTTGCAGCTGCAGTTGATCTCGAAGTCCATCAAATGGATGTCCAGACCGCTTTCCTCAACGGGACCATTGAAGAGGAAATCTATGTCACAGCCAGAGGGATACGAACTGAGGAGTAAGCAACACCTTGTATGTAAAATCCACAAGGCACTCTATGGGCTGAGATAGTCACCCAGGGCCTGGTTCCAGACTCAGTAAACTCGAACGTCTATCTCAAGTCTGTATCGAATTTCTTCATCATCATCACTCTCTATGTAGATGATACTCTATTATTCAGTAACAATCTGAATCTGATGAAGGAGACAAAATGCATGTTGGCCCAAGAGTACAAAATGACTGATATGGGTCCAGCCCACTATTGTCTCATAATCGAAATTTTTTGAATTCGATCCAGCCGACTGATTTTTATCAGTCAGCAGAGATATCTCACAAACGTGCTGGAAAAGTATGGAAAGGCCAACTACAAGCCGAGCTACTTTCCACTCGACCCTGGACTAAAGCTGTCAAAGGAACAATCTCCTCAAACTGAGGAAGAAAGGGAGGAAATGAAGAAATATCCGTTTCACTCCATCATCGGCTCACTGATGTATGCAATGATCTAGACCCGACATTGCTATTCAATCAGTTCACTCAGCCAGTTCCTATCAGATCCAGGTCTAGCCCATTGGAAAGCGCTCACAAAAGTCATGAAGTACATCCAAGCAACAAAACATCTCAGCATCTGTTATGGAGGCAGCCAACCTACCAATATTCTCGAAGGATACACATATGCGGATTGGGCAGGGGATATCGATACCAGAAAATCGACTTCTGGATTTGTATTTCTATGCAATCAAGGCCCAATCTCTTGGAACAGCCGAAAGCAGACCTCAGTAGCATTATCATCAACATCACATCCAACGACCATCTTTTGTAACAACCGAAGATTTCATTCTCGAAGCAAGCATATCGAAATCAGGTCACTATTTAAGAGAGAAGATGCAAAGCAAGGAGGTATCATTAGTCTACTGCATGACAGAATTAATGGCAGCAGATTACTTCACAAAGGCTCTATCAAAGGAGCACCATCTCAGATTCAACGACATGTTGAATCTTTTCAGGATCCACATTAAGGGGGAGTGTTGGAATTCGATGCTCAGCCTCAAATCCATTCATTAAAGAGCATCCTGAAAAACCAGAAACAGAAAGCTCGAATTTTTGAGCAGAAGATCGAAAAATTCAGAATCGAATTTTTTAGAATTTTTCAATACCGGATCAACTCGGAAAATCAACAGTGGGTTGCTTCTTGCTGCTCCATGAAATACCTGTAGTGCCTGCACTAAACACAATCTTGTCGTGGACCTTCTGTCATCAACATTTCCTGCCCAATAACAAGCATCAAAAAATCCAATCAAAACAGGTGATTCATTCTTCAAAAATTGTAAACCATAGTGTAGAGTTCCTTTGATGTATCGAAATACCCTTTTTGTAGCATGCCAGTTACATATATAAATAGTGATCGACCTCATATGTGTCATCCTACAAGGTCAACTTCAGGTTTGAATCCATAGGTATACTCAGGTGCTTGCACTCATGCATATCAAACCTTTGCAACAACTCTTTTGCATATTTCCCTTGAGGTAGCACAAACATAATGAAGATGACTTCACCTTGATGCTTGAGAGCATAAAATTTGGATCCGCTTCACTCCTCATGATGTTCTTCCTAGTATTCATTAATACATGCATTCCAAGTTCATGGTGTACTTGTTTCAATCCATAAATAGCTTTCTTCAACACACTAGACATTCTTTACCTTCCTATGCAAATCCATCAAGTTGTTCCACGTACACCACTTCCACGAGCTTAACATTCAAGAATGTCGACTTGACATCCAACTACCATATCTTCCAACCATGAAATGTTGCAATTGCTATCAACGATCGCATAGTAACCATTTTTGCCACTAGCACAAAAGTTTCTTCAAAGTCAATTCCTTCCTATTGCTCAAAGCCACATGCTACCAATCTAGCTTTGTACTTGTCCAATGACCCATCAGCATGACTTTTGATTTTACACAAACATTTTCAAGAAATGGCTTGCTTACCCATGAGGCAACTCATCTAATTCCCAAACATCATTTTTCTTTATAGATTCTATTTCATTCCTCATAGCATCTTGCCATTCATTATGTACAACAACTTGTTTGAATATTTTTGGCTCCTCAAAATCTTGCATTACACCCATCAAAGCCAAATTTACCTCATACTTGTCAAGTTGTCTTCATTCTCCAGTTGACCTATGAGGTGTTTTTCATCCCTTTCCATCTTGGATCTCGTCCTATTTTGCATCCTCTATCACCTTCAAATACCACTTAGATAATTTCTTTGGTCTATTTGGCATAGAGGCTTCACTATCATTGGGTCGTTCTTCACCTGCATCATTTTCCACCTCTACTATATCTTTATGATCAAACGACGATCCATGCAAATCTACATTGCTAGTGTGGCCATCAAGCTCACAACAACATCACAACTGATAATAATGTTTTTAGTATCTTGATCATTGTTACGAGAACGTAACTCCACAAAACCTAGCAGTACTTCTAGGTGCAGCTAACCACCAGAGGGCAGAGGACAGTGTGAGTCAGTGGCATGCATGCACTTTGCATACCATGCAGTAGTTATGAGGGTCAGTAATGCCCATGCACACATGCATGACAGTTAGGAGCCATGCAGTCCTTCAGCAGTGGACTGGGACTCCTCATGCATCAGTAACCCATGCATGCAGCATTAACAGTTAGTGTCAGTTGCAATTGCCACCTACCGCATGCAAACCCACATTGGGCTAGGAGGGGCATTCTATAAGAGAATGCATTGGCTGGGTGGATCAAACAACTTTGCCTTTCCTGTGGTTACGTTCTTCCTAACAATCATATAGTCTATATGCTTTCGCTCTATCATCATATTCGACAGGAATGCACTTAGTTGACTTTCTATATCTTTTGGTATATGTGCACCTCTTTTCGTTGAAAACTTGTTCAATAGATAAGTCATCGTGTTGCAAGCTTCCACCCAAATGTTGTTAGGTAGACTCTTGTTCCTCAACATTGTCTGTAAATCATCCTATTCCTTCTCTCAATCACTCTGTTTTGTTCACGTGTGTGAGAAATACTAACTTGCCTTCGAATGCATTATCAATACAAAATGCTTTAAACTCATTTGATTCATACACATCACCGTTATCTAATCTAAGACCTTTAATGAAATGGCCCATTTGTTTTCCCACCATATTATTAAACTCAATAAACTTTGCAAATACATCTACCTTATTTGCAATAAGGTAGCTGTAATCATTAATGAAAGTCAAAGTAATAGGTACCGCCAATGGATCTCGTTTGCATCTTTCCACAAACAAGATTAACTAAAGTATTTGAGTAGATCTCTTGAATCCAGATTTGAAAAATCTTTCTCTATGGTGCCTTCCCATCACGCAGCCTTCACATATCCTTCCATCATAGCTTAAATCAAGCAATCCAATCACCATATCATGCCTCTTCAAAATCTAAATACTCTAAGCATTAAGATGTGCCCAAGACATTGCTGCCAAAGCTCGAAATTTTTATCACCAGAAAGAGTAAGAGCTTTTATACCTATCATATTATCAAGTTAATATAACTTACTACCACCACCTGTTGTCCAATTGCTTTCACTTTGTGATGATCCTTGAGTCGTCAAACAAACTCCACTTTCAAGTTTTGATCTGCATTTGAATTTAAAAACAATAAATTGTTCTTCAAACTTGGAATGTACTGAACATTGCCAAATCGTTTGATCTTTCCAATTGACAATTCGACGTGAATTGCACCTACACCTTTCACTTATGACCGTTTGGCATCAACCTTACCTACTTCACGTCCATTTCAAGCTGTTCACAATGAAGTCATATGTTTTGTAGCACCGCTAATAGCTATCGATAGACCATGTGTTATGGTAATCATCACTTGACATCCAAGCAAAAGAAATAGTTTAGAAGATTTGCCTTCACCATTATAAGAATCCTAGTTATCATTATGCTGATGGTGTTGATCCACATAGTGACTCACTTGATATTTTCCTTTTCATTGTGTTGAGTCAATTCCTGCATTCACCTTCCCAATGCTCTAGCTTATGACAATAGCGACAATTGTCGGGGGTTTTATAATCAAAATATCGTTGCTCACCACCTTGCCGATTCTAAGAATTTCCTCTTCCACTTGATTGCCCGGGATTAAGACTTGTTTTCCACCTCTTTCTAGAAATCTTCCTCTTCCATGATAACTTCAGCCTCTAATAGCAAACACTTCGGATCAAGCTTGATTGCGATAGCCGAGAGTTTCTCTACTTTACTCCTCCTAAAGCAACAATCCCCTAGCTCATCATAGGTAAGTAGGATATGTCTTGTGGAAATGCTTGTGACAAATTTTCTTTAAATTATCCAACAAGCTACTCAGCACTATTTCTCGATCATTAACCGCTTCACCAACTACAACTAGTTCGTCTCTAATTTCTTTCACCTTAAGCAGATGTTCCACTATGGTAACATCCTCATTGAGTGTAGCTTCATCTTTAGAAAGAGAATGTGGGATGTATTGACTGTCTCAAATAGCTTCTTGAGTGCATCCCACCCTTCCTTTGGTCTTGGCAAATCGTTGATATAAGATTTATGGCATCTTTCACCAATAAACTGATAAAAATTTCAGCTCTTCGAACTCGTAGAATGCTCTTCTGTCTGTGAATGTGTTTCTTCACCTATCACAATGTCCCACAATTACTTTTCCATCAAAATACTCTTCATTATGAATTTTCGAATTGAATGATTGGATGCGCCTTCACCTCTGATAACACACTATCACTCATAGTGGACATAACTATGTTAAGATGACTTTAGATGATAAAATTAACTCCAAAAATAAAATATGAAGCAAAATTGATAAATGTCATCTCCGACTACACCTCAATCCGGTTTATGGTTGAAAAGTTATTCCAGCTTGAACTTTTTGACCCCTAAAATGGTTTGCAAGTGCCCTTAAACCTGAAAAAATGCCAAACATGGCTAAACCTCCAATTGTAAGCAATTCTCTACATACGCATAGATTTCGGAATCTGAAGGTTTTTGAACCAACACAAATCCTTCTTAGCTCATGTCTAATCAAACTTGCAAAACGGTCACTCCTTCCATGTGATTTAACCACTCTGTTTTTCACTTTTCTATCACAAAACACCAGTGGACAATGTCTTAGAAAGAATTAGGACAATCCTTCAAAATAAGGACAAAAATTCGGACCCTTACCCAAAAAAAAAATTAATAAACAATGCTTATTTTCTACCATTTCGAATCTCGTTCTTGAAGTTTTAGAAAAAAAAATCATTCTTATCCATTGATCTTGAACGATCTAACAATCTAGAATCCCTCGAAGGCCCCTGCCATGTGGCTCCACCCAATTGGCTACATGATTAGTCCATTGCTACTTGAGAAAGGCCCATACTGCGAAGCACTACACACACACTCGCACTGGGCGCACGAACTCAGCCGCAACAGAGAGAGGAGAGGAATAGCCACTAATTAGCAAAAAACTACTTCGAGCTCATTCCTAGGCCAATTACTTGTCGTTTGATGCTCCCATGCAGGTCACCCTAACTCCACAGCTCCAACCAAGCTTCCAAAGATCCAAATTGGCTGAGAAATGGCTAAGTTTGAAGTGCCGTCGATTTTGAGTTTTCTCTCTCTACAAAAACCAGACTTTTCACACCATTTTCTTAGATTTGATCCAATTTTCAGTTTGTCTATTCCAGTAATGAAAACGCAGCTTTGAAGCAACTGCCTGATTGATGTCTCTATATAAGGTAAGAGCACCCAACACCTATCTATAGCAAAACTTCACTTGCATGCAAAAAACTCCGACTTCAACTCGATCTTCACGCTCCTTTGATGGGGATCCAACATGCATGCAAACCCGAACCTTGAAAAACTCGATCCTCCTATCTCTTTAATAAACCAATGAACATGCAATGCATAACCAGTTTACTTCTAGTAGAAACTAGCGAGCTATCCTAGCTCACTCCCGTTGTCAGCAATAAGAAATCTTACTGAAAATCAGTGTTCAATGGTGCACACCATGAGCATACAAAAATGTCCACATTATCGTACTCATCTATAGGAAAAGATAATGTGCTGCACTTCTCCAGTCAAGGAAAAATGCGATGAGGATTGCAATGTATGGTAGCCTAAGCTTTTTCCTAGAGCTAAGCAAAAAGACTAAAACTCGCTAGTTGGAGAGCACACACCCACAACTAAAATGTAAAAGAATTAACATCAACTGGCTGCAATTTAGACAAAGATCTCACACATCTCACTGCTAGCAAACTGGCCAATGCAGTGAAATAACCCAGGATGTAACCTAAATATGAACAGCTATTGAAAAGAACAAAAACAAATGTGAAACCTTTAATGGAACAACCTAGATTGGAGATGCAGTTATGTATGACGAATAAGTTTGAATGTTTAAAGTTGCCAAAATTCCTACATAAAAGTTTGTCTTCAATGGTAAGTCAAAGTGACCTTAAGAAAATCATACGCGTGTATATCTATATTTCGCTCTTTGTGTTCCTTTTAAACCTAAACTGAACCAAGAAGCAAGTGGATAATCATTTGAGTACATAGATCCAAAAAAAAGCATGTGTTACAATGAGACTACTAGGAAATAAGCCATACCAAATCCTTCACAAACAGGAATACCATGACAAAAAAGAGCACAAAAAGGATCTCAAACTCCGCAAGGCGCACAAACCCAAATACTGAATCCACTGCCCTGGCTAATAGATTTGGAGACTTTCCGGCAGCCTGCCTCCTCATCGATGCCTACTTTCACCACTCGTGCAGCGATTTAACCTAAATTCACCCTTTCCGCCTTCGTTCCCTATCTTTCTGTCTTCGGAATCAATAATCCACAGCATTACAAGAAACTGAAAAACAAATGCTGCGATAATCATAAACCGTGCATTTCACTCAAAATACAGACACTGGATTGCACACAATAACCCTAAGGAATCATTGAGAAGATCTATGATGCCTACAGGCGATGTTCATATATTTATGTTCTACTTTTGGATCGCGATCATTCTCTTCGGGAATCCTCTGTATACAATCCCTTCTCTCTTCATATATTGTTCGTCTTTTCTCTTTTTTGCTTTGTGTTTGGCTGAAAGAGGAGGAAGAGAGGGCTCGACCCAGTGGTCGCGCTTACGTGGACCTGCGGTTACTGATACTTACCCGCGGTCAAACATTAACCTCTTGCAGTTCATTCTTTATCACATGCGGGTTATTGACATTATCTCAAAAATAAAGGATTTGGCCTTTTCTAGTTCTTTCCTAGCCCTTGAACCCCTTCTCCTTGACTTCACCCTTGCCATTGCCTCTGGCCCTCGCCTCATGCAAAGTAGCATGAGTCCACCTTGCTTGAGAGCGAGAGCTCATTGGGCACTCAAGCAAGGCATTTAAAGGTGTGAAATCGACTTGCTCTGCGTAGTGAAGACTTGGGCCCTTGCCCCCATGCCCAAAATGCCCCGCTCTAATGCCAAGCTTGAAGGGCCCATAATGCCTTAACCATCGACTTGTTTTTCACTTTTATTAGATGCCCAGGGAAGAATAGTGTCATGTACTGCTCCAGCCAACAGCTTCAAGTGCATTCTACCACAAAATGCCCTAGAAATTGGACTTAAGGAAAAGCAAAAAGTCTTTACACTGGTTTTATATTGGAAAGCCCAACGAGTAGTTATTATGAATGCCGTGGTGCCATTGGTCCCAAAGTTTAATAAAAGGGCCTTCCTCCCTTTTATATTGAGCTTGAATTGACAACACCTGGCACATGAGTTGAAAGGTGCTCTTTGCCACGTACAAGTCAAGCTAGTTGCTCTCTCTCTCTCTCATAATAAAATTAAACGCATTCCCCATCAATGACTTGATTGGAGGACCCATCATGCAACCAATCTTCATCAAAGAAATTAGCACACCATGATTATAAATACTTTATAATTTAATCTAGAAGTTTCTTTTTCCTAATGTGAGATATTATGCCTGTTAAGGTGTTCAATTTAAGTGGTCCAATCTCTCATTAAGGTCTCACTTGTTTTGTTCACACATGATGGTTCGTGTTGAGCACTACAATCAATTTAGGGTTTTATCTCCCTTGAGTTAGCACATTCTCTACATAGTTTGATCCCAAAACTATATGAATGGTGAATACTACCGAATCCAACAATGACTCCACACGGTTTTTATCAAATCAACCATCTCTCATGTGTAACAAGAAAAAATGACATGATTCGCATAGCACAACCCTAATTGGGATTCCACCAATGAAAGTGATAAATGACAGACAAAGCTCTCCAAGCCATCTATTCATGCCATTAACCTATAGTCACTCTAGGTGGGCTAGTGAATATAATTCATTTTCCCACACCACTATTGTAAAGCCCAATATGATCACCTAGATAGGAGATAAGCACACAAGAGAACGGATTGTGGCATGAACGATTAGAAGCTTCCGAGCTAATTCCTATAGAAAATAATATGAGAATGATCTCGTTCATCGATGCTCAGAGTATCGACATGGGAGGGTCATATGAGGGTACAGATATATTCTCCCAAACTCTTATTGGGGATAATGGTCTAATGTCATTGTTGGGGCTTTGATAGTAAGCCTGAATTGCTCTCCCTAGACAAAGAAAGCAATGAATTTATAAGAATTGAATCAAACTATTGAAATTCAGCTTAGATTATTCGTTTAACTTAGTAGAGTGTCTGGTAGGTGTTGTAGACAACCATGAAGAGTGAAAATATTTAGGCGTCTGTGACAGCCATGCAATCTTCGCCAAATATTCTACATCAATCAATGAAATGATATATCAGACATAGAGAGAGAGAGAGAGAGAGAGAGAGAGAGAGAGAGAGAGAAACATATCAAAGCTCCTCTTGACAAGTCAAGACGAAAACCTTTTAAAACCTTTTATTCATAAACCAACAAGGAAAGACGAATCCGACGTCCACGATTTGGATGTCCACGTCGGATTACACGTTTTTTTTTTTTAAAAAAACATGCTAGGTCATATCCACGTTTGAATGTCGAAATCCGATATGTCGGATTTCGACGTGCCTTTCAAAAATTGGTTGCCGCCCATATTTCCCGATCGCTGGACTTTGATTTTCGAATTTTTTACTAGGACGTCGTATTTCGACGTGTCAAATAGCGACGGATTGTGAAATACTCGAATATATGTTGGACGTCCACATCGGAATCTACGCGATATGTTATTGTAGGCCGAGTGCTATTTTGGATGGAAGGACACCTTTTGAGATGCTATTCAAGAGGAGGCCGAGTGTCAACTTTCTAAGAACCTTTGGATGCACATGCTATGTCAACATTACTCTTGATGATAGGATCGAGGAGGATCCATCTTCAAGAAGAGGTATTTTTGCTGGATATAGTGAGGTGAGTACAGCCTACAAGGTTTACATTCCTTCTACTAACAAAGTGATTGTTGGTAGAGATGTCATTTTTTATGAGGGGAACATTCCAAAAGTGTCTTCAAGCATGATTGATGGTAGTGTGGATGGATCTAACATTCTTGATGTTGATGAATAGGATCCTACTTTGGATGGTGATGATGACGGACATTCATCAAGTCAAAAGCCAAGGAGAACATCAAGGGAAAGACAAGTATCTTCAAGGTTCACATATGATCAAAAGGGTAAGCAAGTAGTTTCTGGAAATTATGTTGCTTTCCTAACCTCTTTGGATGAGCGTACAAGTGTAAATCAGGCAAGGAAAGAAGAGGAGTGGATCCAAGCAATGGATCTTGAGTATCAAGCTCTTATGAAGAATGGAACATGGAGATTGGTGGTGTTGCCTAAGGACAAGAAAGCTATTGGATGCAAATGATTCTTCAAGGTTAAGACAAACCAAGATGGATCTATCAACAAGTACAAGGCAATGTTAGTGGCAAAATGATATGCTTAACAACAAGGGATTGACTATGATGAGACCTTTGCACCCGTGGCAAAGATGGTAAGCATTCGAGTCATCATTTCACTTGCTACACTTTATGGATGGGATCTATGGAAAATGGACATTTCAAATGCATTATTGAATGGTGATCTTGAGGAGGAAGTATACATGGAGCAGCTCGAGAGCTACATTTCATCTACAAAGCCAAATCACGTGTGTCTACTACAAAAGAGCTTGTATGGCCTTAAGCAAGCACCTAGGAGTTGGTATGCTAATCTTAACACTTTTTTCCTCTCTCAAGGCTTTGTTATGAGTGAGTATGATCATTCACTTTATTATAGGTTTGCTGAAAATGATGTTACCATCTTGCTAATCTATGTGGATGATATCATCTTGAGTGGTGGAGACAATCAAGATGTGGAGGATATCAAGAATGCTCTTAAGAAGGAGTTTGAGGTGCACAATCTTGGTAATTTGCATTACATTTTGGGAATAGAAGTCATTAGATTTTCTCAATATACTTTCATTTGTCAAGAGAAGTATGCTAATTCTATTGTAGAAAGATTTCATATGGTAGATGCAAAAGCTAGTGATATACCTATGGAGTCTCATGTAATGCTAACTATGAGAGGTAATAAAAGATCCTTCAAGAACATTACTCTCTATAGGAAGCAAGTTGGTTCACTCATCTATCTAACCATTACTAGACCAGATCTAAGCTATTGATTGAGTCAATTCATGGATCCTAGTGAGGAGCATTGGAAGCTAGGAAATCGAGTTTTGAGGTACATCATTGGAACTCGAGATTTTGGCATATTGTACGAGGGATCATCACCTAATCTTTTTGGATTTTCAGATTTGGACTATGATGGAGATGTAATGGATAGGAAATCCATTAGTGCTCATTGTATTTTCATAGGTGATGGAGCTATATCATGGATGTCGAAGAAACAAGCCACTCACTTTTGATGTTAGGCATATATGACCAAGCAAACACAATATCATGGAAGGACTCGTGCATAAGGCCAAAGATCTGTAATAAAATACGAGTGCAAAAGTGACTCACATGGATGGTCTCAAACATCCTATTATAGTAGCGTAAATGTAAAAAGATCTTTAGCTTGTCCTTGTGTGTGCTGAGTTGTAGTCGATCCACCATATTCCTAGTGAGAATTTTTCTATCCAAATTCTCGTCATCCTGTGAGCTAGTCAATCCCTATAAAAGTTCAGTCTTTTAACCGGTAAGTCTTCTTTTGCACCACTGCCTTGTTCTTCATTTCCTTTATATCCTGTGTATACTTCTTTCTTTTTTCCATATTCTGTCCAGAAACCACCGAGCTAGGATTGTTTAGGTTGAAAGAACTAGGCCTTTTATTTAAGTTTTGGAAGAATTTATCTTAGAGAGTAGAAAAACTTGGTCTTTTGAGGAGGCGTTCAATTTCTCTGATGTTTTCAGCATCTCCTAAGTTGGCAAAGAATTTGGCTGCCAGCTCTATAGATGCATCAATTATGTGTTGGTGTATAAAGAAGAAAGTGAGGTGTGACTTGACAACATTTCTAGCAGGCTTGTATAGACAAAGGAAGAAAGCATTCATCTGATTTTGAAAGGATTCACCAAGGAAGAACTTACTCAGATTGTTCATTATGAACCAGATGCCATGATCGAACCAAACGATACATGAATTATTCTTGCACTTATCACCACATCTACATTTGAAGAAAGGTCTCTTCCAGTTCCTAATTATGGCTTGGTGCATATTCATTCTACTGAAACCGTTGTCAAAGTGTCCACGAACTCAAGCCCAGGTTTGCTCAGAAGGGCAACAAGAAGGTTCAAACAAGTTCATGCGAATAATATTGTCAAAGGCTACAGGTGTCTCAAGTGAAGTATTAAGCGGCAAGTCTATAGGTTTGTGCTCCTTTTTCAGTCAGATGTGCAAGTAATATCTAGAGTTCAATGGGTACGGGAGCAAGAAAGTTCACAGTGGGTAAGCTCCAAAGTTTAAAGGCAGTACGAGCTGATTTGAAATCAATAGTTCGACTAGGGACCATGGAAATTTGGCAGTTTTTCGTTTGGCAGGACTCAAAGGTAGATTGGTCTCTAATGTCACAGATATCTTGCAAAAAAAATTTCAAGTTGTGAAGCACTATCTTCATCCAACTCATCTAAGAAGACAAGAGGATGCGGAGACGGGGGTGTATCAAGAATGGAAGGAGTAGGTTCAGTAGACAAGGAGTCATTTTCTTTTTCAAGGTAGGAGGAGACTTTATGATAGTTTGATTAAAAAATCTTTCTTCATTTTCATATTTTTCAGCAAGATTGCCTAAATCAGCGGCAAAATTTTCCACAGTTCCCAAAGGGTCAATACGGTTTTTTACCAAACTCCATATACATCTTAACCCAATGTAAGGTATCTAAAAGATCAATCAAGCATAGCACTTTATCCTCTGGCCCAGCAGCAATACGGGTAGCACGATCAGTTCGAATAATAAAACTATGCAACATCACAACTCTTTTCATGCAACAAATCAAAGTTTGTATGAATCGATTAGGGGGAGGAAGGGGCTTTAACCAAGATCAACAGCATCCTGAAACCAACCTGAGGACTAAACCATGAAAAAAAGCCTTTGTTAACCTATGAATCCACGTAAGGTAAAGGTTTGATACTATTTCAACCAAAGGATAGTCGGATTTACACCACAAGGATGCATAGAGAGAGATTAACAAAATATAGCTCCTCTTGCCAAAGCTAGACCAAACTTTTTGAAGCCTTTATTCATAACTCAACAAGGTAAAACATAGCTCTAAAAAAAGCACCGTAGAGCGAAACAAATTTCAAGACATCCAGTTGGTACCTGCCACCATGCCACCACACAAAATCGCACGCAAACCCCAGTGAATCTCTTAGCGAAAGCTAACTGCCCACCAAGGAAGAGTAAATACTTGTAGGCAAATCAAAAGACATTCCAGATAAAAGTGTCTTGTGTAAGTAGTCTATCTATGATCAAATATAGTTTGTCTTTTAGAAAATCATTTTTTTGAAATGCACCAACAAGAGTCTTAACTTCTTTCAGAAACGTCTGTTGCTTATTACAACAGTACATAGCTGTAATAACCCGAGATACGATGATTTTATAGGAGTTATACACTGGCCTATTGGAGGCCACGTGCATGTGCTGCAAATATTGGAAGGGCAAATCTCTTCTTTTGTGTATTTAGAAAGGAATATCACACCATTTATCGGATCAAAATAGATGGTGATATTTAAAAATTTTACCATGTTGTTGGCCGTGTCGCTTTCATCAATATCAAGATATCCAAGGGATAAATCCAAAAAGGGTTATCCGGTGTTCTAGGTTGTGTTTTGTCCAGAAACTTTCCGATAAGGGGGTTGTTGATAAAGCATATGTCATCAATATATTTGAATGAAAATTTGAAATCATTCATAAACTTTATCTGCTTCAATTTTGCTAATCTTTTGATAAATCGCATTTCAAAGTATGAGAGATACCAATTACACCATAGTGTGGCGAACATGAGAATCCCATGGGAATTCCCCTGATTTGTCTCCAAGTGTGATTACCAAGTATGACAATACAATTATTTATCAACATGAAATTCCATGCACATATTGTATCCATGTCAATAGCATTCTATTCTTTTGATTTTTTCTTGGATCGTCCGGCCCATCCAAGGGTATATTTTTGTAACATTTGGAGATGTTTGTGGCCTTTATGCAGTAAATGTCTTTGGGTATATCGAGATATAAGTGAACAGGGGAGTCACATTGCCAAAGTGAAGCTGTATCTCCATTTAGGTAGCTCTTGTATGTTTTTGCCTTAAGGCCTGCACCAACATACCAAGAACCCCTGTCAGGTTTTTAGCGAATCCAGAAAAATAGCACTCATGGGCATTCGCGATCCATCTAAAGAATTTTTATGAGCTTTAAAAGTGCATAAAAGATAGGGACGTTCATTTAGATGAATTCATCGGGTATTATATTTCCCATAGTTGCCTTTATATGTTCTATAGAGTAGTGAACATAATTGTTTGATTTGTCAGGAAAAAGTTCAAAGTCTTGACTATCAAGCCTTTCAATTGCAAGTGTCCTAACAAGATTAATACAAATGAAACATGGATTATGTTGCACTTTATCAACACAATTGATGTGAAGATGTTTGATTAACCATTGTCGTTCATTATTGGCATCAATCTTTTTTTGTAAAGTAAATTTTTTTGGTGGTTATTAAAATGACAATTCTCAACATCTGATTCTTCGGCATCTTCTCTTGTAGCTTCTAACATGGCTTGCTTTAGTTGACGATAATCATCAACATGTTTAAGCTCATGTCGAATCCTTTTTGGAAGGCCAACTATGAACCAAGTGATTAACATCTATCAGGTTTGAATTGTTTAATGAAAGCTTCCTTCAAGACTTCCCACTCATTACGTTCATCTCGATCAAGGTTGAAAAACCAATCTCGAGCGACACCTAGGAAGGTCATGGAGAAGAATTGGGCCATGCTTTATGTGAAGAATCTCCATATACTTCACAGGCATTCTCAAATATTTGAATAAATCGATGAGGATCCGTTCTTCCATCAAATTTTGGTAAATCTAATTTGGGAGTTCTTCATTCAAACGCATGTGATCTTCATCTAGGAGATAATCTAATAGGTTGATCATCATATCTTGCTTCGTAATGATTAGCTCTATTCCTTGGATCATGTATGACAGATCTTAATTGTGGTCTTGTCCGTTGACTTGATTCAATTTGTTCATTCGGAAGGTGCGGTTCTGGGAGATATCGCTCATCAACTACTTGCCTATCCTCCCCGCACATAGAGTGGTTGGGAATAGGACTGTGGTGGATGAAAATGGGTTGGTAAAAGTAAAAAAGTAAGAACTTTTGGTTAATGCGGAGCGTGAAACAAGTAGGTGAAAAAAAATAGTCGGTTAAGTGTAATAAAGTGCTGCACAAATAAAAAGAAGGTTAAAATGTAAATCAGAATATATATAAGCTAGAAGCAAGAAAATAGTGAAAATAAAATAAATCTAAAATTGAATGCGATGGACATTGCTATTGAAAGCTGATCGTATTGTGTAAATGTAAGTAAGTCATCAACGACACCAAATGTTGGCTCTTTTCTGATAAGAAGTATTCCAAGGATTCTCATTCCAATGACAATAACTTCTTTACAATCCCTATGCATCGAATTTGCATTCACACAACAACTCTGCTCGTCACTGGTCTGATCATCAACACATCAAATCGGCTATCCTTCTCTGAATAACCCTATTCCGATCCACTGACTGATCTCTAGACTGCTCTTTCTCTACACACCGATCCTCAATCATCTCACTCTCCTCAACTCACGAACTCCTTGACTTGTTAGCCTCATTGCTAACTTCTGTCTTCTTTGTGCTCACTATGTTGGTCCTCTCTAGCTACTTCGTGTGTTCTTCTTTTCTATCTTCTCTTCCTTTTACCCGCCATTTTGTTTCTTGGTTGTCGTTGTCGACAACTGAATATTGTTTCTTAGCTCTCCAATCTCGTGTCACATCCAACTGACTCTCAAGTAACTAACTAGTTTGTCCTCAACTCATGGTCTTACACAACAAGATGCCATGGTTGGGCCTATAACTTACAAGTCTAGTTACTCTGGATCTTGGATCAGCCGAGACCAAAAATATTCCTTCGGCTGATTGTGATATTGGTAGAGAATGTACCAACATGTACCTTCGACGGGTGATTAATAAAAAATGTAGTTTTTTTGGATTGTCGTACATGGATCCATAGATTTCAAAAATTCAAATTCTTTGCTATCTTGTGCCAATTGGTGGCCAAAAAATATATTGAACATCCACACATGGATTTTCCATGCTCCAATTGTTAGAATGAAGCAATTTTCACTTGGTTTTTGATGTATTTTGACATCTATGTGGATCCACACGTGTGAGGACCTGTCCACGTGTGTGAAATGACACTTGTAATATTCAGATCCATTTTGATTAGCTATCATTTGAGTCTAATATGACATCTCTTAAATTATAGGAGTTAGGTCCTAGATTGTAGGAATCTAGAAGGTCAACATAAACCACCAATGGATGATGTGGCAAACTTGATAGATCTTATCCAAAGTGGATATGGATGAGTACAATGAGTTGTCCCACACGTGCTGGATGCAGCTTAGAGAGAGATTATGGTGATTTGGTACTTGATCCATGAGGGATCCATTGTTGAGCTAATGATGAGAAATCTTGGTTTGTGAAGCAATCTTTGTGTTTTGACTCTCTTAAGCACTTTCTTTGTGGATGAATGCTTAGTAAATGATAAGTAAACTATTTATCTGTTATCAGGCCGTACAATAGCTGTACTTCACACATGTGAAGCCGTGGATCATCATTTTTTATTGTTCTTGCTTGGATTCACAAAGATTGTCAAGTAGAAGCTAGATTTGGAAGCTAGTCTTGATATAGATCAAGATCCCAAGCTACCAATCACTCTTTGTGATCATTTGTAGATCAATTTCAGTCCTTAAACTCTGAAATTTGACACCAATATCCACAATGATATCCATACCCATCCACGACTATATCCACATGAACAATTGTTTGGTATGTGACAGGTGCCCTTTGTATGTTTGTGGATATACGCATGGTGTGAGTCATATAACAATTAGCTCGAATGCATTGGACATGCTAGTAAGGAGAAGGAGCTGTGTGAAAATCTTTCTCAATGGTTTTGGACAGTGATATGCGAATCTTATCCCAATCATTAATATTGTCAATCTTACAAGCAAAGTGTGAATTTTTTTTTCCGCAAAATATATTAATCTTGAGTAGTTTGGTTGTTTAGGGTTTCAATAATGGCTATATGACAACATCTTATTTTAAAACTTTAAGATTTGTACACAAAGATTCAAAGTTTTGTTAATTTGACTAGTTAAGACTATTTGGTAGTAAGATTGTTGTTAACGCGTATGTGAATTTTCTATTTTTGATTGCATGTGTGAATATTGGACATGATTTCTCAAATGTAGATAGAGTGGCACATGAGCATGGTGCTAGGTTCATACATGCTATTTAAGCAGCACCATTTGTCTAGTCCTTACATGCAGCGTGGTTTGATATTAACTTTCACTAATGGGATTAGTGGAGTTGTGCATCACAATAGTGTGGAAGATTTGCCGAAAACAGTTTCAGGTTTAATGATCGATGTGAGAAGCCACAAAACTACTTACCTTATGAATATGAATTGGTTCACAAGCTAGTTACTTTATGAATATGTGTTGGTCACAATTATAAGGTTCAATGACCTTTGTAGCAGGTTACTTGAGTTGGCTTCAAACTTATTGCCCAACAAGTCCAAGTGAGCACTTTTGAGTTCATTATTTGTTTACAAGGACCAAAACGACTAGGCCCTTTCAAGAATACAATGGATGTGCCCTTACATGGCAAGGCTTCTAGATCCTTATTTGTTTTTATTGACCAAAGTGTCTTAGCACCCTTTTAGGACTACAATGGGTAACGCCCCTATGTGACATGTCTACATGCCATGCAGGGGCAAGTTCATGGATCTATTCAAGCCTCCCAACCTTACCAAGCAAGCAAATTCTTAGTAAGTTTATCCCCAACCAATCACTTTGTAGGAATTCAAAATTTTTCACCTTCCCACCTCCGCACATACGTCGCACTCCTCCTTGAGTATCAAATTGTGCGGTGCCCAGCTCTTGACTAGAGCGATCCAGATCAACAATTGCTTTGGCAAGTGCCTCTCCTTCAGCACTTGTAGGTTAGTGAGTCTCAAATCATCCCAAGATTCAGTGACCTCCGTGTCAAGTCCCTCCCTTGAGTTGCCTTGGCTAATTTTGAGGGGCCAGGGCTTTTGACCCTTAAAATATGAGCCTTGTACCTGGTCTTTAAGTTAAGGAGAATCCTTTGAAGTTGCGCGGCAACGGCAGGCGAGGAAGCCGACGCGTCACAGCCCTCCCCGATCAGATCGCCGAGGTGTCCATCGTTGCGACCGTTCGATGCGAAGTCGATCCGCACCGACTGGTTTCCACCAATCGGAGAACGCAGACGGCCCAGCCCCCTTTCCTTTCTCGTATATAAACGCTCTTTTGTTCTACTTCTCTTCATCTCTTCTCTTTTTGCTTGCGATCCAGTTCCTTTTGCCTCTTTTTCGTTCGATTTTCTTCGTGTTTTTTGTGATCGTAGCAGCAGCGATGGCGCCCAAGGCAGAGAAGAAGCCGGCCGAGAAGCCAGCAGAGAAGGCGGAGAAGGCAGCCGAGAAAGCTGAGAAGGCCGAGAAGAAGCCGGTTGAGAAGAAGCCCAAGGCCGCCAAAGCCCCTGCCAAGGAGGGCGGCAAGAAGAAGCGCGTGAAGAAGAGCGTGGAAACCTACAAGATCTACATCTTTAAGGTGCTGAAGCAGGTGCACCCTGACACGGGTATCTCTAGCAAGGCCATGGGCATCATGAACAGTTTCATCAATGACATCTTTGAGAAGTTGGCCCAGGAAGCATCCAGGCTTGCGAGGTATAACAAGAAGCCTACTATTACTTCACGGGAGATTCAGACTGCTGTTAGGTTGATTCTTCCTGGGGAGTTGGCTAAGCATGCTGTCTCGGAGGGAACCAAGGCCGTAACTAAATTCACCAGTGCTTAAAAGTCTGGTATAGGTTTGCTTTTTGCCTACAATGGTGTCTTTAGACACCACCATCCTTATGAATATATCTGTTCTTTAGATTTCAATTGCTGCCGTAAGTTTTGTCAATTAAATGCTACTGTGGTTTCTCAAGCCCTTTTTATCATATCTTTGTGAGACCAGTGATGATGATAATGGTTTTAGGTTTAATGTTGAAGGGTTTGGATGTTTTGAGATGCACGATTGTCCTTCGAAGCTTTGCAAGATAAATAAATATTTAATTTACCTTTCTAATGTGGGTTATTGTATGTCAGTTATAATTTATCTGAATTCTAGGCATCTGATTTTCTGAATAAAATGATCATTTGGTTGCGATGAAAAATTAGGTCATGAACTTGTAATTATTAAGCTAAATCTTTGGATTAGTTTCAATCATAGAAAATTTTCTATTAATAATAGGTGGAAGAGCGGAAGATATTTGAAATGGAGTTTCAGGATGCAACTTTGTTCGTCCTTCGTATAGGATATATGGCAAATTCATTGAACTGGTCTGCAATCTTTTTTGGTTTATTAAAAACCATTAGGAAGCCTTTCATATTTGTTGGGCTGAAGTCCACGAAATTCTGAACAGTCTAGAATTGTAACTGCAAAAGAAGGGGTATTCTATTTTGAAAATAAAGGGGTATTCTAGATTAGATGAACTAATTGTCATAGAATGTTCTCTAGTATGTAGCAATGAAAATTGGAGCATGTGGCATACACAAATTGGGAGAAATACTTTTGGGAAATTTTTATTGGATGATTTTTGAGTATATGAGAAGGAAGTTGATCTCCTCAAAAGATGATTGTGTTTACTAAGCGAGTAAAATTTTGACAATTAAGCTTAAGTATTGAACTATTAAAAAGGACACTTTAGCCATAATTTTTGTCATTCAAAGATAAAGAACATATTTTGTTGCATAATAAATCATATTTTATAGATTATTGCTCAAATGTGCATCTAATTGAAAGATTCTAATCATTGGACATATTGCTTGTTGGTTATGTTATAGCAGGAGTGTAATTTTTGAATAGGCATAAACTTTACTCACAAGCTTAGCTTTATACTAGAGAAATCAAGGAGTGTCTTTCATATCTTGATGTGGTTTTTTGTTGTTTGTTTATGGGGTAGAGCATTGGTATGGTGACATTTATCAATATATGGTCTTGGACACATTTCCTTCCCATTGCAAGACTATAAAAAAACATCTAATTGTTAAGGCTTTAGTGTATGGTCGATGGGGTATTACTATTTGGTCTTGGGGCAAGTTCCTTCTCAAATTGAAAGCTAATAATGTTGAAGGCTTTACCATGTGTTGTTTGCTAAGCTATTGTATTGAAATGGCTTTTGTGGAATTTTTAGATGACCCTATGAAAAGTATCAAGTTTTGAAAGCATCTCATATGCAACTTGCAAGTGGACGTTTTTCTTGTGAAATAATTGCTAAGGAGATTGCGTTATGGCATGTCATAATATTGCCTAGATGTCACCAAAACTTGCCACCATAACAAATAGGTAAAAGCCATCAACCAATATTTGTTTTTCTTTGATAGTTTCCAAATTGGTTGGACCTTTTAGAGATGCGGTTTGGATCATATTTACTACATCTTTTTCACACATGGTCAATGTTATGTCATTTTGAACACTCTTATTATACCAGGTGGGTACAAGCTAAGGCTTTGTGCCATAATACCAAAAAGATCAATTCATGGTTCATGATTGACTATAAACGTTTCCTAGAAAGTTTGGTTTTCCATTGAGAACCAAAATTTATCAACCATATTATCTAATATCCAGTTTTGCTTTATGATTGGATTGCAGGTCTATTGATTCCAAACATAATTTTCGTAGTTTTTTTTTTCTTTTGAGAATTAGACTAAAATCTAGAGATGAACACAAGCACAAGCAAGTAGAGGAGATGAGACACCAAAAACAAAAGCCCACATTGTTGTATTATCAAAAGAATATACATCACAAAAAGAGGTTAAAGAATTCTAGGGCCTTGACTAGTCTAATTGAGAGTCTCATGTACAACTAAGTTTAGCCTAATTAGAGTGGTATTCCAACTAAGAGTTTAGATTGAAGTTTATCATTATACAATATATCTAACACTCCCTCTCAATGATTAAATTGCACTTTTGTAATCCTAATAGAGTGCAAAATTTCTCAAATTTTATTCTACCTAACGATTTTATAAACATATTTGTGTCTTGATTCATATTTACAAAAAAGAAATATCAATGGCACCTTCAAATAACTTTTCTTGAATAAAATGGTAATGTATCTCTATGTACTTTGTCCAAACATATGAAATTGGATTTTAGCAAGATGAATACAAATTTGGTTATCACAAAACACAATAGTTGCACCCACCTACAGTTGAGCTAATCATCAACCAATCTCCACAACCATACTGCTTCATGCATAGCATTGCTAAAAGTTAAGTACTCGGTTTCATGTGTAGCATTGGTAAGAGTACAATGCTAAGCTTCCATTGAAGATAGAGCTACAACTCTTTGTTTGCTACTCCAAAAGACCACAACTACACCGATGTTAAAACTATAATGGTAGAGCATTTGTCATGTATATAACTTGACCAATTTGCATTAGTTTTATATACCAACATTGGTTTTTAGACTCGTCATGTGGCTTGTAGTTTTGCATATTGAACTTATAAAGCAAATCTTGTGTATATTTGCTTTGAGCTAAAAAAAAGGTATTATCTTTTTGCCATACTTTAATGTTAAGAAATCAATGTATTTATTCTAGATTGCTCATATCAAAGGCTTTGAACAATTTGGATTTGATTTGATATATTAGAATATGATTACTATTCGTAACGATCAAATTATCAATGTATAGACCAATGAATGCATAATCCAAGTCATGTTGTAGAATGTCAAAGTTAGGATATGTCATACTCTTCACCACTCCCCTTCATTTGAAGTGTTCATTGATACATGAGTACCATGCCTATGGTGCTTGCTTCAATCCCTAATGGTGTTGTTAAACTTGAAAACAAGATGTATTCTTTTTGACTCAACAAACCTTTTAAGTTTATCATATACACATCTTCATCCACCAATCCATTTAGAAAAGTATATTTCTCATTCATTTCCTAGATTTCTTAGCCATAGAAAGCAAAAATAGAACGTACAATAACCATTTTAGATATGCATGTGAAGGTTTTTTCAAAATCAATACCTTTGTGTTTCTAGAATTTTCTCACAACTATACGTGCTTTGTATTTGTAAAGTTTCTCATTTGCTCCCTCCATACTTGGCTTTGTAGACTCACTTATAAGTAGTAGACACCTTACCATCAAGTACCTCAACCAAATCCCGAGTCTTGTTCTTCTTTAGTGCTTCCACTTTTGTTTATATAGTTGCTTGCCATTCTTCGTGTTCTTTTGCCTCATCAAAAGACTTTGGTTCTTGTGTTTTTAGTATTGAAACCATTAAGGCTAGGTTCATTTCTAACCTTTGGGAGTGTTTCAGATTCCTCATTGACCTTCTGAGCTCTCTTTGTTTACGAGACTCAAGATTCTTTCTCTTTTTTGCATCACTTGTTACCTTCAAGTACCACTTGGGTAATCGCTTTGGAGCCCGATCTTTTCTTTTTCTTTGTCCTTTCAATCTTCCACATATGAATCAACTACTTTCTTAATCTCCACACTCACACTATCATCCAAGGATTCATGAGTAATATTGTTTTGATCAAGTTTTTCCATGTCATAAAAAATTGCATCTTGAGTAATAATAAGCTTCTAAGCATCTCTATCATATAGCATATAAGCTTTAGCCTTCTCATCATGGCCAAGAAAAATCCACTTGACCGATTTTGCATGAAGTTTTCTCCATTTCTCATTACAAATATGTGCATAAGCCTCACAACCAAATATTTTCAAATGCAGAATAGCATTAAACAATTTCCTATCATTAGAGAGTCATTTACAAAAATTGTCAGAATCACAAATTTTTTTTCTATTCTTTTTATGTAGACATTACAGTCTTGTTGTGTAGGAACGAAGTCTAAAGGCTTCAGAAGATTATCGTGCTTCTTGTACCAAGCTCGTGATGCCTGCTTTAGACCATATATACATCGATGTAGTCGACATGCATACTCTCGATTGTCGGGGTCTTCGTATCCTTTAGGCTGTTTCATGAAGATTTCTTCCTCTAGATCTGCATGGATACATCAATCTAATGAATTTTCAGATTGTGTTGTGTTGCATATGCAAGGAGTAGTCGGATGCTTGCCATCTTGACCATTGGTGAGTATGCTTCATGAAGATTTCTTTCTCTAGATCTTCATGGAGAAATGCTGTTTTTACATTAATCTGATGAATTTTCAGATTGTGTTGTGTTGGATATGCAAGGAGTAGTCGGATGCTTGCCATCTTGACCATTGGTGAGTATGTATCGAAGTGGTCGATGCCATACCTCTGCATGTACCCCTTGGCAACAAGTCTGGTCTTGTAGTGTCCAACAATGCCATCTGATTTAGCTTTCTTTTGTAAACCCATATGCAGTCGATAGTTTTCTTTCCTTCGAGTAGTGGCTCTAATGTCCATGCCTCATTTTGCCTCATCGACTCGATCTCTTCCGACATTGCTTGCTTCCATAATTCTCCCTCTGGACTCTGGATAGCTTCTTGGTATGTTGTCGGTTCTTCAGTGAAGCTGCAATATTCAATATCTGCATTTTCACTCCATTGAAGAATGTTGGTGTATCGGTCTGGAGGTCTTCTTTGTCTTGTCGACCTTCTTGGTCCTGTTTGTCGCTGCTGATTTGTGTCTTCTTTTTTTTCATCTGGTTGGTCTTCAGCTTCCTGCTTTGGAGTCTGTGGCTCGACATTTTGTGTCAATGTCTGTCCTCAATCTTCTTCTTGAATTGGCAGTAGTGTGAAGATTTCATGACCTTTTGCTTCCTTCATTCAAGGAAAAGTCAATTCATCGAATTTAATGTCTCTGCTCAGCACCGCCTTCTTCGAGGTTGGGTTGTAGAGTCGGTAGATTTGTGATCCGTTCGAGTATCTAACCATGACTGTTTGCATCGATTTTTTGTCGAGCTTGTTTCTTTTTTCTTTGGGAATGTGCATGTATGCTGCACATCCGAACACATGTACATATGACTTCGATGTTGTTTGCCTTTTTGACAGGCTTCACAGAAGTCGGTGTCTGGTCTGGTTATTTTCAGAACTGCGACAATCTCTTTTTTGCTCATGTTGTACAAACTTCTCATATTCTAATGATACATTTTTCTGTACCAGATATGATCTTCATTTTCTGATGCATTCAATATGTTATCATAGCTGCTAATAATTTTAGCTTGATACAGGTTACCTTGTCTGCACCTGATAGTCAGCAACTTGTTTGATTTTTGCTCGATCATCCAGTATACATTGCCATCAAACAGGACTCGAATTCCGAGATATGCCATCTTCGATACAGAGAGCAGGTCTCTTCTTAGTGTGGGTACATAGAGTGCTCCTGGCAGCTCTTCTTGTCTCGACAATGTACGTAGATGTAGAGACCCGATGCCTTCGACATCATGTCGGCTCCCATCGTCTAGTGTCACTGCTCTGGTTTTGTCGAGTTTCTTGTAGTTGGTCAAAACGTTCTTGTTGTAGGTGATGTGCGAAGTTTCTTCCGAGTCGATCACTACGTCGTAGTCGTGCTGTGCATAGTTGGTCGAAGCCTCATCGAATATCGTGAAGGCTTTGTCACTCTTGTTTGCATCCTTCGATGATTTTGCAACATTGGCTTTTTTAGTCTTGTTCTTTCTTTTTGGGTTGTGTCTGCACTCATTTGCTGAATGCCCTTTCTTCTTGCAGTGCATGCAAGAGATTGTTAGGTTGAACCAGCATCTGTCGGCTGTGTGTCCCGGCTTGTGACAGTGATCACAGAAAGAAGTTTGTTTGTTGCTGTTGTTGCCTCTTGTCGATGACTTCGAATGAGCCTTGTCGAACCTGGGCTTGTTTTTGTATTTTTTCTTTTCCTTTGTGAAAAGGGCCTTCTCTCGGTCGCTGCTTCCTTCTCTTTCATCTCTCATCAATCTCTCATCTGCGACAAGACTGACAGCTCGTTCGAATGTCATCTCTGGTAAGCTTTGGATGAGAATTCTTAGCGGCTGATAGGATGTAGGTAGAGACTTCATGAAGTACATCAGCTGCTGTGGTGCTGGGACCTGGTGTTCTTGTCCAGATGCAGAAAGTTGAGCAAAGATTGTTATGATCCTCTCAACGTGCTGATCCAACTGGTTGCCATCCCATCATAAGCTTTGTAGCTGATTGTGTAGGTGCATCACTGATGCTGCAATCCTCACTTCGCACTTCTGCTTTAGCTTTTCCCATGCTTTATGGCTGCTCTCACAATCTTCAATCAGCATGAGGATTTCTTCGTTTATGGATGAAATAATGATTGCCATTGCACGTTCATCTTTTCTGATCCATTCAGCTCTTCTTGGGTCTCCCTCTGGAGGCTGTTCTTTTGTGAGATCGCAGATCCCTTCACCCTTCAAGAATGTTTTGATTTTGAACTTTCAAAATCGATAGTTTTTGCCATCAAGATTGATTGCAATTCTGGTCTGAATTGTTGTAGCCATATTGCGTTATCTATTGAATATGCTCTGATATCATGTAGATTTGTTTTTCGACAGTTCTGTTTGTATGTCTGTGCAGAATTTGCCAGACCTAGATAATCGACTATAGATCACAGACTTCGTAGCAATCAATCAAACATATGAAACATGACAATCAGAGATGGAAGAACTGAAAGTATTTTGTATTTGTTTTTCTTTTTGAGTGAGTCGTTCAATGTCTCACTCGTTGGCGGCCTAACACTCTTCTTACAAAATCGCTATGTTTTGCTCGCTGGCAGACTTTCATGCATAGCTACAAAAACTAATTCGCATATCTTGTTCTAGCATTCTATCCTATATTTGTCTCAATAGGTGAGATTACAAGATAGATTAACAACAAATTACAAGAGAGGTTTAACACTATTAGCCATCCTCTGATAACGTTGCTTTGGTGGCTGAGCATGATAGTACAATGTCCTCACGCTCATCGAGAGCTGCAGTCTGCTAACTTGACTTGTCCAACGTTTGGTTTTGTTGGCCTTCGGCTTTTTGATGCATGAGTCCTCGTCAGCCATTTCGATGTAGTTGACGTCGACGACTTCGACTTCAGACATTTCGGGCTTTGGTTGCAGGGGAAAACATTGAGAACTTTGGCTTTGGGGAATGCCAGGGAATGATTGCAAGAGTTCACCATTTCCAACATGAAAGATATGAATCGTAGAAGGCTTTGGCTTGATATGTTGTCAGATCTAATGAGGCGAATGTCTTCAACTCTGATCAGCTTAAGCTCCACTGGCAAGCTCTTGATCCATAATATCTTCTTGGTTGTTGTTGTCAAAGCTTTGTACCTAGCTTTAGTGAATGAGAATGAGATGGTTTCCCATGTCTTTCATAGCCATGAAATGCTCCCTCTCAAAAGAAGATTGCATATGCACTTGTTGACCTTCTACCCACTTATTCTCTTAAAAAATCAAAATCTAAAACACCAACTAAGTGAATGTTATATCCTCTATAAAGTATGCCAAAATCGAGAGTGCAAAAGAGTCATCAAAGCACTCTTTTTGTCATTTTCCAATGATTGATGAGGGGAGATTGCATATGTTGACTCAATCACCCACTCTTGAGTTGTGCAACTTGGAGACAACTCATCACATTCAATCGAAGGTGAAGGAACAATCAAAGTTGAATTCAAAAGAGGTGAGGTCAAGTTGTTGTCCAACGTTATCCACATTCCAAATCTGACCAAGAACCTGCTCTCAGTTAGCAGAATCACCAATTCAGGTCGGAGGGTTGAATTCGATACAGACGGCTGCACAATTCTTGACAAATCCCGGAAGGTTCTAGCCTACAGAAGAAGAAGCGGCTATCTTTACAAACTCAGCCATTGCTATTCTTCTAACAATCAAGCTCTTCACACAATCACTTTTGAATCAACTGATGTGCTGTGGCATTTTAGACTTGGCCATCTTAACTTCAAATGTCAGCTCAGAGTCTAGTACAAGATTTGCCTTCAGTCAGCAAGCCAACTTCTCCATGCGAAAGCTGTATTATCAGCAAACATGCTAGGAGTCCCTTCAGTTCAGACTCTGTTCATACATCCAAGGGCTTGCTTGACCTTGTACATAGTGACATTTGTGGCCCTGCTTCCATAGAGGGAGCTCTCTATTTCCTAACCTTCATCAACGACTTATCTCGAAGGACTGCAACATACTATATGAAGAACAAATCCGAAGCATTCAAGTTCTTCAAGCAGATCAAGGCATCTGCAGAAAACCAGACCCAGAGGAAGATCAAGACTATACGCACAGATGGAGGGGGAGAATACATCTCCACATAATTCAAGGAGTTCTGCAAGGCCAACAGGATACATCAACAAAATACAACCAGCTACTCATCTCAGTCCAATGGTGTAGCTGAACGAAAGAATCAGAGACTCATCGAAAGTGCCAAGAGCATGATGGCCCATGCCTCCCTTCCAAAGAAATTCTGGATGAAAGCTTATGGATGATCTGGCCTGCTACTTTGTGTAGGAACCAACCACCGTTTCTGAGGTGATGTCTACTCCTAATGCTGACCAGTGGAAAGCAGCGATGGACACCGAATTCGATTCTCTTATGGAGAATCGAACATGGACATTCACTGAGCTGCCAAAAAACCGAAACCCAATTCCATGCAAATGGATATTCAAGGCGAAGTACGATGCTGAAGGAAGGCTAAATCGTTACAAGGCCAGGCTAGTTGCCAAAGGCTTTTCCCAGGTTCTAGATCTGGATAATTCAAAAACCTTCAGCCCAGTTGTCAAACATGCTTCGATCCGCCTACTCCTCTCCTTTGCAGCTGCATCAGATCTTGAAGTCCACCAGATGGATGTCCAGACCGCTTTCCTCAATGGAACCATCGAAGAGAAAATCTAGATGACGCAGCCAGAGGGATACGAACTCAACGACAAGCATCTGCACCTTGTATGCAAAATCCACAACGCACTCTACGGGCTGAAACAGTCACCCAGAGCCTGGTTCCAAAAGATCAACGCATTTCTGATAGAGAATGGTTTTATTCCAAACTTAGTAGACCCAAATGTCTACTTCAAGTTTGTATCAAATTACTTCATCATCATCACTCTTATTCGGTAATAATCTGAATTTAATAAAGGATACAAAATGCATGTTGGCCCAGGAATACAAGATGACTGACATGGGTCCAGCCCACTATTGTCTCAGAATCCAAATCCAACGAGATCGACCTAGCAGACTGATCTTTATCAGTTAGCAACGATATCTCAACAACGTGTTGGAAAACTATGGAATGGCCAACTGCAAACCAACTCACTTTCCACTCGACCCTAGACTAAAGTTATCAAAGGAACAATCTCCTCAAACTGAGGCAGAAAAAGAAGAGATGAAGCGCTACCTGTTTCAATCCAAAATCGGCTCACTGATGTATGCAATGATCTGCACGCGACCAGACCTTGCATATTCGATCAGTGCACTCAGCCAATTCTTGTCAAATCCAGGCTTGACTCATAGGAAAGCACTAACAAAGGTCGTGAAGTACATCCAAGCAACGAAAACTCTCAGCATCTGCTACGAAGGCAGCCACACTGCCAACATCCTTGAAGCCTACACAGATGCGAATTGGGCAGGAGATGTCGACACCAGAAAATCAACTTCTGGATTTGTATTTTAATACAACCAAGGCCCAATCTCATGGAACAGTCGAAAGCAAATCTCAGTTGAATTATCATCAACGGAATCTGAATACATAGTTGCCACCAATGCAACCAAAGAGACAATCTGGCTAAGGCAACTGCTTGCAGACCTCAACCTTGCACAAACACTTCCTACAACAATCTATTGTGACAATCAAAGCACAATAGCACTATCTCTCAATCCGAGATTTCACTCTCGAAGCAAACATATAGAAATCAAGTATCATTACCTTAGAGAGAAAGTGTACAGCAAGGAAGTAGAATTGGTTTTCTGCAAAACAAACTACATGGTAGCAGATTACTTCACAAAGGCTTTATCAAAGGAGCAACATCTCAGATTTAACGATATGTTAAATCTGAAGATCAAAGTTTTTCAGGATCCACATTAAGGGGGAGTGTTAGATTTCTTATGCTCAGCCTTAAACAAATCGTTCAAGTAATGAGCATCCTGAAAACCGAAGGCCTTTGTAGTTAGGATGGCCTAACCTCTTGTGCCATAGCTCCACTTGTGAGAGCTCCTCCCTTGCCATTTTAACACTTCCAACCATCACATTAGCATCCAACTTAAATAACCTTCCGTGCTTAAAGCCATTAGCAATAAATACATTTATCATTCTTCAAGATGGAACATGCTCCATGCTTGAAATGAACATCTAATCCACTATCCATAAGTTGACCAACACTTAACAAGTTCTTTGTAATAGAAGGTACATAAAAAACATTGTCTAGATCTACTTTCTTAGATGATCCAAGACATAATGGAATGGATCCAATTCCTACAATCTCACATTCTTGATCACTTGCAGTGAAAATAATCTTCTTAGAGTTATTGTAAGAAAGTAAGGTAGAAAAGTAGTCTTTTTGGTGAGTCATGTGGGAACTAGCCCCACTATCAATCCACCATGTGTTGTGATTAGATGTTTGTGTTAAGGAAGCCATCAAAGATAAGTTGCATTCATCCTCCTCCTCAAGCACAAGGTTGCCATGGTTGTCCTTCTCTTGGGCATTCTTCTTCTTGTAAGTCTCGGATGCAAAGTGTCCTTTCTTACCATAGAAAAAATGCTTAAGCTTCTTCTCGTCCTTCTTACTCTTGCCTTTTGAACTTGAAACTCCATCCTTGCTCTCGACCTCCACATCTTGGGTCTTCTTGGATGGAACCTTCTTCTTCTTGCCTTTCAAAGAAAAGTTAGCTTTCTCATCACCATCAATCAAAGAAAGAGAACCAATCCTATTCTTGATATGAAGCATCCTACTGTCCTCAGAAACTAGCACACTATGAGGTTTTAGGAAGTTGATCTTGAATAGCAAATGTTTGAACTAGATTAGAATACTCATTTCCTAATCCATTCAAGATGATTTGAACTAGCTCATTGTCTTGAATCTTGTCACTAGTGGAAGATAATCAATATTCAAAGATTTGATCCTAAGAACATAATCTTGGGCACTTTCATTACTTCCTTTCATGCTTTGAGGTATTTAATTTCTTAGCATGAGTATTCTTGAAGTATTTTTGGATTCATAAATAGATTTTAGTGAATCCCATGCCTCTTTGGATGTGCTACAAGATGAGATCTCTTTCAACAAGTCATTACTTACACTCATTTTCAAGCAATGTAATGACAACCTAAATCTCTTTTTGTACTTTACTGATTCTTGAGCTACTTGAGGTTCTTCTTCCACACCAAGAACAATGTCATACAAATCATGAAGTACAAATAATGACTCCATTCGAACTTTCCAAATGGCATAATTAGTTGAGGAAAGCCTTTCACTAGCTTCAAGTAAGAAGCCACCCATTGATGCCATTATTAGTGTAAATGCACTTGAAATTCAGATGGTTTCACTTAGAGATTTGAACCTATAGTGTCTTCTAGCAATCAATAAGCTTGTAGACCTGACCCTACCACTTTAGAACAAATCTAGCTACAATCTCAACTTTGCAAATTGACTCCTTAATCTTTGGTTTATAGCACTCAATCTCTCTCAACTTCAAGGTACACTAAAAAAACCAGAGAATCAACTTCAATGCACTGTAAACAAGCTTTAATCCACCTATATGATTGATCTAAACCAAGAACATATCAATGGAATAGAAACAATGCAAGTGAAAGCTTGAAAAATGCACCTATATGACTCAAATTGGGTGTATGAAGCTCAAACTGCACCAAAATGAAAAATAATGCTCAAAACAGGTTCTGTACGGCCCCACACGTGTGGAAGGTACACCTATAGCCCACAACTCGCTACCTCAATATTAGCTTGTTTTCAAAAACTTGCCAATTTGGGAATAGTTTTAGATCAATGTCTTAAATGCACTTGTACTTGGCTCTGATACCATGTCAATTTATAGCAAAATGGACCAAGAATAGATCTGAATCAGACCCACGAGTTTGATTGGATGGTAGATTAGATCAACCTATCAATCTACACAAGATTAGATAGCATTTAGATCAAATCTAGATGAAGAAATCTAACAAGAACAATCATTCATGACCAAAACTTGAGCTTGCTGATTTCACACGTGTGAAAACTTGTCAGAGTATGGACAGTAGGTTGAGTATGAAGTATACTAAGCTAAGAACCCAATCAATGCATAAAATAGCAAGACAAATGGAGAGATTACTCAAAAAATGCACCAAAACCAAGATTTAGCTTCCATGCCAATTATGGCCAAATGAGCCACTATATATACACAAGAGCTGATGCTTACTCAGTTGATTTGGCACGTGTGAGAGTGCCTACTCATCAAAGGATCCACCAATAATCATCAATATGGCACATGGACCAAGTTTCCTAACTTATAGCCACCTCCCTTGATTTTAGACAATTTTCCTAATTTATAGGGACTTGCACAAATATCTACTACAAGTTGGATCTCACCTACTACTGATGTTTTGACACATGTGAGCAGTCCTTGGCACGTGTGAGATCACTCCTATCCATGTGAAATATCTTTTCCTACCAATAAAATGATGCCAAGTGGCATATAGCTAGAAAACTAGTTTTTGGCCATTTTAGCCACTAGATCTCAAATGAAATGGTATGTACAACCTATATGACTCATCTAAATGATAAATGCATTTAATTCACACGTGAGAACAGGCTCCACACATGTGTAAACATAATATGTACATGATTTGGCCTAGATCAAGCATGATCTTGACATTTTCACAAAACCAAAGTGCGGAATTAAATGAGCAAGTGAATCAGACACACGAATAGCAACAGACAGATTTACATTCAAGATCATACTATTATCTAGAATAATAATGTGCATAAACAGCTACAAAATTATCTATTGATGTTTCTGATTTTTCAAGCACTGCATGTAGATCCACACAATGCGTTGGCGTGAGAGAAATACACTTCTCTCACGAATTCATGTCTCGCTTACTAGCGGACTTTGGATCTACTGATCTTATTACAAAAATTGTCTCGCACGCAGGCGGACTGTATTCTGTATTTTCGTCTTCTTCTTCTTGTCTTGCTTACTAGCATTAGATTACTGTATTATGCATCAAACGGAAAGTATATAGTCGCGTCGTGTAACTTCTAGATTAGAGCGATTAAACATCTACAACTAATCACGAATTACAAGAGTGGCAGATTAGCCACGATCTAGTATACTCTTGTTGATGTCATGATATTAGATCAGATATCTGTACCCCATGGTACTTGGCTGTTCTTCTTGGCTGTTTGTGGAGCATGACTGATTTCGCGTTTTGTCGTGTTGTGTCGTGTGGTGTCGCCTTTTGTCAAAGGTTCAAAATTGAAAGCTAGCAAAGCTTTGGCATTGGAAACAAAATGTTTCTTCATCTCCCTCTCAAAGCATGATAGCTTGACGACTCCAAGGCTGCTCCTGTGTCTCTTGAATAGACCTTTATCTAGGGCCTTTGTGAAGATGTCAGCAACCATGTCTTTCGTTCCAATGAAGGTGGTCTGCAACATCTTCTTGCCAATCAGGTCCCTGATCAAGTGGTACTTGATCGCAATGTGTTTCATCTTTGAGTGAAACACAGGGTCTTTCGTCAAATGTATTGCAAATGTGTTGTCCATCTGCAAAACCAGAGGTTCATTTGTTGTTTCGCCCAATTCATCCAAGAACTGTTCGAGCCAAACTATCTCATTTGCCATCTTTGCTGCTGCAACATACTCTGCTTCGCAGGATGACTGAGCCACAATGGTCTGCTTCTTGCTGACCCAGAGAACTGCCGCTCCAAATGCAATGGTGCATCCTCCTGAGACACTTTCACAGTCGTCTTTGAGGGATGCCCAACTAGCATCACTGTAGGAAATCATCTGGAAACCTGCATCACGACAATAACACAAACCATAATCCTTTGTTAGCTGAAGATGCTGCAAAATTCGTTTTGCAATCTTCCAATGTGTCGAGCCAGGATTCGTGTAGAATTGGCTCATGCTGAATACTGCATAAGCAATGTCAGGGCATGTATTGTCAACAAGGTACATTAACGATCCTATCAGTTTCCTGTAAGGTGTGAGCTGCATCAATTCCCTCTTTGCTTCAGTCCTCGAACAATTTTCGTTTGTCAGCACCATTCTTGTGAGCATTGGAGTATTCGCTCCTTTGCAATTCAGCATCCCAAAATCCTCCAGGATTTTTTGGGTGTATCTGGACTGATGAAGGTACAACTCACCTCCCTCATAGTCCCTTTCAATTTGTAAGCCAAGGTAACACCTGGCCTCTCCCAGATCCACAATCTCGAAATGTTTTGAGATCTCTTCCTTCACTTCAGCAATCAGCTTCTCACTCTTGCAGAGTATCAGAGTGTCGTCCACATATACAGCCACAATAATGATCTGCCCATATGTAATTCTCACATACACATTGGAATCAGCCATCAGTGGCTTTAATCCCAATGATTTCAGGGCTTGGTCCTTCTTTTTGTACCATTGTCAAGTTGACTGCTTCAGACCATAGATACTCCTATGCATTCTGCATGCATAGTCAGGAAGTATATTCGAGACATATCCTGGGGGTTGATCCATGTAGACTTCTTCGTCTAACTCAACATGCAAGAAGGTTGTCTTCTCATCCACAATGTGGATCCTGACGTCATAAGCAGCTGCATATGCAAATAACAAACGTAGGGAGACGAATGTTTGACGACATGAGAGAATGTTTCAGAGTAATCAATACCATATCTCTGAGAGATTCTCTTCACTACCAATCTTGCCTTGTATTTCGAGACATCCCCATCTGGTCCATACTTGAGCTTGTAAACCCATTTGTATTTGACAGCCTTTCGCTTATCTGGTAATGGCTCCAACGTCCATACCTGGTTCTTCTTCTTGGACTGTGTCTCTTCGTTCATGGCTTGGATCCATTTGTCCTTCTCTGGACATTCAACTGCCTCCTCAAATGTCTGTGGTTCGCCACTGAATCCACAGAACTCTTTAGATGTAAAAGCAGAGCTTCTTGACACATATCTTGTTGGCGCTCTTCGTGGTCTTGTCGACCTTCTAGGAGATCCTCCTGGGACAACAATGCCTTTGCCTTTGTCTGCTCTGCTAGGTCCAGAACCATCTTGGTTTATACAAACTGTAGCAGAAGTCTGCCTCTCGAATCTTTCGTCTTCTGATTCGTCACTCAAATGCGAAGCGACTCGAAAATCTTTGTTTTCGTGTTCGTCTTCTGCTCCCTCTGTCGTTGGTGGCAGATCATAGTACTGTCTTTCAAGAACTTCATAGTTGATAGGATCATCATTGGCCATCATTTTGCTCTCATCAAATCTGACATCTCTCACTGTCTTCATAGTGTTCGTGTCTGGAATGTAGACTCTGTAGTATGACAAATTGTTGTCATAACCTACCAAAAATCCCTGTTAGGAGCCTTTTCATCAAGCTTCTTTCGAAGCTTATCAGGGATATGTGCATAAGCTGCACAGCCAAAGATTTTGATGTGAGACAGGTTGGGCTTTCTACCCCACCATAATTCATGTGGTGTCGTGTGAGGGACACCAGACTTTCTTGTCCTGTTCTGGATGTATACAGCTGTAGCTACTGCTTCAGTCCACAGTACCCTTGGAGCTTTCAAGTAGGCCATCATGCATCTGGCAGCTTCCATCAGGGTCCTATTTTTCCTCTCTGCAACACCATTGTGCTGCGGTGTGTATGCTGCAGTCCTTTTGTGAATGATGCCATGATCATTGCAGAAGTCAGTAAAGCGATTCGAGATGTATTCGCCACCTCGATCTGTCCTGATCTGCTTCACTTTATTGCCAGTGCATCTCTCTGCCCAATTCACGTACTCTGTGAATTTATCAAGTGCTTCTGATTTATTCTGAATGAAATACACTCTGGCGAATTTACTATAATCATCAATATTTCGAGCCTCCTACTGAGATCACATTGAAAGGCCCACATATGTCAGAATGCACTAACTCCAAAATCTTAGTCGTTCTGTAGGAGCCTTTGACAAATGGAGTGCGAGACATCTTACCCTTCAGACATGCATCACAGGTGATCGAATTGTTCGCATTCGAGATGTTGACTCCTGTTATTGTTCCATGATGGCTTGCTTGGTAAAGTGTCATTGAGTTCATGTGGCATAGTCTCCTGTGCCACAGAGTGTCTGGCGAATCATCATGAGTCTGATGCACCTGATTAGCAGGCAGGCGTACCTTCAGGTGATATAGATTACCTTTTCTTCTGCCTTGAGTGATCAGGGTACTGGTACTAGCATTAATAACATTGCATGCTTCGTCAGAAAACGTCACACGCATCCCTGCATCAGCTATCCTTTCCACAGAAAGCAAGTCCTGCTGCAGTGTAGGCACGAACAGAACGTCTTCGAGTCGTCCGTCTCTGCCATTCGTGTTGACCCACATTCACTCACTTGATGTTTGGCATAATTCGCCTTGATGTCACGAAGTGTAGGTGGCTCCTGAATCTAGGATCACCTCATGTGTGTCAGATGTTGACGCTGCACACACATTTGCACAAATATAGGCGGTCGAACAATTTTTGTTCGATCTCTCTTCGCCCTTTTTTGAGCTCTCTGGGATCCTCGACATAGGACGAACTGTTGCTGTTCTCCTGTCTGTTCTGTGCTGATTTGTTCCTTGGGTTCAGGCGGCAATCCACGGTTGCATGACCTTTCTTGTGGCAGTGGATACATTCAATTATCGGATTGAGCCAACATATATCAACTGTGTGCCCATCTCACCTGCATCTCACGCAAGTCTTCTTGTCTCCACCTTGCTGTTTCGACCTCCCTTTGTGACAATGTCCCCCCATGACAAGGTTGGGTGAAGTTGGGTGACAAGGCTAAAAACATAGTGGAACTCAAGATATGGGTCAAGATTTATCATGCTAGAAGGGAACAAGGAATGACTATGAATATTCTTTTTAACTTGATTAGTTGATTCATCATCAAGTTCCTCACGTTGGCCATACATTCTACTTCAAGTACTATGCATATGCAATTAGCATAATTTTAAAACTATATTTTTTTTCAAAAAGTTGACTTACAAGATAATTCTAATTACTATTTGCAACAAGTAGTATCAAAGATTTGTACATATCAACAATGCAGCGTGTTGAGAATTTAAGCAAGAAATATCTTGGTGAAACATCATTATGAGTATGGAGACTACATTGAAGAGCTTGTAGTCTCCTAATATTTTGTAGGAGCTTGACAACGTGCATTACATATAATGTGGTCAAAATTAATGCTTCACTCTTAGAGAGGAATGACATAATACCAAGCTCCTACAAAATTGATAATCCTACTAATCGAATAAGAGAAATTGATTCTTGACCATCCTTGGCATAAGATGATAATCTTATTGTTACACACCTCATGTGAATAATACAAAATCCTCCACACTTCATGTAGAAGTTTTGCACATTTTTCACACCTAACATGGGTTCTATCCACTTGACGTGGGTTGTACACACCATTACATACCTCATGTGGATATTACACAATCCTCCATAGCTCAGGTGGATTTTTTGCACATTTTCACACTTCTCATGGATTATATTGCCCCCACCAGACCATTTTATCCAACCATAACTCACATGGATGCTATGCACTTCTCAACAGTTCACATGGGTTGGACTCATCCTTTTTCGAATGTCAATATCTTATCTACCCCTTAAAATAAAAAAAAAAAAATAGGACTTGGACTTAGCTAGAAAAGGTATGAGAATGAAAAAACTAATGTTTTGTCATTGACTTAAATTTATTTTTGCGAGCATTCTCTTCCACCTTATTTGGAGGCACTAATTAGTTTTGTTGATAGAAATATAGATTAAGTTGACTTGCTATCTTATTGTTACAATATGTAGAAGTTTTCAATTGATTTCACATAGCCTGACAAACGCTTTCCTACTAATGTTAGGTTGGACTTTTTTTTTTTTGATTAGTATTGATGTCTCCATGAGTAGCTTGTCACTCATGAATGTCACACACAAGATCCAATTACATTAAGGTACTTGGTGTGCTTTATGTCATCATCAATAACAAGTTGAAACATACAATTTAAATGCTAATGCTTGTTTTTGGATGAGAGGCACATGCAAGGAGAAAATGTAGTAAAGGGAGATCCTATGTACATTGATATTGCATCGTATCTATTGTTCATATTTCCTTAAAATTGTGAGTTTGAAAAATGCAACGAAGGAAAAGAAGAGTTTCTATTGTTTACCATTACAATAAGATAGGTAATGGTATGTACAATCAGACTTTCAAATGTGGGTATCTCTTCACCAAGTATAGCTACAATCTTCCTTTGTTAAGATGTGTACGTAAGGCATTGAAAATTTGTGAACAATTACATTGTAACTATTTAATATTATTTTTATGAGTGCACAAACATCAATGTGATACTTTTATTGTATTTTGTGTTTGGTCAAAATATTTAATCATAAAATACATTAGATGTAAGTTTTTTTGTTTGGATCCTCAAAGTGAGCTTGAAGAGAATTAGATGAAAAACGTTACTAAGATCCTCGAAGTAAACTTGAAGAGTGACTGAATTTCCTTTTACTTTTCGTCAGCCTATTATAGTTTTGCATGGCAACCTAATTGAATGGCAAAATCTAGTGAACCTTACATGCCATTCAAATTTGACCAATGAAAAAACCTTTGGGCTTCCAAGTTGAGAAGTTTGCTAGTCATGTGAAAATCTGAAAAATAATAAAATGTTTTTTTTGATAGAAAGGTGTTGAGCGATTGTCGACAAAGCTTTTGGCTTAATTCTATTGGTTTTGTTGACTCCATTTTTTGTTTGGGAGATTTTGGTTCTAATTCCACGTGGGGACGTGTCCAAGACAAGTCTAGTTATTTGATCCTACCACTTGCAAGTAGTACTAATCATTGATAAACCAGATTTTTATGCCTTTTCAGTAAATGAGCAATTAGGCAAGGATTTCTGAATGTGAAGTTTGCAATGATAGTCAAATTTGATCCTACATCACCAGATGTCCATATGTTCTTACAAGGAACCCTTTTTAATGTACTTCCATATTCAAGTTTAGACAAGAAATTGTCAAGTCATTAGTAGAAAAGAAAAGAAAAACCTCAAGATTTGCTCCTTGCCTTCAAATTTACAGGCTTTTGTTGTCACCTTCACATTAACTGCCCTACTTAAACTCATAACAATGTTGAATAAAAGCATCAGCATTGTGAAGCAGGTATATCTCTTTCATCATAGCAATTATGTTCACTAGAAACGGGTTTGAGTTTTTCTTTCTGCAACATTTTGATGACATCTGGCGTCAGCAACAGCAATACCCAATCTAGGAAACAAGAAATGCCTCAAGAGTTCGTAAGATGAGTGCATGGCAAATCTACCTACATAAGCCGGTACTAACAAAGGTTTAGCAATGGATCACTAACACCAATGCACTTATTTGAAGCATGTGATGTAACAAGAACGCACTTATAGACTAACAATATATTCGAGCAAACTGTCAGATATGTTTAATTATAAAACTTGCCCCTTGTCTTCAGATTTACAGGCTTCTGTTGTCCCTTCACATTGACGACCCCACTTGAACACATAACATGATGCATTACAGCATCAACATCATGCAGCAGGTATACAACTTCCACGATAACAATTATGTTCACTAAGAACAGGTTTGAGTTTATCTCTCTGCAATTTTGGTGATATCTGACATAAGTGATAGTAACCAAGGAAACAGAAAACCTAAAGCCTCAAGCTGGCTTAAACCAGTTGAGCACGGGAGGAGCATATATTCGAAGTAAATAAGATAGAAAGCTTATGGGATAGAATAGAAAGCCATTTTACACCCTTTTTCATCTTATAATCTGTGTACCTGAGTGGAATCAAACTCCAATTTCAAACTGCGGAAAGGAGCCACTGACCACAACAGGCCACATTTCATAGACCCATACTCTACTTGAAGAAGACTTCTGTACATAAATCTAAAGCTTGCAAGGGATCACTTTTCCTTGGGCACTATTCAATGTCTTGACCGCATAAGCACAAGTGAAAGTCCTTCCAAATTGCAAACATATACATTATTACAAATCCTAAATTGCACTCTAATTAACCATCCTTGACAAGCGAAATGAGGTTACTCAAGGGTCAAGGCCTACCTATAGACAGCTCTGCTCATGAATTGAAATTTTTGAAAAAGGCAAAAGTGAGCAATGTATTTGGTATAATAAATAATGCATCTGGGTTTCCAAGGGGGGCTTGAACTTGGGACCAAAGAAACTTTGGATGCCAAGCTAACAAATCGAGCCAACCCCCTTGCAAAAATAAATAATGCATCTTGATTTCCAAGTTGGTCTTGAATCTGGGACCAAATAAACTTTGGATGCCAAGCTAGCCAACTGAGCATGCCCTTTTGATAGTATAAATAAATAATGATTAAATAGTGATTAGAGTCCCTTGTTAAAAAATACACGAGTTATAGGGTCTCCAAATCTATCCTTCCGATCATGAAAACTTTGCTCCAGAATATCTACGTCAACACTAGCTTGCTGTCGAAAAACGCCAAAGCAAAGAGGCACAAATACTTGTATAGACAACCCGATCATAGCCATCAATGTGGGTAACTTAAGGTAAGGCCTCTTCATATACATTTGTGTCTGCTCAAGCCTGCATAAGCTCAAGAATTTGAGTTCTAGAAAATGCTTAAAAATTAAGAAAAAACACTCACTCAAAGATGATTGATATGTGTGATCCATGTCAGTGCTTATAAAAAGAAATGCAAAACAAAATCATTACTATTCCAAGTCATTCACTATTAACATGCTAGTCTGGTTGGATATTGGAACAGAAAAACATTGTAATTTGGCTGGCTTTATCTGTTATCATTACTGAACAGTTTCTCTTCAGAACTCCTCTACTCAAACCAGCAGATAATTTGAGAAAAAGGGCTGTACTTCAAGAAGTCTTATAGAAAATGGGCATTATGAGAGACCAACCTGTTACGTTGTTCCCATGCTTTCCATTTGTTTTGAGACCAAAAGCAAAAAAAAGGATGCTAAGCTCATGAGAATCAGCTTTGAGAAGGGTTCAGTAATTACCTGTGCATCACCAAAGGAGGCACAACAAGGACTGGAGCAGCTGCAGCCACTCGACCCAATATGCAAGCACCCACAGCCATGGCTCCAGCCCTTTTGCTTTGGCCAAGTTCATCTGAATTTCTGTCGAAAACTTTGATTCCTTCCAGAAACTCATCCCTGCGCGTGATACCAAGGTTGAGAACATCGGCTGCTGCAACTGCGCAGAACGGGACTAATCTTCTGGCTACTGGTGCCCTGCAAAAATGGTGTCCATATTTATGAGTAGCAGTAGCAGATAGGAGGAGGTTGATTCTAATTTCTATCAAGAAGCTAACGGAAAAAAATAGCAAAATATAATCCTCAAGTCAAAGTCATAACTCAAAGGTCATTCAAAGTATGATCTATAAAGTATAAGTGTGCACGGCATTTTAGGGTACAATTAAGAACAAAACTTTCTGCTTCTCACTCTTCTAATTCGATCAAACATGAAGGAACACCTACCAGCGTCTTCCTGGAGGTAGTGTATCCAGCAAGGCATTGAGACCAACAGCTGCTCCCACCGAGCTTGCTGTTGCCCCTACATAAGCCTCAAATATACGTTGAACTCCCTCTTCATTCGAAGCATTCCTGTTAGCATAATAATGTAAGCAGTTGTAAGTCTGATTGAGCCATTGAGCTCCAACATTTTGTTTGAAACCTTTGGCAGAGATCATCAAAGTGTCCAGAATGAGGTTGCACGGAATGATGAAGGACAGCCTTAAAGGTAACAGGATCTTTTCCCCTGTATCTGGATGAACAACTGCATCTTTAATTTTACGAGCCTCGTCGAGTCTGTCCAATGGTACGTCTTTATTTCCTTGCTCATGTGCCTTGAGGAGCTCTACGGCCGCATCCACCTGTGAATCAGTCGCAAATGCTGTACGAATATCCATCATGTTGAATATCCGCTGTACTCTTGCCCAATACGATCCTTCATCCATCTTCTAAGCAGGTAAAAAGTAAACTGACAGCGGCTTTCACTTACCAACTCAAAATGGCAGGTGAAAGTTAAATCTGCTATCGTTGTCTCAACTCTGCTCCCATAACTATCCTAGCTACACAATTCTTTACATTAGGGTAAAGCGCGTTTATCTTTTCGAAAAGCTTGCGTATCTGCATCAAATCGGGGAACAGATATTATCAACAGAGGTAAAAGCTACCAGAAGTAGCAGAACTGGAAAAACTGGTATCTTATGTATGTAGGCTTTGTTGGGTCACTGAAATATTTCAGGGGTGATACTTGCATGATTTAGTAATTCGTGAACTAAAAAAAGTGCTCTCAGAATTTATCTCTATTTGCAGCAAACAAGCTATTTTCCTATCTCGACTAAAAGATGCTAGTCGCAACATTTTCCACATCTGCCAAACTGGTGACCAACCAAAAGAGCCAAAATAGCTAATGCATTTTATTGTCTCTGGTGTGCTTATGAGCTGGAAGTTACCCATAATCTTCTATATCATCGAAAGAATGAGACGGGATCTTAGAATGTTGGTATAAGGTAAAAATGAGATACCCGACTCCAGAGGCATGAAGCTTGATAGTCTAACCTACTTTTTGTTCTCTATATTAAGACTCCTTACTGCTATTGCCCTTGCCAGGCACTATAGTCTGTGTGCGGACGCTATGCTTAAAACCACTCACCTAAAACAAAATATCAAGGGGCAAATTTCCCAGCTCAAAAACTCTTTTCACAAACTCGGTGAACCGAGCAAACGATAAGATCAATCAAGATCTTGAAAATCCTATCTGCGTGAATAAAGGATGATGAAAAGGCCAGCAAAGGTAATAGCCATACTAAGCTTTGTTATAATGAAGCAAATCGGGACAACCACAGGCATGCAATGCAAAGAAAACAAGCCTATCACTCAAAATATAGATGAGAAAACTCGTCACTCCAAACATAGATGTGAAGTCATAGATCCAGGAAATTGCTTGACTTCATGCTTATGAACCATAACAAGAACAGCAAATTGTGCATGATAACGCTTTCAGTAGGATGCTTGATTGGAGATTCATGCCATAATAATAGGAACAGCAAATAATTTAGTAATGACGCTTTCAATACGAATAGAAGCCAAGCAGAAAAAATGCCAGCACTTCATCCCACTTCCTGCACCAAACACAAACACACACCACCCAAGGGACAACAAAACAAACAGCAAAAAGCAAGAAAACTCTTCTAAACAACAAAACCTTCCAAACAACAGAATCAAACCAAAGAAGCTTCCAAACAACAGAATCAAACCCAAAAAAGCTTCCAAATAACCAAACAAATCAGAAAAGTCTTCCAAACAAACCCAAAAAAGCCTGCCAAACAACAAAACATATCACCAAAACCTTCCAAACAGCAAAAACAGGCTTCCAACCAACAAAACAAGCCTCCAAAACGATGAGCAGAAGAAAAAACCTTGTAATCAGACCTGAAATCCTGCTTCAACCGCTGCTGCTGCTGCTGCAAACTTTCAGATCCAAAGCCTCCATTAACACACACAATAATTCCCAATTCCTTCACTGCTTCTCCATAAAGAAGACCTTGGATCTTCAGACTCCTCTCCATCTACATCAAAAGAAATCAAAGAATATTTGAGACATAGCTGCACCAAAGCAAAAGCTCTGGCCCTCATAGAATCTCTTATATTAACATTATTTTTATTATAATAATAATAATTTCCTTTTTGCATCTCAACTAAAGTTATACTCGCTATAAATATACACTATTATTATTATTCATATATATATATATATCTTTATTTTCAATGGAGAGAAATTATATCTATGGATTCCGATTCTGATTGTAGATATTTACTTGACCACCACGTTTCGAATCCCGGGTAAACTGGAACACCCTACATGGCAACAAATCACCTGGTCCCGTGTTAAAATTTGACTCAAAGCTGAAGCCAGTTGGAGGAAGGGACCTTTGGGTGGCTCTTCCACAGTTGTTTGGGCACCTTTTTCACTTTCCTCGGATCCATTTTATTAGGAGGCTCTTAAACTATGGAACGCTCGTCTCTTGCCTTCTAGCACTTGTGCAACCTATTAATGCTATGACATACATGGAAGGCTTGTAACTAGCTCACACACGCTGGTTTAAACTGTCGCTTGAAGTTTGTTTTGCAGATTTTACATGTTAAATAGCAGGGTGTCTTGGAGCTATTTAGAAGTTGATAACGTCAACTTAGTGTTACCTGTTTTTTCACCTTCTAAAGATGCCATGGAAGTTGGCATTCCCAAGATAAAGAAAGGGCAGTAGAGTCGATCTGTTGATGAGTATAGTGTGTAATACGGGATCGATTCTAGGAGAAGAGAGTGAGATAACGGCAAAAACAAGTCGTTACAAGTGACAATCAGAGGTTTCATGACCGTTTGTGTTTTGCAATTGACAATACTTGTTCTATCTTCCTAAGAGTGGATAAAAGAACGGTTGTGGTGCCCCTTGCACCTAACATACACCCTTGAGCTTTTGGTTCACATTCCAATGAGCTAATGGAACAATAAATTGAATGGTTGATAGAGTAAGGTCAGATTGTTAAAGCAACCATTGCAAGTCTCCGATGATCATATTTAATAGTTGTCTAGTCATCCACAAATAGATGCTATGTCTCTCACTTACGTCACTACATCAAGCATTTCATGAAAATAATTAATAGAAGGATTTATGAAATCAATCATTGTATGGAATCCCTCCCATGTCAATGATCTATACTTCCATCTCAGTTTACAACCTGAATGCGTCGATGGAGCGAAACTAATAAAAGGATGTCATATCATAAAAACCGTTAGAAATAACTGTGATTGCAACGTATTTTAAAATGTTGCGAGCTATTTGAAATTCACATGCCAAGGGACTATTCTCACATCAAGTGTACAATTTGTGAATCCACATGTAATGTGGAAAACAAAAGTTGGAGTAATATGGAAGACTTCCTCATAGAAAAGAAGACCTTGGACCACTCAATCACAAAAATGACAAAGCACCAACTTTTGATCTAAAGGACTGACCTTGATGGAATAAAGATGTATAGCTTCATGGACAACTTTACAGGTGATAATCAAATAGTTGTCATAGATGATGTTGACAAGTTGAAGACAACTTTTGGAACCTATTCATACCATGTTATGCCCTTTGGGCTTATATAAGTAATGCTCCAAGTACGTAGTAGCACTTTATTAATAGAGTGTTTGGCAATTTCCTCTCACATTCTTTGAAGGCATTTTTGGACGATTTGTGTTCACAAGTGCTTGAACTAGTACACTCAAATTTGGGCGAGGCAATGAAGACGATGGCAATCGGTGGGGCATTTTTTGGACGATTTGTGTGCTTGAACTAGTACACTCAAATTTGTGCGAGGCAATGAGGAGACGATGTCAATCGGTGGGGCATTTTACTTCATGATGTTCATTGATGATTATTCAAGAAGAACATGGATCTACATCATCAAGGAGAAGTCAAAGGCATTTGAATGTTTCAAGGACTTCAAGGCCTTAGTGGAAAACCGATCAAATGCCAAGATCAAGACGTTAAGATCCAATCGAGCAGGTGAGTATCGCTTCACTACATGAAAACATAGAACCATACGATGGTAGAATTTGCTAGAGCTATGATGATTCACATGGGACCTATAGATTCTTTTTGGGCTGAGGTAGTATGCACGATAGTTTTTCTGCAAAATAGGAGCCCTACAGCTGTTGTGCATAATTGTATTCCTAAAGAAGCATCCAGTGAGAGAAAACCAAGAGTATATGGGTTTCAAATATTTGGATGTAAGGTATATGTTTATATGTCTAAGAATGAGAGAAGTGAGATGCAAGCAAAAGTCCTAAAATGCATTTTTACAAGTTATGAAGAGCAAACCAAAGGGTATCATTGCTACGATCCAATGTGTTCATGTACGTACATCAGTCGAGATGTTGTATTTGATGAAGGTCACATGTTTGGTGATGTTGAGAGGGATAGTGACGATCTATCAAAGATCTTAATTGAAGATGAAGTTGCACCACCACCACAATATGAACAAATGGTCAAGGATGAAGGATGTGGCATGCCTCCCATCGACAAGGTCAGGTGGAGGAATGATACGCCCTTTGGAACAAGAAAAGAAGAAGTGGTTGGAAAAAAGTGCAAGGAGAAAGACATCCCTTGGCATACGTATTCTCCTCGTAGTGGGTCACTATAGTAGAAGCTACCAAAATGGTACACCAGGTTGATGTAAAGTGCAAGGCAAGAGGTAGCAGAATCTAGTAAATGGGGAGCACTACGTCACTCCACATCCGAGAAGAAGAAAGAAACCTAACAAGTATTAGGTCAATCTAGCACTTATGAGTCAAGTGAACCCTCTTGCTTTGAGGAGGCCAAGGATCAAAAAATCTGGCAAAAAGTGATGCAAGAGGAGATCGATTTCATCAAATGCATAACACTTGGGAGACAATGAATCTTCCAGAGGGTAACAAACCATTGGTAACAAATGGGTATACAAGACGAACTACAATGCCCATAGCACCCTTGTGAAACACAAAGTAAGGCTTGTGGTAAAGGGATACGTGCAGAGTAAGGGCATTGACTACGAGCAGACATTCACCCCCGTGATTGCTTCGCTTCATGATTGCTTTAGAGACTAGTGAGCGAACTCATCAATATATCTGACAAGCTGAGTTTGAATTCTTGTTGATATTCTGTTTGAAGTCTCTAGTTGCGAGATTTGACTTTGTGTCGGCTGCTCGCAACTTCTTCATCTTCTTCTGGGTTTGACTGTACAGAGTGACTGTTGGAATAAATCGAAATAGTCTTTCAATATGTATCAGTTGTCGGGGCAGAAATTGTAGACTAATCTGGTCCTTGCCCTTCAAATCAATAAACTATGAAGAAACGTTTTGTTTCCAATGCCAAAGCTTTGCTAGCTTTCAATTTTGAACCTTTGATAAAAGGCGACACGACACGACAAAACGTGAAATCAGTCGTGCTCCACAAACAGCCAAGAAGATCAGCCAAGTACCATGGGGTGTACAGATATCTGATCTGATATCATGACATCAGTAGGAGTATACTAGATCGTGGCTAATCTGCCACTCTTGTAATTCGTGATTAGTCGTAGATGTTTAATCGCTCTAATCTAGAAGTTACACGATGCGATTATATACTTTCTGTTTGATGCATAATACAGTAAGTCTAATGCTAGTAAGCAAGACAAGAAGAAGAAGACGAAAATACAAAATACAGTCCGCCTGCGTGCGAGACAATTTCTGTAATAGGATCAGCAGATCCAAAGTCCGCTAGTAAGCGAGATACGAATTCGTGAGAGAACTGTATTTCTCTCACGCCAACGCATTGTGTGGAT